>CM046882.1:498012291-499212291 GCA_025667525.1 Glebionis coronaria
CAGATAATTTCAAATATTAAGCTCAACATTACAATAAAAACTAAAAGAGTTTTAAAACCTTTTGTCGATTTCCTTTGAGTCGAAGGTTGGCGCTGAGCCACCTTATGAACCGAAGCAACACCAAACACCACCTCAAATCATCACAAGTCCAATCAACCCAACCGGCACTCGAACCAATGATCATCAACTTCTTTGAACCAAAAAAATGAACTTCGAATACAGTAACTCTCGAATTCTTTCTAATTTCTTCTTTATTTTTTTATTTTTTTTTTTAATTTTTTTTTATATTATAATAACAAGAACCGAACAGTAACAAAATTAAATGGATTAAAGATAGCTTTAAACAGTAAATAACTTGGACATAAAATAAATTGAGAAGAGAATTAATTAAAAACAGATTTTCATTAATAATAATAAAGATTACAAATACTTGAAAATTAAAAATTACAAAATTAAACCTAAATCTAAATTACTGAAAATTAAAAATAAAGAAAAGTGCTCTCTAAATTACAGATATGAGGGTTTTTATAGAGAAACCCTAGAAACTCTCTTCATAGCTTCAAGAGTAAGCTTCAAATCCTGGCCATTAAACACTTCTTTTCTTTTCTTCTCTTGATCTAGCGGCTGAAATTAATCCATGAGCCACGGATTGCCCTCGTGGCAGTGATTTGTGTTTGTTGTGTTAGTTGCAAGGTGATGTGGCAAATGATTATTGGATGATGGGTAATGGTGATTAGTTCCATCCAATCACAACAAGGATTTGAGCCACGTCGGATTAAAGAGATAGGACCACAAGTGAATGTTAACCTCCGATTCTTGGGGGGATTTAATTTGATTTGTGTGAATTACCCAATAAGGGTAAAAGCCCCAATTTTTCTTTGGTATTTTTGATTAGGGTTTTGTGGATTTGGCTGTAAAAATGGGAGAAAGATGAAGTGGGTGAAAAGGAAATGTGTTTTTCTTGTATGTATCGAATGGGAATAAATGGGATAAAAGAAAACAAACTTTTATTTATTTGGGGGTTGGGAAAATGGAGTTACACGTGGGGTGAAGTTGTGGTAAATGTTTATTAAAAACATAAAGTGAGGTTGGGATAACGTATGTGGGGAGGTAAAAGGGTGAGTGGATAATCGTTTTATAAGACAAAACGTGTGGGATTGGGATAAATGTTTGATGTGGTGACCGCATGTGGGGGGGGGGGGTTGAATAAAGTTTGACTGGTTATACGTTTGTGGTTGGGTGGGTAAATTTACTTTGCTTATTTTGTAACGTAAAATGGGGGATGTGGGTAAATAATGTTTTATTTATTGGTGTGAGTGAGGATTGTGTACACGTGGGAGGGTGAATAATAATATTCGTTTTGTGTGAAGGTTGTTGAATTGTGGGTTGACCGTGTGATAAACAAGTAAAAAAAAATAATTCCCACGTTTGTTTAACTATCACATGGGCTTTGGCCCAAACACTTCTTCCCATTCGTTGTTTATTTTTGGTTGTTGGGCCTCTTATCCCATTTGGACCCAAAAGATAGTATTACTCCATTCGTTCCATGTTTTAATTAATGGAATGGGCCATATTGGGCTTTTGACTAATTTTGCACTAAATAATTCCCCAAATGGGCTTTTAGGTCCATTAAGCAAAAGTGGGACCCATTTGGCCTGAAATCTTCGTAAATGATTAAATCCATTAAAACGAACTTGATTTCGGCTTCCTTGTTTACTTTCTTCAAACTCGTGTCGGTTTAGCCGGTTTTCGTGAACTTGGGCACACTTTTGGTCTTTGACTTAGTCTTCGTCTCTTTCTTGGACTTTTCTTCAACATTTGACCGTGAAATCCCATGTTTTCTCTTCTTTTGATCATTTGTACCTATTTTAACACAAAAACACAAAACCACGCGTAATTCCGACTTTTACGATATAAAACACATGATTAGGTCTTGTTTTTCCTTGATTTTAGTGGCAAAAGGATAAGTGTTTACACACTTATTAATTTACTTAAACATAAACATGAGGTATTTGAAACATTCAAAGTGTTTAAAGCAGAAGTAGAACTGCAATTAGGGAAGAAGATTAAAGCTCTTCGTTCTGATAGAGGTGGTGAATTTTTAAGTCAAGAGTTTATAGATTATCTAAGTGAGAATGGAATTGTTCAGCATCTTACTTCTCCCTATACTTCACAAAAGAAATGATGTATCTAAAAGGAGAAATCGTACATATTGGATATGGTGCGATCTATGTTTAATCTTACAACTTTATCTTTATCATTTTGGGATTATGCTCTAGAATCTGTTGTTCGCATTATTGTAGAAACTAGAAGGGGGGGGGGGGGTTGAATAGTTTCTTATATTTACTTGTTAAAATGTGGTTTCCAAAAATCCTTTTTCAAAAACTTAGGCTTGAGGAAATATGTGAAATCTTCTTATGCACAATATGAACAATGATAGTGTAACTAAACTAATACTAACAAAAATATATCCACAAAGAATAAATAATGATAGTGTAACTAAGCTAATACTAACACATGTATATGCATAAAGAATAAAGAATGTAAAGAGTTAAGGGTAAAGAAAGATCAAACCGAACACCAAGGATTTATAGTGGTTCGGCAACAAAGCTCACTCCTCGTTCCTACTCCACTCCTCGAGTACTCCTTACTCGAGAGTTCACTACACAACAAGCTCCTTATGGTGGAGAAAACCGTACACGTCGCTTAAGCAATTTCTGACTCTAAGCTAAAAGTCGAGCCCTAATCGTAGATAGGACCAATCTACACAACTATACTTAGTACATACATAACTTCCAAATAGACACAACTACTTGGATCTTCACAACTATGACACAACTACAAATTTATAAAATTAGATCTTTAATGGATCTTTGGTGGTGGACTCAACACTTCACAAGGATAGTGTTCTTCTCTTTGCACTTGGAGAGGAAGGGATGGAAGAACAAGATTCACTTCTTAAACAAGTAATAATCAAACAAATGATCAAAGATTTGAGTGATTAAATAAGGGGTTTGAATCTGGAAATAAATGTGCAAAAGAGGCGAGGTGAAAAGCTGAGAGTGGTCCACTATTTATAGGACAAAGGAGCCAACGGCTATTTCTGCCCGCGGTACCTTATCTAAGCCCGCGGTACCTTATCGATAAGGTACCGCCTAGGTGCTAAGGTACCGCCGGACTAGACTCCGCTCCTTTTTGTCCTTTAGTGGTGGAGGTCTTATCTGGATATAAAAAATATCCTGAAAGGATATTCTTAACCAAATAAGAATATGCCATTTTCAAATTTCAAATAATTAATTTAATAAAACATTTTCTTAAAAATATAGTTTAATAAAAACTTGTCACACTTAATAAAAAGTAAGTTTTAAGAAAAGATTAAATCACTTGATCACTTGATTAAGGTTAGTACTTGTTTATCCATACCTTAAGTGAAAATGGGTAAAATGAAAAATACTTGAACTTAAGAATTCGTTTTTCGTTGTTTTCGTAAATGCTTGTTTTTACATATTGTCGTAATCAAAACAAAGCGAGACCGAAAAATGCAAGTAACGTTTTTAGGCATTTATTGCATTAACAATCTCCCTCTTTTTGATTCCGACAATACATAAACTCAATCACACAAAAACAAGATTTTAGAAGACGAGTTTATTCATTTCTCCCCCTTTGTCGAAGCAAAAAGGTTGCACAAGTCGGTGTTTGAAGAAACGGACTTCGCAAAGACTCCCCCTTGGTGCTTACTCCCCCTAGCTTGGGGCACCGAGGAATCGAGATATGGTGACAAGCTACATAGAAGGGTTAGTTGAACAAAAGAAACAACCAACAATATATAGCAATAGGTCACATAAAAAAAATAAAAGAGAAGAAAACACAAAGACAAAGATCCAAGATAGGTTACTAAAAGGACATCATACAAGGAAGTATGGAAAAAGGAACAAGCCAAAAGCATAAATCTAATCCTAGTTATTCTAGAATTCTAAGATTTGCTTGAATTTGGTGTCTTGTGGATAAGCAACCAATGCTTATATGAAAGACAAGGTAATAGCAGAGGGTGGTGGTGGTGGCTTGTTGGAGATCTCATAATCAAAGTGAAGAGAAGGCTTGATTAAGAGACTCTTGATGTAGCTCAACTCCTCATAGATGTGTGCCATAGCAAGGTGTTGATATTGACAACATTGACAATATGTTCCATGATGCATGACATTATCATGAGAAGGAGGAAGAACACTAAAGGGTGGTGGTGGAAGAAAAGATGTTCCACAATCAACATTCTTGGTAGGAGACATGTGATTAAGAGTGTTCTTGGGTGGGTTTGGATTGGAAGCAATTGGAGAAAATGGAGGAGATTCAAGGCTTTCATTGGGAGAATAAGACATTTTGGATGTGAAGTAATGCAAAATGCTTATGGTTTAAATAGGGAAGGCTTAGGGTATTTTTGGGGTGGTCAAAGGGTTTGAAACAAAGATTCTCAAAAATGTTGGAGCAAATCTGGAGTTTCAGACAAAAATCCGAAAAAGGAAGGCACTGTAGGCGGTTCCTTATCTAGGGTGGCGGTACCTTATCAATAAGGTACCGCGGTTCACATATGGAACCGCCTACAAAAGCAGGGTTTGGTGTTTGGAGGAAGATTTTTCAGCAAATCTTATTTTTCTAGTCTAACTTATCAGAGGGATATGCTTAAAAGCAAAGATAGACAAAGAAAACATATGCAAACTTACCAAATAGAGATTTGACCAAAATACATGGATTAAAAAAATCGATGTAGGAGGTGTGTAAGACAAGACCTTAAGTCATGACACAATGATCCTCCATGATTCTATCTTGTTCTTGCTATGTTTGAGAGAATCATACATATGAATTATGTAAGCTCTAGATTGATAGCGAGAATCTATGAAAAATCGTTTTTAGATTGAATTAACAATGTCAAACGAATTTCTCAACCATTTTCGAAAGAGACTTTGAGAATTTTGAAAAGGAGAAGAGAGGGTTTTTTTCAAAAAGAGTTTGGAAGACTCAATCACTCAAAGTGATAAAAGAAACACACAAGAAGAAAAAGAATTTAAGGAAGATGTTCCATTAATCCTAGACCTAGACGCAAGTAATTAAAAGGTTCCCTCTTAAGTGGCTTAGTGAAGATATCGGCTAAGTTGTCCTCGGAGGGCACCTTTTCAATAGTAATGTTCCCCTTTTGAACATTATCCCTAAGGAAATGGTGTCTAATTTCTATGTGTTTGGTTCGCGAATGTTGCACGGGATTCTTGCTTAGGTCTATAGCGCCTTTTATTATCGCACATAATGGGAAAATCATCAAGAGAAATCCCGTAATCAACAAGCGCTTGCTTCATCCATAGAGCTTGTTGGCATGCTTTTCCGACACTCACATACTCGGCTTCCGTGGTGGATATTGCAAGAGCGGTTTGTTTCTTGGAGAACCAAGAAGTTAAACAACAACCCATGAAGGTACAAACTCCACTAGTGCTTTTCCGGTCCACATAGTCTCCCGCATGATCCGAGTCCGCGTAGACAATGGTTTCTACGCCGGTCCCTTTAGGATACCATAATCCTAAATGTATAGTGCCTTTAATGTATCGGAAGATACGCTTAACCGCTTCAAGGTGAGAGGTTTTGGGAGCCTCTTGGAAGCGAGCACAAAGGTAAACACTAAACATGATATCCGGTCGACTTGCCGTTAGGTACAACAAACTACCAATCATACCTCTATATTTGGTGTTGTCTACCAACTCACAATCATCATCTACGGTGAGTTTAGTATCCGAGGCCATAGGGGTCTTCATTGGTCTAGATTCTTCTAATCTAAATTTCTTTAGCATTTCTTTAGCGTACTTAGATTGACTAAAGAAAATACCATCGTCCATTTGTTTAATTTGGAGTCCTAAAAAGAAGTTAAGTTCTCCCATCATACTCATTTCAAACTCATCATGCATGATTTTGGCAAAGTCATCACACAATTCTTGACAAGTTGAGCCAAATATAATGTCATCAACATATATTTGTACGATTATGAGGTGAGGACCTTTCTTCTTTGTAAAGAGTGTATTGTCTACCATTCCCATGGTATACTCATGTTTAACAAGAAATGCTTTAAGTCTATCATACCAAGCTTTGGGTGCTTCTTTGAGTCCATAAAGTGCTTTCTTAAGCTTGTAAACATGGTCCGGTTTCTCAAAATCAATGAAGCCGGGAGGTTGAGCCACATATACCTCCTCATTGATCAAACTGTTAAGAAATGCACTCTTTACATCCATTTGTTGAAGCTTAAAATCTAAGGCACAAGCGTAGGCTAAAAGGATTCTAATTGATTCTACTCTAGCTACCGGTGCATATGTCTCGTCATAATCAATCCCTTCTTGTTGATTATAGCCTTGTGCTACAAGTCTAGCTTTGTTACGAGACACAACACCATTTTCATCTAACTTATTCCTATATACCCATTTGGTTCCTATAATGGTAGAACTTCTAGGTGGAGGAACAAGTTCCCAAACATCATTAGAAACGAATTGGTTCAATTCTTCTTGTATCGCAATGACCCAACTCTCGTCCGACAAAGCTTCTTAACATTCTTTGGTTCAATCAAGGAGACGAAACAAAAGAAGTTGCTTTGGTTTTGATTTTGAGATCTTAGGGTCCTTTGATTTAAGTCACCAATGACATTATTGAGAGTATGATCCCTAGACTCCTTAATGTTTACTTCCTTTTCAACACTAAGGTCTTCAACTCCTATTTTTCTAACCTCTTTGGCTTTAACAACTTCTAATTCATCCAAGTCATCATCAACCAATGGTGGTGTCTTGGGTGAAGGAGGGGTTTCATCAAAGGTTACGTTGAGTGATTCTTCAATAACCCCCGAGGTTCTAATTAGGACTATGTAGGCTTTACTAGTTTGGGAATAACCTAAAAGGATACCTTCCTAAGACTTTGGGTCAAACTTGGTAAGGTAGTCTTTGGTGTTGAGGATAAAGCACTTGCTTCCAAACACCCTAAAGTATTCTAATGAGGGTTTCTTACCTTTAAGAATCTCATAGGGGGTCTTTCCTAGGAAAGGTCGAATAAGAATTCGGTTGAGAATATAAGTCGATGTGTCCACGGCATTGCACCAAAACTTTTGAGGCAAAGATTGCTCGTTTAACATCGTCCTACTCATCTCTTGGAGAGTCCTATTCTTCCTTTCAACTACCCCATTTGATTGTGGAGTGCGAGTAGCCGAGAAGTTATGGGTAATACCATGAGCTTCACAAAAGGCACCAAATTGCACTTTCATTATCAAATTTTCTACCATGATCCGTACTAATAGAGACAATTGAACATCCTATTTGATTTTGAATTCTTCGACTAAAGATTTCGAAGTGATCGAAAGCTTCATTCTTAGATGCCAAAAATCTAGTCCAAGTGAATCTAGAATAGTCATCAACTATAACTAGGGTATAAAGGTTACCTCCATAACTCCGTATGACGGAAGGTCCAAAAAGATCCATATGTAGGAGCTCTAAGCACCGAGAGGTCGAAACCAAATTCTTGGCTTTGTGACTTGAGTGAACTTGCTTTCCAACTTTGCAAGCATCACAAAAGTGACTATCAAACTTAATCTTGGAGAGGTGTCTTACCAACTCCTTAGAGACTAAAGATTGAATTAAACGCATATTAGCGTGACCTAATCTCATATGCCAAAGAGTATAACTATCATCTATAGTCGCAAGACATATGTTGTCTTTTGACTTCTTATTAACCTTCATGACATAAAGCCCATGCTTTCTAACACCTTTTCCAATAACTTTTCCATCTTTTACGATTTCACTGTCATGTTCCGAAAAGATGACCTTACACTTATTATCACAAATTTGACCTATACTTAAAAGGTTAAATCCTAATTTATCTACGTGCTCAACATTTTCAATGGTCATGGAGTCAAGAGAAACCGTACCTTTGCCAATGATATTACCACGTAGACTACTAGCGAATGTGACGTTACCTCCATCATATGCTTTGTAATGCGAGAACAAACTTCGATTACCCGTCATGTGTTTAGAACATCCACTATCCTTAATCCACTCATCGGGCTCCAAATCAATTCCCAAGCATATCTAGGTAACAACACACAAGATCAAACATTTGGTCCCCAATATCTCATGGGTCCAAAATTGTTAGTTCCAAACATCCCTTGCATTTGGTTGGGATGCATGAATGAAGGAGGGGTTCCCCATGGAGAACAAAATGGAGGAGGGTAGTAATTCATGTAACCATTTTGTTGTTCATTATTTCTCCTAGGTGTATTTGATCTAGGTTTAGAGTTATGATTATTCCTTCTAGGTGTTGGAGTTTTACTTCTAGATCGTGAATTGTTTTGATTATCTCTTCTAGTCGTTGTCGTTCTACTTCTAGGCTTAGACTCATTCCGTACTCTAGGTGGAGTAGAGGATAGTCTAGATAAACTTCTATTTCCCATGAGAGGTTTACTTAATGGCTTGTAGAATTTACCAATAGCATTGTCGTCAAGTATGGGTAATTTTACCTTATTAACAGTAAGATGCTTTAGTTTTTCATCTAACTTAGACTTTTCAGAAAGTTCAGGATTTTCACCAAAATCATCCTCTGCCCGCGGTACCTTATCTATGGCGGCGGTTCCATAGTGATAAGGAACCGCGCCATACAATTTGGAACCGCGTACAGTGGGCGTTTTTTGTGAAAACCTGACTTGTTTTGGTTCACTAGTTGAGGCTTCATTTGAGTTAAAACCTAGACCAAGTCTTTCCTTAGAATGAACTTGTTTGTTTAACATATCATCAAGAGCACTAGTACCTTTCATGAACTTTTCCAATTTAATGGAGGTGCTCTTGAGATCTTCATTCTCTAATCTAAGTTTCTCACAACTTAAGCAACTTAAATCAACCTCTTTATTTTTCTCAAGTTTAGCCAATTTCTCCCTAAGTTCATTGATCTCATTTTCAAGCTTAGTTTTGGTTGTTTTTAAGGTTTTATTCTTTTCTATGAATTTAAGACTAAGTTTATGTAAACTATCATATTTGCCTTCAAATTCAATATCATCACAAGTGGAACTATCATTGCTATAATATTCGGTTTCGGAATGTACCTCTTTAGAAGTGTGAGCCATAAGACATTTCTCCTCTTTGGGGTTGTCATCGTCATCTTCACCGCTATCGCTCCAAGCGCCACTAACGAACGCCATGTGGTTCTTATCACGAGCGGGCTTTGGACAATCACCAATGAAGTGATTTGGATCACCACATCTAAAGCAATTCCTATCACCTTTTTCGTTCTTTACAAACCGATTCTTTGACAATGGTTTCTTGTCATAGTTGGGTTGCCTAACGTGTTGACCTCGTCTCTTGAAGAACTTCTTGAAATCTCTCACCGCCAATGCATACTCCTCGTCATCGCTTTCCGAGGAACTATCATGGTCACTTTGTGCCTTCTTGGCTTTAAGTGCAAGAGATTTCCTTTCACTCTTGGTTTTCACTAATTCCGAGTCCTTCAAAATTATCATCTCATGAACCTTCAAGTTTCTTATGAGTTCATCGAGTGATAAAGTTGAGAGATCTTTCGACTCTTCAATCGCCGTGACTTTTGCTCTCTACTTTGGATGTAAAGCCCTTAGAAACTTCCTAACATTGTTCTTGCTAGAAAAACCTTCATCAAGTGCTTTTAAACTAGTAATAATGGTGTTAAACCTAGCAAATGCACTATCAATAGTTTCATCTTCTAAGATGACAAATTGTTCATATTGTTGGACAAGAAGATCGATTTTGCTTTCTTTGACTTGGCTATTACCTTGGTGGGTTACTAAATGAGTGTTCCAAATATCTTTAGCGGTTTCACACATAAAAATTCTTTCATACTCTTTCTTAGGCAAAGCATTATAAATCACCATTTTAGCCTCATTATTTTTTGAAAGTTTCTTTTTAGTATCGTCATTAGCTTTGTCAAAAGTGACCAATTCTTTTGTTTTAGAAACTTCATTAAATTGAAAGGGTAAAAATCACCATTGGTAATAACATGCCAAATATCTAAATCTTTTGATTTCACATAAGTTTCAAATCTATTTTTCCAATAAATAAAACTATCGGTTTCAAAAAGTGGTGGTCTTTGCATAGATTGCCTTTCTAGGTATTTGTTGGAATCCATAGATCGATTCAAGTTTTAAAATACAATATACTTTAAAAATTCTTGAGCAACCCGCTCTGATACCAATTGTAGAAACTAGAAGGGGGGGGGTTGAATAGTTTCTTATATTTACTTATTAAAATGTGGTTTCCAAAAATCCTTTTTCAAAAACTTAGGCTTGAGGAAATATGTGAAATCTTCTTATGCACAATATGAACAATGATAGTGTAACTAAACTAATACTAACAAAAATATATCCACAAAGAATAAAGAATGATAGTGTAACTAAGCTAATACTAATACATGTATATGCATAAAGAATAAAGAATGTAAATAGTTAAGGGTAAAGAAAGATCAAACCGAACACCAAGGATTTATAGTGGTTCGGCAACGAAGCTCACTCCTCGTTCCTACTCCACTCCTCGAGTACTCCTTACTCGAGAGTTCACTACACAACAAGCTCCTTATGGTGGAGAAAACCGTACACGTCGCTTAACCAATTTCCGACTCTAAGCTAAAAGTCGAGCCCTAATCGTAGATAGAACCAATCTACACAACTATACTTAGTACATACACAACTTCCAAATAGACAAAACTACTTGGATCTTCACAACTATGACACAACTACAAATGTATAAAATTAGATCTTCAATGGATCTTTGGTGGTGGACTCAACACTTCACAAGGATAGTGTTCTTCTCTTTGCACTTGGAGAGGAAGGGATGGAAGAACAAGATTCACTTCTTAAACAAGTAATAATCAAACAAATGATCAAAGATTTGAGTGATTAAAGAAGGGGTTTGAATCTGGAAATAAATGTGCAAAAGAGGTGAGGTGAAAAGCTGAGAATGGTCCACTATTTATAGGACAAAGGAGCCAACGGCTATTTCTGCCCGCGGTACCTTATCTTAGCCCGCGGTACCTTATCGATAAGGTACCGCCTAGGTGCTAAGGTACCGTCGGACTAGACTCCGCTCCTTTTTGTCCTTTAGTGGTGGAGGTCTTATCTGGATATAAAAAATATCCTGAAAGGATATTCTTAACCAAATAAGAATATGCCATTTTCAAATTTCAAATAATTAATTTAATGAAACATTTTCTTAAAAAGAAAGTTTAATAAAAACTTGTCACACTTAATAAAAAGTGAGTTTTAAGAAAAGATTAAATCACTTGATCACTTGATTAAGGTTAGTACTTGTTTATCCATACCTTAAGTAAAAATTTGTAAAATGAAAAATACTTGAACTCAAGAAATCGTTTTTCGTTGTTTTCGTAAATGCTAGTTTTTACATATTGTCGTAATCAAAACAAAGCGAGACCGAAAAATGCAAGTAACGTTTTTAGGCATTTATTGCATTAACAATTTTGAATATGGTTCCCACAAAGAAGGTCGATAAGACACCATATGAACTATGGCATGGAAAAAGGCCATATTTGTCTTATTTAAAGGTCTGGGGTTGCGAGGCGTATGTGAAACGTGACTCGGGTGACAAACTCCAATAACGATCTGTAAAATGTATCTTTGTAGGATACCCTAAGGAAACTATTGGTTACTACTTTTATTATCCACCTGAGAACAAAGTGATTGTTGCTAGGTATGGAGACTTCCTTGAATCTGATCTTGTAAATCAAGAATTCAGTGGGAGAAACTATGATCTTGAGGAGAGTCATATAGATACATTACCTTCTGAAAACACTAGCGATGTAATTCCTGTAGAACCAGAAAGTCTGGCGGTTCCACCGGAATTAGTTCCTCTGCGTAGATCCGCAAGGATTAAAAACGAAATAGCAATATATGTCTTAACATAGAGGATGATGATAAGTTAGGGGATCTTTGTGAACCTGCTAATTATAAATCCGCCATACTTGATCCTGAAAAGGATAAGTGGATGGTTGCTATGGATGAGGAAATGAAATCCATGAAAGTAAATGATGTTTGGATTCTTGTAGAACCACCACCGAATGCTAAAGTAGTAAGACATAAGTGGATATACAAGAAGAAAACCTACATGGACGGAAAAGTACAATCCTATAAAGCTTGTTTAGTAGCTAAAGGTTTTACTCAAACTTTTGGCGTAGACTACGAGGAGACATTTTCTCCTGCAACAGACTTAAGAGCTATTAGGGTTCTCATAGCTATAGTAGCATACTATGAATATGAGATATGGCAAATGGATGTTAAAACTGACTTCTTGAATGGTCGCTTAGATGAAGACACATATATGCAGCAACCAGAAGGGTATGTTGATCCTGAGAATCCAGGACATGTGTGCAAACTTCAAAGGTCCATTTATGGTTTGAAGCAAGCATCACGTCAGTGGAATAAACGATTTGATGAAGAAATCATAAAGTTTGGATTTATTCATAATCGTGATGAGCCATGTGTATATCGCGAAGCTAGTGGGAGTGATGTAGTATTCCTAGTCCTATATGTTGATGAAGTATTAATCATAGGAAGTAACATTCCAAGACTTAAAGTTGTTAAGGATTATCTTGGTAAATATTTTCCTATGAAGGATTTAGGAGAAGTTGCATACATTATGGGAATTAAGATCTATCGAGATAGGAAAAGACGGTTAATTGGTCTAAGTCAAGATGCTTATATAGATAAGATTTTGAAGAAGTATAATATGCATAATTCCAAGAAAGGTTTTCAACCTATGGAAGTTAAGCATAATCTGAGTCATGAGATGGATGCATCAACTCCTGAAGAGGAGGTATACATGAAGAAGGTGCCTTATGCTTCGGCTGTAGGATCTATAATGTATGTTGTTAGATGCACAAGGCCTGATGTGGCGTTTGCTCAGAAATTGGTCAGTAGATACCAACAGAATCTAGGGAAGCTCCACTGGACTGCTGTCAAACATATTCTAAAGTATTTGAGGAGTACGAAAGATATGTTTTTGGTATTTGTAGGGAAACCAGACACATAACTGAATGTTACAGGTTTATGTGATGCATCCTGGCAATGTGATAAAGACGATACGAAGTCTTAGACGGGTTACGTTTTTGTTATTAATGGAGGAGCAGTTGACTGGAAGAGCAAGAAATAGACAACGATTGCAATGCATGCTACTCAATCTGATTACATGGCTGCTTCAGAAGCTGCAATGGAAGCTGTTTGGATTAGGAAGTTTATTGAAGATCTCGGAGTGATGCCTTCAATAAAATAACCTATAGATATGTATTGTGACAATTCTGCCGCAATAATATTTGCCAATGACCCTGGAGTCATGAAAGGCGCCAGACACTTCATGCATAGACATCACTACGTACGAGAACAAGTTGAAGCTCGTGAAATCAAATTGATAAAAGTTCACACAGATGATAACATAGCTGATCCTTTAACTAAGGCTTTTCCTAGACCAAAGGTAGTTAAGCATGCCAAAGCGATTGGGCTGCAACTAGCTAGCGAATTCATACAATAAATCTGTGATTAGTATTTGGATAAAGGATGTTATGACATTATTATTTAATAAAATAAAGATTAGGTTTCGTTTATTTTTTTATTTAATAAGTGTATCCTATTTTACATGTTTTAATCCATGAATAAATGCTATGCTAAATGTCCGTTGTCAATTAATAATATGAGAATATTATTAAACTAAGACAAATCAAAATAGCGATAGAGTATACTTGAAAGTATATTGATCGATTTTGAATGATATTCGTTGAATCGAATATAGGGACTATCTTAACTATATGTTTTTACTTTATGGATCTTTGTCATCAAGTAAAACATAAAATAGTTATCCTTAGACTTGAGATACCAGGAAACTGTTATGAATCTAGTGCATCTCTGTGGAATAATCTAACGCTAAACGTAACTGGTATCTATAAGGATTATTTTTAGAAGTGTTGCAAAATTCATAAGTTTTGCTCGTAGTGAATATGGAATTTATTTCTCCAATTTCGTCTTGGAGTTTAATACAGCTGGGCCCCTCGTGGTATTAGTAAGATGTTTGTGTGGCCACATCCAAATTTGTTTTGGTAATCTTACAGAATCTGTGAACGAGAAACAAAATGGTTAATTAAAGGAATGACTGAAATCCATATCCTTATTAACTTTGTATTAGAAATAAAAGGATAATAATAACGATGCAAAATCGTTAAAAGGTTTTGTTCAGGAAACCTTAATCGTGTTGTACTAGAGACATTGCTAGTGTAACTAGACGCTAGTCAATGTAATCACGATATTCGAAATATGTCCAAGTCGGAGTTGTAAGTTTATGGACTTATATTTAATAGTCGTGTGATAGGATCGAACTCGAGATTACGGGACTGCACACAATACGTAAAGAGTTAATTTAATTAATAAATATATTTATCGTATTTATTAATTTATTTAATAAATATATTTATGTATTTATTAATTTAACCGAGCAAGTAACTATATAACTATAACGGTCGTTAATTAATTAATAGTTAAGTCTTAACGAATGTTAAATAAATATATAGTATGTTAAACAAAAGGAAAGAAGTTTGGAAGGTTCCGGAACACCCCACAAGGGGGTGTTCGTCGGTCGGTTATGGGCTCCAGGGTGGGGGGGGGGGGGGGGGGAATTGTTGCCTTTTATTTATCTTATAAGGATTTAGGCCTATAAATACACATCCCTATCCCTCATAATTTAAAAAAAATAATCTCTTCCCCCCTCTCTCCTTTGGTTCGATCGCAACACCTCACCAACAAAGGGTTTCAGTTGGTTTTTCTTGGTTGATCGATTGTGTACGTAATCTAGTCCTAGCCCCTCTCTAGGGTTGTTGAGTAGATTATTTACAAGTTTTGTAGCTCGGTTTTCACGTGCTAGAATCACGGTTAGCTCGTTGTATTACTTGTGTACAAGAACGCAATATAGTCTTACTTTAGACTATTTCTTGGTGTATACGGTATTAGCCTGAATTGGTGATTCGTTCTTCGTCTTGTGGAATTGCTTTAGCGTAAAGGTATGTAACCCTAATTCGATTAGTTATAATTGTGTTATTATTATGATCTTGTTAAATCGCTTCCGCTATATGTGTTTTGATCTCGTTTCGAGTTTTATATAATTGTTTTGATGGTAATAAACCTTCATATAATACATCAGTTATAAGTAAGATTTCATTCTAAAACCTTAAGTACAAATCTTAGAACATAAGGTACAAGTCACTTAGGCATAATAACAAAAAATCACAATATTGACCATTTCACTTGGAATCAATGCATAATCTTATAGGACCAGTTTACCAAGACTCTTAGCATTACATTTAGGTTACATAATCATCAAAATTCAAAGTACAACACTCCTAATGCACAATGTACCACTCCTTAAAACAAGTATAAAACTCTTTAAGTATATTAGATACAAGGTGTAGGATATAAAATGAGTTTAATTCAGTAACAAATGTAAGAATAATAGCTATAATAAGGATTGAACCCTAGATCACTAGAAACCGTAATCCGGCTAGGTTTTCTTCCCACTTTTATTTCAAACTCATATAAAGCATCAAACCAATGATTCAAACTTCTTAATTACAATGTGTAAACCCTAATTACACCCTAATCCATCACAAATCAAATTCCTAAACACTTAATCATAATAATTACGAAGTTACAAAACCCTAAACCTAATACGACTAGGTTGTTCCCTGCTTTTCTCGTTCAAACTTTTTACCTCCCAAATTCAAACTTATGATCGATTTTTTAGAGATATTTTGGCAAATACACAAGGTGGTGCATCACCTACTTGTGTACCATACATTATTGTGTCCTTTCTTTTCTAGTCGTGGCCTAATAAACACCATAAACCAAAGATATTTTCCATCCTAGCTTCCATGACTCATTTTTAGCCTTCCTTACTCATCCTTATACATCCTTAGTCACTTTCCTTCTGTTCTTGCACGTTTCTTAGCAATACTTGGAGCCTAAGTGTTGAAAAGAGTATAAATAGGAGGTTTATGCTTCATTCTTTCTTCATCCTCCATTTTCTTTTTCTCTAGCCACCATGACGACAAATGAAACCTCTACAACTTTTTCTAATTAATAAATAATTTTTTATTTATTTATCCACACTAGACCGAAACAACGTTAAAACCTTATCACTGTTTCGTCAATCTTACGTTGACATCCATTGATGTCGATCACGCATATAATCCATTGATTTAACTTGTCCCTTATAGAATTATTGATTCTGATTTAAAGTTAGGTGAATGATTGACATCATAGTTTGTTGGTTTAAACATTTCGTCAATCGGTGCTCCTACATCTGTTTTGGATCTTTTTATCTTAGTATGTCATTAACTTCAAGTGATTAAGATTAACATAATAGGTAAGAATTCAGTTATTACCTGAATAATAAACACCTAGTGGGCTTTGTCCAAAAAACCCCAAAAAAGAGATGTCAGAATTCCTTCTTCTTTTAAAAAGACTAAACAAAACAAAGTAACTAAGTATAACGGCACCATAAAAATAATCAATCAAAATTTTCATTTAAAGAAATGGAGGTCGATCACTGAAGCTCTCCCACATGATATTATTAGAGCCATTTTTTCTAGGTTAGGGTTTACCTAGGTTGTAAGAATTCGAGAGGCAAGTGAAACCTTCAATAATCTAATTTCAAGCCACACTTTCACCAACTTTCACCAACCTTATAACAATAGAAACTTGGATAATGTTTTTCTTTATGCTCGTGTGGTTTTTAATCCTCAACAACCAATTGGCACAATATGGGCAGTCACACCGGTGGTAACTGATGAGAAGCCCAGGTTTATTAATCTTCATAGAGGTTTGCGTGATTTTGTTTTCGAGGGTGACACCATAACACTTATTTGTTCATATGGTTTATTGTTCTTTTTTAGTATTTTGAATATGGGTGGTACCATTAGGTTTGTCATGGTTAGTATTCTTAGTCGCGTCGTACTCTTATTCACATACCAGATTTCATTCGTTTCTGTCACACGGGGCACAAAACCATTATCCCACACCCAAATCAAGCTGTTTTTTAGTACAACATTGTTAATGTCGAGTTTAATCTCCTTAATTAACCAATGGTATCAGTTTTCACCTATACTCATCATGTTTGGGAGTTGCTACTCGTTCCTGCTACACGAGTCCAACACTTGAATCTTAACGATCCTAGGTCCATGATTGTTCCACATGGTATTTATTTTTCATAATCTCATTCCGATTGAACAATCACGTCGTCTATTATTCGTATTAGTCAATTAGTCTGGCCAAGCACACAACTTTCTCTTCCCAACCCTCACAACTTTCTCCTCCCAGCCCTTACATTTCCCCACCCTCCTGGTCTTCAAGTTGTGTACTCGGCCAGAATGATAGAACATACGAGATTGTTTTTAAAGCCTAATGAGGTTATGAACAATTATAGACCATGTGGAACAATCATGGACCTAGGGTCGTTAAGATTCAAGTGTTGAACCCGTATAGCATGAACGAGTAGCAACTCCCAAACATGAAGGGTAGAGGTGAAAACTAAGACCACTCGATTAAGGTGATTAAACTCGACATTAACAATGTTGTACCAAAAAAACTTGATTCAGGTGTGGGATAATGGTTGTGTGCTCCGTGTGACAGAAACGAATGAAATATGGTGTGTGAATAAGACTAGCGACACGACTAAGAATTCTAACCATGACAAACCTAATGGTACCACCCATATTCAAAATACTAAAAAAGAACAGTAAACCATATGAACAGGTAAGTGTTACGGTGTCACCCTCGAAAACTAAATCCCGCAAACCACTCTATGAAGATTAATACAACTGGAATTTTCATCGACTACGATAGGTGTGATTTCCCATATTGTGCCAATTGCTTGTTGAGGATTAAAAACCACATGGGCAACAAGAAAGACACCATCCTTAGTTTTCATTGTTATAAAGATTGGTGAAAGTGTGAGTTGAGAATTAATAATTGAGGGTTCACTTACCTCTTGAATTCTTGCAACCTGACAAACCCTAACCAAGATATATGATTTCAATAATATCATGTGGAGGGCTTCAGGGATCGACCTTCATTTTTCTCATTGAAAGTTTTGACTGATTGATTTATAAAGCCATTAGTTAATTTGTTTTGTTTAGGCTGCCCATAACGATCAAACGACCGATGTAGTAGTTGGTTAAACTTGTTGCGACGACAAACTGGAATCGGTCGTCGGTTGTGAATCGATCCCAGCCTCGACTGTTTTAAAAAAGAAGAAAACTTTTTGTTCTTGTGTGTATTTCGTATGTTTTTTGGGGTCTGTGTGTGTGGTGTTTTTTTATTGTGACTGGGCATCTAGATGTGGGAAAAAAATTCCTCTTTGAAAATGTGTTTTAGTTTTTTGGAAAATGAGTTTTAGTAATTCTTTCTAAAACAAATGAGTTTTAATAATTCTTTTTTTAAACTGAGTTTTAGTAACGTATTTTTAAATGAGTTTTAGTTTTTATAAAATGAGTTTTAGTAATATTTTTATTTATCAATTTAAAAAAAAAAAGTAAACTTGGTTGCCTTGTTGTGTAAACAAATCGTTTGTACGTCGTCCACCGAAGAGAGAAAGCTGATATAGCAGGAAGAGTGTAAGTCGATGGTGGTCGTTGTTGCATGCAGCCTTAGTGTTTTATGAAGAAGAACGAATTCTGAAATTTTTGGGTTTTTTCTTGACAATGTTGGTTGATAGGCCGATTAAAAAACCAGTTTTTAAAACATTGGTATAGTTGAATAAAATGGAAATTGAAATCGAAAATTGTTAAACCGACCCGAATTGAATCGGATTATTATGTAATTCGGATTATCCGGTTCGGTGTTCAGTTGTTGAATTCAGGGCTTGTTTGGTTGATTTTTTAATTAAGTCACGTTTAATTAACAGATAACTTAATGCAGACAATTTCAGTTTTATTACTTAATATTTTCAAACATCTTACTCTATTAAGTCACAAACAAACAAATATGCTTAATTAACAGAGGACTTATTGCAGACAGATTCAGTTTTATTAATTAATATTTTCAGACATCTTACTTTATTAAGTCACAAACAAACAAATTTCTTACGACTTAAAAAATTCAGTTTTTATCTCATTAAGTCATTTAAGTCTTTATCAAACAGCACCTAAGTAATTTAAGTTATTATCAAACAGTACCTCATACTCCCTTACGAGATACAGTTCTTTGAATTTCAACCGTAAACCTTAAAAACATATAAGACCGTAGATCTCTCGATTTTCTTCAAACTACTCTTATCCCTTTAACATTACATGCCAACTTTGTTTGTTTGAGATACTATGTTTTCTCCTTATAAATGTTTGTTTGGAGAATCGTTCATGATAACTTAGATCGAATTCGCCAATACAGATTGTTTCACTTTTATTATTATAAACATAGAGATCATTCATTTTCTTTGAGATTTGTTTCTCTAGTTGTAGGCTTTTGCAGATTTCATTGCTGTTAAATAACTGAGTATGAAGATCAATGCTCTTCTTTTATCATTAATTCGTTTATATGTTGATCATAGTCAATCTTTTATGTGGAGTAAACGATAACGAGAATAATTAAACAAAACATTTTTTGGTGGCCCTAATTTGGATGTGGCACAGTCCACATGTTGCACTTGTGGGCACTAATCCTAGTTAAACATAATACGGAGTAATACAAAATCAGACCATGAGTGGCGGTAATTCTTGGTTGATATGATTAGCAAATGTTGGAAGATGGGTCAATATTTCATAACATTTGTTCTACAACTGGATAAATCATGTAAAATACTACTCGTATTTGTAAGTGATTTAACTTTGACACATTGTGTGTCAATCAACAATTGTTTGTTGTTGCTTTCGGATAAGCGTCTCAAACACATTTTGCTCACACGAGCCATTTGTGATTGCATCATTCAATTGGTGGATTGCTAAACTACGTAATAATTGGACACTTGGATAAGAAAAATAATGCTAGTGACGATAATATTTAGTGTTGAACGAGTAAGTTACAGCAAAACAATAACATGGTAACATTAGCCTTAATATCGTTCAACGTGTCTCAAGTGAAAAATATCATCACATATTACTTACTGGTCCACCACATAAGTTCTTACTTTGTCTTTTAAATTACAGTATAACACGTCTTTGAATGTAGGGATAAGCATCTGAAAATGAAATCAACTAGTTACACAATTCTGTGGACGGAATGCCTAGTAATCCCGGCCTCAAAAGTTTCTGTAACACTTAGAAGGATCTGATAGCTGATAAAAGAAGAATACTTCATGATCAAACCCCTGAGCCTCCTGTCCTCAAGGTATTCGAGCTGGTCACTTTTTAAGTAGAGTGTTATCCTAGACCCAGAAACAAGAGTGATCATAGGTATCCATAGTAACGATGGATGATACTCCTGCTTGATACTCCCAGACATACTGCTCATCATAGTGGTGTTGGGTTCTGACCACAAATTTGTCAGCAACCAAATAAGAAAAGTAGAAGCCGAAACCAGATTGCCAAATCAATTGAGATCAGCACCAGATGCAACAGCTTCCATGAACACTTTGGCTCTAGAACTTGCAGTGATACCCAGATTCAGCAAATCTGTAAAAGTATTTACACGGTTATGTCATCTTCTGATGTAGTATGTTGGTACGTTTAAAAAAAATCAGTACTCACCAGCCTTGGTCATTCCAACTCCATTGTCGAGGATGGTCAACGTGTTGTTGGTCTTATCGGGAATAATATTGATGAAAGGCACAGCTGGTGGTACAGTCAAGCACTCAAATTGAAGTCTGTCCAGAGCCTAAAAGGGTATAGACAGTTAGTAACGTTATTGCAATTGGTTAACATCCAACAAACTATATACAATGAATCCCTGAGTTTATCATACACACCGAGTATAATTGTGATGAATTTGGGTTGTGAAATTTGTTACATCAGTTAATTACACTGCTGCCTCCAACTATGTTTGTATTTATATTTTATAAACAAGAGCTAACAAAGAAAAACTAAAAAACGATAACGAGGATATATAAACGCCACATGCATCTCAAATTCATAATGAAGCATTCACAACAGCCATATGATAGATAAGTTATTAATTTGTCTGATAAATTACTGAAGAACATGTCTTCTAATATGTAGGGATAAGCATTTGAAAATGAATTCAGCTTGTTATAGAATTATGCGGGAAGACACTGTGGTCACTATCAACTTCTTCTTCTCTTCCTTTTTGTACTCAACAGTTTCTTCATAAGTTACATAGGTATGATAGCTGACATTAGAAGAATACTTCAAGACCAAATACTCAAGCCTCTTGTTGTCAAGGTATTGGAGCTGATCCTCTTTTAAGAAGAGTTTATCCTATACCCACAATCAAGCTCGTGGTCAGAGGTATCCCTAGTTAGGGTGGATGCTCCTCCGGCTTGCAACTCCCAGACATACTGCTCATCAGCGTAGTGTTTGGTTCTGACCACAACTTTTTCAGCAACCAAAGAAGCAAAGTAGATGGCAAAACCAAATTGTGAAATGATATTGAGATCAGCACCAGATTCAATAGCTTGCATGAATGTTTTGGCTCGGGATCCTGCAGCGGTAGCCAGATCCACCAAATCTGTAAAAATATTTACATGGTTATTTCATCTTCGGATGTAAACAATTAAAAAACAAAAATCAGTACTCACCAGCCTTGGTCATTCCAACTCCATTGGTGAAGATGGTCAACGTGTTGTTGGTCTCACTGGGAAGAAGATTGATGCAAGGCAAAGGTGGTAAAGTTTTGCACCTCAGAGTGAAGTCTGTCCAGAGCCTGAAAGGGTATAGACAGTTAGTAACGTTATTGCAATTGGTTAACATCGACAAAACATAAACTAGATACAATGAATCCATCATGACTTTATCATACACACCGAGTATAACATATTAATGCTATTACAAAGCACAAGCAGATGATCAAAAAACAGATACATATCCATGTATACAGACAATTCAACACAAAGGAAAAGTGCAAAAAGGATTATTAAACAATAAAGTCAACACCAATCCTCGGATCTGTTAAAATAACAACATAAGCAAAACAATTCAAACATATTTAAAATGTTTACTACAAAACGAACAAATGCATGCATATAAAATAATTTAAAAATATAAAAAAATAAAAAGGTTAGTGGAGACATACATGAGCACAGTGACCGACAAGCAGATGAAGAAAAATCTCCTTGTTGTTCTTGAAAGTATTCCTTATCAAATCCACGAGCCCATCGGATATACCATTAACAGCCACCATCGATTGGGAAGTTTTTTATGAAAAGAGATTAGGGCATTAGGTGTATTTATATACCCTACCCGCAGTGGCAGAACTAGGAAAATTGAATGTGGGGGCAAATTTTTTTTCCTACAATAACAATAAAATGAGGAGGGAAAAACTATAATCGTAATGATAAATCAGGTATTTTTACCCATACGTAAAGAATTTATACGGTTTAAGAGAGTTGAATTTGGGTTTTAATATGTGAGTGGGGGAGATATGAATTTTGAGTGGGGGCATTCCCGAAAAAGATCAAAATTACACTAAAATCGCGTCTTTTTCGGCTAACGATGGGCGCTGCCACCCCATAGCTATAAAGTGCATCCGTCCCTGCCTACCCGGTATTGGATTTTGATGCTAGCCTGGGCTTTGTTATACTTATTTTTGTATTTCCCTTTTCTTTTCTTTTTAATCAATTTTCGAATCTTAGTTTATGACAAAACCAACTTTTTTTTTGTACTCCGCGAGTGTCATTTTATGATAAATAGGAATTCAATATGTTATCCCAAAATACTTGTAATACAAACATAGAAAAAGAATTCTAAATAGAGAAATAGAAAGAAAGATCAGAGAGAGAGAGTGTGTGTGGTGGATGGAACTATGTGAGGAAAAAAACTAACAACCCCTCCTTAACTAGCTACTGAGGGTATTTATACTTTCCTAAGCCCATGAGACGTTTAGGGCTTTCTATGGGTCAAGCTTGATTTACTGAAAACATTCTTCTGGATGTGATCTTCATTTGACTTTGAGCTTTGCCTTCTTAGGCCTTGATCTTGTTTGTAACGACTTTGTTTGTTCATGCTTTTGTGATCTTTGTCTTCAGCCTTTGTCTTTTGACTTTGAGTGCTCGAGATCTTCATTGTACCCTTAACTATCTTGATTATCGTAATCTTGTGCTCTTGTGACTTATGAATCGACATGGTCATACTTTGTTGATTTCTCGTAAAATTCTCGTATGAACATGTTGAGACAACTTCAGTTAGTACACCGGGACGCCACCTTTTTGATAAAAAAACATTGACACATATGAAATGGATTTGACAATTTCCCTAAATCGGTAGCGTTTAACCTTCGGTCGGTGAAGACTGTTACACAGTATTAGATACCGTACCTGTGACCGGGTGTAACACCCCATTTTAATAAATGGAATATCACAGGATAATTATGGCATGCCATCAAAGGATGCAAGGTAATATGTACAAACATACATGACCAAAAGGGAAAACCGGAATCAAATATCGGTTTCCCAAACATAAGCCCAAAACATAAATAAAGTAAATGAATTAAGAAGGACAAAACAGGTGTCCAAATAAGCATACGTATAAGAAGGCAAAAGGAGAAGAAGTCTAAGGCAGCTTCCATCCTATGCACGTCCTCCAAATGCTCAAGTCTGTCCATGGGTACCTGCCGTTTTGGGACATGGAAAGGAAAATATACGGATGAGCAATACGCTAAGTGAACAGATATATAACAATGAAATGAATAGCATAAACATATGTAAAGTGAACTGGAAATATGAAAATATAGTGCCGCGGAATAATGTAAGTCCTATAAAACCTGGTTTAAGCTTTATAAGACTGGTTTTATATTTCTGAAAAGACTTATATTTAGTTTATCTTGGAAATCTGTATTTTAAATATGCTGAGAGCCCATATAGGTCATGTTATATCCACGTGCATGGATACTTGGAGGGGTGACCTCGTCATGCAATTAGAGGGGCTGCCTCTAATTATTTATAAAATGAGTGGAGGGATCAGCTCCTGTAACGGATGCAACGAACACACCGCAGTTACCATGAAATCATACTACTTGTCCTAGGATGCACCCATTCGCCCCACATGATATTAATAATATTGGCCGAAACTGTAAAGAGACGCTACGAGCAATCACTCTCACCGCATAAGAGTCATAACACCTGTGCCTCTAGTGCTATGGTTATGAAACACCCATAACTAGGTGAAACTGACATGCATGTATATAGCTCAGACAATCTAAAATAATCATACATATACTGATGTGTTTAAGACACTTAAACTACTGGGGAAAACAGATGGCTGCAAACGGGGAATCCTAATATAGGAAGAAAGATGTCCTTACTGAAGGATGGAATATCCGTATCTTATGTCCAGTAAATGAAGACGAAAACGAAGATATACAATCACTTCGACTTCACAATAGCTACATAATTAAGGGACGTGAATAAGAGTTGATCTTACTTATACATACTTGTTACTTAGTTTACTTGACGTGTTCATACTTATTATACTTGTTCTTGTCTTGTCTTATTATTCCATGTTTTAATCATGTATTTCTTAATGTTTCATGTGTTTTACATTCATATGTTTCATGTTTTAAGTGTTATAATACTTGTCACAACATAATGAGTAACTTTCTAAAAATAGCAGGTTTCTATATATAGTAACTTTCCAAAAGTAGCAGGTTTCCATACATAGTAATTTTCCAAAAATAGTAAGTTTCCTTAAATAGTAAGTTTCTAAAAATACAAAGTTTCCATAATTAGTAAGTTTCCAAAGATAGAAAGTTTCTATATTTAGCATGTTTTTATAAATAGTATGTTACCATAATTAATGTATTACCATAAATAGCATGTTACCATATTTATCATGTTGCCATAGATAATATAATTCCATATTTAATATATTTCTATAATTAGTTATATGCTTATTTTATATCATGTATATTATATTATAAAGTTTAATAATTAATAAATACTTAGCTTATTATTAATTAATAATATCATGTCATGTTATTATAAGTTTATTATTAATTAATAATATTACATAGTTCATGTAATCAAACTTTATCATAAAAGATATTAATTAATTTAACCTAAGTTTTAATTAATTAAATCCATGTTCATGAATAATTAATTATTATAACCTAAGTTTATAATTTAATTAAACCAAATTAATTAATAACTAAATTAATTAAACATAACATAACTTATTTTACATGTTGGTTTAATTAGTTGTTCATAAAAATATAAGTTCTCGAACCGAAATCCCGAGACCCGACCCGAGCACCACGACCCGAAAGTCGTGGCCCTGAGGTCGTGCCCCGTTCGAACCACAGCCCTATACTGAGAGCCGAAGCCCTCGGCTTCATGGTTGCGTCCAAAACAACACCAACCCCAGCGTGCGTTGGGGTCCTTCGCTGCCCGAGAACCACGCCGACACCACTTGGATCTCGTTCGCTGCTGAACCAAAGCCACAACCCCCATGATGGGGGTGTGGTGTCTCGGCTGAACACAAACCACCACCGCTGACCATAGTGGTGTGACAGTTGGTCACCGAACACCACCGAAACCAATCTTGGTCTCGGTTCGCGTGTACCCAAACCACAAACCATATAATTACGTGATCCCCTTATTGATCTCTTTATTAAACATGTTTGTCATACTTGTTTTAAAGATCCATTAACATAGAAAATAAAATAAAAAGATTAGAGAATTCAAGGATATCGTATGCGTGAAAAGGGTTTAGACACGAACACTATACCATATAAACAATTAACCATAAATCAACAATGGATCGTCCTTGTGTTCTTGGGTGACCTGCGGAAAGGAGGAGACAAGAGTGAGTTAGGGTTTTGACTTTCTGTAAAAAAGTATTTAATGAAATCCCTTGTAGTTTTTTATTTACTAGTTAATAAAAGTTCATGGTCCGGCTTGGCCCAACCGTCCTTCCCTTCTCTTTTGGCCGCCTACAACAAACACCCCTTATCTTTCGGTTTTGTTTTCTTATTTAAATTTTATCGTGTATGTTCGTGTTTACTTATCATGTTTTTATTTCTTGAACGTTTTCTTAATATCGTACGTACCTTCTTATCGTGTATTAATGTTCTTGTTTACGTACATAATACTTATGATAACTAATTAATATACATAATATACGTATTAAATATTCGTGATACATGTTGTATATTAATTAATTCAAAAGTTTAAATTTAACGATAACTTCGTACATTTAATGATCTTAGGATTATTAAATCGGGTTTACACCGGATATATTTAATTAAGGATCTCTTTGACAGGGTTTCCCGGTTGTACATGCCAGTTCTCTTTACTCGGTTGTCTCAAAGCAGACTGCGTCAATAAGAGTGAATCAGTTGGATAAGTTATCTGTCTGATTAGAGTCGTCAATTTAGATTCCTGGAACAAGTTTGATTCAATTAAGAATCACACTATCGTTGCTTTCCAATTTGTCACAAGCTCGATTCATAAATAATCTTGCAAGTCACCTACCGTAGTGTTGTTTGACGTTGACACTAGATGGATTTCCATTCATCACTATGAATATAAAAGAGTGTCACTCCGAATGTTCTAGCAAGATCACACGGATTATTTTAAGAAATCTGGAACAAGTTTGAATCAATTAAGAATCGAGTCCTAGTTGGATTTCAGTTATCACAAGTTTGATTCGTGTTGAATCACACAAGTTAGCTACCATGAGCTTGTTTAATATTGACTCAAGCAGGATTTCGATCTTTATCGTGAATCGTATCACTCGGATGTTTTGGAAATATCACAAGAATAACACCCAGGAGTCTTTTGTTACCGCTTGTGTTCTAGATGACGAACAAGAAGTGTTCTACATAGATTGTGTCCTAATGAGATTTTGACTAATCTCTCTTGGCTCTAGACTAGATAAGCGTGTTCTGGTTTTAGTGATCGGAAGCTGGAGCTGATTCCCACCTTTTCAATATTAACTGACTCGAAATGAGAAAGTCAATAGTTAACGTGTTTATCTCCGTGAAAAACGAGACAAGTTTCTTTTGTGAGAAACCCGAATAGTTGAGAAGGGTTACGCATTGCATCACTGGGTCATGATGACTTGTCTTCAATATCAGCAATCATCTTTATGATTCCGAGAGTAGAAGAATGACCCAATTTCTGCCTATATACAAGGAGGCTTCTTTCTTTTCACCCTTTATTTTAGCATTTATTTTTTATTCTTTAGCGCATTCAATGCCTACCAAGATGTAATCATTAGCACCTTGTTGTTATTGTTATTGTACTAGCTTAAGTCATTAGTGTACATTCAGCTTTCTTCACGTTCAACTCCATCTTGAAGGTTTATATAGTTTATAACAGTTACACAAAACCCTAAACGAGATCAAAGCACACATAGCGGGAGCGATTTAACAAAATCATAATAATAACACAATTATAATTAATCGAATTAGGGTTATATAACTTTACGCTAAAGCAAATCCACAAGATAAAGAACGAATCACCAATTAGGGTTTATAACGTCCACTACCAAGATATAGTCTAAAGTAAGTCTATATTACGTTCTTGTACATACGTAATACAACGAGCTAACCGTGATTCTAGCATGTGAAAACCGAGCTTCTACGCTAGTGGGAAAATCTACCCAACAACCCTAGAGAGGGGCTTGGACTAGATTATAAGTAAAAACGAAAAACACAAAAATCAACTGAAACACTTTGTGGGTTTTGTGTTGCGATCGCAAGAGAGAAGAGAGGGAGAGATTTGGTGTGTTGTTATGAGGGTGGGGGTTTGTTTATATAGACCTAAATCTTGTAGCCCAAAACAAATATAAGAAAAGTTTTTCCTTCCCCTTTTTTCCCCTCATAGCCAACGCCCAAACACCCCTTAGGGGTGTTCCGGAACCTTCCATTCTTCTTTCTATTTATTCCACTTTCTATTTATTCCATAACGCTCGTTAATACTTAACTCTTAGTTGTTTAACGATCGTTAAAGTTATAGCTCGGTATAATTTAATAAATATAATATTATATATATATATATATATATATATATATATATATATATATATATTAACTAAATTAATAAATATAATAAATATATTTATTAAATAAATTAACTCTTTACGTATTGTGTGCAATCCCGTAATCTCGAGTTCGATCCTATCACACGACTATTAAATATAAGTCCATAAACTTTCAGCTCCCACTTGGACATATTTCGAATATCGTGATTACATTTACTAGCGTCTAGTTACACTAGCAACGCCTCTAATACAACTCGAGTAAGGTCTCCTAGATTAAACCTTTTAATGATTCATCATTATATTATCCTTTTATTTTTAATACAACGTTAATAAGGATATGGATCTCAATCATTCCTTTCATTTACCATTTTGTTTCTCGTTCATATATTCAACAAGATTACCAAAACGGATTTAGGTGCGACCACACAAACATCTTACTTACCCTACGAGGGGCCCAGCTATATTAAACTCCAAAACAAAATTGGAGGAAATAAATTCCATATTGAATACAAGCAAAACTTATGAATTTTGTAACACTTCCGAAAATAATCCTTATAGCTACCAGTTACGTTTAGCGGTTAGATTATTCTACAGAGATGCACTAGATTCATAATATTTTTCTGGTATCTCAAGTCTAAGGATAACTATTTATGATTTACTTGATGACAAAGATCCACAAAGTAAAATCATATAGTTGGAATAAGTCCAATATTCAATTCATCGACTATCATCCAAATTCGATCAATATACTTTCAAGTATACTCTATCGTTATTTTGATTTGTCTTAATTTAATAATATTCTCATATTATTAATCGACAACGGACATTTAACATAACAATTTATTCATGGATTAAAACATGTAAAATAGGATACAAAATTAAGTAATAAGAATAAACGAAACTCAATCTTTATTTTATTAAATAATAATGTCTTAACATCCTTTATCCAAATACTAATCACAGATTTATTGCATGAGTTCGCTAGCTAGTTGCAGCCCAATAGCCTTGGCATGCTTAACTACCGTTGGTCTAGGCAAAGCCTTAGTAACAGGATCAGCTACGTTATCATCTGTGTGAACTTTTATTAATTTTATTTCACGAGCTTTAACTTGTTCTCGGACGTAGTGATGTCTACGCTTAAAGTGTCTGGCGTCTTTCGTGACTCCAGAATTATTGGCAAATATAATTGCAGCAGAATTGTCGCAATATATATCAATAGGTTCTTTAATTGAAAGAATCACTCCAAGATCTCCAATAAACTCTCTAATCCAAACAGCTTCCATTGCAGCTTCTAAAGAAGCCATGTACTCAGATTGAGTAGCATGCATTGCAATCGTTGTCTGTTTCTTGCTCTTCCAGTCAACTACTCCTCCATTGATGACAAACACGTAACCTGTAAAACCCGCATGCTTTTACCATGCATAGTACCTTAAGTTCGTACGTACTAGTTAAAAACTTTCCTAATATAGCATGATTACGATTACGTGTTAGGAGTTTATGTATTACGTACGTGTTAGAATACGATAGATATTTTATTTGTGCGATCACGTAATAATTATTTAGCAATAATAAATCACGAGCATACAATCACGAAATCACGAGCGTAATTAAAACACGAGCTATTATTAATTACGTATATATATTTAATACGAGCGTAATTAAATATATAAGAGTATGGTATTTACGTAACGAGAACTTTTAAAACACGAACATAATTAAACATAGATGTGTACGAAATTACAAGACACGAAACGAGGTACGGGAACCCCACAAGGGAGTCCCTACCCGCGGCCAAAAGAGGGTAATGGGCCAAGCCCATTACCAATTTTTACTAAAAGAAGGGTTAAGTAATTTTTACTACTCAAATCACTTTACAGAAGAATTTTAAGAAAAACCTAAAACCCTTCCTCCTCCTCCTTCTTTGTGCCGCCACCTACAATCACCAACAAGGTGATTCCATTGATCCTGGATCTTGTTAAATTAGTGTTTGTTCGTGTTTGTTCTTCACCCTCTTGATCCACGAATACGGTAAAACCTTTTTAAACCCTTTTCTTTTAATTAATCTTTTATTTAATTATGAACACGTGATGTTTTTCATAAAAACACATTAATTAATCATAGATCTAACATGTTTTGATCATTAATTAATCAAAGGGTCGATCTAAGGGGTGTTTGTTTTTGGGCCGCAAGGTACAACCGACCCTAAGGGGGCTCGGTTTGTTTTAGCCGACCACCACCAAGACCTTTTTGGTCTTGGTTGGTGCGTGTGGGTCCCACGGCAGCAAGGGGGTACCCCGATTTGGTTCGGGATACGGTGTTGTTTCATATCCGGTGCATGTTTTTAGGCTTAGATCCGGATCATGATAATGTTAGTTGTTTATGTTATAAACTTATGTTAAGAATTAAATTAATAAGATGTAATTAATTTAATAACATGACTTAGGTTAACTAGTTATTAATAAACATGAATTATTTTTAACCTAAGTATTTATTATTATTAAGACTTATAATTAATTAATTATTAAAAACCATGGATATAATTAATTAATTAAACATGACTTAGGTTATATTATTAATATTTAATAATACATATTTAACCTAAGTATTTAGTATATTTAATTAAAAACATGTCATACTTTAGTTAAATATTATAACCTATAGTTTAATTAAATTACATGAAATAATTATTAAACTATATAATATATCATATGACTTAGGATATAATCATGAAAACACTTAGGCTTATTTACTTAGCTTATTTAACCAGCTTATTTCTAATTATGGAAACTTTCTATTTTTAGAAACTTAATTAAATAAGGCAACTATTTTATTTATAGAAACCAGCTATTTTTAGAAACTTATTTACTTAAGGCAGCTAATCTATTTATGGAAACTTATTTAATTAAGGCAGCTAATCTATTTATGGAAACTTTCTATTTTAGAAACTTATCTATTTTAAGAAGTAAATCTATTTTTGGAAACTTTCTATTTTTGGAAACTTTCTATTTTTGGAAACTTTCTATTTTGAAAACTTTCTATTTTTGGAAACTTTCTATTTTTGGAAACTTTCTATTTTTGGTAATTTTCTATTTTTGGAAACTTTCTATTTTTGGAAACTTTCTATTTTAGGAAACCTGCTATTTTTGGAAAGTTACTTATTATTACACAGTAAGTATAATAACACATGAAATACCAGAAATACTTAATCAGATTAAACAGAATATAAGATTTAACACAGTTTAAGGCTTTAAACAGTGTAAATAGTAAGAACACATAAAATAAGCTAAGACATGATATAAAACCAGCTATGTATGTAGTAAGCAGATACTTATTTCATGTACGTATTTATGTAGCACTAGTGTTTCGAAAGTAGGATTCTCGCAGTTCATCGTTCTCGTTCACTGGACATAAGGTACGGATTCCCGTCCATTCAGTATGGACATTCTTTCCTTATTTAGGATTCCGGTATTTTCCTTTATATGGTCAAGTAATGTTTAGACATTTTACCTTCTATGCTTTGATGACACGCCATAATTTCTGTGATATTTCCATTTCCAAAATGGGGTGTTACAATTATGGTATCAGAGCCAAGGCTTCGACCTGTAGGCTCTCAAATATGACCTGTGATTAGTGGGTAGTCACTACGGTCTTCCTAGAACTGACAGTTGTTTTCATGCATTCATCATTTTTGAGCATACATATATATGTCATTGTTACAGGGTTTTTGACTAAGTAATGGTTGGTACAAGACTGGCCCTATTTAGTCGCATGTGTTTTATCGAAATTTTTAGATTTGGGACCGACCCATAGGCGTCCCCTCGATATGTCTTTTGTTCTGAGTGAACTAACCAGAGGCGTTCACTCTCGAGCATCCAAAGTTTTCATAAAACTGCATCATGCATTCATACAAAAATTTTCTTGCATAAAATTTTTCTCGTGAAATTTTTAGTATAAATTTTTTTTTCATGTATATATTTTATGTTTTGAACTGTTTAATCATATGTTTTATTGTTATACTGTAAGATGGTTCTCACACGCGAACAGGAGCAGCTCAATGCTGCAATTCAGGCTGCCATGCAAGCCTTGCTTCCTCAGCTGAGGAATGACATCCGTGCTGAAGTCCAAGCTGCCAACAATCAGCAGCAGAATCAGGCACCTCCTCCTCCTCCTCCAGTGACATTAGCAGTATGGCTGGAGAGATTCAACAAGCTCCGCCCTCGAGCTTTTGAGAAGACAGATAGCCCCAGCGATGCTGAAAGCTGGTTGGCTCACATTGAGAAGATCTTCAACGCTATGGGATGTGACCCCGCATACAAGGCGAGGTTGGCATGCTATCGGTTCGAAGGCGATGTACTTAACTGGTGGTTAGCTTTGATGCAATCTGAAGGTGGTGATGAGTGGGTTGCTGGTTTGACTTGGGCTCAGTTCAAGGACATGGTGATGGAGCAGTTCTTTCCCAAGGCTGAGCAGGACAAACTCAAGAGAGAGTACCATGGGATCCGTCAGAGAGCTGGGGAGAATAGCAACGAGTTTATGCAGCGCTTTCTTCGCTTGGCTGGTTTCCTTGGTGCGGCAGCAGGTACTCCAGAAGAGCAGGCACATCATTTCAGATGGGCTCTTCGCACATCGGTCGCAAACAATCTGGTGTGTGCTACGTTCAATACTGTAGCACAAGTGGCCGATGCAACACGGAAACTGGAGATGCTGCAGGAGAGGGATGAGTTCGGGGAAGCTGAAAGACCCGACAAGAGGTAAAACCTTCATATTCAAGCGGTGATCAATCCGTATATCTTCCATATGTCAATTATTCATCTCTTTAAATGTATCTTCCAGGCAGAAAACTGGGGACCGGTCTCAGCCGGCTACTCAGCAGCAGCCTCATCAACCCAAGAGAAATGGTCAGACTAATGACCGATCTGCTACTGATAGGCGTGGCGGTAATGACAATTACCGCAACAACGTCGGGCAATCCAGCAACAGCAGGTCTTAATACTTACGAAATTCCTTATGTTTTATGTTATGACTCATATTCTGACACTCTAGCAAAATTCTACCAGGAACCATGGAAACGGTAGGGACCAGAACCAGAGGGGTTCGCAGCCTAGCCGTCTAGCTATCACTGGTATTCAATCTTACGATTATCCGCTTTGTCCTTTGTACCCAACTATTATGTCTTATGTAAAATGTTTTTATCAGGTCCTCAGCCAGCCAGAGCACCTGCTGGAGGATACACTCATCCTCTTTGCTCTACTTGCCACCGTAGGCACCCAGGACCATGTCGCCGTAATACTGATGCGTGCTTCAAGTGTGGTCTTCCTGGCCATATTATGAAGGATTGTCGTAAGGGCGAGATGGAGGGTACATCGGGACATGCTGATACCAAGCCGCCTCCTACTGTCGGGCGTGTCTACACGACATCTCGAGACCAGGCGAACAAGTCTGCAGGTACCATCACTGGAATCTTGTATATGTATGGTCGCGATGCATGTGTTCTTTTCGATACGGGTGCTACTCACTCGGTTATTTCTACTGCTTATGCTAAGAACATTAGGATGCCTCCCTTGCCACTAGAAAATAGGCTTACTATTTCCACGCCTTTGAGGGACTCTGTATTTATCACCCATGTATACAAGAGTCTTCCCCTAGAATTTGATGATAAGGTTCGACCTGTCGACGCACTTCCGCTGGACATGAATGACTTCGACATGATTTTGGGCATGGACTGGCTATCCAAATATCATGCTACTATAGACTGCCATTCATATCGAGTTATCTTCGGTGATGTTAATGCACCAGAGTACATTTATAATGGGTTCATACCCGGACGGTATGTACAAATCATATCCACCCTGCAAGCGCGTGCACTACTGTCACATGGCTGCGAGGGTTATCTAGATACGGTTCACGACATGGATGCTGAATCTCCATCGATTCAGGATCAACCAATAGTGTCGGAATTCCAAGACGTGTTTCCAGCAGAACTTCCGGGCATACCACCTGCACGAGAAGTGGAATTCAGTATCGAGCTGGTTCCAGGAGCTGAACCAATCTCCAAGGCTCTTTATCGCATGGCTCCCATAGAGCTGAAGGAGCTGCAGGATCAACTGCAAGAACTTCTCGAATGAGGTTTCATTCGACCGAGCGCATCTCTATGGGGCGCACCGGTTTTGTTTGTTAAGAAGAAGGACGGCAGTATGCGTCTTTGCATAGACTATCGCGAGCTCAACAAGATTACTATTCGGAATAGATATCCACTGCCACGCATTAACGATCTGTTTGACCAACTCCAAGGGGCCAAACACTTCTCCAAGATCGATCTTAGGTCAGGCTATCATCAGTTACGAGTCAAGGAGCAGGATATTGCTAAGACTGCCTTTCGTACTCGTTATGGCCACTACGAGTTTGTAGTTATGCCATTTGGCCTGACAAATGCTCCAGCAGTGTTCATGGATCTGATGAACAGAATCTTCCATGAATTTCTGGACAAATTCGTCAGTGTTTTCATCGATGACATCCTAATTTTCTCTAAGTCCAAGGAGGAACACGAAGACCATCTTCGTATAGTACTACAGATTCTTCGCCAGAAGCAGCTGTATGCTAAATTCTCCAAGTGTGAGTTCTGGTTAGACAAGGTGGCATTCTTAGGTCACATTGTATCAGCAGAAGGAATCACTATGGATCCAGCGAAGGTTGAGGCCATCACTAAGTGGCCGAGGCCGACATCAGCGACGGAAGTCCGCAGTTTCTTAGGCTTAGCTGGCTATTACCGTAGGCTCGTGGAGAACTTTTCCCGCTTAGCACTACCATTGACCAAACTGATGCGGAAAGGGGAGAAATTCATCTGGACTGAAGATCGAGAGAAGAGCTTTGAAGACCTGAAGTAGAAGCTAGTATCTGCACCTATTCTTACTCTACCATCTGGTACGGGTGGATTTCAAATCTACAGCGATGCATCGGGGAAGGGACTTGGATGTGTTCTCATGCAACATGGGAAAGTGATCGCGTACGCTTCACGGCAGCTTAAGCCTTATGAAGAGAATTACCCCACGCACGATCTGGAACTTGCTGCAGTCGTGTTTGCATTAAAGATATGGAGACACTACTTATATGGAGAATCATGTGACATTTTCACGGACCACAAAAGCTTGAAGTATATCTTCACTCAACGTGAATTGAACATGAGGCAGAGAAGATGGTTAGAGCTGTTGAAGGATTATGACATTAATCTTCAGTATCATCCCGGAAAGGCAAATGTAGTAACAGATGCCCTTAGCAGGAAGTCCGGAATGATCAACAGCATTAGAATTGAAGAGGAAATCATACGAGACTTGGAGCGACTAGACATCGAGATCATGGTACGTGGACAGCACGGTTACTGGGCTAATCTTAGAGTAGAACCCGAGTTACTATCTAAGATCAAGGAAGCTCAGAAGGATGACGGAGAGATATGGGCGATAATACAAAATTTGGAGAAGCAGACAGAAATCAGAGTAGATGCAGATGGTATCGTATGGCAGGGCACTAGACTTTGTGTTCCTGATGACCAAGAACTCCGGGAAGCTTTGCTAGCAGAAGCTCATAGCTCCCCATTCTCGATACATCCTGGTTCAACTAAAATGTACCATGACATCAAGCAGTACTTTTGCTGGAGTGGTATGAAGCAGGATGTGGCCACTTACGTCTCCAAATGTCTTACCTGCCAGCAGGTTAAGATCGAGCATCAGCGATCTGGCGGTCTCCTTCAACCGTTAGATATTCCAGAGTGGAAGTGGGATAAAATCACCATGGATTTTGTTACCGGTCTTCCGCCTACCAAAAGGAAGCACGATGAAATTTGGGTTATCGTTGATCGACTTACCAAATCAGCTCATTTCTTACCGATCCGCAAGGAAGATCCGGTAAGTAAACTCGCAGTACAGACGAGAGATCATGAGACTACACGGTGCACCATCCAGCATCGTCTCAGACAGAGATCCTCGATTCACTTCGCGCTTTTGGAGAAGTCTGCAGAAAGCTTGGGGTACACAACTTAAGCTTAGCACGGCCTTTCATCCTCAAACGGACGGACAGTCGGAGCGAACCATTCAAACATTGGAAGATATGTTGAGGTCATGTGCGTTGGAATGGACGGGTGATTGGGACGAATACATCTGTTTGGTGGAGTTTGCGTACAACAACAGCTGGCACGCGAGCATCAAGTGTGCTCCATTTGAGATGTTGTATGGCAGAAAGTGTCGCGCCCCAATCTGCTGGGATCAGGTTGGCGAGCGAACACTCGAAGGACCAGAAATCATAGAGATGACAAACGAGAAGATCGCAGTAGCTAGACAGAAGATTCAGGAGGCACGGTCACGTCAAAAGAGTTACGCCGACAAGCATCGTAGGGATTTACACTTTAACGTAGGAGATCAGTCTTCCTTAAGGTTTCGCCGGCACGTGGTGTTAGACGCTTCGGGATTAAAGGGAAGCTCAGTCCTCGTTTCATCGGACCGTTTGATATCATCGAACGAGTCGGTGAAGTATCTTACCGATTGGCGTTACCTCCGCAGCTTTCGTATGTGCACAATGTGTTTCATGTGTCCTTACTCAGAGGGTACCAATACCATCCCCTTCACATGGTTCAGTATCCACTGAACAGATTCGTGAAGACCTCACTTTTATAGAAGAACCCGAACGAGTTCTTGACAGGCAAGAACGAGTCATGAGAAAGAAGACGATTCCATTCGTCAAAATTCTATGGAGGGATCATACCGAGCGGGAAGCCACTTGGGAAACAGAGGAGTCTATCCGGACTTCTTACCCTCATTTCATATTTTGAATTCGGGTATGTTCTTCTTTTCCAGTTTACTTTATCTATAATTCGGGGACGAATTATTCTTTTTAGGGGGGAAGAGTTGTAAAACCCGCATGCTTTTACCATGCATAGTACCTTAAGTTCGTACGTACTAGTTAAAAACTTTCCTAATATAGCATGATTACGATTACGTGTTAAGAGTTTATGTATTACGTACGTGTTAGAACACGATAGATATTTTATTTGTGCGATCACGTAATAATTATTTAGCAATAATTAATCACGAGCATACAATCACGAAATCACGAGCGTAATTAAAACACGAGCTATTATTAATTACGTATATATATTTAATACGAGCATAATTAAATATATAAGAGTATGGTATTTACGTAACGAGAACTTTCAAAACACGAACATAATTAAACATAAATGTGTACGAAATTACAAGACACGAAACGAGGTACGGGACCCCTACAAGGGAGTCCCTACCCGCGGCCAAAAGAGGGTAATGGGCCAAGCCCATTACCAATTTTTACTAAAAGAAGGGTTAAGTAATTTTTACTACTCAAATCACTTTACAGAAGAATTTTAAGAAAAACCTAAAACCCTTCCTCCTCCTCCTTCTTTGTGCCGCCACCTACAATCACCAACAAGGTGATTCCATTGATCCTGGATCTTGTTAAATTAGTTTTTGTTCGTGTTTGTTCTTCACCCTCTTGATCCACGAATACGGTAAAACCTTTTTAAACCCTTTTCTTTTAATTAATCTTTTATTTAATTATGAACACGTGATGTTTTTCATAATAACACATTAATTAATCATAGATCTAACATGTTTTGATCATTAATTAATCAAAGGGTCGATCTAAGGGGTGTTTGTTTTTGGGCCGCAAGGTACAACCGACCCCAAGGGGGATCGGTTTGTTTTAGCCGACCACCACCAAGACCTTTTTGGTCTTGGTTGGTGCGTGTGGGTCCCACGGCAGCAAGGGGGTACCCTGATTTGGTTCGGGGTACGGTGTTGTTTCATATCCGGTGCATGTTTTTAGGCTTAGATCCGGATCATGATTATGTTAGTTGTTTATGTTATAAACTTATGTTAAGAATTAAATTAATAAGATGTAATTAATTTAATAACATGACTTAGGTTAACTAATTATTAATAAACATGAATTATTTTTAACCTAAGTATTTATTATTATTAAGACTTATAATTAATTAATTATTTAAAAACCATGGATATAATTAATTAACTAAACATGACTTAGGTTATATAATTAATATTTAATAATATATATTTAACCTAAGTATTTAATATATTTAATTAAAAACATGTCATACTTTAATTAAATATTATAACCTATAGTTTAATTAAATTACATGAAATAATTATTAAACTATATAATATATCATATGACTTAGGATATAATCATGAAAACACTTAGGCTTATTTACTTAGCTTATTTAACCAGCTTATTTCTAATTATGGAAACTTTCTATTTTTAGAAACTTAATTAAATAAGGCAACTATTTTATTTATGGAAACCAACTATTTTTAGAAACTTATTTATTTAAGGCAACTAATCTATTTATGGAAACTTATTTAATTAGGGCAGCTAATCTATTTATGGAAACTTTCTATTTTTAGAAACTTATCTATTTTAAGCAGTAAATCTATTTTTGGAAACTTTCTATTTTTGGAAACTTTCTATTTTTGGAAACTTTCTATTTTTGGAACCTTTCTATTTTTGGTAACTTTCTATTTTTGGAAACTTTCTATTTTTGGAAACTTTCTATTTTACAAAACCTGCTATTTTTGGAAAGTTACTTATTATTACACAGTAAGTATAATAACACATGAAATACCAGAAATACTTAATCAGATTAAACAGAATATAAGATTTAACACAGTTTAAGGCTTTAAACAGTGTAAATAGTAAGAACACATAAAATAAGCTAAGACATGATATAAACCAGCTATGTATGTAGTAAGCAGATACTTATTTCATGTACGTATTTATGTAGCACTAGTGTTTCGGAAGTAGGATTCTCGCAGTTCATCGTTCTCGTTCACTGGACATAAGGTACGGATTCCCGTCCTTTCAGTATGGACATTCTTTCCTTATTTAGGATTCCGGTATTTTCCTTTATATGGTCAAGTAATGTTTAGACATTTTACCTTGTATGCTTTGATGACACGCCATAATTTCTGTGATATTTCCATTTCCAAAATAGGGTGTTACATAACCCATCTGAGACTTCGTATCGTCTTTATCACATTGCAAGGACGCATCACAGAAACCTGTCACATTCAGTTATGTGTCTGGTTTCCCTCCAAATACCAAAAACATATCTTTTGTACTCCTCAAATACTTTAGAATATGTTTAACAGCAGTCCAGTGGAGCTTCCCTGGATTTTGTTGGTATCGACTGACCAAGTTCTGAGCAAATGCCACATCAGGCCTTGTGCATCTTACAACACACATAATAGTGTAAGTTTATGGACTTATATTTAATAGTCGTGTGATAGGATTGAACTCGAGATTACGGGATTGCACATAATACGTAAAGCGTTAATTTAATTAAAAATATATTTATTGTATTTATTAATTTATTTAATAAATATATTTATGTATTTATCAATTTAAATCGAGCAAGTAACTATATAACTTTAACGATCGTTAATGAATTAATAGTTAAGTATTAAAGAATGTTAAATAAATATATAGTAAGTATATATAAAGAAAGAAGTTTGGAAGATTCTGGAACACCCCTAAGGGGTGTTTTGGTCGGTCGATTATGGGCTCCAAGGGGGGGGGGGGAAGTTTCCTTTTATTTATCTTGGACTACAATGGGTTGAGGCCTATAAATACACCTCCATATCCCTCATAATCTTCATAACTTATATTTTTTCCCTTCTCTCTTCTTAGGTTCGATCGCAAGGCAAGACCAACAAAGGGTTTCGGTTGGTTTTTCTTGGTTGATCGATTGTGTACGTAATCTAGTCCTAGCCCCTCTCTAGGGTTGTTGGGTAGATTAAATACAAACGTTGTAGCTCGGTTTTCACGTACTAGAATCACGGTTAGCTCGTTGTATTATGTGTGTACAAGATCTTAATATAGTCTTACTTTAGACTATATCTTGGTATATTACGGTATAGACCCGAATTGGTGATTCGTTCTTCGTCTTGTGGAATTGCTTTAGCGTAAAGGTATGTAACTATTTCGATTAATTATAATTGTGTTATTATTATGATCTTGTTAAATCGCTTCCGCTATATGTGCTTTGATCTCGTTTAGGGTTTTATATAATTGTTATGATACTAATAAACCTTCAGTGGCATCGAGAGCCGTTTTAGCATGTTATAATTATCGAAAATCTAAAGTTTTTTAACTAATAATTTTTTTGAGTTAAAACTACATGGTTTTTAGGTTTTCATAAAATTAGGGTTTTGTTTTTTTAAAAATTAGGGTTTTGGCTCTATTTTTAATAAAAAAGGGAATTGTTTTGAAACCCTAAATTAAATGTGGGATAATGTTAGATTAAATTGCATGATTAATTGTTATGTCGTGTATGGTTACGATCTGTAGAGATTTAAATGTTAAGATTTGTGGGGAATCCATGATTACGTGCATGTTTTCATGGATCGTAAAATTATATGTTTATATGATTTATGTGCTACATGATTATCTGATTCAATAAATCTAGAATTAGGGAAGACTTTTATATGGATATAAAGACCTAGATTTGATGATTATTGAATAAATCGAATGCATGTGGCTATTTGATTTATTTGTTGCACATATAAAATTTTTATTATGTGTTTATGATTTAGTTTTTTTACTTGTTTATATAAAATTGTTGAGTTGTTATAAACAAGGGTTTTTTTAAAAGAAATAATATGGACTAAATCATATAAAAATAAGGGCTAATGACTTAAAAATGTATCTAACTTGTCAGTTTTTACCGTTCTGTGTAGCCATCTTTTTTTTTCCTATATTATCATTAAACTTTGTGATTTCGTACATTGTGTGTACCCGGTGACCTGCTTAAGTGGTTAACAGGTTACCTTAACGACAGTTTAGTTTTTTTATTACAACGTTAGTCCTTTATATTAACGACTATTAATACAAACAACTAAAATTTGATTTTTTTAAAATAAAATGTATAACTTTCAAAAAAAAGTATGTAACTCCAAATATTTACGTTTTCCTCAGATATTTTACGTTTTCCTTAGTAATTTTACGTTTTTGCTTGTAAATTTACGTTTTCGTCTGAAAATTTACGTTTTCGTCTGTAAATTTATGTTTTCGTCTGTAAATTTACGTTTCCGTCTGTAAATTTATGTTTTTGTCTATAAATTTATGTTTTCGTATGTACTTTTACGTTTTCGTCTGTAAATTTACGTTTTCGTCTGTAAATTTACGTTTTTGTCAATATTTTTACGTTTTTGTCTCTAAATTTAAGTTTTCTTCAAGAACATCACATTTTCTTCAGTAAATTTATATTTTCGTCAGTAAATTTACGTTTTCGTCTATATATTTACCTTTTCGTCACTAAATTTAGGTTCTTGGTATGTAAATTTACGTTTTCGTCTGTATTTTTACGTTTCTCGTCAGAAAATTTTCTTTTTTGTCTGTGAATTTATGTTTTCGTCTGTAAATTTACGTTTTCATATGAATTTTTACGTTTTCGTCTGTAAATTTACGTTTTTGTCAATATTTTTACGTTTTCGTCTCTAAATTTATGTTTTCGTCTCTAAATTTACGTTTTCGTCAATAACATCACATTTTCGTCAGTAAATTTATGTTTTCGTCCGTAAATTTACGTTTTCGACTATAAATTTACCTTTTCGTCATTAAAATTACCTTATCGTCAGTAAATTTACGTTTTCGTCTGTAAATTTACGTTCTCGTCAAATATTTTACGTTCTCGTCATTAGTTTTTCGTTTTCGTCAAAAAATTTATGTTTTTGGCCAAAAAATTACGTTTTTGGTGTAATTTTTTTTTTGTAAATCCATGTTTTGGTCAGTATTATTAAGTTTTCCTAAGTAACTTTACTGACGAAAACGTAAATGTACTGACGAAAACGTAAATTTATAGACGAAAACGTAAAGTTATTGGCGAAAACGTAAAAATACTAACGAAAATGTAAAAGTGTTGACGAAAAGGAAAATTTACTGACGGAAATGTAATTTTCCTGACGTAAACGTAAAGAAATTGACGAAAACGTAAATTTACAGACGAAAACGTAAATTTACCGACGAAAACATAAATTTACTGACGAAAACGTAAAAATATTGACAAAAACATTCAAAATATTGACGAAGTCGTAAATTTACTGACGAAAACGTAATTTTTTACGAAAACATAAATTTAGAGACGAAGAAGAAAACGTAAAAATACTGACAAAAACGTAAATATACTGACGAAACGTAAAAATACTGAAGAAAACGTAAAAATACTGACGAAAACGTAATGCTGATGAAAACGTAAAAATTCTGATAAAAACGTAAAAACTGAGGAAAACGTAAAAATACTTATGCGAACGTAAAAATACTGATGCGAGCGTAAAGTTGCTGACGAAAATGTAAAAATACTGCTGAAAACGTAAAATTATTAATGAAAACCTAAACTTATTAATGAAACGTAAAATTATGGCCAAAACATATATTAGTATCCTGAACTTGACAAAGTGGATCATTTAGTACCCTGAAATTTTAAGAGTGCAGAGTGGTACCCTGAACTTGACAAAATGGAATTTCTACTACTCTATACTAGTTAACTCAATAATTAATTGTTTTTTAGAAACATTTTAGTAAAATATTTTATAATAATTAATTTATAGTAAAACGTGAGCTAAGTAAATATATATTTTTTATAATATTCAATTATTTTTTATTATTAAAATTTAATATATTATTTTAATCTATTATCTATAATAAAAAATATTTGTGGCTTTTTAAAATATTTCTATCGCACTACTTTTAATATATTTTTTATATATTATTAAGTGTTTGTTTCAAATAATTATTAAAACAAGATATAACAAAATATATAAAAGTTTTGTTATTTTCTATTTAAATATGCATATGAAGAAATTAAATTTTAAATTGTTATCGTTACAAATATTTATTTCTTCAGATGCATATTTAAATAGAAAATAACAAAACTTCTATCTATTTTGTTATAACTTGTTCTAATAATTATTTGAAACTAACACTTAATAATATAATATAAAATATATTAAAAGTGGTGCAATAGAAATATTTTAAAAACGATTGCTACAAATATTTTTTTATTATATATACTAGATTAAAATGCTATATTAATTTTTAAAAATAAAAAGTAATTAAATATATGAAAGATATATATTTACTTAGCCTAAGTTTTACTATGAATTAATTGTTATAGAATATTTTACTAAAATAATTTAAAAAAAATATTATTAATTATTGAGTTAATTACTATATGTAGTAGAGATTCTATTTTGTCAAGTTCAGGGTACCACTCTGCACCCTTAAAAGTTCAGGGTACTAGATAATCCACTTTGTCAAGTTCAGGGTACTAATATATGTTTTGGCCTAAAATTATTGATGAAAACGTAAAAGTCCTAATGAAAATGTAAAAGTACTATGAAAACGTAAAAAAAGGGTGAAAATATAAAATCAAACGAATACTGATAAAAACTTTCGAAAATGTAAATTTATGTAAAAAAGTATTTTTTTGTAAAAAATTTCGAAAATATTTTTGTGCAAAAAAACCGTACAAACATTTTTTAAAGCTATACGTTTTTGTAAAAAAAATGTAAAACAACTATTACAAAAATTTACTGTAAACTTTTTTTTTGAAGTTATACGGTTTTTGAAAAATATTTTTTTACGAAAATCAAAGTTCAAGGTTTATATGAACGACCGTTAATATAAGGACTAACATTGTAATAAAAACTAAACTGCCGTTAAGTTAACCTGCTAGAGCAAGTCAAACAAGTCACCGGTACACACAATGTACGAAATCACAAAGTTTAATGATAATATAGGAAAAAAAAGATGGCTACATAGAACGGTAAAAAGTGTCAAGTTAGATACATTTTTAAGTCATTAGCCCTTAAAATAATGATTTGTTAGAGATTTAAATTACATAAGATTACATTTATTGGTGAATTGCAATAATAATCTAACGGCCTACTCTATTTGACAAACTATAAAGTGGGTTTAACGCACCGCTGGTCATGTACCCGGTTAAGGAAGAAGGTGTTATGCCATAAGTCGCTGACCAAATTCCCGGCTCGCCTGTGCGTCAAAATTGGAATCACCTACGATTATTAATTGAATTATACCTTAAGGGTGACTTACCACAAATTCACATCCGAAACACATTAAATAAGGGTATTGCTTTGTGCGTAGCCGAGTTCTAGCAAAAGTACGTTGTGATTAGTTGTGGGTAAATTCTTTAATTGGTTTAACCAATACCGCAACATAATTTACGAAGAAATTTAATCTCGTGAAAAAGTTTACTAAATGTTTTATTAAACTTATGCTATGGAGATTGTATGCATGCTTCTCCATACATTGATTTTGACATCAAAATTTATACCCTTAAAATCTAAGTCGAATGCTCCTAATTGACGAACACTTGAAATTACTTCGTCATCAAATGAGATTTTTGGATGATGTTGTGATGGAGAGAAAACCATATGTAGAATGAGAATTCCTATGATGGTTTTATATTACTCAGATTAGACGACTTAATTAAGTTACTCAGTGAGATCTGGAAACTTAATGCATTCAGAAGGGATGAAACATGTTTACAATGCAAAACGTTTTTGGCAATGTAAATCCCTTAAATATCTAGAAATTGAAAATTGTTTGTTAATTGAATTGTTCGAAAAGTCACTATGTTGAGTACATTCATTACTAGCAGATCAACTGATGTAATGGATCTATGTCAATATAGTTCTAGAATTCAAGGAAAATAATATGGTTTTTATACCGGGGTAATTTTATTTTCTTGATAGTATTTTGTTATCGAAAATACTAATATTTGAACTTATTTTTGTAGAAATGGCTCAACCCACCAATAACACGATAAGTTCCGCGTTCAAAGCTTTCTTTGAACGTCCTGAACTTACTGGCCCAAACTTCAATGATTTGTACCGCTCGCTAAGAATTGTCTTGAGAGCAGCGGGTACTATCGATATCTTGATTACTTCCTATCTGGAGGATCTTGCTGAAGGAGCATCTGATGCACAAAGGCTTGAACACGCTGCTAATATTAAGAAGCACTCAGAGGTGGCTTGCTTAATGCTAGGGAAAATGGCTCATGCACTTCAACAGAAGTATGAGCTATTATCACCAAAGTGAATGCTTGATGAGCTCAAGGCTATGTTAGAAAAGCCGCAAGCTGTGGAGATCTACGACTTGGTAGATGCTTTGCATAGCTGCAAGCAAGCTCCATGAAAGTCTGTAAGTGCCCATTATTTAGAGATGAGGGGTTATATGGAATAGCTCATTGCACTAGGACAACCCTATGATTATAATTTGGCTATCAACTTGATCAATATATCCCTTAACAAGGACTTCAAAGATTTTGTTAGAAACTATAATATGCATTGCACGGGGAAGACAGTTAATTATTTGCATGCAATGCTCATTGACTATGAAAAGGGGTTGAAAGACAAGGCATCTACCGCTACGCCTTCTGTACTAACCATACAAAAGGGTAGAGTGAGTAAGCCAAAACTGCAAGCGAATAAGAAGAAAGGCAAAGGCAAGGGTAATAAGGGCAGACAAGTTGCGACTTATTCGAAACCTAAGCAGAACTTTGTCAAGAAGAGTCAATCTCAAACGGATGAGACTTGTCACCATTGCAAGGCAATTGGTCATTGGAAGAGGAATTGCCCTCTTTACCTCGAAGAATTGTGAAAAATAAAGAAGAAGTCTGAGCAGTGCGTTGCAGCTTCAAGTACTTTATTTTTTATTGAATTGTTCAATTTAACATACAAATTAAATTTCTGGGTATATGATACGGGATGCGGTATTAACATTTGTAATACGCTGCAGGGATTTAATCTGGAAAGGAAGCTTTCCTATGGGGAACTATATCTGCAAGTGGGCAATGGCGCACAAGCAGCGGTTGAAGCTATAGGAACTTTTGATCTAGTTTTACCTTCGGGTTTAGTAATGAGATTAAATGGTTGTCATTATGCACCCACAATTGTTAGGGGTGTTATTTCCTTTTCTTGTTTGTTAAATAATTGATTTGTTCACACGATTGATAATAATGGAATTTCTGTTTGGAAAAATGGTATTTTCTATTTTAATGCAATTTCTGTGAATGGTGTGTTTGAATTAGACATGCATGATAATGAATCCAAGAACGATAAATCTGTATTTAGCATGAGTAAGAAGAGAAAGTTTGACAAGAACTATTCTTATCTTTGGCATTGTAGACTTTCCCATATTGGGAAGACTCGTATACAAAAGCTTCAACGTGAAGGTTTTTTGGAAAGTATCAATGATGAATCATTTGATAAATATGAGTCTTGTATCTCTGGAAAGATGACCAAGAAACCTTTTAATAACAATATTGAAAGGGCTACTGATCTACTTGGACTTATACATACTGATGTGTGTGGACCACTTAGACATACGTCAAGGAAAGGTTCTAGCTACTTCTTAACATTTACGGATGATTATAGCCGTTATGGTTATGTTTATTTACTTAAGCATAAACATGAGGTATTTGAAACATTCAAAGTGTTTAAAGCAGAAGTAGAACTGCAATTAGGGAAGAAGATTAAAGCTCTTCGTTCTGATAGAGGTGGTGAATATTTAAGTCAAGAGTTTATAGATTATCTAAGTGAGAATGAAATTGTTCAGCATCTTACTTCTCCCTATACTCCACAGCAAAATGGTGTATCTGAAAGGAGAAATTGTACATTATTGGATATGGTACGATCTATGTTTAATCTTACAACTTTACCTTTTATCCTTTTGGGATTATGCTTTAGAATTTGTTGTTCGCATTTTAAATATGGTTTCCACAAAGAAGATCGATAAGACGCCATATGAACTATGGCATGGCAAGAAGCCAAATTTGTCTTATTCAAAGGTCTGGGGTTGTGAGGCGTATGTGAAACATGACTCGGGTGAAAAACTCCAACAACGATCTGTAAAATGTATCTTTGTAGGATACCTTAAGGAAACTATCGGTTACTACTTTTATTATCCACTTGAGAACAAAGTAGTTGTTGTTAGGTATGGAGAATTCCTTGAATTAGATCTTGTAAATCAAGAATTCAGTGGGAGAAATTATGATCTTGAGGAGAGTCATATAGATACATTACCTTCTGAAAACACTAGCGATGTAATTCCTGTAGAACCAAAAAGTCTGGCGGTTCCACCGGATTTATTTCCTCTACGTAGATCCGCAAGGATTAAAAACGCAAATAGCATTATGTGTCTTAACATAGAGGATGGTGATGAGTTAGGGGATCTTGGTGAACCCGCTAATTATAGATCCGTCATACTTGATCATGAGACGGATAAGTGGATTGTTGCTATGGATGAGGAAATGAAATCCATGAAAGTAAATCATGTTTGGATTCTTGTAGAACCACCACTGAATGCTAAAGTAGTGAGACATAAGTGGATATACAAGAAGAAAACCAACATGGACGGAAAAGTACAATCCTATAAAGCTCGTTTAGTAGCTAAAGGTTTTACACAAACTTTTGGCGTAGACTACGAGGAGACATTTTCTCTTGTAGCAGACTTAAGAGCTATTAGGATTCTCATAACTATAGCAGCATACTATGACTATGAGATATGGCAAATGGATGTTAAAACTGCCTTCTTGAACGGTCGCTTAGATGAAGACATCTATATGCAGCAACCAGAAGGGTATGTTGATCCTGAGAATCCAGGACATGTGTGCAAACTTCAAAGGTCCATTTATGGATTGAAGCAAGCATCACGTGAATGGAATAAAGGATTTGATGAAGAAATCAAAAAGTTTGGATTTGTTCAGAATCGTGATGAGCCATGTGTATATCGCAAAGCTAGTGGGAGTGATGTAGTATTCCTAGTCCTATATGTTGATGACATATTAATCATGGGAAGTAACATTCTAAGACTTAAAGCTGTTAAGGATGATCTTGTTAAAAAAAAATCTATGAAGGATTTAGGAGAAGTTGCATTCATTCTGGGATTTAAGATCTATCGGGATAGGAAAAGACGGTTAATTGGTCTATGTCAAGATCTTTATATAGATAATATTTTGAAGAAGTATAATATGCATAATTCCAAGAAAGGTTTTCAACCTATGGAATTTAAGCATAATCTGAGTCATGAGATGGATGCATCAACACCTGAAGATGAGGCATACATGCAGAAGGTGCCTTGTGCTTCGGCTGTAGGATCTATAATGTATGCTGTTAGATGCACAAGGCCTGATGTGGCGTTTGCTCAAAACTTGGTCAGTAGATACCAATAGAATCCAGGGAAGCTCCACTGGACTGGTGTTAAACATATTCTAAAGTATTTAAGGAGTACGAAAGATATGTTTTTTGGTATATGGAGAGAAACCAGACACAGAACTGAATGTTACAGGTTTCTGTGATACGTCCTGGCAATGTGATAAAGACGATACGAAGTCTCAGACGGGTTATGTTTTTGTTATCAATGGAGGAGCATTTGACTAGAAGAGCAAGAAACAGACAACGATTGCAATGCATGCTACTCAATCTGTGTACATGGCTGCTTCAGAAGCTGCAATGGAAGTTGTTTAGATTAGGAAGTTTATTGAAGATCTTGGAGTGATGCCTTCAATTAAAGAACCTATAGATATGTATTGTGACAATTCTGTCGCAATAATATTTGCCAATGTCCCTGGAGTCACGAAAGGCGCCAGACACTTTATGCGTAGACATCACTACGTCCGAGAACAAGTTGAAGCTCGGGAAATCAAATTGATAAATGTTCACACAGATGATAACGTAGCTGATCCTTTAACTAAGGGTTTTCCTAGACCAAAGGTAGTTACGCATGCCAAAGCGATTGGGCTGAAACTAGCTAGCGAACTCATGCAATAAATATGTGATTAGTATTTGGATAAAGGATGTTATGACATTATTATATAATGAAATAAAGATTGGGTTTCGTTTATTTCTATTATTTAATAAGTGTATCCTATTTTATATGTTTTAATCCATGAATAAAGGTTATGCTAAATGTCCGTTGTGGATTAATAATACGGGAATATTATTAAATTAAGACAAATCAAAATAGTGACAGAGTATATTTGAAAGTATATTGGTCGATTTTGGATGATATTCGATGAATCGAATATAGCACTTATCCCAACTATATGTTATTAATTTATGGATATTTGTCATTAAGTAAAACATAAATAGTTATCCTTATACTTGAGATACCAGGATACTGTTATGAATCTAGTGCATCTCTGTGGAATAATTTAACGCTAAATGTAACTGGTAGCTATAAGGATTATTTTCGAAAGTGTTGCAAAATTCATAAGTTTTGCTCGTAGTCAAATGGAATTTATTTCCTCCAATTTCGTTTTGGAGTTTAATACAGTTGGGCCCCTCGTGGGATTAGTAAGATGTTTGTGTGGCCACACCCAAATTTGTTTTGGTAATCTTGCTTAATCTGAGAACGAGAAACAGAATGGTTAATGAAAGGAATGACTGAGATCCATATCCTTAATAACGTTGTATTAGAAATAATAGTATAATAATAACGATGCAGAATCGTTAAAAGGTTTTGTCCAGTATATCTTACTCGAGTTGTACTAGAGACATTGCTAAGTGTAACTAGACGCTAGTCAATGTAATCACGATATTCGAAATATGTCCAAGTGGGAGCTGTAAGTTTATGGACTTATATTTAATAGTCGTGTGATAGGATCGAACTCGAGATTACGGGATTGCACACAATACGTAAAGAGTTAATTTGATTAAAAAAAATATTTATTGTATTTATTAATTAATTTAATAAATATATTAATGTATTTATTAATTTAAACCGAGCAAGTAACTATATAACTTTAATGATCGTTAATTAATTAATAGTTAAGTATTAACGAATGTTAAATAAATATATAGTAAGTATTAAAGAAAGAAGTTTGGAAGATTTCGGAACACCCCCAAGGTGTGTTTTGTTCCGTCGGTTATGGGCTCCAAGGGGGGTGGGGGGGGTAAAAGTTGCCTTTTATTTATCTTGGGCTACAATGGGTTGAGGCCTATAAATACACCTCCCTATCCCTCATAATCTTCATAACTTAAATCTTTTCCCTTCTCTCTTCTTTGGTTCGATCGCAAGGTGATGTAGTGTTTTTACTACTCTTTAGGAAAAGAGAGCAAAATAGGGAAAGTATTAAGTGTCGGTTTAGGAAAACCAAACACTAATGACCAATGAAGTTCAAGTTCGTTTCCCAAGGAGGCTAGTGTGTTGTGTTAAGAGATGATTAACTTTTGTGATTATAATTTATGAAGAAAGAAAATAGAAGAGAGATTAGAAGAGAATGACGGTTACGATTGTAGATTACTATAAGACGAATAGTCGTACACGTAAAACCGTAAAAAGTGACAAAATTAAAAAATTACCCTAAAAATTCCTAGAAAATTTCAATAAATCCTAAAAAATGTAATTAGAGTTTACAAAAAAATCAAAAATCACTCAAACCTTTTATTTAATTAAATAATAATTTTTTAATACTACTTAAAGCCCAAAAAATCAATTTAATTAACAAAAAGCCCAAAATGATTTTTTTTTACTTGTAAACCTCTAAAATGACTTAACTAAATTTAAAACTATTTTTGAAAATTTTAAAATTAATAAAAACTATTTAAAAACAATTAAAAACTATTAAAACTTAAAATAATTCTAAAAATTAATCTAATGACAATAAAAAGATTCTAAAAATTGTAAAATCGTAAATCAATGTATTTAACCTAAGAAAAATATAAAAAGTGCAAAAATGTGAAAATTGAAGTTTAATAATAAAATAATATTAAAAATCCAAAAATTAGAAAAAATTATAAAAACTTGCAAACTAGTTTATTTTAACCTAATTAAACAGAAAATGAACTTGAAATACCAAAAATGCCCCTATTGGGCCTTCAAATGGCCAAATACCAAACAGATCCTTAATGGGCTTAATATTGGGCCCAATAAGAAAAAGTCCTCAGAAATGGCCCAAAAGCTCCAGTCAAACTTAAAATTTGATTTTAAGCACAATTTTCCAAAGGCCCAAAAGCTAAAAATGAGCTTAAGCTAGCTTATTTCAAAACAGCTTATTCTTAATGGGCTTTTTGGCCCATTAAGCTATAAGCTGATGCCATACGTTAAGATTTTACCCACGTCCTTCTCTTGACCTAATTAAGCTATTTGCAAAAAGAAACTTGAAATAAGCTTAAGGAATAAGCCTGAAATAAGCCAAAGCCCTCTTCACAAAACGACAAAATAGTCGATTTTGAGTTCTAGACTATTTCAAGAGCTGGTTCAAGTTGCTATAAGTCACAAATGGCTTAACTAAGCTTAATCAACAAAAAGTTTTCCAATAAGAACACTCAATAAGATGAAATAAGCAATAAACTGATTTTGAAAAAGACAAAATAGTCGTTTTCTAGTAAAAACTTAAAACTAAAAGCTGTAAACTTATAGAATCATTTATAAGCTCAAAATATTAAGACCTATTACAAAAAATAAGTTGTTGCACATTGGAATAAGCTAAAATGACTTATTAATAAGCTGAACACCAAATATAACTAGTAGTGGCTAGAAGCAGGGGAAAGGAGTTCCCACTGCCTTGACTTTTTTACTTTGATTTTGAGAGAGTTTCACTTGTTCTTTTTGGACAATCAAGGCACCCTTGTGATCAGTGAATCACAAGGAGTCAATAACAAGCAAATAATCACAAAAACACCCAGCCAATCAGTGCAGTTAATTCAATCTTTGCCCAGATGTATTCTAGACAAGTCATAAGCAGATCTGGTAGTTATAAGCTACTTTTAAGCTAGAATAAGCTAACTACAAACCACCAAATGCATACACAAGCTCAATACAACTTAAAGAAACACAGATTAACACATTTCATCCAACAAATCAAACTTATGAACAAGATCTAGGCAAAAGCAGTTACTGATGAACAATGATGAACACAAGAACAAGGTTTACTGATCTACTTGACACAAAATCCAAATTCATGGCCTCAAATCTATCACATAGGTTGCAATAACAATGATTTAACACTTGTAACCCCTAGGTTAACATGCAAACTAGGTATGCACAAGATTGCAGAGCAAAACAACAAATTTTCAAGATTTTATGGCCACTTGTTTGATTTAGTGATTCAAGGCACAAATTTTGCATATATCAGAACACAAAAACCTCAATATCAGATACACACTCAAACAATACCACAATACAAACTCAAAAACACACAAACTTGAACAATCAGTCAATCCCAATCACCCTTTTAACTTTTTAAAATCAACTTTAACAAAGTAAAAGTCTTCTCAAGATTGATTTAAGCCAAAATAAGCATCATAACACACAACATATGAATCAAGAACCAAATTGCAGGCATAAAAACACACTTATACCAGCAGAATCACAAAATCACCAAAAATCAAATACTTAATCAGAAAGATGAAGTTTTGAGAATTCAAACCTCCAAGATGTACATCCACACCTTGGAATCAATGAGTTGAGGTGCTAGCAAGAACAAGCACCAGCTTCCCCCTGCTAAGAACAACAAACAAGCCAAGCCAAAGGCTTGAGCCTAGGTTAACACAAATAGAGTAAAATAAGGTGACAAATGGTCAAGTCTATGTAAGACTTAGGTTCCCACAAGGCCTGAATCTTCCCTTAAGGCCTCACCACCCCTTAATCAACCAAGATTAGGAGGCTATGATCACCCTTAAGCTCAAATAAGCAAGCTATTGAACCACAAGCACTTAGCAAACCACTTGACTGATTTTTGAGATAAAAACATATACCAACTTCCAATATTGTTCAAGCTAGTAAATTGTGACTTATGTCACTTAAAGAAACACCTCAATGAACAATCCTCACCAAAGCACAAGCCAAATTCTTGACCCAAGCAAGAACAAAGGGACTCACAGGCTTATAGGCTATCTTGGACTTGTTCAAGGTTTTGTTTAAGTACAAAAACGTGACAATTAGCTACTCAATACAATAACAATAAATGGAACTCAGTTTTAAATCACAACACAATACCACAATCTTATAAATTTTAGAAAATGGCTTTACAAGGCTTGACAAGAGTAAAACTGAGAACAAGAACTAAGCTATGAATAAGGGTGCCTTATATAGGGCTACAATGATTCTAGAAACATAAAGGAAAGCTGAAAACCATAACTAATGAAGTTCCACAAATACCCTTGACGATTTTGAAGATTCTTGAACATGTGACATTGTTTGGCAGGTTGTGTGAGTTGGCAAGGGTGAAAATGTATCCAAGGGCTTCAAATAAGCTTAAAAACTAAGCTTGGATACTGGACGTTGGATGACTGGTGGTTTTTTTTGGTATTTTCTTCATCCTTGCAGCAGGGGAATCATGTGTGGGTCTTTCGAGTGATGTGGCAAGGTTTATGAGAGTTGGGTTATGATTAAGGCATCATTAATCATTAATTTGGAGCATTTGGTGGTTTAGTTACAAGTAATTAACAAAACCCCAATTGTGTTCATATGGTAAACAGTGCATGTTTTGATTCGTTTTTGGGTTCAAATGTTGTGTTAAGCGCCAAATTAACTAATATGTTAGGATTAGTTAAATAATGGTGAGTGGGATGGTGAGGTGGAGGAAGGGAGGATTGTGATTGGCGGGATGGAGTTAGTGGGACAGGTGGCAGGCTACCATAGGTCTAGGTATCTATTATGTCTGCCATGTTTAGCCCCTTCTTTCTTTTCTCTTTGTCATTTCAGCTCAAACTAGCTATCATCGCCTTTCCCTTTGTTAACAACTTTTCTTTTTCATACTTTTGCCCCAAAAAGTTTTGCATAGTAGGTATTTCTTGCCATTTCTCGATTTTTGAAGGGTTGTTTTGGCATTTTCTTCAAAGATGATGGTCTTGACTTGTATTGTTGACTCTGTGGAGGACTGAATATGACAAGTCTTGATTGTTAAGGGACCATTCTTGCCAATTATTCAAAGTGGAGGGCCCTTTTTGTAAATTTGACAAACTTTATGGACCAAACTTGTAATTATGAATAACAAGGGTTGAAAGTGTCAATTCTTCAATATTGGAGGACCCTTCTTGTATAATCTTCAATTCTTCAAGGTTTATTCTTGGAAAATCATCACTTGGGCTTGGTTCATTGTGCGGCTTCTTTTCCCGTGTTTGTTTTTGCATGATTCTTGTGATCTTTTGTCATTTTCTCAATATCCGTACCTAAAATACACAAGTAACAAACACAAGCATATATTTGGCCATTTCTTGATATTTTATGCATTTAAAGCCCGTTTTGAACGATGAGACCATGTATAAAAGAAGTCTCATCACTCCCCCATACTAAACCATTGCCGTGCCCTCACGCAATGCTAGAATAAAGTATCGTAGCACCTCCAAACTTCATTTTTATTCACTTTATTGAAGGATAAACTAGCTATACTACTATTATTACTACTACTTGCGTTTTAGACATAATGTATGATTTTCATCGCAAAATGGGACGTTTAGGTTCATAGAATAAGAACACGTGAATGCTTCGTTAGAAATAATTTCATCGTCCTCGATTTTCACCCTAATTCCATGCCAAGCGTGCAACGAGATCATTGTCATTATAAGTTAGTAATGCTAACACTACTCATATGCCATAATCACGTACTTATCCTCCCATTTTATTAGCATGATTTTTCAATTCATTAGCAAGTTCGTTTTTAAGCTCGTTTTTCAACTCGGATCTTAGGCTAATTATCTCACGTTGCATGTTATCAAACATAGCATCGTTTGCCTTTGTATATTCTAAAAATTCCCCATTAAGATTTTTAGTTTGAGCATTTTGAAAACCTTGTGTGGTAGTTTGAAAATCCCGGTTTTAGTTTTGGTTTGAAATTTGCCCATTTCCACTTTGATAATTACCCTTGTTGTAGTTACGTTGATTTCCTTGCTAAGCACCATTTTGATTGTTGTTCCGATAGTTGTTAGCATTTTGATTTTGTGGAGCTTGATTTTGGCGGGAACCTTGACCGTTTTGGTTATAAGTTCTCGTGGCTACATGAACATTTGAAGTGTTACCATCCGCGGTAATGCACTCGGAAAAATCATGAGCTCCACCACACGAAATACAACTCTTGGCAACCGCTTTAACCGATGCGGAATTCAAATCATCTTGTGCTTTCCAATGATTCATAAGATTCGAAAACCTATCGGAAAACCGATTCTCCTCATTTGCTTCATCTTGCAAGGCACTCATGTTACGAGACGACGATGACGAACCCATAATGGCAACACTCGGTGTGTTACGAGGGCTATAAACCTTAGACCTATTCTCAATGATTTTCAAAGCCTCATCGGTCGTTTTGCACAAAAAATTACCACCCGCGGCGGCATTTACGTAATCTCGTTCATGATAATTAAGCCCATTATAAAAAGTGTCAATTTGATGCAATTCGGAAAAATCATGGTGTGGACATTCATGTAACATTTCTTTAAACCTTTCCCAAGCCATTGAAAAACTCTCATTAGACCTTTGAGTAAATCGTGAAATCTCGTTTTTCAAATGTGTTGTTTTAGATGGTGGAAAAAATTGATTCACAAATTTAGAAACGAGATCACCCCACGTCAAAATCGAATTTGGGGGTTCTTTCTCGAGCCATATCTTGGCGGGTCCATCAAACGAGTATGGAAACAACATCATCTTAATGTCATCGTGGGGCACATCCTTAAACTTGCTTGTCGCTGTGAGACGATTGAATTGCCTAATGTGATAATGTGGGTTGTCTTTTTCGTGTCCGCGAAACTTGTTGGCTTCAAGCATAAACATTAAACCCGCCTTGATCTCGAAGTTCTCCGCAAGGATGGCGGGAATCACAATGGCCTCTCCAAAACCCTCGGTGGGTGCTTGAAGCAACTCCATCATAGTACGATTAGCCATGATAGCTTCTTGTTCTACAATAGGTTCCTCACTTGGTGTCTCTTCACTAGAAGGTGTTGGTGTGTTTTCCTTTCGATTACGACGTTTACGTGCACGTCTTGCTTGATTACGAGTTTGCATAAACGTCACGTACAACGTGGGGATGAACAAAGAAGATTCTTTTTGGTGTTTTTGACTTTTTCAATTTTTTTGGATTTTTGATTGTTTTTACTTCTTTTTATTTGGATTTTGGAATTGTATTAAGTAGACAAAAATCTACAAATCTCCTCCTTAATCAAATCTCTTGATTAAAGAAGCCTCAAGGAATGAAAACGATCACGTGAAATGAACGCCTTCGATGACTTTAGAACATTGGTGGAACACCAAAGCGTTCAAGAGGGTTTAATCAAATGAAACCAAGAAAGTATATATGATACTTAATAATACTTTGGGCGGCAAAAACCTCGATTAGCTTTCAATCTCAAAATACTCACAAGCAAGCGGGGAAATGAGGCGGCGCGAAGCACTTAAGAGCCTTTTTCCTTAGGGTATATTTTATAATACCCGCCTTATGCCCACCTTATAGTTTGTATTTTTCAAAATCGAGCTTCACGAAAGTATTTATCTATTTTTGCCTTTTCTTTCTTGTTTGAGATTCGAATACAATGATTGAGTAATGTCCTCCCAATCAAGGTTGTGTTTTCACACTTTTGGAGTACTTGTGAATTTATTGTTCTACGTATACAATATAGTAATAGTATTTACATAAAAAACGAAAAACCGATAATACGTATTAGTAGAGTGCTACTAATACAAATACTATTTATGGTTAGTATAAAAACAACAATTTCCAAATCAAAACACAACACGCCTCCCCGGCAGCGGTGCCAAAATGATGTAGTGTTTTTACTACTCTTTAGGAAAAGAGAGCAAAATAGGGAAAGTATTAAGTGTCGGTTTAGGAAAATCAAACACTAATGACCAATGAAGTTCAAGTTCGTTTCCCAAGGAGGCTAGTGTGTTGTGTTAAGAGATGATTAACTTTTGTGATTATAATTTATAAAGGAAGAAAATAGAAGAGAGATTAGAAGAGAATGACGGTTACGATTGTGGATTACACTAAGACGAATAGTCGTACACGTAAAACGGTAAAAAATTATAAAATTAAAATTTTACCCTAAAAATTCCTAGAAAATTGCAATAAATCCTAAAAAATGTAATTAGAGTTTACAAAAAGTCAAAAATCACTCAAACCTTTTATTTAAATAAATAATAATTTTTTAATGCTAATTAAATCCCAAAAAGACAATTTAATTAATAAAAAGCCCAAAATGAGATTTTTTTACTTGTAAACCTCTAAAATGACTTAACTAAATTTAAAACTATTTTTGAAAACTTTAAAATTAATAAAAACTATTTAAAAACAATTAAAAACTATTAAAACTTAAAATAATTCTAAAAATTAATCTATTGACAATATAAAGATTCTAAAAATTGTAAAATTCCTAACTTAATGTATTTAACCTAAGAAAAATATAAAAAGTGCAAAAATGTGAAAATTGAAATTTAATAATAAAATAATATTACAATTCCAAAAATTATAAAAAAATTCTAAAAACTTGCAAACTAGTTTATTTTAACCTAATTAAACAAAAAATGAACTTGAAATACCAAAAATGCCCCTATTGGGCCTTCAAATGGCCAAATACCCAATTAGATCCTTAATGGGCTTAATACTGGGCCCAATAAGAAAAAGTCCTCAGAAATAGCCCATAAGCTCCAGTCAAGCTTAAAAATTGATTTTGAACACAATTTTCCAAAGGCCCAAAAGCTGAAAATGAGCTTAAGCTAGCTTATTTCAAAACAGCTTATTCTTAATGGGCTTTTTGGCCCATTAAGCTATAAGCTGATGCCATAAGCTAAGATTTTACCCACGTACTTATCTTGACCTAATTAAGCTATTTGCAAAAAGAAACTTGAAATAAGCTCAAGGAATAAGCCTGAAATAAGCCAAAGCCCTCTTCACAAAACGACAAAATAGTCGTTTTTGAGTTCTAGAATATTTCAAGAGCTGATTCAAGTTGATATAAGTAAAAAATGGCTTAACTAAGCTTAATCAACAAAAAGTTTTCCAATAAGCACACTCAATAAGCTGAAATAAGAAATAAGCTGATTTTGAAAAAGACAAAATAGTCGTTTTCTAGTAAAAACTTAAAACTAAAAGTTGTAAACTTCCAGAATCACTTATAAGCTTAAAATATTAAGACCTATTACAAAAAAAAAGTTGTTGCACATTGAAATAAGCTAAAATGACTTATTAATAAGCTGAACACCAAATATAACTAGCAGTGGCTAGAAGCAGGGGAAAGGAGTTCCCACTGCCTTGACTTTTTGACTTTGATTTTGAGAGAGTTTCACTTGTTCTTTTTGGACAATCAAGGCACCCTTGTGATAAGTGAATCACAAGGAGTCAATAACAAGCAAATAATCACAAAAACACCCAGCCAATCAGTGCAGTTAATTCAATCTTTGCCCAGATGTGTTCCAGACAAGTAATAAGTAGATCTGGTATTTATAAGCTACTTTTAAGCTAGAATAAGCTAACCACAAACCATCAAATGCATACACAAGCTCAATACAACCTAAAGAAACACATATTAACACATTTCATCCAACAAATCCAACTTATGAACAAGATCTAGGCAAAAGCAGTTACTGATGAACACAAGAACAAGGTTTACTGATCTACTTGACACAAAATCCAAATTAAAGGCCTCAGATCCATCACATATGTTGCAATAACAATGATTTAACACTTGTAACCCCTAGGTTAACATGCAAACTAGGTGTGCAAAAGATTTGAGAGCAAAACAACAAATTTTCAAGATTTTATGGCCACTTGTTTGATTTAGTGATTCAAGGCACAAATTTTGCATATATCAGAACACAAATACCTTAATATCAGATACACACTCAAACAATACCACAATACCAACTCAAAAACACACAAACTTGAACAATCAGTCAATCCCAAACACCCTTTTAACTTTTTAAAATCAATTTTAACAAAGTAAAAGTCTTCTTGAGATTGATTTAAGCCCAAATAAGCATCATAACACACAACATATGAATCAAGAACCAAATTGCAGGCATAAAAACACACTTATACCAGCAGAATCACAAAATCACCAAAAATCAAATACTTAATCAGAAAGATGAAGTTTTGAGAATTCAAACCTCTAAGATGTACATCCACACCTTGGAATCAATGAGCTGAGGTGCTAGCAAGAACAAGCACCAGCTTCCCCCTGCTAAGAACAACAAACAAGCCTAGCCAAAGGCTTGAGCCTAGGTTAACACAAATAGAGTAAAATAAGGTGACAAATGGTCAAGTCTATGCAAGACTTAGGTTCCCACAAGGCCTGAATCTTCCCTTAAGGCCTCACCACACCTTAATCAACCAAGATTAGGAGGCTATGATCACCCTTAAGCTCAAATAAGCAAGCTATTGAACCACAAGCACTTAGCAAACCACTTGACTGATTTTTGAGATAAAAACGTATACCAACTTCCAATATTGTTCAAGCTAGTGAATTGTGACTTATGTCACTTAAAGAAACACCTCAATGAACAATCCTCGCCAAAGCACAAGCCAAATTCTTGACCCAAGCAAGAACAAAGGGACTCACAGGCTTATAGGCTATCTTGGACTTGTTCAAGGTTTTGTTTAAGTACAAAAAGGTGACAATTAGCTACTCAATACAATAACAATAAATGGAACTCGGTTTTAAATCACAACACAGTACCACAATCTTATAAGTTTCAGAAAATGGCTTTACAATGCTTGACAAGAGTAAAACTGAGAACAAGAACTAAGCTATGAATAAGGGTGCCTTATATAGGGTTACAATGATTCTAGAAACATAAAGGAAAGTTGAAAACCCTAGCTAATGAAGTTCCACAAATGCCCTTGACGATTTTGAAGATTCTTGAACATGTGACATTGTTTGGCAAGTTGTGTGAGTTGGCAAGGGTGAAAATGTATCCAAGGGCTTCAAATAAGCTTAAAAACTAAGCTTGGATACTAGACGTTGGATGACTAGTGGTTTTTTTGGCAGTTTCTTCATCCTTGCAGTAGGGGAATCATGTGTGGGTCTTTTGAGTGATGTGGCAAGGTTTATGAGAGTTGGGTTATGATTAAGGCATCATTAATCATTAATCTGGAGCATTTGGTGGTTTAATTACAAGTAATTAACAAAACCCCAATTGTGTTCATATGGTAAACAGTGCATGTTTTGATCCGTTTTTGGGTTTAAATGTTGTGTTAAGCGCCAAATTAACTAATCTGTTAGGATTAGTTAAATAATGGTGAGTGTGATGGTGCGGTGGAGGAAGGGAGGATTGTGATTGGTGGGATGGAGTTAGTGGGACAAGTGGCAGGCTGCCATAGGTCTAGGTATCTATTGTGTCTGCCATGTTTAGCCCCTCCTTTCTTTTCTCTTTGTCATTTCAGCTCAAACTAGCTATCAACGCCTTTCCCTTTGTTAACAACTTTTCTTTATCATACTTTTGCCCCAAAAAGTTTTACAAAGTATTTTCAGGGGTATTTCTTGCCATTTCTTGATTTTTGAAGGGTTGTTTTGGCATTTTCTTCAAAGATGATGGTCTTGACTTGTATTGTTGACTTTGTGGAGGACTGAAATTGGCAAGTTTTGATTGTTGAGGGACCATTAATTCTTCAAAGTGGAGGGCCCTTTTTGTAAATTTGACAAACTTTAAGGACCAAACTTGTAATTATGAATAAACAAGGGTTTAAAGTGTCAATTCTTCAATATTGGAGGACCCTTCTTGTATAATCTTCAATTCTTCAAGGTTTATTCTTGGAAAATCATCACTTGGGTTTGGTTCATTATGCGGCTTCTTTTCCCGTGTTCGTTTTTGCATGATTCTTGTGATCTTTTGTCATTTTCTCAATATCCGTACCTAAAATACACAAGTAACAAACACAAGCATATATTTGGCCATTTTCATGATATTTTATGCATTTAAAGCCCGTTTTGGACGATGAGACCATGTATAAAAGCAGTCTCATCAAAATGATGTAGTGTTTTTACTACTCTTTAGGAAAAGAGAGCAAAATAGGAAAAGTATTAAGTGTCGGTTTAGGAAAACCAAACACTAATGACCAATGAAGTTCAAGTTCATTTCCCAAGGAGGCTAGTGTGTTGTGTTAAGAGATGATTAACTTTTGTGATTATAATTTATGAAGAAAGAAAATAGAAGAGAGATTAGAAGAGAATGACGGTTACGATTGTGGATTACACTAAGACGAATAGTCGTACACGTAAAACCGTAAAAAGTGACAAAATTAAAAATTTACCCTAAAAGTTCCTAGAAAATTGCAATAAATTCTAAAAAATGTAATTAGAGTTTACAAAAAATCAAAAATCACTCAAACCTTTTATTTAATTAAATAATAATTTTTTAATGCTAATTAAATTCCAAAAAATCAATTTAATTAACAAAAAGCCCAAAATGAGATTTTTTTACTTGTAAACCTCTAAAATAACTTAACTAAATTTAAAACTATTTTTGAAAATTTTAAAGTTAATAAAAACTATTTAAAAACAATTAAAACTTAAAATAATTCTAAAAATTAATCTAATGACAATAAAAAGATTCTAAAAATTGTAAAAATCCTAACTTAATGTATTTAACCTAAGAAAAATATAAAAAGTGCAAAAATGTGAAAATTGAAATTTAATAATAAAATAATATTAAAATAATATTAAAAATCCAAAAATTATAAAAAATTATAAAAACTGGCAAACTAGTTTATTTTAACCTAAGCAAACAGAAAATGAACTTAAAATACAAAAAATGCCTCTATTGGGCCTTCAAATGGCGAAATACCCAAACAGATCCTTAATGGGCTTAATATTGGGCCCAATAAGAAAAAGTCCTCAGAAATGGCCCAAAAGCTCCATTCAAGCTTAAAATTTTGTTTTAAACACACATTTCCAAAGGCCCAAAAGCTGAAAATAAGCTTAAGCTAGCTTATTTCAAAACAGCTTATTCTTAATGGGCTTTTTGGCCCATTAAGCTATAAGCTGATGCCATAAGCTAAGATTTTATCCACGTCCTTCTCTTGACCTAATTAAGCTATTTGCAAAAAGAAACTTGAAATAAGCTCAAGCAATAAGCCTGAAATAAGCCAAAGCCCTCTTCACAAAACGATAAAATAGTCGTTTTTTAGTTCTAGACTATTTCAAGAGCTGATTCAAGTTGCTATAAGTCACAAATGGCTTAACTAAGCTTCATCAACAAAAAGTTTTCCAATAAGCACACTCAATAAGCCGAAATAAGCAATAAGCTGATTTTGAAAAAGACAAAATAGTCGTTTTCTAGTAAAAACTTAAAACTAAAAGCTGTAAACTTCCAGAATCACTTATAAGCTCAAAATATTAAGACCTATTACAAAAATAAGTTGTTGCACATTGGAATAAGCTAAAATGACTTATTAATAAGCTGAACACCAAATATAACTAGCAGTGGCTAGAAGCAGGGGAAAGGAGTTCCCACTGCCTTGACTTTTTGACTTTGATTTTGAGAGAGTTTCACTTGTTCTTTTTGGACAATCAAGGCACCCTTGTGATCAGTGAATCACAAGGAGTCAATAACAAGAAAATAATCACAAAAACACCCAGCCAATCAGTGCAGTTAATTCAATCTTTGCCTAGATGTGTTCCAGACAAGTAATAAGCAGATCTGGTAGTTATAAGCTACTTTTAAGCTAGAATAAGCTAACCACAAACCACCAAATGCATACACAAGCTCAATACAACTTAAAGAAACACAGATTAACACATTTCATCCAACAAATCCAACTTATGAACAAGATCTATGCAAAAGCAGTTACTGATGAACAATGATGAACACAAGAACAAGGTTTATTGATCTACTTGACACAAAATCCAAATTCAAGGCCTCAGATCTATCACATAGGTTGCAATAACAATGATTTAACACTTGTAACCCCTAGTTTAACAAGCAAACTAGGTGTGCACAAGATTTTAGAGCAAAACAACAAATTTTCAAGATTTTATGGCCACTTGTTTGATTTAGTGATTCAAGGCACAAATTTTGCATATATCAGAACATTAATACCTCAATATCAGATACACACTCAAACAATACCACAATACCAACTCAAAAACACACAAACTTGAACAATTAGTCAATCCCAAACACCCTTTTCACTTTTTAAAATCAATTTTAACAAAGTAAAAGTCTTCTCAAGATTGATTTAAGCCCAAATAAGCATCATAACACACAACATATGAATCAAGAACCAAATTGCAGGCATAAAAACACACTTATACCAGCAGAATCACAAAATAACCAAAAATCAAATACTTAATCAGAAAGATGTAGTTTTGAGAATTCAAACCTCCAAGATGTACATCCACACCTTGGAATCAATGAGCTGAGGTGCTAGCAAGAACAAGCACCAGCTTCCCCCTGCTAAGAACAACAAACAAGCCTAGCCAAAGGCTTGAGCCTAGGTTAACACAAATAGAGTAAAATAAGGTGACAAATGGTCAAGTATATGCAAGACTTAGGTTCCCACAAGGCATGAATCTTCCCTTATGGCCTCACCACCCCTTAATCAACCAAGATTAGGAGGTTATGATCACCCTTAAGCTCAAATAAGCAAGCTGTTGAACCACAAGCGCTTAGCAAACCACTTGACTGATTTTTGAGATAAAAACATATACCAACTTCCAATATTGTTCAAGCTAGTGAATTGTGACTTATGTCACTTAAAGAAACAACTCAATGAACAATCCTCACCAAAGCACAAGCCAAATTCTTGACCCAAGCAAGAACAAAGGGACTCACAGGCTTATAGGCTATCTTGGACTTGTTCAAGGTTTTGTTTAAGTACAAAAACGTGACAATTAGCTACTCAATACAATAACAATAAATGGAACTTAGTTTTAAATCATAACACAATACCAGAATCTTATAAATTTTAGAAAATGGCTTTACAAGGCTTGACAAGAGTAAAACTGAGAACAATACCTAAGCTATGAATAAGGGTGCCTTATATAGGGTTACAATGATTCTAGAAACATAAAGGAAAGCTGAAAACCCTAGCTAATGAAGTTCCACAAATGCCCTTGACGATTTTGAAGATTCTTGAACATGTGACATTGTTTGGTAGGTTGTGTGAGTTGGCAAGGGTTAAAATGTATCCAAGGGCTTCAAATAAGCTTAAAAACTAAGCTTGGATACTGGACGTTGGATGACTGGTGGTTTTTTGGCAGTTTCTTCATCCTTGCAGCAGGGGAATCATGTGTGGGTCTTTTGAGTGATGTGGCAAGGTTTATGAGAGTTGGGTTATGATTAAGGCATCATTAATCATTAATCTGGAGCATTTGGTGGTTTAATTACAAGTAATTAACAAAACCCCAATTGTGTTCATATGGTAAACAGTGCATGTTTTGATTCATTTTTGGGTTTAAATATTGTGTTAAGCGCCAAATTAACTAATATGTTAGGATTAGTTAAATAATGGTGAGTGGGATGGTGAGGTGGAGGAAGGGAGGATTGTGATTGGTGGGATGGAGTTAGTGGGACAGGTGGCAAGCTGCCATAGGTCTAGGTATCTATTGTGTCTGCCATGTTTAGCCCCTCCTTTCTTTTCTCTTTGTCATTTCAGCTCAAACTAGCTATCAACGCCTTTCCCTTTGTTAATAACTTTTCTTTTACATACTTTTGCCCCAAAAAGTTTTACAAAGTATTTTCAGGGGTATTTCTTGCGATTTCTTGATTTTTGAAGCGTTGTTTTGGCATTTTCTTCAAAGATGATGGTTTTGACTTGTATTGTTGACTTTGTGGAGGACTGAAACTGACAAGTCTTGATTGTTGAGGGACCATTCTTGCCAATTCTTTAAAGTGGAGGGCCCTTTTTCTAAATTTGACAAACTTTAAGGACCAAACTTGTAATTATGAATAAACAAGGGTTTAAAGTATCAATTCTTCAATATTGGAGAACCCTTCTTGTATAATCTTCAATTCTTCAAGGTTTATTCTTGGAAAATCATCACTTGGGCTTGGTTCATTGTGTGGCTTCTTTTCTCGTGTTCGTTTTTGCATGATTCTTGTGATCTTTTGTCATTTCTCAATATTCGTACCTAAAATACACAAGTAACAAACACAAGCATATATTTGGCCATTTTCATGATATTTTATGCATTTAAAGCCCGTTTTGGACGATGAGACCATGTATAAAAGCAGCCTCATCACAAGGCAAGACCAATAAAGGGTTTCGGTTGGTTTTTCTTTGTTGATCGATTGTGTACGTAATCTAGTCCTAGCCCCTCTCTAGGGTTGTTGGGTAGATTAAATACAAGCGTTGTAGCTCGGTTTTCACGTGCTAGAATCATGGTTAGCTCGTTGTATTACGTGTGTACAAGATTGTAATATAGTCTTACTTTAGACTATATCTTGGTATATTACGGTATAGACCCGAATTGGTGATTCGTTCTTCATCTTGTGGAATTGCTTTAGCGTAAAGGTATGTTGCCCTAATTCGATTAATTACAATTGTGTTAATATTATGATCTTGTTTAATCGCTTCCGCTATATGGGCTTTGATGTCGTTTAGGGTTTTATATAATTGTTATGATACTAATAAACCTTCAAAAAGATCCTAGCCGAAGCGTAAGGCACATTCTACATGTATGCCTCCTCTTTAAGAGTTGATGCATCCATCACATGACTCAGATTATGCTTAACTTCCATAGATTGAAAACCTTTCTTGGAATTATGTATATTATACTTCTTCAATATCTTATCTATATGAGCATCTTGACTTAGACCAATTAACCATCTTTTCCTATCTCGATAGATCTTAATTCCCAGAATGTATGCAGCTTCTCCTAAATCCTTTATAGAAAACATTTACCAAGATAATCCTTAACAGCTTTAAGTCTTGGAATGTTACTTACCATGATTAATATGTCATCAACATATAGGACTAGAAATACTACATCACTCCCACTAGCTTTGCGATAGACACATGGCTCATCACGATTCTGAATAAATATAAACTTTTTGATTTATTCATCAAATCGTTTATTCCATTGACGTGATGCTTGCTTCAAACCATAAATAGATCTTCAAAGTTTGCACACGTGTTTTGGATTCTCAGGATCAACATACCCTTCCGGTTGTTGCATATAGATGTCTTCATCTAAGCAACCATTCAAGAAGGCGGTTTTAACATCCATTTGACATATCTCATAGTCATAGTATGCTGACTGCTATAGCTATGAGAATCCTAATAGCTCTTAAGTCAGCAACAGGAGAAAATGTCTCCTTGTAGTCTACGCCAAAAGTTTGAGTAAAACCTTTAGCTACTAATCGAGCTTTATAGGATTGTACTTTTCCTTCCATATTGGTTTTCTGCTTGTATATCCACTTATGTCTCACTACTTTAGCATTTGGTGGTGGATCTATAAGAATCCAAACATCATTAACTTTCATGGATTTTATTTCCTCATCCATAGCAACCATCCACTTATCCTTCTCAGGATCAAGCATGGCGGATTTATAATTAGTAGGTTCTCCAAGATCCCCTACTTCATCATCATCCTCTATATTAAGAAATATATTGCTATTAGCATTTTTAATCCTTTCAGATCTACGCAGAAGAACTAATTCCGGTTGAACCGCCAGACTTTTTGGTTCTACTGGAATTATTTCGCTAGTGTTTTCAGAAGGTAATGTATCTATATGACTCTCTTTAAGATCATAATTTCTCCTACTGAATTCTAGATTAACAAGATCACTTTCAAAGAAGTCTCCATACCTAGCAACAATCACTTTGTTCTCAGGTGGATAATAAAAGTAGTAACCCATAGTTTCCTTAACGTATCCTACAAAGATACATTTCACAGATAGTTGTTAGAGTTTATCGCCCGAGTCACATTTCACATACGCCTCGCAACCCCAAACATTTAATTAAGACAAATATGTCTTCTTTCCATGCCATAGTTCATATGGTGTCTTATTCACCTTCTTTGTGGGAACCATATTTAAAATGCGAACAACAGATTCTAAAGCATAATCCCAAAAGGATAATGGTAAAGTTATAAGATTAAACATAAATCACGCCCTATCTAATAATGTACGATTTCTCCTTTCAGATACACCATTTTTTATGGAGTATAGGGAGAAGTAAGATGTTGAACAATTCCATTCGCAGTTATATAATCTATAAACTCTTGAATTAAATATTCACCACCTCTATCAAAATGAAGAGCTTTAATCTTCTTTGCTAGTTACAATTCTACTTCTGATTTAAACACTTTAAATGTTTCAAATACCTCATGTTTATGTTTAAGTAAATAAACATAACCATAACGACTATAATCATCCGTAAATGTTAAGAAGTAGCTAGCACCTTTCCTTGAAAAATTTCTAAATGGTCCGCACACATCAGTATGTATTAAACCAAGTAGATCAGTAGCTCTTTCAGTATTTCAATTGAAACTTTTGTATACGAGTCTCCCCAATATGGGCAATTCTACAATGCCAAAGATAAGAAGAGTTCTTGTCAAACTTTCTCTTCTTATTCATGCTAAATACAGAATTATTATTATACTTGAATTCATTTTCATGCATGTCTATTTCAAACACACCATTCACAGAAATTGCATTAAAATAGAAAATACCATCTTTCCAAATAGAAATTCCATTATAATCAATAGTGTGAACGAATCCATTATTCAACAAACAAGAAATGGAAATAACACCCCTAACAATTGTAGGTGCATAATGACAATCATTTAAAATGAGTACTAAACCCAAAGGTAAAACTAAATTAAATGTTCCTATAGCTTCAACTACTGCTTGTGCGCCATTGCCCACTTGCAGAAATTGTTCCCCATAGGATAGCTTCCTTTCCAGATTAAATCCCTGCAGCGTATTACAAATGTTAATACCGCATCCCGTATCATATACCCTGGAATTTAATTTGTATGTCAAATTAAATAATTCGATCATAAATAAAGTACCTGAAGCTGCAGTACTCTACTCAGACTTCTTCTTTATTTCTCGCAACTCTTCGAGGTAAAGAGGACAATTCCTCTTCTAGTGACCACTTTCCTTGCAATGGTGACAAGTCTCATCCTTCTGAGATTGATTCTTCTTGACAAAGTTCTGCTTAGGTTTCGAATAAGTCACAACTTTCTTGCCCTTATCACCCTTGCATTTGCCTTTCTTCTTGTTCGCTTGTGGTTTTGGCTTACTCACTTAACCCTTTTGTATTGCTAATACAGGAGGAGTAGAGTTAGATGCCTTGTCCTTTAACCCATTTTCATAGTCAATGAGCATTGCATTCAAATCATTAACTGTCTTCCCCGTGTAATGCATAATATAGTTTCGAACAAAATCATTGAAGTCCTTGTTAAGGGGACTATTGATCAAGTTAATAGCCATATTATGATCATAGGGTTGTCCTAGTGCAATGAGTTGTTCCATATAACCCCTCATCTCCATGTAATGAGCACTAACATACTTTCCAAGAGTTTACTTGCAGCTATGCAAAGCATCTACTAAGTCGTAGATCTCCACGGCTTGTCGCTTCTCGAACATAGCCTTGAGTTCATCAAGCATACGCTTAAGCGAAAATAACTCATGCTTCCTTTGAAGCAGAGGGGACTTTTTCCCTAACATTAAACATGCCACCTCCGAGTGCTTCTTAACATTAACAGCGTGTTCAAGCCTTTGCGCTTCAGAAGCTCCTTCAGCAAGATCCTTTGGATAGGGAGTAGTCGAGATATCAATAGTACACGCTACTCTCAAGACAATTCTTAGTGAGCGGTACCAATCATTGAAGTTCAGGCCAGTAAGTTCAGGACGATCAAAAAACGTTTGAACGCAGAACTTATAGTGTTATTGTCGGGTTGAGCCATTTCTACAGAAATAAGTTCAACTATTAGTATTTTCGATAATAAACTACTTTTTAAGAAAATAAAATTACCCCGGTATACAAACCATAGTATTTTCCTTGAATCCTAGAACATATATTGACATAGATTCATTACATCAGTTGATATGCTAGTAATGATTGTACTCAACATAGCGACTTATAGAACAATTAAATTGACAAACAATTTTCAATTTCTAGATTTTTAAGGGATTTACATTGCCAAAAAATGTTTTGCATTGTAAACATGTTTCATCCCTTCTGAATACCTTAAGTTTCTAGATCTCATTGAGTAACTTAATTAAGCCGTCTAATCTGAATAACGTAAAACCATCATACGAATTCTCATTCTATGAAAGTTTTCTCTCCATCACAACATCATCCAAAAATCTCATTTGATGACGTAGTAATTTCAAGTGTTCGTCAGTTTGGAGCATTTGACTTAAATTTTAAGAGTATAAATTTGATGTCACAATCAATGTATGGAGAAGCATGCATACAACTTCATAGCATAAGTTTAATAAAACATTTAGTAAACTTGTTCACAACTATTCACAACGTACTTATGGCTAAAGCACAAAGCAATAACTTTATTCATTGTGAATTCGGATGTGAATTTACGGTAAATCAACCTTAAGGTATAATGCAAATAATAAGCGTAGGTAATTTCAATTTGACGCTAAGGCGAGCCGGGAATTCGGTCAGCGACTAATGGCTTAACACCTCCTTCTTTAACCGGGTACATGACCAGCGGTGCATTATACGCACTTTATAGTTTGTCAAAAGGAGTAGGTCGTTAGATTATTATTGCAATTCACCAATCAACGTAATTCTATGTAATTTAGATCTTAAACAAAAATTAGTTTAATATGATTTAGTCCATATTTGTTTTTTCTTAAAAAAACCCTTGTTTACAACAATTCGTACAATTTTAACATAAACAAGTAAAAAAACTAAATCTTAAACACATAATAACAATTTATATGTGCGATAAATAAATCAAATAGCCACATGCAAACGATTTGTTCAATAACCTTTAAATCTAGGTTTTTATATTTATTTAAAAGTCTTCCCTAATTCAAGATTTATTGAATCAAATAAAGCAAGTAGCACATAAAATCATATAATCATACGATTTCACGATCCATGAAAACATGCACGTTCATCATGGATCCACCCTCAAAACTTAACAATTAAATCTCTTCGGATCGTAACCTTTAATTTACATGACATAACAATTAATCATGCAATTTTAATCTAAAATTATCCAACATGTAATTTAGGGTTTCAAAAACAATTCTTTTTTTATAAAATTTAGCCAAAACCCTAATTTTAAAAAACAAAACCCTACTTTTTAAGAAAACCTAAAAAAACATGTAGTTTTAACTCAAAACAACTATTAGTTAAAAAAAACTTTAGATTTTTGGTAATTATAACATGTTAAAACAGCTCTCGATGCCACTGAAGTCTTATATAGTTCATAACAATTACACAAAACCCTAAACGAGATCAAAACACACATAGTGGAAGCGATTTAACAAGATCATAATAATAACACAATTATAATTAATCGAATTAGGGTTACATACCTTTACGTTAAAGCAAATCTACAAGATAAAGAACGAATCACCAATTAGGGTTTATAACGTCCACCACCAAGATATAATCTAAAGTAAGACTATATTACGTTCTTGTACACACGTAATACAACGAGCTAACCGTGACTCTAGCACGTGTAAACCGAACTTCTAAGCTAGTGTAATAATCTACCCAACAACCCTCGAGAGGGGATAGGACTAGATTTTAAGTAAAAACGAAAAAACACAAAAACCAACCGAAACCCTTTGTGGGTTTTGTTTTGCGATCGCAAGAGAGAAGAAAGGGAGAGATTTGGTGTGTTGATGTGAGGGGTTGTTTATATAGAACTAAATCTAGTAGCCCAAAACAAATATAAGGAAAGTTTTTCCTTCCCTTTTTTTCCCTAATAGCCGACGGCCCAAACACCCCTTAGGGTGTTCCGGAACCTTCCATTCTTCTTTCTATTTATTCCACTTTCTATTTATTCCATAACGCTCGTTAATACTTAACTCTTAATTATTTAACGATCGTTAACGTTATAGCTCGGTTTAATTTAATAAATATAATAAATATATATTTATTAAATAAATTAATAAATATAATAAATATATTTATTAAATAAATTAACTCTTTACGTATTGTGTGCAACCCGTAATCTCAAGTTCGATCCTATCACACGACTATTAAATATAAGTCCATAAACTTTTACATCTTTCCTAAGGACATCTATTTCTAACTATAAGATGTCCTTGGGTATATCTTTTCATTTCTGGTTGGATCATAGGAGTTGATTTCCTATCCTAAACCACCTTTTGACTCCACCATTCTGTCATGAGATAGTACGTGTTGGAGTATAGATCGTAACCATAAAACCAATGAAATACCAATTAAAGTGTTTGATATAAATAAAAACGTTTAAAACTTTGAAAATTTAACATTTTCGAATACTCCCTTACACATGTGCATTGATACTCAAAATACTTTTGCACGTGAAGGAAAGAGTTACACTTGAGTCTTTAAGATCACATTTTTCAATATTACATTTTAAAAACATTTTCTCCCCGATATCAAATATAAAAACAACTTGCTATTAGTATAAAATGACATTTTCTGAAAATCGTTTGGGGAGAAAAATGTGTACACGCATGATCATGGAACTTTTAAAATACTCCCCCTCAAAAATATATGTGTGTCACCACTTTAATAAAAAAATTGACACCAAAATATAAAAATGACACCACAAAATATGTTGAGGTACGGAGTTGAGATGCCTTAACCGATATAATATGTTTCGTATGACGTTTATAAACCATTATAACATTTTTGAAATATGTTGGATACACAAATTATGAAATTAATGAGATGTACCTAACAACATTAAAGGCTTTGTTTTTAAAACGATCTCCCTAAAAATCTTATCCATATAAAATATGACATTTTTGAGACACTGAAACCACATTATAAGGAAGGGAGTGTTGAACACACAATTTTGAAAGATTTAGAGAAACCATTTGAGAAACTCTTCAAACATTATGTTCAATAGTTTTAAAAATATCATGATAGAGGACTTCTCTTCTATCTATTTAGAGAAATCGCACTGAAACGTACATTCCCATTGCGTTCGGGACCGATTTTCATGAACTCAAAAGCTTGTTTGTTGTGTGACTAGCTCAAGACCAAAATTTTTTATTTTCTCGTTGTTGAGGATAAGTTATCATCCGTGATAAACTTTCCTTACCTTGAAGTCCGAGTTCTAAGCTGACTTTTACTTAGAAGTCGTAGAGAAAATAGAAATGACATGTTTTGAAAATATTTAAACTTTCATTAGAGCTTTATTTACTAACCAATGTCATTATTGAACGACAATTCTAGGCATGTAAATAATTTTTCTAGGCATGTAAATATTATCGATACTGAAATACATGTCGAGAATATTCTTTTTGTAGTTTTTAAAATTTTCTATTTTTGTATTTTGTTTTTATAGGTTTTATATTTTAAAATTTTTCTTTTTAAAAAATATTTACAAGTTTGATTTTTGAGTTATATGAAGCAGATTCATTTGCCAAAACCTCTAGTTCCACTGGAGTCAAACATCTCATATCGAGACGGCCGACGAGGTACTCAAACCTATCTTGCGACAACGCTTTGGTAAACAAGTCTACTAGTTGGTAATCAGTTCCGACAATGTATAATTCCACAATACCGCGTTCCACTTTTCCTCGATGAAGTGATATATTACGTCGATGTGCTTCATGCGGGAGTGGTGAACTGGGTTGCAAGAGAAGGATATGGTCGACTTTAAGTCACAATACATAGGTATTTTATCAAAGTGGAAGCCATAATCTGTGAGTTGTGTTCTCATCCAAACAACTTGAGAACAACACGTAGATAGACACATACTTTGCTTCGACTGATGACAATGAAGTTCATTCCTGATTCTTGGATGACCAACCCACAATATTGTCTCCCCCTATAAATTATACACCACGGGAAGTGCTTTTACAAGTATCAAGGCAACCTGCGTGATCAGAATCTAAAAGGCCGTTAGATGAAAATCGTTTTCCTTCGAATACCAGAGTCTCATGTGAATGGTATTCTTGAGGTACCGAAAGATCCGTTTAACCTCCTTGAGGTGCTTTTATGTAGGTATGGCTTGATATCGTGCACAATAGCATGTTGCATGAACAATATATGGTCTACTTGTTGTCAAGTACATGAGTGAGCCAATCATACTGTCGTACCGCGTTTGATCTATGGGTAGCCAGTAAAAATTAACGTCTGCGGATGTGGTTGATATTTGTGTACCAACGCGCACACATGAGGTCATACCATGCTTTTTAAGTATATCTTGAGCATACTTAGCTTGGTTAATATAGATATTACGTGGGGTTAATGAATCTGAAGGCCTAAAAATAATTTTAGCTCCCACATCATTGACATTTCGAATTTGATGTGCATTATTTTTTCAAAACGTTTTGAAAGTTTTGGGTTCGTAGAAACAAAAATTATGTCATCAACGTAAATCTGCACTAGAAATATGTCATCACCATATTTATGAATAAATAGAGTTGGATCAATGGAACCTTTAGAGAATCCTTTAGATACCAGGAATCTTAAGAGTTCATCGTACCATGCTATTAGAGCTTGCGTAGGTCTATATAATGCCTTCTTGAGACGGTAGACTTTGTCATGATGATGAGGGTCAAAGAATCCATCTCGTTGATTAAGATACACTTCTTCTTTCAAAAAATGTTGAGAAATGTTGTCTTAACGTCCATCGGGTAGACCGTGAATCCCTTATGTGTGGCATAAGCCAGGAATATCCTAACTACTTCCAAACGAGCAACTAGCGCAAATGATTCTTCAAAATTGATTCCTTCTTGTTGATGATATCCCTTAACCACAATACGAGATTTGTTTTTTTATATTGCATGTTATTCATCCAATTTGTTTTTCCAGATCCATTTCAAATTGAGAAGCGTTACTCCATATGGTATGTCAACAAGTTCTCAGTCTTCGAGTTTTTCAAATTGATGAAGTTCGTCTTGCATTGATTCGATCTACGCATGATCAGACATGGATGATCACGTGTCCAATGGTGAGTGGATGGTTATCTTTTGTAGAACGTATGCATGTTTGACGGATCAACATGTCGAGTAGAGGACTCGCCAACTTCGAATACCGGTGTACCGAATGGGTCGATAAATTCATCTTATTTAAACTTTGCACTTGCTTCTTGATCTGAATGAATGCATGCGGCATTAAGGGTGATGACGGTTCAATTAAAATATCATGATATTGGTGATTATTCAATGGAATTGTCTCTTGAGCAACGGTTGCTGAAGTAGATGGAGTTGTGTTTTTTTGACGTTGATCGGGTGCATCATCGTAATAAAAAACGGAAGACTTTGACACGGCTTGGTTGTTTCCATTGTAGTATTCATCGAACATTGGACTATATATGCAATCCAACTCATTCATTTTTTTGTACTATCTATCAAAGCTAAACTAGTTTCAATCTATTAATATTACTAACACACAGGAAAAGTATACCCTTTCGTTTTGAAATATTGTAAAGGTAAGACCAGATCGTTCCACGGGATCTTGAAGGAATTACATTTAGTTTTCCCCAACTCACAAGAAAAACAAAGATGGTCTTTGACTAATTTCAACTTAGTAAGACCGGTCAAAATATCATTCTTTGAGAGCAAGTTAATGGTGTGATGCGTAACAAAATAACTTTAAATATATATAACTAGTTTCAACCGATTAGTATTACTAACACAAGGGAACAGTTTACCCTTTTGTTTCGATTTTTTGTAATATCCGTCATATCTGCTAGAGGAGTATCTTCTTGACTTTCAGACACGGGACTTGCTCTGCCTTATGCAGGTGCCATTGCTGGACATTGAGGAGCGGGTCTTGAGCTGCTGTGATCAAGTACCATATGTGGCAATTCTTCAAAGTTGACATGAATGGTTTCAACAATAATTTTTGTTCTCTTGTTGTAGACTCGATATCCTTTGGTCAATGTAGCATACCTCATAAAATACATGTATCACCTTTTTCTTTCATCTTGTCGAGATTCTCGCCGTCTTTAAGAATGTACCACAAATATCCAAATGTGAAAGAATTTAGCAATAGGTTTCTTGCCATTGATTATGTGGTATGGTGTCTTTTCATGTCTAGGGATTACGAGAGAATGATTCTATGTATAGCAGGCAGTTGCAATAGCTTTAGCCCAAAAGAATAGCGCTAATTTTGAAACATAGATCATCGTTCGAGTAGCCTCAACGAAATTACGGTTCCGTCGTTCAACAACACATTTTGTTTAGGAGTTTTAGTAATTGAAGTTTGGTGTTCTATGCCTTCTTCATGAAAATAAGCTTGCAAATTCTTATTCAAAAATTATGTACCTCTATCCGTTCAGATAGTTAATACTGGAGAAATTTTTTGAGAACCTTCGGTGTTTCATTTTTGGACCTCAAGAAGTAAGTCCATGTGTATGTGGAGTAGTCATCAACAATCGCGAGAATATACCTTTTCCCATTAATACTTTCTACACGCATGGGGCCACATAAATCCATGTGTAGAAGTTGTAATTTTCCTTTCGAGCTTAAGGTAGTCTTCAACTTGAAGGACTTACATTTAGCTTTCCCTAACTCACAAAAAGAAAAAAGATGTTTGCACCCGTGCTAGTTTACCCTTCTCTTTAGTTGTGGATGTGTGGTTGTAGAGATTCTCCTCTACTATTATAAGTTGGTTGGCAACATTATTATACCCGTGCTTTGGCGGGGCAAGTCTTTGGCTGGCTGATGATCTTCAATGGCCCGGGTTAAAACTGAGATTCGACGTATCTTGGTGGGGCAACCTCTCGAGGTTGCAGCCATGACGTGCGTATTCGTTTTTCCCTGAACGGTGCCCTATCTGACCATATAATGGTAAAATTGGTTTGTACATTGTTCTTGCCGCAGGGTTTTGATGCCTCCATCTCTTTCATTGCCACTGTGTATAACGTGCAGCGATAGTCATGGATGTGTGACAATGGCGTGTTGGTTTTCGTAATGCTCCTTTGTTATTAATGTTTATAAGATATACCTTCTTTGATCTGTGTCTTTTAACTTAGATGATTATGATATCTTGAGACTGGGCTTTGATCTTATGAACTTCCTTGGAATTCAGTAGTTCTAATGGTTTGAAACTGAAAATAGTAAGCCAAGTTGAAATTAATATGTCTTTGCTGTGTATAGTAGCTCCTGAAATGATTGTCTATGGTAATATGTTTATATGATATACTGACTACAAGAAATGACACATTTAGATATAATATGTTTCTGATTGATCCCTTTTTCTGTTTGTACAGGTTCCGCGTGTTGATCATTGCCTACAAAGTCTGGATCACGATTTGGCCAAAGAAAAAATGTGTTGATAGAAGGCATGTCCACACGGGGTATAAACACTATCGTGTTCATAATAAATTAAGGACGCACAATCTCAGACGACTACATGCTACGCTGATAAGGTAATAGCTTCTCCCCGCAAGTTTGATTTCCTAAACTTACGCACGAAGCTGGAAGTATTCCACACCAGATATAAAATACAACTTAAAGCGACCGCTAGATATAAAACACAACTTAAATCAACCATTTATGCATAAAAGTTAAAGTTTTGCAAACATGAAGTTGGTTTCAAATTTTTATTCCCAAACGCCCTCTAAACTTACACTCTTAAACAAAGGCAACTTAAAACATAGTGTTTTGGTTTGCTTCTAAAAGAACCTGTTTAAGTGTTATACGGTTCTACCACATCGTGAGGAAAAATAATTTGAAAATGATACGAGATTTGGATAGGCGATTCAAGGCGGGCTTGCTTTTGCCACGTTAATGAACAAAAAGTTTAGTTGTTTGCAGCATATGCCTTTTGCTGGTAAAAAGTGGTGCATATGAGAACAAAGATCATATCAAAGATGATACTACATGGTGGCGCTTAGTTGGTACAGCACCGACACCAATTGAATTCGAACATGGGTAGAGAGCCAAAAGTACGAAGCCGATATTTTTACAGCTGATGGATTCCAATGTCGGTACTTTATACTACCTGTTAAGCTATGTAAATCTGGTTGATAAATTTCGTTTACAAATATCAGTTGGCAACATTTGTTATAATATAATTTGTTACAACTAACAAGATATAATTTAACTCTCGATATCATAGTGGTCACGGTCATTGCTATCAACTTAATTTTCACCACAACATTTTTCATGATCAAATTAGCATAACAAGATGATCATGGTCAAATAGTTTTAATTTATATATATATTTATAGAGATGCAAATGATAATATTGTATAAATAAAGCGCTAAATGAACAGATATGCCGGAATATTCATACATAGTTATAATTTATATTTTCTTAGCCATCGTCGTTGCCTTTTAAAAATTGCCCCATCGAGAAATAAATTCCTAGCTACACCCATGGTGTATGAGAATTATACTTTAAAAGAATTTCGAAAAGAAACACAATAATATTATCAATATGACTACTAAAAGTAATTTTGGGGAGATACTTTTAGAGATGATCTCGGGTTCGTGTCTCACCATGCATCTTTAGGGGCGGAATAAAATGAAAGTCAGGTTGAAGTTTATCCTCTAAGATGAAAGATTTGAAGCTTACTGTTCAATTAGATGTGATCATAGGCTTGAATCACTAACTATAACTTGTCGTGCGAAAAATAAATACTAAACTTTTTCAATGAGAACAATATTAAATAAAACCTACCAAACAAAATTACAAAAAGAAAGCATCAACAAGCAGATTAAAAAAGAATGAAACCCATAAGAACAAATTAAAAATACACAACATGTCAAATTGGAAATATACTGCCTACAAAAATGACGATCCATTTATAGTTGATGGCGGTATAACATGTCAAATATTAGAGTTACGTTATCGACAATAGGTAATAGGTATTACTCTATCAAACATTTATCATAATACTATCGTCATTTATAGTTGACGGCAATATAACACTATAACATGTCAACTATGAAATACTATCAACCATTTATGATAGTAGCCATCATTATGGTCACCATCTTATCAATTTAAGCATTTGTTTAATTATTTTGTGTAGTACTATATGTGAAAGGTTATTCAACTAGATAAGATACAAACTAAACTATAAATTACGTAAACTACATTGATCATGACTAGACTTAAAAGGAAAAGAAAATCACATTACGTAAATTACTAAGAACTTTGCAAAAGTAGACCGAAACAACGTTAAAACTTATAATTGCCTCGTCAATCCCATGTTGACATCCATTGATGTCGATCACATAAATAATCCATTGATTTCATGTGTCCCTCATAAAATTATCAATTCTGATTTGAAGTCAGGTAAATGATTGATTTCCAAGTTTGTTGTTTTAAAAATTTTGTAAATCGGTGCTCATCCATCTGTTTTAGATCTTTTTATCAAAGTATATCATTCTATGAAAGTTTTCTCTCCATCACAACATCATCCAAAAATCTTATTTGATGACGTAGTAATTTCAAGTGAATGTCAATTTGGAGCATTTGACTTAAATTTTAAGAGTATAAATTTGATATCATAATCGATGTATGGAGAAGCATGCATACAACTCCATAGCATAAGTTTAATAAAACATTTAGTAAACTCTTCACGAGACTAAATTTCTACATAAATTATGTTGAGGTATTGGTTCAACCAATCAAATAATTTACCCACAACTATTCATAACGTACTTATGGCTAAAGCACAAAGCAATAACCTTATTCATTGTGAATTCGGATGTGAATTTGCGGTAAATCAACCTTAAGGTATAATGCAAATAATAATCGTAGGTAATTCCAATTTGACGTTAAGGCGAGCCGAGAATTCGGTCGGCGACTAATGGCTTAACACCTCCTTCCTTAACCGGGTACATGACCAGCGGTGCGTTATACCCACTTTATAGTTTGTCAAAAGGAGTAGGTCGTTAGATCATTATTGCAGTTCACCAGTTAACGTAATTCTATGTAATTTAGATCTCAAATAAATATTAATTTTAATATGATTTAGTCCATATTTGTTTTTTCTTAAAAAACCCTTGTTTACAACAATTCGTACAATTTTAACATAAACAAGTAAAAAAAAATCAGAAACACATAATAACAATTTATATGTGAGATAAATAAATCAAATAGCCAAATGCAAACGATTTATTCAATAACCTTTAAATCTAGGTTTTTATATTTATATAAAAGTCTTCCCTAATTCAAGATTTATTGAATCAAATAAAGCAAGTATCACATAAAATCATATAATCATACGATTTTACGATCCATGAAAACATGCACGTTCATCATGGATCCACCCTCAAATCTTAACAATTAAATCTCTTCGGATTGTAACTTTAATTTACATGACATAACAATTAATCATGCAATTTTAATCTAAAATTATCCAACATGTAATTTAGGGTTTCAAAAATAATTCTTTTTTTTATAAAATCTAGCCAAAAACCCTAATTTTAAAAAACATAACCCCCTAATTTTAAAGAAAACCTAAAAAACATGTAGTTTTAACTCAAAACAATTATTTGTTAAAAAACTTTAGATTTTCGATAATTATAACATGTTAAAACGGCTCTCGATGCCACTAAAGTCTTATATAGTTCATAACAATTACACAAAACCCTAACCGAAATCAAAGCACACATAGCGGAAGCGATTTAACAAGATCATAATAATAACACAATTATAATTAATCTAACTAGGGTTACATACCTTTACGTTAAAGCAAATCCACAAGATAAAGAACGAATCACCAATTAGGGTTTATAACGTCCACCACCAAGATATAGTCTAAAGTAAGACTATATTACGTTCTTGTACACACGTAATACAATGAGTTAACCGTGATCCTAGCACGTGTAAACCGAGCTTCTACGCTAGTGGAATAATCTACCCAGCAACCCTCGAGAGGGGCTAGGACTAGATTATAAGTAAAAACGAAAAAACAAAAAAACCAACTGAAACCCTTTGTGGGTTTTGTGTTGCGATCGCAAGAGAGAACAGAGGGAGAGATTTGGTGTGTTGAATTATGAGGGTGGGGGGTTGTTTATATAGACCTAAATCTTGTAGCCAAAAACAAATATAAGGAAAGTTTTTCCTTCCCCTTTTTTCCCCTAATAGCCGACGGCCCAAACACCCCTTAGAGGTGTTCCGGAACATTCCATTCTTCTTTCTATTTATTCCACTTTCTATTTATTCCATAACGCTCGTTAATACTTAACTCTTAATTATTTAACGATCGTTAAAGTTATAGCTCGTTTTAATTTAATAAATATAATAAATATATATTTATTAAATAAATTAATAAATATATTTATAAAATAAATTAACTCTTTACGTATTGTGTACAATCCCGTAATCTCGAGTTCGATCCTATCACACGACTATTAAATATAAATCCATAAACTTTCACATCTTTCCTAAGGACATCTATTTCTAACTATAAGTTATCCTTGGGTATATCCCTTCATTTCTGGTTGGATCATAGGAGTTGATTTCCTATCTGAAACCACCTTTTGACTCCATCATTCTGTCATGAGATAGTACGTGTTGGAGCATAGATCGTAACCATAAAACCAATGAAAAACCAATTAAAATGTTTGATATAAATAAAAAATTTTAACACTTTGAAAATTTAACATTTTCGAATACTCCCCTACACACGTGCATTGATACTCAAAATACTTTTCACGTGTAGGAAAGAGTTGCACTTGAGTCTTTAAGATCACATTTTTCAATATTACATTTTAATAATATTTTCTCCCCTATATCTAATATAAAAACTACTTGCTATTAGTATAAAATGACATTTTCTGAAAATCGTTTGGGGAGAAAAATGTGTACACGCATGAATCATGGAACTTTTAAAATACTCCCCCTCAAAAATATATGTGTGTCAACACTTTAATAAAAAATTTGACACCAAAATATAAAAATGACACCACAAAATATGTTGAGGTACGGAGTTGAGATGCCTTAACCGATATAATATATTTCATATGACGTTTATAAACCATTATAACATTTTTGAAATGTGTTTGATACACAAATTATGAAATTAATGAGATGTACCCAACAACATTAAAGGCTTTGTTTTAAAACGATCTCCCTAAAAAAATTATCCATATAAAATATGACATTTTTGAGATATTGAAACCACATTATAAGGAAGAGAGTGTTGAACACACAATTTTGAAAGATTTAGAGAAACCATTTGAGAAACTCTTCAAACATTATGTTCAATAGTTTTAAAAATATCATGATAGAGGACTTATCTTCTATCTATTTAGAGAAAGCGCACTGAAACGTACACTCCCATTGCGTTCGGGACCGATTTTCATGAACTCAAAAGTTTGTTTGTTTTGTGACTAGCTCAAGACCGAAATTTTTTATTTTCTCGCTCTTGAGAATAAGTTATCATCCGTGATAAACTTTCCTTACCTTGAAGTCCAAGTTCTAAGCTGACTTTTACTTAGAAGTCGTAGAGAAAATAGAAATGACATGTTTTAAAAATATTTAAACTTTCATTCGAGCTTTATTTACTAACCAATGTCATTATTGAACGACATTTCTAGGCATGTAAATATTATCGATACTGAAAGACATGTCGAGAAGATTCTTTTTGTAGTTTTTGAAATTTTCTATTTTTGTATTTTGTTTTTATAGGTTTTATATATTTATATTTTTCTTTTTAAAAAATATTTACAAGTTTGATTTATGAGTTATATCAAGAAGATTCATTTGCCAAAACCACTAGTTCCAATGGAGTCAAACATCTCATACCGAGATGGCCGGTGAGGTACTCAAACCTATCATGCGACAACGCTTTGGTAAACAAGTCTACTAGTTGGTAATCAGTTCTGATAAAGTATAATTCCACAATACCACATTCCACTTGTTCCTCGATGAAGTGATATATTACGTCGATGTGCTTCATGCGGGAGTGCTGAACTGGGTTGCAAGAGATGGATATGGCCGACTATATGTCACAATACATAGGTATTTTATCAAAGTGGAAGCCATAATCTGTGAGTTGTGTTCTCATCCAAAGAAATTGAGAACAACAAGTAGATAAAGACACATACTTTGCATCGACTGATGACAATGAAGTTTAATCCTGCTTCTTGGATGACCAACCCATAATATTGTCTCACCCTAGAAATTATACACCACAGGTTGTGCTTTTACGAGTATCAAGGCAACCTGCGTGATCAGAATCTAAAAGGCCGTTAGATGAAAACCGTTTTCCTTCGAATATCAGAGTCTCATGTGAATGGTATTCTTGAGGTACCAAAAGATCCGTTTAACCTCCTTAAGGTGCTTTTCTGTAGGTATGGCTTGATATCGTGCACAATAGCATGTTGCATGAACAATATTTGGTCTACTTGTTGTCAAGTACATGAGTGACCCGATCATATTGTGGTACCGCGTTTGATCTATGGGTAGCCTGTAAAAATTAACGTCTACGGATGTGGTTGACATTTATGTGCCAACGCGCACACATGAGGTCATACCATGCTTTTTATGTATATCTTGAGCATACTTAGCTTGGTTAATAAAGATACCACGTGGGGTTAATGAATCTGAAGGCCTAAAAAGATTTTAGCTCCCACATCAACGACATTTCGAATTTGATGTGCATTATTTTTTTCAAAACGTTTTGAAAGTTTTTGGTTCATAGAACCAAAAATTATGTCATCCCAACGTAAAGCTGCACTAGAAAGATGGCATCCCTATATCTATGAATAAATAGAGTTGGATCAATGGAACCTTTAGAGAATCCTTTAGATACCAAGAATCTTGAGAGTTCATCGTACCATGCTATTAGAGCTTGCTTAAGTCTATATAATGCCTTCTTGAGACGGTAGACTTTGTCACGATGATGAGGGTCAAAGAATCCATCTCGTTGATTAAGATACACTTCTTCTTTCAGAAAATGTTGAGAAATGTTGTCTTAACGTCCATCAGGTAGACCGTGAATCCCTTATGTGTATCATAAGCCATGAGTATCCTAACTACTTCCAAATGAGCAACTAGCGCAAATGTTTCTTCAAACTGATTCCTTCTTGTTGATGATATCCCTTAACCACAATACGAGATTTATTTTTTTAGATTTCATGTTATTCATCTAATTTGTTTTTCCAGATCCATTTCAAATTGAGAAGCGTTACTCCATATGGTATGTCAACAAGTTCTCAGACTTTGAGTTTTTCAAATTGACGAAGTTCGTCTTGCATTGATTTGATCTACGCATGATCAGCCATGGATGATCACGTCTCTAATGTTGAGTGGATGGGTATCTTTTGTAGAACGTATGCATGTTTGACACATCAACATGTCGAGTAGAGGACTTGCCAACTTCGAATACCAGTGTACCGAATTGGTCGACAAATTCATATTCTTTAAACTTTGTACTTGCTTCTTGATCTGAAGGACTGCATGCGGCATTAAGGGTGATGACGGTTCAATTACCATATCATGATATTGGTGATTATTCAATGGAATTGTCTCTTGAGCAACGGTTGCTGAAGTAGATGGAGTTGTGTTTTTTTACGTTGATCGGGTGCATCATCGTAATAAACAACAGAAGACTTGACACGGCTTGGTTGTTTCCATTGTAGTATTCATCGAACATTGGACTATATATGCAATCCAACTCATTCATTTTTTTGTAATATCTAGCAAAGCTAAACTAGTTTCAATCGATTAATATTACTAACACACGGGAAAAGTATACCCTTTCGTTTTGCAATATTTTAAAGGTAAGACCAGATCGTTCCACGGGATCTTGAAGGAATTACTTTTAGTTTTCCCCAACTCACAAGAAGAACAAAGATGGTCTTTGACGAATTTCAACTTAGTAAGACCGGTCAAAATATCATTCTTCGAGAGCAAGTTAATGGTGTGATGCGTAGCAAAATAACTTTAAATTTATATAACTAGTTTCAACCGATTAGTATTACTAACACACGGGAAAAGTTTACCATTTTGTTTTGATTTTTTGTAATATCCGTCATATCTGCTAGAGGAGTATCTTCTTGACTTTCAGACATGGGACTTGCTCTGCCTTGTGCAGGTGCCATTGCTGGACATTGAGGAGCGGGTCTTGAGCTGATATGATCAAGTACCATATGTGGCAATTCTTCAAAGTTGACATGAATGATTTCAAAAATATTTTATGTTCTCTTGTTGTAGACTCGATATCCTTTTGTCAATGTAGCATACCTCATAAAATACATGTATCACCTTTTTCTTTCATCTTGTCGAAATTCTCACTGTCTTTAAGAATGTACCACAAATATCTAAATGTGATAGAATTTAACAATAGATTTCCTGCCATTGATTATATGGTATGGTGTCTTTTCATGTCTAGGGATTACGAGAGAATGATTCTATGTATAGCAAGCAGTTGCAATAGCCTTAGCCCAAAACAATAACGCTAATTTTGAAACATAGATCATCGTTCGAGTAGCCTGGACGAAATTACGGTTCTGTCGTTCAACAACGCATTTTGTTTGGGAGTTTTAGTAATTGAAGTTTGGTGTTCTATGCCTTATTCATGAAAATAAGCTTGCAAAGTCTTGTTCAAAAATTATGTACATCTATCCTTCAGATAGTTAATACTTGAGAAATATTTTAAGAACCTTCGGTGTTTCATTTTTGGACCTCAAGAAGTAAGTCCATGTGTATCTTGAGTAGTCATCAACAATCTCGAGAAAATACCTTTTCACATTAATACTTTCTACACGCATGGGGCCACATAAATCCATGTGTAGAAGTTGTAATTTTCCTTTCGAGCTTAAGGTAGTCTTCAACTTGAAGGACTTACATTTAACTTCCCCTAACTCACTAGAAGAAAAAAGATGTTTGCACCCGTGCCAGTTTACCCTTCTCTTTGGTTGTGGATGTGTGATTGTAGAGATTCTCCTCTACTATTATAAGTTAGTTGGCAACATTATTATACCCGTGCTTTGGCGGGGCAAGTCTTTGGCTGGTGGATGATCTTCAATGGCCCGGGTTAAAACTGATATTCGACGTATCTTGGTGGGGCAACCTCTCGAGGTTGTAACCATGACGTGCGTATTCGTTTTTCCCTGAACGGTGCCCTATCTGCCATATAATGGTAAAATTGGTTTGTACATTGTTCTTGCCACAGGTTTTTGATGCCTCCGTCTCTTTCGTTGCCACTGTGTATAACGTGCAGCGATAGCCATAGGTGTGACAATGGCGTGTTGGTTTTCGCAATGCTCCTTTGTTATTAATGTTTATAAGATATACCTTCTATGATCTGTGTTGGCTGTTATTTTTGGTTCAGCTTTTAACTTAGGTGATTATGATATCTTGAGATTGGGCTTTGATCTTATGAACTTCCTTGGAATTCGGTAGTTCTAATGGTTTGTAAACTGAAAATAGTAAGCCAGGTTGAAATTAATATGTCTTTGATGTGTATAGAAGCTCCTGAAATGATTGTCTATGGTAATATGTTTATATGATATACTAAATACAAGAAATGACACATATAGATATAATATGTTTCTGATTGATCCTATTTTCCGTTTGTACAGGTCTCGCGTGTCGCTCGTTGCCTACAAAGTCTGGATCACGATTTGACCAAAGAAAAAATGTGTTGACAGATGGCCTGTCCACACGGGATATAAACACTATCGTGTTCATAATAAATTAAGGACGCACAATCTCAGACGGCTACATGCTATGTTGATAAGGTAACAGCTTCTCCCGCTAATTTGATTTCCTAAACTTACGCACGAAACTGGAAGTATTCCACACCAGATATAAAACATAACTTAAAGCGACCGCTAGATATAAAACACAACTTAAATCAACCATTTATGCATAAAAATTAAAGTTTTGCAAACACGGAGTTGGTTTCAAACTTTTATTCCCAAACGCCCCCTAAACTTGCACTCTTAAACAAAGGCAACTTAAAACATAGTGTTTAGGTTTGCTTCTAAAAGAACCTGTTTAAGTGTTATAAGGTTCTACAACATCATGATGAAAAATAATTTGAAAATGATATGAGATTTGGATAGGCGATTCAAGGCGGGCTTGCTTTTGCCACGTATATGAACAAAAAGTTTAGTTGTTTGCAGCATATGCCTTTTGCGGGTAAAAAGTGGTGCATATGAGAACAAAGATCATATCAAAGATGATACTACATGGCGGCGCTTAATTGTTACAGCACCGGGACCAATTGAATTCGAACATGGGTAGAGAGCCAAAAGTACAAAGTTGATATTTTTTACAGTTGGTGGATACCAATGTCGGTACTTTATGCTAGATGTTAAGCTATGTAAATCTTGTTGATAATTTCGTTTACAAATATCAATTGGTAACATTTGTTATAATATAATTCGTTACAACTAGCAAGATATAATTTAACTCTCGTTGTCATAGTGGTCACGGTCATTATTATCAACTTAATTTTCACCACAACATTTTTCATGATAAAATTAGCATAACAATATGATCATGGTCAAATAGTTTTAATTTATATATATTTTTATAGAGATGCAAATGATAATATTGTATAAATAAAGCGCTAAATGAACAGATATGCCAGAATATTCATACATAGTTATAATTTATGTTTTCTTAGCTATCGTCGTTGCCTTTTAAAAAAATGCCCCCTCAAGAAATAGATTCCTAGCTACACCCATGGTGTTGGTGAATTATACTTTAAAAGAATTTCGAAAAGAAACACAATAATATTATCAATATGACTACAAAAATTAATTTTGGGGAGATATTATTAGAGATGATCTCGGGTTCGTGTCTCACCATACATCTTTAGGGGCGGAATAAAATAAAATTCGGGTTGAAGTTTATCCTCTAAGATGAAAGATTTGAAGCTTAATGTTCAATTAGATGTGATCATAGGCTTGAATCACTAATTATAACTTGTCGTGCGAAAAATAAATACTAAATTTTTTCAATGAGAACAATATTAAATAAAATCTACCAAACAAAATTAGAAAAAGAAAGCATCAACAAGCAGATAAAAAAAGAATGAAACCCATAAGAACAAATTAAAAATACACAACATGTCAAATATGAAATATACTGCCTACAAAAATGACGATCCATTTATAGTTGATGGCGGTATAACATGTCAAATATTAGAGTTACGTTATCGACAATAGGTAATAGGTATTACTCTATCAAACACGTATGATAATAATATCGTCATTTATAGTTGACGATAATATAACACTATAACATGTCAACTATGAAATACTATCAACCATTTATGCTAATAGCCATCATTACGGTCACCATCTTATCAATTTAAACATTTTTTTATTTATTTTGTGTAGTATATGTGAAAGGTTATTCAACTAGATAAGATACAAACTAAACTACAAATTATATAAACTAAATTGATCTTGACTAGACTAAAAAGGACAAGAAAATCACATTACGTAAATTACTAAGAACTTTGCAACAGTAGACCGGAACAACGTTAAAAACTTATAATTGTCTCATCAATCCCATGTTGACATCCATTGATGTCGATCACATAAATAATCCATTGATTTCATGTGTCCCTCATAAAATTATCGATTTTGATTTAAAGTCAGGTAAATGATTGCTTTCCAAGTTTGTTGGTTTAAACATTTTGTAAATCGGTGCTCATCCATCTGTTTTGGATCTTTTTATCAAAGTATATCATTAACTTTAAGTGATTAAGATTAACATAATAGGTAAGAATTCTCATTACCCGAACAATATACACCTAGGGGAGTGGAAAGATGGGTTGGGCTTTAAAACCTCGCCGACACATTGTAAAAAAAACCCAAGAAGAGATGTCAGAATTCGTTTTCTTGATAAAAGACTAAACAAAATAAAGTAATTAACAACAACGTTATAAATCAATCAATCAAACTTTTCAATTTGAAGAAATAAAAATTGATAGCACTGAGTCACATGAGATTATTGAAACCATATTGGCTAAGTTAGAGTTTACACATGTTGCAAGAATTCGAGAGGCAACTAAAACCCTCAATAATCTAATTTCAACCCACACTTTCACTAATATTAATAATAATAGAAACTGGGATGTTGTCTTTCTTTTAGCCCATGTGGTTTTGAATCCTCGTTTCAGGCGGTGACACCGTAACACTTGTTTGTTCACATGGTATACTGTTCCTTTTTGGGATTTGAATGAAAATGGTTTTGTTAGGTTTTTCATGGTAAGCATGCTTAGTCACATCGCTACTCTTATTCACACATCAGATACCATTGGTTTCCGTCACATGGGGAACACAATTGTTATCCCACACCCAAATCAAGTTGGTTTTGGGTACAAGCTTGCTAATTTCGAGTTTAATCACCTCAATGAACCAATGGTCTTAGTTTTCATCTCTACCCGTCATGTTTAAGAGTTTCTACTCGTTCGTGCTACACGGGTCTAACATTGGAATCTTAATGACCCTAGATGATTGTTCCCGTGTAGCAAGAATGATTCGCAACTCCCAAACATGGCGACTAGAGGTGAAAAATGAGACCATGGGTTGATTGAGGTGATTAAACTCGACACTAACAATGTTGTACCCAAAAACAACTTGATTCAGGTGTGGGATAATGATTGTGTGCTCCTTGTGATGGAAACGAATGGAATCTAGTGTGTGAATAAGAGTAGTGATGTGACTAAGAATGCTTACCATGGCAAACCTAACAGTAACATTTTCATTCAAAATCCCAAAAAATAAGAGCACATCATTTGAGCAAACAAGTGTTATGGTGTCACCGTCGGAAACAAGGATTAAAAATCACATGGGCATATAGAAAGACATCATCCAAGTTTCTGTTGTTATAAATATTGTTGAAAGTTAAGTTGAAATTAGATTATTGGTGGTTTCACTTACCTCTCGAATTCTTGCAACCTGGGTAAACCCTAGCCTATCAAAATGGTGTCAATAACTCATGTGCGGAGAGTTTCACCGAAATCTACCTTCGGTTCTTCAAATTGAAAATTTTGGTTGATTGATTTATGGCGTCGTTAGTTACTTTGTTTTGTTTAGTCTTTTATAAAGAAGAACAAACTCTGACATCTCTTTTTGGTTGGTAGGATTTTAAGACTCTTTATTAATGACCCCCAACTAACCAGTTGGTTGGGCCTAGAATTAAACAAGTAAAATACATATGCAATGTTGAATTTAATACTATTCAACTTCCATCGAACAAGTCGTTGAGTGATTTTGAGATCACAAATTCAACCTGCCATGTGTCATCTTTCTAGTTGTCATGCATATTTTCATTTATTGGTTTAGGATTATATAGTGGATAGATAAGTTTGTAGATAATGTTTAGTAATTTTTTAAATACTAATTATGCGATTGATTTTAATTTTCAATTGTCTATAAAAGAATCTCAATATTGCTATAGTTATATACATATTCATGATTTTTAATTTATTAACTTTCTTATATGTTTATCTATTATGGATCTTGGCCATCCAAATTCTTTTAGATTCTCAATCTCATGAAAACTATCAGTTTACTCTTCTAACTCTTGATCTCAAGAAAACTCTTAGTTTTCTCCGAATCTAAATCAAATGTATAGTATACCTGATAACTGGGATATAGTTAGAAAAAATTTTCTTTGTCGTATGTCTAATCGAATTGATTACTGGTTTAAGTGCGACTCAATTGTTTTTTGTTAAGAAAAATATTTGTCGTTGTTTGAAAAATAAAAGTGCACAAACTTTAAAGTAAATGGCAGGTAATTAAAGCTTAACCTAATTGAAAATAAATGACGGGAAATTAAAATGTGACGAGAAATTAAAAGGCAAACTTAAAAGTAAATAACGCGAACTTAAAATTTAAACTAAAGGCAAGCTTAAAATAAATCTAAGGCAAGTAAACTAAAAGTGCGACTAAGGAAAAATGAGGGAAAAGTAAAGCTTAAAGATTTAAACCTAAAGTAAACTAAAAATGCTCATTCGGAAAAATATCTGGTTCGGAATAAAGTTACTGATGCGGAATAATCACAACAAAACACTCATTCGGAATATAGACTCATTCGGAATAAACATTGATCCGGAATAACAAATGCTCGTTCGGAATATCCATCTTATTCGGAATAAATGGGTTCATTCGGAATATAGCTTTATTTGGAAAAATTAAGAAGAAATGCTCATTCGGAATGTTGCTCATGCGGAATAAATTTGCTTCATTCAGAATGTGAGTTCATGCGGAATAATTAGATTTATTCGGAATAATCTGCTTATGCGGAATATTTGCTTCGTCCGAAATAAAAACTGATTCGGAATAAGGAGCTGGTGCGGAATAATCAACTTGGTGCGGAATAATTAAACTAATATGCTGACTCGGAATAAAACCTTGACTCGGAATAAATTGTTGATACGGAATAAAGGGCTGATTCGGAAAAAATACTGGGAAACTAAATTCGCGAAGAACACGAGAATAAAAAGGGACAAATTTTTATCAAAACTAACCAAAATAAACCAAAAGATTAAACAAAACTAATTAATAACCGTCTACTAATGATAACTTACCAATCCAAATCAATAAAACTAACAATCATAACTAAAATAATCAAAACCCACTTGATCAAATCAATAAAAACTCAAGAACTTAAACATAAACATAAACATGAAGATTAGATCAAAACAAGAAAGGTAGATAAGAGATTAACAATAAAAGTAAAGATTCAATAAACATAAAAAGTAAACTTACTTGGAATTAAAGGTGCAAAACAAGAATTTAAATGGAAAGAATTTAAAGTGCAAATAATAAAATGGAAGAGCTAGTTTGTCAATCTAGCCAACAACAATAAAAATGAATCTAATCTCCTATTTATAGTGGAGGATGAGAGGGAGTAAAAGGAAGCTTCCTCTCTCTTTCTTTCTTTCTCTTTAGTCCTTAGTCTTCCAAATTCTTCGACTTTATCGACTTTTGTCTCGGGATTAATTAAACTCGTCTTGTAATTTCTTCATAAAGTAGACTTGAGTTCTTTGGCTTTATTAAACTTCCGTTTTTGGACTTTTTCTTCGATAAATCTTCAGAATAAGCCTTGGACTTCCGTTCTTTTTGCACTCTTGATTTCTTGACTTCGTCTTTTGTCTTTTTCTTCGATAAAAGCCCGTGAAAGCCCGTGTTTTCTCCCCTTTTCACATTTTTGTCTTAAATCACAACAAAAACACAAACCACGCATAATTCTGACATTTACGACATAAAATACACGTTTTGGTTTGGTTATTATTGTAGTTAAGTGGTAAAAGGATGGGTGTTTACACACCTATCAAATCCCCTACACTTAACCATTGCAATGTCCTCATGCAATGCATTAGTTACAAAGCAAGTTTTACATTTTCCATCATAATCAATCCACATTGGCCTTTATTAAAGAGACAAAATATTTAAAAGAAGGAAACAAGTAAAAAGATCAAAAATTTACCTTAGGGTTTTGAAAATGTCATGAATGATTATCATCCTCAAGTTTCACGTTCCCCATACCAAGCTTAAAAACGAGATTATTGTTATTATAAATTAACAAACTAACACGAACTCATGTGGGCCAATTATTTACTTAGACTCCCTTATTCCTAGGTGTATCTCTTATATTTTATTATTGTCTTGAATGATCACGAGGATGCATTGCTGACTTATTTCGATAGTTATTTAGGCTGAAAATAAAGTAGGACGATTTAATCAATAGTTAGCTAAAGGACAAAATCTTTTAAAACTGCTTCTCGGGACCTCATAAAGTTCATATCTTGGCATAACTCGCTTCACGATTTGAAACCTTTCTCGGACCGATATTTGGCAGTGAATTCATACTTCAAATCTTGAGAGACATTCATGAAATAATGGTCTTCTCTTCATAATAGGAATTTCTTCACTTGAAGTTTTGAGAGATTCTTCATACTTGGACCACGACTTCTTCATTTTTTTCTCCAATATTTATTTGGGATTTTGATATACAACGATCCGCATCCTTTTAGGACTTGGATCTATTTATCCTCATACCTTGTTAGGGTGTTTTTGGATAGACTTCTCCATGATCTTTAAGGGAGTATTTTCATTTCGTCGTGTGTCTCGATCCTTCATATTGATTATTGATAAATGATTCTTCACATCACTTGGGATCTTTAGCAACAAAATGTAGCCCTCATGCCTTGTTAGGGCCTTTTCGGACTCGCCAATCTTCGCATCCCGCTTCAATAAGTTATGCCTTGGCTATGAACTCTAATTAATACCGAGCAACTTTTAAACGATCTTGTGCTAGAAGCTAAGTAACTTTTCAAATCGTACGACCTTACTTATTGCAAATAAATTTATTAACAAGCGATGGGAGAATAGGCTTATAATCAACTCACATAAATTCACGAAAGAATACCAAACTTATAATTGACTCTATCATCTCTCATTCTCCACAATTTAAAATCCCAAGGAATGAGACTCGTGGATGCTTAGCCTATTAAATCAAAGTTTTGGGTTTTCGAGTCATCTATAGGATCTTGCAAACTCTTAGACTTTTTCAAGTTTAGAATTCGCATTTTAAAGTTCCCTTGATAAACGACTCTCTAGGATCAATTATAGGAACTTGCGAAAAGTTCTTGTTCTTAACCGTGAGAGTTGAGACTTTCGCGTTTTAAAGCTCCCTATATAAAAGCCTAGCAAAACTTGACTTAAACACGTTAAGGATACTAGCTAGAGTAAACTTGGATAAGTAAACTCGGGTTGAGTCAAAAGATTCACAACGTTGAAAATTAAAACCACTTTATTAAAATTTATTCTAGTAAAGAAAGAAAATAACTATACAAAGGTAAAACTACTAGGCCAAAATAGATCAAAAATTTTGAAAAATGTTGAAAAATCAATTTTCCGGTTAAAATGAGGACAAATACAAGGAAATGTCACTTAACTTTGATAGAAGTCCCCCCTACACTTGATATAAACATTGTCCTCAATGTTTAAGCATGTGGAAGTAAACTCCCCTACACTTAGGACATTGTGCACGTTGGTTAAATCTCGCTAAGGAAAGGACAACTAAAGTGATTCCTATTGAATATTGATAAAATACTGAATCAAAAGAGTTTAGGATAGATACGGGAAGACGGTAACACGGAATCACGGTTCGTCAAAAATCATCAAGAGTGGGTCATTGAACGCTCGAATCCCTGAATATGAGTAGAGAGGAAATAGCAAACACCAACGGGTCTCCCCTACACTTAGGATAGAAATAGATAAAAGATAGATACTTGGGTTGCCTCCCAAGAAGCGCTTGATTTTTGTTAACCGAGTCGTGAGCCTGACTCGACCTTGATTATCATAGGAAGAAACTTGAAACACATCCACCGGGATCAAAGACATGGTTTTTGTCTATCAAATAGCACAAGCTTAAGGCGAACAAGGCAAGCCAAAGAAGAGTAGGCAAGGTTCCCTTAAGCAAAAATTGAGCACGGTGGTAGCAAGGGTGAAGTGCAAGCATATCTCCATAAGTTCCAAAGATTTTTCCTTTTATTTCATCAGATGGATACTGAGATGGCTTAAAAAGTGCAATGCCGAGGTCGAACACCTTTTCCTTTAGGGGAAAATAACACTCAGGCTCAGCAGATCTTGAAGAAGATCTGATCATAAATCTCGCAATCTCATCCTCAGAAGGTGGATAGAGAGGAGTTAAGACATAAGTGCTGCTGATATCGGTGTCGGCCGGCTTCTTCTCCTTTGAAGCGGGTTTCTTCATATCCAAAGTAGGATAAAGACCATAATCATCAAAATCCAAAGGAGGAGCATCACTCTCATTTGGGAAGTATGTGTTGAGAAAAGTAGCAAAGTCTTCCTCAAATGAGTAGTCATCCAAAGTAGGATCAAGTGTTGTTGGCGGAGGATCTTCATCATGTGAAGAATCACTCGAGAGAGTATCAGCCTCATCAAAATCATCATAAGTGGGCATGTCTGGATACTTAGAAGTAAAATCATCATAATCATCTCCATCGGAACTAGAATCGTCATCATAAGCATCAAAGATCGATGGAGAATCATAAATTGGTGGAGGATCAGAATTGGAGAGAGAATCATCCACATCATCTTGGAACAGTGGATTATCATAGCAAGAGTCGAATAGAGGATTGTTGTAGACGACAAAATCATCAAGAACATTAATCATATTCGTTGATTCTCTTCCATAGGATTTGTTTGTGATCTTCCCCATTTCGAACACTTGTGCATCATTCCCGACCCTTAAGATTAACTTACCTTCGGCAACATCAACTAAAGCTTTTCCGGTTCTCAAGAAAGGCCGACCAACTATTAAAGGAATACGAGGGTCCATTTCATAATCTACAACAACAAAGTTGACCGGAAAAGTGAAGGTTCCAACTTTAATGAACACGTCTTCGGCAATACCAACGGGGTAAGCGAGAGTGCGATTTGCAAGCTCAAGAGTCATCTTCGTTGGTGTAAGATCGGGTAATGATAACTTTTTCCAAACACTTAAAGGCATCAAATTTATACTTGCCCCGAGATCGGCTAAGGCAGTAAATTCGTCGGTTTGGTTAAAAGTACATGGTAGCACAAAAGGACCGGGATCTCCAAGTTTTTCCGGAATTTCTTTAAGAAGGATTGCAGAGAAGTTTTCATTCAAGCGGGTATTAACAAACTCAGCCATCTTCTCCTTCTTATTAAGCAATTCCTTAAACATCTTGACAAATTGTGGCATTTGGGCAAGAGCTTCAACAAGGGTAAAGGTGACGGTCATGCCGGCAATCTTGTTCAAAAAGTTAGAGACTTGAACGTCATTCTTAGTCAAAATTCTAGCCTTGTCGAGTCGAGAAGGGTAAGGAATGCTGGGTTTATAGGTGGAAGGTGGGGTTGGTGAAGGGTTCTTCTTGGGTACATCAGTAAGAGGTGGAGACTGTAATGGAGAACTAATACTAGGTGTGGGAGTAGTAGGGATAAATGGTGGTGGAGGAGGTGTAGATGGTGTAACTGGGGGTGGGATAGATGGTCCTACTAAAGTTGCTCCACTACGGGTAGTAATAGCACTCACATTCGCTCTCGGGTTGGTGACGGTGTTTGAAGGTAGAGAGCCCGAAGTAGAGGGTTGAGTGGTTGGTAAGAAACTAGCCAGCATATTCTTCAAATCATTCGTTTGAGTGCAGAAGGAGGTTTGTATATCATTTCGAAGCTCGGATCTAATGTCATTCCCTTGCTTAGTGATATCCCCTTTCAAATTGATAATTTGGCTTTGTAGATTCTTGATTTGCTCTCCTTGGGTTCTCATTAACGCTTCAACATCTTGATTAATGGGTGGGGCTTGTTGAGCGGGTGGGTGATAAGGATTAGAAGCTCGAGGTGGGATTTGGTTGCTTCTATTGTAATTGTTGTTGGGGTTGTGGTTTTGAGGAGAAAAACCGGGTGAAAGATAGTTGTTCGACCGGTAACTTAGAAAATTTCGATCCCCTTGAGGTCGGGCTTGGTAATTTTCCGGTGAATAGTTACCATAAGCCGCATACACGTTTTCCGGATTGCCTTGAGTAGAAGGACAATCAGTGTATGAGTGAGGGTCGCCGCATGTCTCACAATAAATTGCTATAGCTTTAACTTGTTGTTGTTGGTTTGTAGCGATGAGCAAGATATTTTCGTTCATTTCGGCCATCATGCGGGTGAATTCGGTCATGTCGGGGTTTGCTGAAGTAGAAGAAACATTGACTCTTGGGTTATTCCTTGAAGAAGCGGAGGAATCCCAATTTTTGTGATGAGTAGTCATGTTCTCAATAAGCTCTCTACACTCCTCGGGTCTTCTTTTCATAAATGTGCCACCGGCGGCTACATTAATCGTATCACGATCACGAAAAGTCAAACCATTGTAGAAAGTATCAATCAACGTAACTGGGAGCATGTTGTGGTTTGGACATCGATCGATCAAAACATTATATCTTTCCCAAGCATCAAAAAGAGATTCATCGGGTTCTTGCATGAAACCGCTGATTTGATTTCGAAGGCTCGTGACCATGGATGGTGGAAAGTAGCGCGACAAAAATCATTGAGTCATGTCGTCCCAAGTATGAATGGAATTCTTTGGGAGACGATTAAACCATTTTTCGGCGTGGTGGAATAAAGTATGTGGAAAGAGTTGAAGGTGAAGGACATCCATAGTAACACCGGGCAACTTCATGCTTTGAGTAATAGTAATGAATTTGTCGAGGTGTTTGTTTGCATCATCATCCGGCAATCCTCGAAAAGGGTTAGTTTGCACTTGTTGGATCATGTGACGCTTCAACGAAAACTCCGGAGCCGTGATTTGCATCGGCGCAATCGGTCCTCCTCGTTCAAACATTGTGGGTTGACAAAGCTACTCCATTGTCCGAAGATCGGGCTGTGGAAGAACATTGTTGTTGTTATTGTTGAGGTGCGGTGGGTTATTGTTGTTGTTCACACCTGCCATAGTTAAATCTTCACGAGTCTCGGGCTCTGGATAAGTTGAAGATCTAGTACGCATACACCTGCGAAAGCAAAAGAAAAATATACCAAAGCAATAGACAATATATATACACTATAAAAATAAAAATAAAATCTTTTTGGATTTTTGAAAATTTTTAATTTTTATTGGTTTTTTAACAATTTTTTATCAAGAAAAATAACGCTCACGAATGAACGGATCCCAAAATTCAACGCGTCTCTCACAGAAAACCGTTAATCTTTACGAAAAGAGCCGGCAGCGGCGCCATTTGATAACTGAATTTTAGTTAAAAAAAAAATTCGTTGTCGTATGTCTAATCGAATTGATTACTGGTTTACGTGCGACTCAATTGTTTTTGGTTAAGAAAAATATTTGTCGTTGTTTGAAAAATAAAAGTGCACAAACTTTAAAGTAAATGGCAGGTAATTAAAGCTTAACCTAATTGAAAATAAATGACGGGAAATTAAAACGTGACGAGAAATTAAAAGGCAAACTTAAAAGTAAATAACGCGAACTTAAAACTTAAACTAAAGGCAAGCTTAAAATAAATCTAAGGCAGGTAAACTAAAAGTGCGACTAAGGAAAAAGGCGGGAAAAATAAAGCTTAAAGATTTAAACCTAAAGTAAACTAAAAATGCTCATTCGGAAAAACATCTGGTTCGGAATAAAGTTACTGATGCGGAATAATCACAACAAAACACTCATTCGGAATATACACTCATTCGGAATAAACATTGATCCGGAATAACAAATGCTCGTTCGGAATATCCATCTTATTCGGAATAAATGGGTTCATTCGGAATATAGCTTTATTCGGAAAAATTAAGAAGAAATGCTCATTCGGAATGTTGCTCATGCGGAATAAATTTGCTTCATTCGGAATGTGAGTTCATGCGGAATAATTAGATTGATTCGGAATAATCTGCTTATGCGGAATATTTGCTTCGTCCGGAATAAAAACTGATTCGGAATAAGGAGCTGGTGCAGAATAATCAACTTGGTGCGGAATAATTAAACTAATATGCTAACTCGGAATAAAACCTTGACTCGGAATAAATTGTTGATACGGAATAAAGGGCTGATTCGGAAAAAATACTGGGAAACTAAATTCGCGAAGAACGCGGGAATAAAAAGGGACGATTTTTTATCAAAACTAACCAAAATAAACCAAAAGATTAAACAAAACTAATTAATAACCGTCTACTAATGATAACTTACCAATCCAAATCAATAAAACTAACAATCATAACCAAAATAATCAAAACCCACTTGATCAAATCAATAAAAACTCAAGAACTTAAACATAAACATAAACATGAAGATTAGATCAAAACAAGAAAGGTAGATAAGAGATTAACAATAAAAGTAAAGATTCAATAAACATAAAAAGTAAACTTACTTGGAATTAAAGGTGCAAAACAAGAATTTAAATGGCAAGAATTTAAAGTGCAAATAATAAAATGGAAGAGCTAGTTTGTCAATCTAGCCAACAACAATAAAAATGAATCTAATCTCCTATTTATAGTGGAGGAGGAGAGGGAGTAGGAGGAAGCTTCCTCTCTCTTTCTTTCTTTCTCTTTAGTCCTTAGTCTTCCAAATTCTTCGACTTTATCGACTTTTGTTTCGGGATTAATTAACTCGTCTTGTAATTTCTTCATAAATTAGACTTGAGTTCTTTGGCTTTATTAAACTTCCGTATTAGGACTTTTTCTTCGATAAATCTTCAGAATAAGCCTTGACTTCCGCTCTTTTTACACTTTTGATTTCTTGACTTCGTCTTTTGTCTTTTTCTTCGATAAAAGCCCGTGTTTTCTCCCCTTTTCACATTTTCGTCCTAAATCACAACAAAAACACAAACCACGCATAATTCTGACATTTACGACATAAAATACACGTTTTGGTTTGGTTATTATTGTAGTTAAGTGGTAAAAGGATGGGTGTTTACACACCTATCAAATTCTTTTAGATTCTCAATCTCATGAAAACTATCAGTTTACTCTTCTAACTCTTGATCTCAAGAAAACTCTTAGTTTTCTCTGAATCTAAATCAAATGTATAGTATACCAAATCGTGAAACTTCAGAGCGTATATCTAGAAATTTGTTTGAAGATTCTCAAATTCCAAGCAAAAGTATCAAAAAGGTTTCAAACTGGAAACTAAATAAGATATAGTGTTAATGTCAGCATGTTGTCATGTTAGTAGTGATTCAACATGTGGGAACAATAAAAAGAACTTTGATGTGGGCAAAAATGATTCAAATTTCTAGAGCTGAAAACCCAAATGATATCGACCCTCAAAATGAAAAACATATGAAATGTCATTTTAAATGACTTAGTGACCTATTGGTAGAGACAGTGCTAAGAAGGGAGAAATTATGATTGCTTGCCTTGTTATGCATAATATGAGAGTTGAAGATGAACGAGAAACTTATAAAATTTCTGATCTGTCAGAATTATTCAACGACATGGATACAAATGTTGATGATGTTGTTACATACTCTACCGAAAGAATTGCAGATTTGACAAGTTTTATGAGAAACATAGAACAACTACGCAACATAGAAGCTCATTCATCTCTATAAAATGACTTGATTAAGCATAAATGCCAAAAGTTTAGTGATGATAACAAATTAAGTCATATGTATCTCTTGCATTTGTAATATTGTTTGTTTTTTAATGAAGTACGTATTTCATTCCAGTTATAACGCAAAAATTCAAAAAAAATTAATTAAACAATCATTTTATAAAAATATGTTTTTAAAGTAAATATTTTGTATATATAATTTTAGATAAAAAATTAAGTAATTAAATATAATATAAAAATAATATTATATGTTAGGTTGGGTTATTGATAATGGGTAAAAAAAGTATAGATTGGTTGTATCTATTGGTTGTGTAGGTGGAGAAAAGAAAAAATGATATTTTAATAAGAGGTTGTGTTATGTTAGGTTGTGAAGGGTCGTGAATAAACATCGTCTAAAACCCGGACATCTTTCCTCTCCTTGGTGTTTATTGTTCAAGTAATAATCGAATAAATCAGAAACCCAACTAAAAAATATTGGATCAAATCTTTCAAACCAAATCGACTTATTATGTAATTCAGAGTATTCTGTTTGGTTTAAGGTTGTCGAATTTGGACCCACTTACGAGATATATGTTCTTTTAATTTCGACCGTGAACTAATCTCCATACAAGTTTCACTTCATCTCTCCATACACACCCTATTGTCTGTATTTTCTTCAAACTAACTCTAATCCCTTTAAAAATTACATGCGACTTTAACGAGAGTAAACTCAGAACTGAACAATATATAATCGTGCATTACGAAAACATACGTATATTTTAAACCTGTTTCATCGGGGCTACGAGGAAATGACACACAAGAATTCAGAAGTACAATGTAACCGCAACATAGATACAAGTTTATGTGATATTGATAAACATTATCCAACTCTCGGAATATAGAAAGATGGTCACGCGTCGGTATATGGTGAGCAGAAAGAAAAACTGTTGACAAAAGAGTAGAAATCGGATCTAAAAAGTTATGCAGATTGTATCCTTAAAAAGGATTGTTAAAATATTTGAAGTATCTATACTACATATAAAGCACTTTTGTATTTCTCTCTTCATTTAATTTTAAGCAATAAAACTTTGAAAACATATGGTACAATCTCTAAATGCATAAAATTTAATTTTAAGTGGTTTCCTTAGGGGAGGTTCCTTGGAGATTTTGGGTTCAAGACCTGCCAATGGCTTTTCCTCTCAGGCAAAACAGATAAGCTGTTTAACATTACTAGGCGAGGGTTCGAAGAAGACGTTCTGTCGCTTGGATGTTATTGCACAACTCGACCCACTTACCACTAACATCTGTCGTTCTAATGAAATGTCTTAAATTTTAATATTTTAATCAATACACATTAGAGCATAAATTGCGAAAAAAACTAATTAAATACACTAATGTTAACATCTTAAAACTAAAATATACTTCTTATCAATGTTGCAAAACAAGGTCTACAAGGACGATTAATCTCCGTTTAATGGCTACAAGGCCATCAACCTTGCCGATTGATGTAAAGACGATTAATGGCGGTCAAATGTGATCAATGGAGGTCAAACTTGTCGGAAACTTGCAAATCTTGCCGAAAATAGCAAAAACTCACTATAAACTTGTGTTTATCACTTATAGTAACTATTTGTATGTATGAAAAGCTGGATTCTAAGAATAGTAATGCCTTAAATACCTAAAACTCGTTAAAAATACCTAAAACTTGCCAGAAATACCTAAAATTTGCTAAAAATGCTGATCTGGTTAATCTCGCCTAGAACGATTACAAGCTATAAGGTGGTCGACCGACCAGCTAGTTATTCACAATTTTTGCAACATTGCTTCTTATACATATTGTACAGACCTATAAAATACATAACTGTTCATGCAATTTATATGCCAAGTTCATAGTTTAAATGTTTTTGGACCGGTCAGAACCAGGGAGAACGGGTGAATCAGACCGGATTCTAATCATTTTTTTCAGTTAATCAAATCGTTATTGTTAGTTTGTTTGCGCCTGGACTTTAATTACTAAGTACCCGTAGTTGCAACGCGCGAGGACCTGCTAGTCTTTTTATAATGTTTGATTGATGTTCCTGAGTACAATGAAAAGGAATATGTAGAAACTAAAAGGGATGAGGGTTGAATAGTTTCCCTATTCAAAATTATGTTCGTCATTCAATGTGACTATTATTTGAAAACTTGTTTTATAATAGTTAGGACAATTTATAATGTTTCAGAAACATTTGATGTATCAAGTGATCTTGATTATAAATGACTAAAGATAAAGACAATGATAAGTAAAGAGTAAGGAAAGAAACAACCTAAAGGAAGACACCAAGGATTTATAGTTGTTCGGTAACGAAGCTCTCTCTTCGTTCCTACTCCACTCCTCGAGTACACATACTCGAGATTTTCACTATATCACCAAGCTCCATTCTTGGCGGAGAAAACGTTACATCGTCACTTACACCAATTACCGACACTAAGCTAAATGTCGAGTTATAATCTTAGCTAGAACCAATCTATACTCATCGCCCATTTCCATTTACCGACAGGCTAGATTTCGAGTTCTAATCATAGCTAGAACCAATCTACACTCGTCTCTCACACTCACATCACTTTAAAGCTAAGTGAGAACTAACACACTTATACTCACACTTACATCACTTTGAAGCTAAATGAGAACTTACACACAAGACACTAACACTTACATCACCTTAGAGCTAAGTGAGAACTAACACACACAACACTTATACTTACATCATTTTAGAGATAAGTGAGAACTAACATGCAAGACTCATCCAAGTATACACATATACCTTGGATCTACACAAGTCTCAAATGAATAAATGTGATAAATATGACTAGATCTATAGAAAAAGGATCTTCATCAAGGCTTCATCTTTTAACACATCACAAGTGTTTGAGTGATCTTCTCTTTGCACATATGAAGAAGGAGATCAAGGAGATAATAATAAGTAAGCATACTAAACAAATTAAGTGATCAGTTACTAATGATTTAAAAATATAAAGAGATTAAGAAATAGAAAACAGAGTCCAAAAAGGTTTATGGGAAATAAAAAATGATCCACTATTTATAGGGACAAGGAGCGAACAGCTAGTTTGGCCACGACTCATTATTGTTCCTACAGATCATTATATATAATGAACCGCGCGTACCAATAAGGCATCGTGAGCTCTAGACTGCACTTATTTTTATCCTGTAGTGGGGAAAGTCCATCTGGTGAGGTTTATACCTCACAAGGAATATCCAATCTGACTTTGTTAAATCCTAAATTCAAACTTAATTTTCCATTTTCCATTAAATATTTTCTTAAAAAGAAATTATATTTGAAAATGTTTTGTAACATTTAATTAATGTGAGTTTTAAGGTTAGTCACTTTTAATGATCAATAAACATGTTTAAGATATGTTTGTGTAAGAAATAAATGATTATTACCTATATGATAATGTTCGTAAAATAATTTGTCTTGTGATTATCTTTAACGATAAATGTTTTTACGCTTTGTCATGATCAAAACTAAGAAATATTAGTTATTACAAATAATGTTTTTACGAATTGTTTGCATTAACAATATCCCCCTTTTGATTACGACAAACTATATATAAAAACAAAAATTTTGAATTATTAACGAGTTTACCCACTACCCTTTTCCCCCTTTTGTCTAAGCGAAAAGGTAGCATAAGTATTTGAAAAAGAGAAGAACCGACTTTGCGAAAAGCTCCCCTTTAATGCTTACTCCCCCTAGATTGGGGCATCAGGTGATCGAGCTATGGTGACAAGCTACATACAAGGGTTAGTAGAAATAGAGAAACACATGTCTAAAAGCAATAGTCACAAATATAAACTAGATAATTTGAGAGGGAGAAAGAAAAGAAATCTCAAATTAGGAAGTAAATAATTGCTAAGTGTGTCTAAAGAGAGTTGTTTGACAAGATAAATATAAACATGTTGGATTTGAGGTAGAAAAGAAACATCCAACAAATTTGAAGGTATAATGTCAAACGGTCAAAATATTAAACTTTTGGATCGCCCAAGAAAAAATTCAAATTGGACCATAATCAACTCTCAACAATGTGTGTGATAATAGAAGAAACAAAACCAACAACAATCACACATAAAGATAATATCATAATAAATATGATAAAACATACATATAAATATTCATATTTAGAAACATGAATATTAAAACATAAAGAAAATAAACCTAACCATAACAACTATTCTAGTAGAATTAGTCCTCCAAGAGTTGCTTAGTTTAATTTTTAACCAAAAAAATTAAAACACACAATGTGTCTTAATGGTAGAAGAAGAAGAGGGAATGTCTTCCGGAGATTTGCTCACGGGAATAAATACTCGAATAGGAGGTCGAGTAAGAAGAAACTCAAGAAAATTCAACTTGTCAAAGATATGAGCAAGTTCACTGTGTTGGAACCTACAACAAGTGCACTAGGTTCCATGATGTATGACAAATTCAACAGAAGGAGGTGGTGCATCGTTAGAAAGGGAAGGAGGTAGTGAAGAAAGTGACTTTGGAGAAGAAAATGGAAGGTTGTCCTCACAAAATTATGTGAGGTTAGGGTAAGAAGAGAGCTCATTTAGTTGAGGAGTATTGAAAGGTTTTGGAGGTGGTGGTAGAGCTTCCTTTTCTCCGGTAATTAGATTGATAGAGTAAGACTCATTCCAATACTCAATAAGGGAGAAACCGAAAGTCTTGAAGAGTTTGGGAGAAGAAGACTCAATGAGATCCTTGTTCTTTTTAACCTAAATAGTTTTGATCGAAATTTTTGGTTTCTTATAAATCTTAAAAGAAGAAGCTTTAGGTTTAGATGTTTGAGACAAAGAGTTGTCTAGGTTGAGGTTTGAAGAGGAAGACATTGTAAGATGAAAAGAAATGACCCAAGAGGGGGGAAATTAAAGAAATAGAGAAGGCAAGAGATAGAAAGAGAAACAAAAGTTTCAAGAAATGTTGGGTTTAAAAAAGAAAATAAAGAATCCTGAAGAAAACTGGTCAAGGAGAGAGAAAGACCAAATACGAACAAATAGACTCACTAGTCATTGTTCGCTAAATAGGGCAACGGTTCATTATCAATAATGAACCACTAGTTCATTTAAGGAACCGTGGACAATGGATGTCCAGATACGATTTTCAGAAATTTTGAAATAAGATAAGAACTTTTTCAAATTTTAGCAAATCTTGGATTTCTACCTCTATTAGCATTATGTTATGCTAAGGTTGAAAAAAAAGTAACATACTAACAAGAAGATTATCTTGACAAAGGGTGACAAAATATTAATATAACATTTTGATCCAATTTTAGTCCATTTTTTAGGTGATAATAGATTTAGGTTCAATTTTAAGATTTAACTGAAGATTGTTAATATGTGTAAAAGAAAAAGAAATAAAAAATAATAGAATAACTAAACCCATAAAACAATACATGAAAAACTCATGTAGGAAACAAAGATACATAAAACTAAAAACAACTAACTAATCTAGCTAGCTATTCTAATCTTAGATAAATGATCTCTTAGGCTTGACATCTTTAAAATATTTTTAAAAACATCTTCACCTCATTCCATAGGTGGAGGAAGAGGAGCAAAGAAAGACATGAGGATGTGCTCCATCATTGCATGCAAAGAATACATTTCCACTCTAAGGGGGTGAATGAGATAGTTGTTATAAAGATAACATGGACAATTTGTTCCATGTACCTCAAGGAAGGTGAAGAGATAAGGGTCACCCATGAGAGGGGTGTTGGGTGGAGGAGGAGGAAGGTTCTCTAAAGGAGAAGTAGGTAAAGGTACATCAAAGTCATCCTCAAAAGGGATGCTTTGGTGGGGTTGAGGATTCTCTTCCAAGAAGTGACTTGGAGAGAAGGGTGATGAGACCTCATTCATCCTATATTGGAATGATGAGGAGGTAGAACCATAGGAACGGTTTGTAACAAAGTTTGAAAAGGTCTTGTATGGTGCAAAAAGTGATGAGGGTGAAGATGAAATGAGAATGGGAGAGGGAGTCATCTCATTCTTAGAGGTTACGACATAAGAGGAAGAACCCAATTTCAGTATCTTAATCTTGACTTTTAGGCTTTTGTTAGTAGAAGAGTTTTTGGTGGAGGAAGAATATCTTGTTGACACCATGGTTATAAGTGTTTGAGGTTTAGAAGTGTTTAAGGGTGAATAATATGGAAGAAGATGATATTTTGAAAGATAGGAGGGAGTGACCCAAAGTGGTAATGAGATTAAAATGATTTTGGTAACCCTTAAAGCATGTTATGCTTATTTTAGAAAGATCTGATGTTTACAAACCTAACGATACCCACCCATATTCAAAACACTAAAAAGGCACAGTAAGCCGTATGAACAAATAAGTGTTACGGTGCCACCCTCAAAAACAAAATCTCGTAAACCTCTTTATGAAGACTAATAAAACCGGAATTCTCATCAGTTACCACAAGTGTGACTACCCATATTGTGTCAATTTGTTGTTGAAGATTAAAACCCACATGGGCAAAAATTTCTATTGTTATAAAGATTGGTAAAAGTGTGAGTTGAGAATAGATTATTAAGGGTTCACTTACCTCTCTAGTACTTGCAACCTGGTAAACCCTAACCAATAGATATGGTTTCAGTAATCTCATGTGACTGATCGACCTCCATTTCTTCAAATTGAAAGTTATGGTTGATTGCTTTATAAAACCGTAGTTAATTTGTTTTGTTTAGTCTTTTATGGAGAAGAACGAATTCTAACATCATTTAGGTTTTTTACAATGTTGGTTGATAGCGTTTTAAAGCGCCACACATCTTCCTCTCTCGAGTCGATCGGGTCGATTAAAAATCGATTTTTAAAACATTGGTAATAATTGAATAAACTGAAACCCAAACCGAAAATTGTTGAACCAAATCGAACCAGAGTATTATGTAATTCGAATTATTTCGGTCGGTTTTCGATTTTTGAGTTCAGACTCCCTTACGAGATACATGTTCTTTGAATTTTAACCGTGAACCTTAAAAACATATAAGCCTGTTAGATCTCTCGATTTTCTTCAAACTAACTCTAATCCCTATAAAACTAGTTTTAATGCCCGTACACGTACGGGGCTTAAACATAAAAGATAAATTAAGTAATATTTTTGTTATTGCAATTTTATGTATATTATATATGTTTTTTAAAACATCTAATGTTTATATGTTTAATTATGTTTTTTGCTTTATCGTGCACCGTGTAAATTAATATAAACTTATCTCAATTTTTATTTTTCGAATTTCATACTTTTTTTAGTTTCAAAATTTTTAATCTAAATAGTTATATCTTAATCATTAATCAAGAAACCATTTACATCAACCTTACACATGATTTATAAGTTCATAATTTTGTAATGCTTAATAATATTCTATAAAAAATATTAAAATTTTATTACCTGAATAGTTACGATCCTCACTGACCCAAGAGTTTTACATGATTTTTTATTATGTGATAATATTAATTGACATTTTGCATAAATATTTGTTGCACAAACGATTTGACTTTTTTTAACTAAAATATTAGCTATTCTTTTCTAAACATTGTGTGTTTAATAACACATAACGACTTTAAAAAATATATGTTATTGTAATATGTAGCATATCGTGTATTTATTTTCATCTCACACCGATTTGTGATGTCTTGCATTCATTTTGATATTTATATTCATGTCAATAATAATTTACGTAAATTACATTGTTTGACTTTGTTAAATGCTAAAATAGAAACTGACAATAATTATTGTTTTTATTTGAATATTTATAATAATGTGATTTGTAATTTTTTTTAATATAACATATATATGTTGTATTTTTAAAATATAAATTATACAGGGTATAAAGTTTAAGGGTATTTTGTTTATTTTATGAAGTTACTAAAAAATATAGAAAATTATAAGTTTACGCTTAAGTTCATCTAATATATTTAAAATTCAACCACTAAAATTTTGTTAATCCTCTCCTTTTTTTTAAGTTTTAATTTTTATAAATTTGACACATATATCTTTGTGTGTTTTTATCAAATTCCTCCACCAAAATTTTTAATTTTGACTAAATTGAATTCAATTTTAACTTTTTTCACCAATCACATTGCTCAATTTTTGTTTATATGTCAAAATCAAGTTATTTAATTTGTTCAATTGTTTTTCTATAACTTTCACATTTTATTAAAATTCTCAAATAATCTAATTATTTATTATATAAATGTAAAGATTACATGCCGTTTGTTTGGGATCCTATAATTAGAGAAGTACAAAAGCAACCCAACCATACCGATCGGTTCGTTTAGTGATTCTCAAGTATTACAGCCGACCTCTCCACGTGTCATAATATTAATATCCACCCATCATCAGACTTTAAGCTCAAAACAAAATAGTAACAGACTACCTTACGTTGACCTTCAGACTACCTTGCTTTGACCTTATAAAAGATCTTGAAGCCAAAAAGGATTCTTGTGTTCGTAGATTTATACAACGGACTCTTGAGGCAAAAAGGATTCTTGAAGCAAAAGTGACTTTTATACGAAACTAGAAGTTGAGAACAGCTTCAGTTTGGTTGTGGTTTTGATAAACAATGAATGTTTGTGGCTGCAAGATATGATGAGAGAAACTTGGGCACTCGTTTTAGAGTAATGTGGTGGATTTCGAGTATCATTTAATGGGTTAGCTTTTTTTTTGGGCTGAACATATGGTTATACAAAAATTAAGTTAACTGGGCCAATGATATATAAAGATTAGATGAAGCTGATTATTAATTTAAATTTTATTTACTTATATGAAATATTAAGTACTTAAATTATATATAAAATAAATAATATTATATATGTTAGGTTGGGTTGGGTTAGATTGTTGATAAATGATATAAAAATCTAAGATTGGTTGTATATATTGGTTATATAAGTGGAGGAGTAAAAAAATAATATTTTAATAAAATATTGAGTTGGTTGAGGTTGTGAATAAACATACTCTAAGAATAAAAACTCACACGCCAGCTATCTTCTGTTATCTGTAATTGATCATATAATTTGTATCAAAGAATAAACTCTTACCCGTTCAGTTTACTTTCATGAAGCGAATCTTTGCCATGTTTGCTACTGAAAATACAGATCTTTTTACATTGGTCGATGATGTATTGTAGCTAGTTACATTGGTAGATGAAGCTGTGGCTCAAATGTCACATGGAGGCAATTAGGACGCTCTCGATTCTAAACATCAACAATAATTCTCATTTCCGACTGGAGCTACCTCAAGTTTTCATTTCCAGAATCAAACTTCACTACAACAATTTTGAGTTTAGGGACTTAGTCGTCCCTAGATTAAGTGGAGACCCACCACTTTTCCAAAAAAAGCTAGTCAAAGGAAGCCTGTGGGGACAACCGGGCCCACTAAATCTAGGGACGACTAGGTCGTCCCGAGGGTAAAATAATTCCTTTTTTTATCACTAAATATAAGTTAAAATTATTTAAGAAATTTTAAAATTATTTAAAATAAATATAATTATTTTTCTGTAAAAAAATATAAGATTAAAAAGGGGGAAATATATTGAAGAAATTTAGGGACGACTTTTTCGATCCTAAATTACATAAGGAAGTCCTCCCTAAATTTTCCGCCCAAATTTTCTAAAAATTTCCAAAAAAATTAAATATCCCGCTAATAAAAAGGGGGAAATATATTGAAAAATTTAGGGACGACTTTTTCGACCCTAAATTACATAGGGAAGTCGTCCCTAAATTTCCCCCCCAAATTTTCTTAAAATTAACTTTTATATTTATTTAAAAAAACTTTATACATATTTAAAAAAAGTGTTATATTTATTTAAAAAAAACTTTATACATATTTAAAAAAACTTTATACATATTTAAATAAACTTTTATACTTATTTAAAAAAACTTTATATATATTTAAAAAAAACTTTATACATATTTAAAAAAATTATATATATTTTAAAAGAACTTTATATTTATTAAAAAAAAACTTTATAGATATCTAAAAAAACTTTATACATATTTGAAGAAACTTTTATATTTATTTAAAAAAAAACTTTATACATATTTAAAAAAAACTTTATACATATTAAAAATATATATATATATATATATATATTAAAAGAACTTTATATTTATTTTAAAAAAACTTTATACATATCTAGAAAAAACTTTATACATATTAAAAAAAATTATATATATTTTAAAAAAACTTTATATTTATTTTTAAAAAAATTATACATATTTAAAAAAAACTTTATACATACTTAAAAAAACTTTATACATATTTAAAAAAAACTTTATATATATTTAAAAAAACTATTATATTTATTTTTAAAAAAAAACTTTATACGTATTTAAAAAAACTTTCAATATATTCAACACGGACACTTAAACACGCGCTTAATTAAACATAGATATTACAACGATAATAGATTCATAAATACGAAAAGATTCATAAAAACACATCACAAACTAGTTCAAATTAAACATACAGATTAACACATAATAATAAAAAACAAATTAACACATTAAAATAAGAAACAGATTACTACTCAAAGCTAAGATCTTCCATTTCATTTAAAAGCTCATGAAGTATTGCAGCCGATTGACATGCGTGGTCTTCAGGATGCCTTTCCATTTCTAGTCTTGCCTCTAGCATCTTTATCTTTAGATCTTTGATCTTGCAATTTGAGCTCAGTGGGTGCAGATTGATAAGGACATGTAGAAGAACTAGGATGTGAACCTTGAGGTGTTGAAGATCCAGGGGAAGATCTTATACGGAGTTCGAGATCAAAATCATCCTTCCATTTAAAATATTTACATCCATAATCTTCTTTGTTTTGCTGTTACAAAGTAAAGAAATAACATCGATATGTCATTTTAATAATCACACGTATTACATAAATAAAACATTAGATTTTTTACCTTCGAAAGAGGACATGCATAGTAAAGTTTACCAAAACTATGACGTCGATGTGACTGTCTCAACACTATATATCCCTTTCCACATGGACACTTATAAGCTTCAAGCAGATCCATCTTATGCAAAATCGGGTGGTGGTGGTGGTGAGTTTGCTATGAGAGGATAAGAGTTTGTGAGGATAAGAGCTACCATAAATAAAGATAAAAATTTAGGGTCAACACATTTAGGGACGACTTAGTCGACCGTAGCTTTCCCGCCAACATTTTCCCGCCAACTTCTTCCCGCCAACATTTCCCGTCAAATTTAGGCTTTCCCGTATAACCCTAGCATATCGACTCATCAGTTGAACCTATAACGTATAACCCTAGCATATCGACTCATCGGTTGAACCTCTAACGTATAACCCTAACATATCGACTCATCAGTTGAACCTCTAACGTATAACCCTGACATATCGACTCATCAGTTGAACCTATAACGTATAACCCTAGCATATCGACTCATCAGTTGAACCTCTAACGTATAACCCTAACATATCGACTCATCAGTTGAACCTATAACGTATAACCGTAACATATCGACTCATCAGTTGAACCTCTAACGTATAACCCTAGCATATCGACTCATCAGTTGAACCTATAACGTATAACCCTAGCATATCAACTCATCAGTTGAACCTCTAACGTATAACCGTAACATATCGACTCATCGGTTGAACCTATAACGTATAACCATAACATATCGACTCATCGGTTGAACCTATAACGTATAACCGTAACATATCGGCTCATCGGTTGAACCACTGATGTATAACCGTAACACATCGACTCATCAGTTGAACCTCTAACGTATAACCCTAACATATCGACTCATCGGTTGAACCTCTAATGTATAACCGTAACATATCGACTCATCAGTTGAACCTATAACGTATAACCTTAACATATCGACTCATCAGTTGAACCTATAACGTATAACCGTAACATATCGACTCATCAGTTGAACCTATTACGTATAACCGTAACATATCGACTCATCGGTTGAACCTCTAACGTATAACCCTAGCATATCGACTCATCATTTGAACCTATAACGTATAACCGTAACATATCGACTCATCGGTTGAACCTCTAACGTATAACCGTAACATATCGACTCATCAGTTGAACCTCTAGCGTATAACCCTAGCATATCGACTCATCAGTTGAACCTCTAACGTATAACCGTAACATATCGAATCATCGGTTGAACCTATAACGTATAACCCTAGCATATCGACTCATCGGTTGAACCTCTAACGTATAACCGTAACATATCGACTCGTCAGTTGAACCTGTAACGTATAACCCTAGCATATCGACTCATCTTTTGAACCTCTAACGTATAACCGTAACATATCGACTCATCAGTTGAACGTATAACGTATAACCCTACTCATCAGTTGAACCTATAACGTATAACCTTAACATATCGACTCATCAGTTGAACCTATAACGTATAACCGTAACATATCGACTCATCGGTTGAACCTCTAACGTATAAGCCTAGCATATCGACTCATCGGTTGAACCTCTAACGTATAACCGTAACATATCGACTCATCAGTTGAACCTATAACATATAACCCTAACATATCGACTCATCGGTTGAACCTCTAACGTATAACCCTAGCATATCGACTCATCGGTTGGACCTATAACATATAACCGTAACATATCGACTCATCGGTTGAACCTATAACGTATAACCGTAACATATCGACTCATCAGTTGAACCTATAACGTATAACCGTAACATATTTGTCAATTGTTATTATTACAAAGTAAGTATAACGTATATTTTAATATTAATTACAATAATTTATTTGGATTTTTATTATTAATTTATATTATTAATTTTATTACATAGAAGGTATAATGTAAATATGTATGAAAAACACCTAGGGACGACTTTTTCGTCCATAAATATTAAGGTAAAGTCGTCCCTAAAAAGCCCTCCAAACACTTAGCAAAATTTTGGAAAAAATTGAAAAAATTGGCGAAAATTTAAATAACCCGCTTGGGCTTGAGTTTTCCCGGTATACACGTAGGGACGACTTAGTCGTCCCTAAGTTACCCAAAAGTGTAGGGACGACTAAGTCGTCCCTAAGTTTCCCACTTAAGTCATCCCTACGATTTAATTTGCAAAAAAAAAACATTTATAATCAACCTAGGGACGACATAGTCGTCCCTAAGTTACAAAGTAAATATCGTCCCTAACTAAAGATATAGATCAGGTATCTTATCTTATTTCTCTCGTTCCTTTTCTGTTAAAACAAAAAAAAACATTCCAATCACCACTCCGTCACCACCCTTCTCTGTTACACCATCACCACTCCCAATCACAACTCCGACCCATCACCATTCCAACCCACCACCACACTCTGACCCATCACCACCAATCCGACCCACCACACTCTCCCCATCACCACCAATCCGTCCCACCACCACCACACTCGCACACGAGCACAAATTTCGGCAAATAGCACTTTTGTGATTGTTTTTTTAATAAATATAAAGGTAATTGATTTTTTGTTTAATCTGTTAATTTTGTTTAATTTTTGCTAAATGTGATTGTTAATGTTTATTTATTGTATAGTTATTGTTATTTTTTTCTAGCAACCACCCACCACCACCGCCGGTGCGGCAACAGTAGCAACCACCACCGCCGGCAGCGGCAGCAGTAGCAACCACCACCGCCGGCAGCAGCAGTACCACCACCACCACCACAGGTGATTTACCCCACCCTAATTTCGGCTTAATGTAAGTGCTTATGATTTCGGCTTAATTGATTTAGGCTTATTTATGCTTAGTTGAAAGGTGTGTTTGAAAAGTGTGTTAGTTTCGATAAGCTTATCACGATATGCGTTTAGTTGATTTCGGATTTAAGCTTATGATTTCAGATTATATCTAAGGCTTAATTGATTTAGGCTTAATTCATTTTAGCTTAGATAGGCACAAGTTTAATTTTTTTTGATATATTTGTCGTAGCCGAGACCCGAGTCACAGCCGAGTTAGCGGGGAACCGAGCCGAGAACCGAGACCCGAGTCACAGCCAAAAAAAGGTAATGTTTTTTTTGAAATCGTTGTAGTGGTGTTTGTTTCAAGTTATATAAAATATTGGAAACAAACTAATTAATGATGTTTTTTTATGTTTGTGTTTGGTTAGCACCGGGACACTCAAGACAACCTCCTCATCCGGACATCTTTTCCTATCTTTCTGTCTTTATTTATTTCGGTCGTGACACAGGTGTGTAATTAATATTATACATATGTTTATTATATTATATATATGATATATCATTGTTAGTCGTTTGTAGTAAATAATTTTAGGAATGTTTTAGGATTTTATCGATTAATTTCGGAAAATTCCCGTCTGAAGTTAATCAACCTATAGAAAACCCGTCCGAAATTAATTTATTAGGAATTAATTTCGGAAAGTCCCCTGTTTGGGACTGCTTTTTGATGTTTTGTATCATTTAGGATATGAATGTGTATAACTGGTTTATTATTTGAGATGTTTTCGATAGTGTTTCTCCTTTACTCCTACGAATATGTCTTTAAACACATATTTGGGGAATAGAGGGGAAATGATGCCGGAATTCTCTCAAATAGTAAACCGGTTATACGCATTCATATATGGGAGTAAACATTCAAAAGGTGGGTTAGGATTGCCTTCCATAGTTGCACTAGGAAGAAAAAAAAGAGTTCATATTCATTTAGTTAGTATGACATTTTACGTATAAAAAAAAGAATTTATCTGAGTATGTTTATTTGCAACGCAGTTATGACAATTGGTAAGAGTTGGACCACTGTAAACAATCGTAATTCCAATGAGTTTTTAGATGGTCTTTTTGGATTCATCCAGGATTGTGAGAAATTTTTGCACCCCGTCTCACAAAAGCTCCGTTTCTCATGTAGTCGTTGTTGTAACCGTGAAACGTTGGTTACCCTCGGCCAACTTGAGGCACACATATCCCAATACGGGTTTGACAAACGTTACACCACTTGGATATATCACGGTGAACCAATTCTTCCGTTACCTCCACTATTACCACATTCACCTGATCGAACTCACATGGATGCGTTCTTCGAAGATATTTCTGCAAATAATATTCCAAATCCACCATCTGAAACTCCACTCTCTCAAACTCCACCAACTCAAACAACCGGTCCTCAACCAACCCAAACATCGGGTCCTAGTAACGAGTTTGAAGAGTTACTTGCTAGGTCTACCCAAAATTTGTAACCGGGTTGTGATATGAGCACATTGGAATTTACATCAGAGATTTCGCACATCAAGGTTTTACACAAAATAACTGATGTCGGGTTTAACAAAATTCTAGCTCTTCTCCAGAAGGCATGCTCCCCAAGTAAAGGATACAATTTCCCGTCTTCATACTATGAAATAAAAAAGACATACAAAAAGATCGGGTTAGGATACGAATCAATCCATGCTTGTATAAAATGATTGTTTTTTATATTGGGGATCACCGGGAAACAAGACGAGGCAAACGTGTCCAATCTGTAATGCGAGTAGATGGAAAAACCTAAAGAATAAAAAGGGGACGCAATTAGTTGCCAACAAGGTGGTGCGTTACTTTCCAATAACACCTAGACTACAACGTATGTTCAACACAAAAGACATAGCAAAGTGGATGACTTGGCATGCGACCGGACAGTCTAAGGAAGATGGTAAAATGAATTACCCCTGTGACGGCAAAGCATGGAAATATTTTGACATGATGAAACCTGAGTTCTCTTATGACCCTAGAAACGTTCGATTAGGGTTGGCTGCTGATGGTTTTAATCCTTACGGCATGATGAGCCAAAATTACAACATGTTGCCGGTTATATTGACAACATACAACACACCACCGTGGATTTGTTTGAAAGAAAGTTCTTTAATGTTGACGATGTTAATTCCCGGCCCTAAATCAGCTGCAAAGGACATTGATGTTTTCTTGCAGCCTCTGATTAAAGAACTCAAATATTTATGGGAGGGAGTCTGGACGAAAGACGCTGCTACGGGTACTCATTTCAAAATGAAAGCGGCGGTTTTATGGACCATCAATGATTTTCCAGCTCGAAGTAGTTTGTCTGGGTGGACTGGGAAAGGGTACCACGCATGCCCTACTAGTAATGTAGACACTCCATCGATGCGTATCAACAGCAAAATCATTTAAGTTTGTTACAGAAGATGGTTAAGAACAAATCATCCATAAAGGAAAAAATCTAAGGAATTCTACGGTTCTCCTGAAAATAATCCTAAACCAAAAAAGTTTTCAGAACTTGATATCTAAATGCAGATTAGTAAAGTCTTTAAAAGTAAACCGGGGAAACATAAAACAATTCTTAAAGAGAACCGCCCCAAAAATCGAGATGTTGAATTGAACTGGAGTAAGCGTTCTATCTTTTGGGATCTTGAGTATTGGCCCTTTCTTTTACTAAAACACTGTTACGATGTCATGCACATCGAAAAGAATTTCCTTGAGGCTTTACTGAATACCCTGTTACAGAACGAAAAATCCAAAGACACGCTAAAGGCAAGGCTAGACTCGGAAAAAATAGGAGTTTGAAAGGAGTTGTGGTTAGTTAAAAAAAGATAACGAGAAGTTCGATAAGCCTCATCCAAAGTTCTCTTTCACTCCAGAAAAAGAAATTTTTTTTTAAATTCATCAATGGAGTCAGACTACCTGATGGCTTTGGATCCAACTTCAAGAAAAAAGTGACCGCTGATGATTGATGAGACTGTATTTATACATAGTCTCATCGTCCAAATCGGGCTTAAAACGCTTAAAATATTGTCAAAATACCCAAATATACGCTTGTGTTTGTTCATTGTGTATTTTAGGTACGGATATCGTGAAATCAACAAATGATCACAAGAATGAATCAAAAACGAACACGGGAAATGAAGTTGCACAAAGAACCGGGCCCAAGTATGGAATTTACTAAAATGCCCTTGAAGTTTTGAAGAATGACAAGTTTGGTCCCTCATCTTTCAAGAAATGACCATATTGGCCCTTGAAAAATGCCTTAATTACATAAATGGTCCTTGATTCCATGATTATATAGTTTGAGGGGCTGCTTGGTTATTTGCCCAAACTATTATACAAAGGATTTCAAGATTTGCTGTTGAAAACATCAAATGATAAGGAAATACAACACTAAGGACCGAAGTTGAGCTAAATGAAACCCATACCCATGTTATACCCATTATGAGCCCAGTTTACCACCCAAACCCGATTTTATACCCACCTTAAACCCATAAACAGCCCACTTCATCCCACAGCCCGATACCTTATCACCATTACAAGCCCGCGTTTAATATTATTAAACACCAGTTAAAATGATATTAACCAGGGAAACATTTTTCTTAATCAGCCTTAAACCCTAATCAAATCACCCAGAATCAATTGATCACAGAGCAAAGGGTTATGCAAAATTGATTGAAATCTTTTGAATATCAACCAATCTTCAACACACCCATGTGCCTAATTCAGCCACCTTAGCATCATGGGACCTTCTCTAGCTCATTTGAAGTCACGGGTTGCACTATCAAACAAGAAGATTGACTAGATTGATGGCTAAGATTGGTTTGCTTGCTCACCACAACAAAACAACGCACCAGATTATCTTTCAACTTTGGCAAACACATGGGAGCTTAGGAACCATTCTAGAAGAAGGATTCAAAAAATTAGATATTCGTTTTTGATCCTAGGGTATTTTGGGAAAATCACAACGGCTTGGTTTTTAGTTTGTATTCACTCACATGTAGTATATATAGTTTAGTTTTAGGCAGATTTTTTTCTTGTTCCAAATTTTCATTTTTGTTAAGCTTGTATCTCCTACAGTTTTTAATGAATTAAAATTTGTGTTCCATTTTAATTCTAGCTTGTTTTTAAATTTTTGAACATTTATGTTTCATGCAACTTTAATTTCTGTCCATCAAAAGATTTTCAAAAACCTTGTTAACCCTTTTGAGAACCACTATAGCTCAAGCTTATGTGACAAGTGAAGCTTATGAACTGGTTTTGTTAAAGTGGTAAATTCTGTCTTGTTTAAATTCTTTGCAAGTTTTTTTTTTACCTTTCAAAAGCTTTTTTCAAACTTAGTTTTTGGTTAAGTATTTTTTTTCTCTCTGCTTTTAAGCTAGCTTATTGAAGCTTATTTGACACATAAGCTTCAATAAGCTGCTCATCAGCTTGTTATCATCCTTTGTTGGTTGTCACATTTGTTTCAGGTACAAGGAATTCCCAGGAGTTGTGTAGATTTATGGTAGATGATTGTTGAAGTATTGTAGATCATTGTTGATAAGCCAAGGAGTTAAGCGATTTTTAATTGACAAGTTCAAGAAGGGGGTTCTTGTAGTAAGATTAGGCAAGGTTGCAAAGCCCTGACTCAATATAAGTACTTCTTCCTTTTTTTTATTTTTCTGTCAAAATCATTTGCTTATTGGACTTATGCTTATTTGCTTATTGGTTGTTGTTGCTTGTTTTTTTTTTTAAATTATTGCTTATGTTAATGTTTATGCATGAATCTTGCTTTATTTCAGTGTGAATTTCATCTTTATTTTGTTAATCTTCTAGTCTGCCCACTTAAAAGGGTGTTTGGATCATAGTTGTTAAGCTTTAAGTGACAATAGCATCAGGCTGTGAGTTGCTTGCACGCCTTAATTTAGCTTAGATAATTTACTTCTTGCTTAAAATCAGTTGTTTTAGTTTAAAATTAAAGAGTTACTTGTTTATTATATTTCTTTCAATCCTATGACCAAGCTCCACAACCGCCTTCGTCTTATTCGTGTGATTTTTGCGGTTTGGAGCACGATTTCGGATTTTGTTGTATGAATTATAATGACCCCGAACCGAATCCTAATTTCTATGACCAATCTTCGCAATACCCACCATCATATTCATGTGAGAATTGTGGAAATGCACCTCATTATGGATATGATTGTCAACCGATGAACTACAATACGTCTTTCGACAATCAATTCTCCGGTTTTGACCAATCACCTCCACAAAAATTTTTCGATGATGATCTCGGTGCAAGTCGCGTCGACAAGGGATTTGAAGAAATTAAATTGCTTTTTCAACAAATTATGGAGAAAAAGGAACTTTCAATCGTCGAAGTGATCGAAGAAAGCATCAAAGATATGGAAGAGGAGAAACGACGAATCAATCAAGAAATAAACGATATCACTAATGAACTAGGCATTAGGAGATATCGTAAAGAAGAAATAAGTGACGAGTTTAAAAGAGAGTGTGAGATTAGAACTAAACAACTTTTACAAGATTACAATGGTTTAAGCATCGATATTCGTCATAAGAGAGAAGAACTAGAAAGAGAGGAGCATCTAGCTAGATGTGATGTCACGCCTCCTATTTCTGATGACGACGACGATGGCGACATTTTTAATCTCAACCCATCTTGTGAAACCATTACTCTCATGCTCCTAACGAAACCCGATGCCTCTCTAAGTATGGGGGAGACGAATCTTAGCACTAATCCTAGTGTTGAGATCCCTATTCCAATCCAAAGTGAGCCTACGGTTGTCTTCGATAAGGAGTTAAGTGATTTTGCTCTCGATGAATTTTTCCACGAAGATTCTAATGAGGAAAATTACGATAGTGAGTGTGATACGACTTCATGTGATGATGTCTCTCCCAATGACACTTCGGGTAGAGAATCGTTGACTTTTTCGAACCCGCTTTTCGATGATGATTTTTCCACTAGTGATGACGAGTCACTACTCGATGAGGAAGTTCTTGTCAACGAATTTAAAATCTACTCGAATTCCCTTTTTGAATTTGATGACGAGTTCGCTTTTGGTGACATAAATCTTCTCTTTGATGAGATGTTCGAGGACATCGAGAGTGAGGATTCTTTGGATCCTAAACTCGATGAGCCGGATTTGCTAGTCACCTTCCCTAAGTCTCATTTGGATGAGCCTTCTCTTTTGACTTATGATGCTTCCATTCTCGAGGGGTTCACCGATGGACCGCCTCTTGATGAGAATGAGGATTTTAATGAGGCCTTTGCCTTTGAACCGGGAGGAGACTTTGAGACCCCTATTTTTATTGATTTTCTTTCAAATTTGCCTTCGTCTCAAAGTAATCCTACTCACCCTCTCGGTTCTCATGACTACACGTACTTCGAGTACGTGAGGAGTTTTCTTCCTTACAAAACGTATCCTCCGGTTTTGCCTTTATCATTTTCCATAAAAAGTGAGGATACGATCTTTGACCCTGGTATAAAGGCTTTGCCTTTATTGTCGGTTGCTTTTTGGGCCTTGTTTATCATGTAAGTCCCACTAAAAATGACCATACCAAGATTATCCCTAAATGGTCACATTTATGGGGATTCGAGTCGAGCTTTTGACTCGGTTATCAAAAACAAGGTGCCTCATGGGGGATTCTCATGCTTATCCTTGTAAATATTATCGTTTTTCTAATAGTGTAACGAGGGGACTTGTGCTCTTCCAACCTTTGTTTCATGGTTGTTTGTGATTGTGATTTAGTAGGTACATCGACATCATTGAAGCCTCTCGTGTTCGTTTTACGGATCACTCGAGCTTCGATCGTTGCCTTTGGAGATTCCGATATCCGATGATATCCTTTTATGTTCTAACGTTTATCTTATTAGCATAATTCATAAACGGATTTTAGGTTATTCGTTTTACCCTTTCCATGCTCGAGATTAAGCATTCGACATCGTCTCTAGTATGGGGGTGTTTTCACCCCTAGACTCGAAACATTGAGGACAATGTTTAGTTTTAGTATGGGGGGTGAGTAGATACTTCACCTTGCTTACGTCACCACGCAATCCAAAATTTCATCTTTTTGTTATCGTTTTATGCAAATAAGGCTAAAAATGGCCAAATTTTAAAAAAATTTCTTGTTTTTCATAAGTGTTTAAGACACGAATGTAGGTTCTCCGATGGTGAGAATAAGAGTAATTTTTGACTCGACCATGCGTGTTGAGCACTTAGCTTCGATTCCTTAACTTTTTAGGCTAAGTCTCTTAAATGAGGACGAGAAATGATAGAGTTATTTATACGTCTCGTAATCGTCACGGTCTCATGTGTAGTAATTATTAGCTTATTCTCCCCACGCTTTTGATAATAAATTGTTAATAAATATTGATTTAGCGGTTTAGTCACTATTGATGGTTTCTAATTTGTTTTAGTAGCTTCCATGTAATTAAATTGGGAAAACATTAAGGTATCGCCAACGTCACGGTTTTGAAGTATTGGCACCCTAATAATCGAAAGCTTCACCCAATAATAAGATTTCAAGAGCTCACCTAAATTAAGCAAAAATTTTAAGCTCGCAAGGCCGAAAAATCTATGCCCAAATTGAAAGTGAATTATGCCTTAATCTTTGAAGCTTTAAAGATCCAAAATTCGCTTTAGCGTGAGGATATACGTCTTTGGCTAATAAAACCACTGATGAGGCGGATAATAAAAGGCAAGGCAAGACCGAAGTCATAATAAAAGCTCCATGGCGGAGTTAAATAAAAGATGGAGGTAAACCTATGATAATAAGGCCCTTCCGTTAGGGGGCATATAAAAGTCTTGGTAATAAGTCTCATGTTCAAAACCGTTATAAAATCGTGTTTATCGATCCTTCTTGTTGACTTAATTTTTTGACATCGTTGTCTATTAGGGTGAATTATTAATTCGATGGTTTTGGTTACACCGTTAAAACTCTATTTTTAGACTTAATCTCTATTCACGCATAAGTCAATGATGTATCCTCGTGATCATTAAGACAAAATAAAATATAAGAGATACCAAGTAGGAATAAGGGAGTTTAGGTGTGTAATTAACACTCATGAGATGTGATCGTATTGCTAACTTATAATAACAAAGATCTCGTTACACGCTTAGCATGGAATTGGGTGAAAATCAAGGACGACGAAATTATTTCTAACGAAGCATTCACATGTTCTTATTCTTTGACCCTAAAAGTCACTTAATCGTGATGAAAACAATACATTATGTCTAAAACACGTGTAGTAGTTTATTTAAGTTCATTTCTTCAATAAATGTCATCATAAAATGAATTTTGGAAGTGCTAAGATACTTAATTCTAGCATTGCGTGGGGACACTGCAATGGTTTAGTATGGGGGAGTGATGAGATTGTATTTATACATAGTCTCATCGTCTAAATCGGGCTTAAAACGCTTAAAATATCGTCAAAATACCCAAATATACGCTTGTGTTTGTTCATTGTGTATTTTAGGTACGGATATCGTGAAATCAACAAATGATCACAAGAATGAAGCAAAACGAACACGGGAAACGAAGTTGCACAAAGAACCGGGCCCAAGTATGGAATTTACTAAAATGCCCTTGAAGTTTTGAAGAATGACAAGTTTGGTCCCTCATCTTTCAAGAAATGACCATATTGGCCCTTGAAGAATGCCTTAATTGCATAAATGGTCCTTGATTCCATGATTATATAGTTTGAGGGGCTGCTTGGTTATTTGCCCAAACTATTATAAAAAGGATTTCAAGATTTGCTTTCAAGATTTGATGTTGGAAACATCAAATGATAAGGAAATACAACACTAGGGACCGAAGTTGAGCTAAATGAAACCCATACCCATGTTATACCCATTATGAGCCCAGTTTACCACCCAAACCCGATTTTATACCCACCTTAAACCCATAAACAGCCCACTTCATCCCACAGCCCAATACCTCATCACCATTACAAGCCCGCGTTTAATATTATTAAACACCAGTTAAAATGATATTAACCATGGAAACATTTTTCTTAATCAGCCTTAAACCCTAATCAAATCACCCAGAATCAATTGATCACAGAGCAAAGGGTTATGCAAAATTGATTGAAATATTTTGAATATCAACCAATCTTCAACACACCCATGTGCCTAATTCAGCCACCTCAGCATCATGGGACCTTCTCTAGCTCATTTGAAGTCACGGGTTGCACTATCAAACAAGAAGATTGACTAGATTGATGGCTAAGATTGGTTTGCTTGCTCACCACAACAAAACAACGCACCAGATTATCTTTCAACTCTGGCTAACACATGGGAGCTTAGGAACCATTCTAGAAGAAGGATTCAAAAAATTGGATATTCGTTTTTTATCCTAGGGTATTTTGGGAAGATCACAACGGCTTGGTTTTTAGTTTGTATTCACTCACATGTAGTATATATAGTTTAGTTTTAGGCAGATTTTTTTCTTGTTCCAAATTTTCATTTTTGTTAAGCTTGTATCTCCTATAGTTTTTAATGAATTGAAATTTGTGTTCCATTTTAATTCTAGCTTGTTTTTAAATCTTTGCATATTTATGTTTCAAGCAACTTTAATTTCTGTCCATCAAAAGATTTTCAAAAACCTTGTTAACCCTTTTGAGAACCACTATAGCTCAAGTTGTTCATAAGCTTATGTGACAAGTGAAGCTTATGAACTGGTTTTGTTAAAGTGTTAAATTATGTCTTGTTTAAATTCTTTGCAAGTTTTTTTTTAACTTTCAAAAGCTTTTTTCAAACTTAGTTTTTGGTTAAGTATTTTTTTTTCTCTCTGCTTTTAAGCTAGCTTATTGAAGCTTATTTGACACATAAGCTTCAATAAGTTGCTCATCAGCTTGTTATCATCCTTTGTTGGTTGTCACATTTGTTTCAGGTACAAGGAATTCCCAGGAGTTGTGTAGATTTATGGTAGATGATTGTTGAAGTATTGTAGATCATTGTTGATAAGCCAAGGAGTTAAGCGATTTTTAATTGACAAGTTCAAGAAGGGGGTTCTTGTAGTAAGATTAGGCAAGGTTGCAAAGCCCTGACTCAATATAAGTACTTCTTCCTTTTTTATTTTTCTGTCAAAATCATTTTCTTATTGGACTTATGCTTATTTGCTTATTGGTTGTTGTTGCTTGTTTTTTTGTTTAAATTATTGCTTATGTTAATGTTTATGCATGAATCTTGCTTTATTTCAGTGTGAATTTCATCTTTATTTTGTTAATCTTCTAGTCTGCCCACTTAAAAGGGTGTTTGGATCATAGTTGTTAAGCTTTAAGTGACAATAGCATCAGGCTGTGAGTTGCTTGCACACCTTAATTTAGCTTAGGATAATTTACTTCTTGCTTAAAATCAGTTGTTTTAGTTTAAAATTAAAGAGTTGCTTGTTTATTATATTTCTTTCATATAAAGATCAGTAGGTATGTTAAACATTTTTTTTCTGTGTTGATTGCCCTTGTTTACATGTTTACATCCACTTGTCTAAATGATGTTTGAGGTTTAGCACTATTGCACATAGGTATTTTACTTATACCCTGTAATAATGTCACAAAAAGAAAAAAAAATAGATAGATTAGGATTTTCTTCACTTAAGTCACTGTTTGATTTTTTTGGATTGTAGGTTTTTTATATAAAAGATGTTAGATTTGCTTTACTTAGGTTGTTAAGTTGTTATTTGAAGTAACTTTGATGTTTGCACATGTCCTTTAGGTTTCTAAGTGATATAGCTCATCACAGTAGGATAGTATTAGCATTTTGCGGCAAAAAGTTCTTTAAAACTTGCAGTTAGATTTGAGGCCTCATTTTAAGGTTTCAAGTTTTGAATATTAGAGTACTATTAGATTAAGGATGGCTGATTTTCTGTTTTTCATAATTTTGGGGTTTAGAGCCTTTTAAGTGGTCTTAATTTTAAGTTCAAATTTCACTTTTTGACTGCTAGTCCCGCTGCTACTGTTCATTAGATGTGTCCTTATTAAATTCTTGGTTCAACTGCTTGTAACTGGATTGTGTGAGCGAATTAGTGTTTCTGTGCTTATTGATTAAGTCTGCGTGTAATATCGGTCGTTATATACTCAATAAGCCACTGCTTATTGAGTGATTATTGTGCATTCCAAAGAAAAAAGCCAAAGAAACGAATAACTGTGCAAAAAAAATGCCACTAGTGGGCTTCGAACCCAGGACCACCTGCACACATCAGACGCAGTGATGAGACGGCTTTTATACATGGTCTCATCGTTCTTTTTGGACTTAAAATGCATTAAATATCATCAAAATACCCAAATATATGCTTGTGTTTGTTGCTTGTGTATTTTAGGTACGGATATTGAGAGAATGACAAAAGATCACAAGAATCACGCAAAAACGAACACGGGAAACGAAGCCGCACGATGAACCAAGCCCTAGTGAGGAATTTTCCAAAGAAAACCCTTGAAGATTTGAAGAATATTGAAGATTGGTCCTCCAAGTTTGAAGAATTGACACTTTATACCCTTGTATCTTCATAATTACAAGTTTGGTCCCTAAAGTTTGTCAAAATTACAAAAAGGACCCTTAACTTTGAAGAATTGGCAAATTTAGTCCCTCAACAAATCTAAATTGTCAAATATGGTCCTCCAAGAAGTCAACCAACAAGTCAAAACCTTAAAGTTTGAAGACATTACAAGATCAGTCCTTAAAGAATCCAAAAATTACATTTCAAGTCCTTGTGATAAACTTTGAAAAGTGTTTATGCCACTTTTGACAAATTGGCCAAAGTTAATTACAAAGAGAATGAAAGAAAAATGACTTGTGAATTCTGTGAACATTTTTCAGAAGATGAGGGGGAATTACTGTCAAACATGCAAGATATATCATCCTATCCTGGCTTGACACGTCACCATTTCCACTAAGCGTCTTAATCATTTTATTAAAACGTTTAAACACACTTAATAAATATTTTTTTGGGGCGGGAATCATACACTGCTCACCATTATCATCCCCAAATTAACTCAAGAACCCTAAATCTCAAAAACCTTAATTACTTGGTAATTGAGTCCCATAATCTCCAGAAAAGAGATTACTCATCTCTTAACCCTAATCCCACCAAAACCCCCCTTTCACCATCAACCCATGTGACAATCTCCACCTCCCCTGACCCACAAGAACACAAGAAAACAAATGAGGGCAGAAAATCAACGACTTGAAGGGATTCCTTGATGCCCACATCAAATCCAACGCACAAGATCAACCCATCACAGCTCAGCAATCACATGAAGATATTGGACGAATTCAAAAATGAGGATATGCTTAATCTGATGCGAATCTTCATGAGGGTATTTCTGGATTTTCAGTCATTTAGGGTTAGCATTATTTTTACTTTCTAGAATCTCTTGTAAACCCTATATAAAGGGTACTAGGCATTAGCTAGTTTCTCTGTTCTTGCTTTTTTTCCTAAGTTCACAACCTTGTAAACCCTTTTTCTGATGAATGAAAATGAGTTAAGTGTTTGGTGAAGAAAAAAAACAAGTTCCCAATTTACTTTCAGTTCCTTTATGTTATGTTATGGTTTAAGTTGTCACAAGTTTTTAGCTTTCAAGTTTGATATTAATCTGATTCAAGGAAAAGTGCACCTTAACTTGAGTTTGGATAATATATGTTGATCTTCTAACTGAGAGTCAACATAAGTTACAAACTAAGTTTGGTTTTATTTGTTTAAGTTTACTAAGTTGGACCTGAATTTTACTTGAGTTGAGTTTTGGCAAGGTCACAAGTAGGTTTTCAGGCCGTTATTGGGATATGACCACAAAGACTTGATATAGAGTTTATATCAAGCCTTAGTGGGTATCTTGGTGAGGGTAAAACTCTTGTGAGATTGGCAACTCTCTTCCATTGTTTCCTTCCTTATTTTTCAGAAAATCATACGTTTTCAAGTTCAAGTTTTTGAAGAGAAAAAAAGGTTTTTGAAACGAGAGCGAGTATATTACTTATTTGTTGAGCTAACCATCCAAGAACTCAGTTCTTGGATTCATTTGTTACTCTTAGCAGCTTCCTTTTTCACTCAGGGTGCTTCGGTTCAGTTGTTGAACCCCAACGAACCACCCCACTCCCATTTTATTGTCCAAGAACCCCTGCCTCACCTAGTTGTTGGTAGAGGTCAGGGGAGCTTAGCCGGCCTTTGTAGGACGTAAACAAGGGCGGGTATAATATTCTCAACCTTTCCTTATTTTTTTTTTGTATTCCTGTTAATGGTAGAATTTTTCTGGTATGTTAATTGCTTGACAGTTTTTTTTTAGTTATTAAGGTTGATTTTTCTGCATAAGGTTTTGTGTTAGCATATTTGTGGTAGAGTAATATAAATTAGTTCAGTTTATTGCTTTGGTAAGATAATTGTGAAATTGTCCTACTGTTGGTTTGGAACTTATCTCGGTGATAATCTTGAGTCATAGCTTGGATTATGGGCATGAGATAGGACAGCTTGACCTGGTAGTAGTAATTCGGGTATATTTGTGGCTTGTTCATTGCATGCGTAGCCTCCACTGTTTTAGAGTAAATCCTAGCAAATTTGGCTTCGTGTTGTTTGTTCCATGTTTTTCCGAATCTGCTAGTTGAAGTATCACTCGTTTAGTCAGTATTAAATCTAGTATGCATGTTTGATTGAGATTATAAGTGGTGATTGAGTTAGAAATCAGGGAGCTTATCTAGGGTGCCTGCGTAGTTTAAGCCTAGTTTTGGTCTGCATATGTGCTAGCTTGAGCTTAAATCGTTGCCTGCTGAAATTGGTTAAGTCGCATCAGGATTAATATCTCTTGTGTGCTTTCTGTTTATGTTTTAAGTCCGTAGTGTTAGTCATAGATTTGCTGCGAATTTGTTAAGTTCTCGCTACCTGCCTGTTTATTGAGACTTGCTTGTGTTTAGCCATTCTCCTTTTGTGGCGTGTTTGAATTTTCTGCTTACTTAAAACACCCCCACACGCCAACTGCTGGTGAGGGGTTTGACTGTCCAAAAAAAGAAGAAAAAAAAAGGAATACAAACAAGAACAGATAAAAAGGAAGAAGATTCAGTCCTTTTTGATTAATTCAGGTGTGATTTAGGCTGTAATTTCTGATCTTGTGTTTGTGTTTGGGAGTTCCCAGGTTTCTAAGTATAAGTGCTTTAAAAGAGAAAGTAAAAAAAGAAGCTAGGTCTGAGCAATTTTGATTGTTTATTCTGTTAAATCCGAAGGCCTTTGAGTAGAGTTTTGTTATTTTGGTGGTTAAGTGTCTGTCAACACAAGTGGGTAAAAAGAAAAAAAAAAAAAAAAAATTAAAACTAAAACCACTAGCCTGGCTTCGAACCCCTGACCTCTCGTTGGAGGGTTCAGGGCCCTTACCAGTGTGCTAGCCTTAATCTTGTGTAAAGATAGGCAAGGCCCATTACTTATAGAGGTTTGAGAAGTGCTTAATAAAGAGAAACCGTAGCTTATTTCCTCAATTTCAGCTTATTTATTAAGCATTTTTGTTTGAGCTTATTTTTCCTAGGATCTTAGTAATTTTGTAGACTTTTCTGTTTAAAAAAATTATTTTTCCTTTTATTTAATTGATTATTAGGATTATTTTTAGTTTTATTTTTAGAAAGTATTTTAAAAATAGTAAACAGTAATTTAAAAATACAAAAAAATAGTTTTTAAGTTTTAATTTATGATTTTGAGGTTTATAGCTTATTAGGTTTTCAATTTGGCTTATTTTTAATTTTATAAGATTTTAGGATTTTTAAGCAAATTTAAAATTCAATATAAAATTATTTATTAGGTTTCAGAAAATTTGGTTTGCATTTTTGTTCTAGTTACAATATTTAGGATTTTTGAGAATTTTTTAGAATTTATTTAGGAACTTTTTATTTTTCTTGATTATTTTAATATTATTTTATTCCAAAAATTCAAAGTTTTATTTTTAACTCTTTTTCATTTTTCCTAGGTTATAGACATTAAATTAGGAACTTTGTCACTTTCCAATTAATTTTTAGGCTTTTCAATTAATTTCTAGATTTAATTTAAGATTTAATACATTTTAATAGTTTTTAAGTGTTTAAAAATAGTTTAATTTGGTTTTAAAATTTTAAAAAATAGTTTTTAGCTTAATTAGGTCATTTTTGAGGTTTACAAACTATAAAATCTTGTTTAGGGCTTTTTAATAATTAAAAGTGATTTTTAGGGCTTTAATTAGCATTAAAAAGTCATTATTTAATTAATTAAAAGGTTTTAGCAAGTTTGGATTTTTTGTAAACTCTTAGAATATTATTGGGGATTTTTAGTAATTTTTAGGAATTTTTAGGTTAAAATTTTTATTTTTGTCGTTTTTACGGTTTTACGTTTACGCCTTTTTCGTCGTAGTTTAATACGTTTTCGTAACCGTCTTTTCTTTCCTTTCTCATTTCTTTTCTTCTTGTTCATAATCACAAACATCATTAATCAATTCTTAACACAACGCACTAGCCTCCTCGAGAACGAACTCACCTAGGGTCATTCACACACGGTTTTCCTAAATCGTCGTGCTCTTGCCCTATTTTATTGCTCTCTTTTCCTAAAGGAGTAATTTTACAACAATCATTTTTGGCGCCGCTGCCGGGGAGGCGTGTTGTGTTTTGGTTGAACCATTGTTGTTTTTATATATAGCCATAAAAGTATTTGTATTAATAGCACTCTATTAATACGTATTATCGTTTTTCAATTTTTGTGTGAATATTATTATTATATTGTATACGTAGAACAATAAATTTACAAGTACTCCAAATACGTGAGCAATCACAACCTTGACTCGGGATTTCATCACTCGATCATTGTATTCGAATCTCAAACCAAAGAAAAAAGGCAAAAATAGATAAATACTTTCGTGAAGCTTGATTTTGATAATACAAACTATAAGGTGGGTATAAGGTGGTTGTATTTCACAACCTAAAGGAAAAAGGCTCTTAAGTGCTTCGCGCCGCCTCGTTTCCTCCGCTTGCTTGTGCGTATTTGATTTTGAGAGTGAATCGAGGGTTTTGCCGCCCAAAGTATTACTAAGTATCATATATATTTTCTTGGTTTCATTTGTTTAAACCCTCTTGAACGATTTGGTGTTGCACCATCGTTCTAAAGTCATCGAAGGCGTTCACTTCACGTGATCGTTTTCATTCGAGGCCTTTTTAATCAAGAGATTTGATTAAGGAGGAGATTTGTAGATTTTGGTCTGCTTAATACATTCCAAAAAAAATCCAAAAAAAGTTAAAAACAATCAAAAACCACAAAAAAATTGAAAAAGTAAAAATACCAAAAAGAATCTTCTTTGCTCGCCTTCTCGTTGTACGTGACGTTTATGCAAACTCGCTCTAAAGCAAGACGTGCTCGTAAACGAAGAAACAAATCACTCACTCCTACTAGTGAGGACTCTCCTATTGACGAACCCATTGTAGTGAAAGAAGCACCCATGGCTAATCGAACTATGATGGAGTTGCTTCAAGCACCCACCGAGGGTTATGGAGAAGCGATTGTGATTCCCGCTATCCTTGCGGAGAATTTTGAGGTTAAGACGGGTTTGTTGTCCATGATTCAAAACAACAAGTTTCGAGGGGACGAAAAGGACAACCCGCATAACCACATTCGCCAATTTAATCGTCTCACCGCCACGTGCAAGTTTAAGGACGTCTCAAACGACTCGATTAAGATGATGCTTTTTCCGTATTCTTTAGCGGGGCCCGCAAAAATTTGGTTAGAGAAAGAGCCACCCAATTCTATATTGACGTGGAAGGATCTCGTTTCAAAATTCGTGAACCAATTTTTTCCGCCCTCTAAGACTACGCACTTGAAAAACGAGATTTCAAAGTTTTCGCAAGAGTTTAATGAGAGTTTTTCAACGGCTTGGAATAGGTTTAAGGAAATGTTGCACGAATGTCCTCATCATGGTTTTTCCGACTTGCATCAAATAGACACGTTTTACAATGGCTTGAACGATCATGAGCGTGATTATCTTAATACCGCCGCGGGTGGTAATTTCTTGTGTAAGACGGTCGAGGAAGCATTGGTAATTATTGAGAATAGGTCTAAGGTGTATAGTCCTCGTAGCACGTCGAGTGTTCGTAAGGCTTCGTCTTCATCTTCACCTAGTTTGTCACACACCGTTGATGCTTGCCAAGTCGAGGCTAATTTGGAGAACAAAATTTTTGATATAGTGAAAGGCTTGTTAGTTGAATTTAAAGTTGGTGAACAACCCGCTCCCGCTACGATTAAAGCGGTTGAGGTTTCTTGTATGTATTGTGGTGGAGCTCACGATTATTCCGAGTGCATTACCAACGGTGGTAACACTTCGAGTGCCTTCGCGGCCGCGGGAACTTATAACCAAAACGGTCAAGTTCCTCGCACTAATCAATTGACTCCACCGGGTTTTTCACCAAATCAAAATGCTAACAATTATCGAAACAATCAAGTTGGTTACCAAAGCAATCAAAGGAACAATTATAAGGGTAATAACAACTATGGGAATCAAGGGAGTAGTAGTAGTAGCCAATTGCAAAATCAAAATCAAAACCGTAATTTTCAAAATGCAAGTCAAGGTCTTCAAAATAATAAAGAACTTCCAATAGACTTTTTGAATTACACTACTTCAAATGATAAGATTGTGGAAAACATTCAAGAGCAAATGGCTAATCAAGCTAAGGAGACGGCTAAGAATGCAAAGGAGTTAGCTACTTTTATTAAGGAAAATCTAGCCATGAGGAATGAATTGAAAAATGATTTTGCTAACCAAATTCGAGGTCAAAACAACAAGATAGAGCAAAGTCATGCTAGGCTTGAACAAAGAATTGACCAAAAAGCCGCTATCCAAGATGTAAAGTTTAATAATTTTGATGCTAAGCTTAATGCAATTTTAGAAGCCGTAATGGGAAACAAAGCCTCTACTTCGGGTAGTTTGCCTAGTAACACCGTTTCAAACCCGAAGGGAGAGATGAAAGTGATTACCACACGTAGTGGTAAGGCACTTAAAGAACCGACTCCTCAACCAATTACTCCAACGGTGGAGGAAATTGAGGAAGAACCCGAGGTGGTGGTCGAAGAGGAGCATATTTCAAGCCCACAAAGTACCGCTCATGCCACACCTACGGTTGACCCATCACCCATTTTGGAACCCGAGATTCCAAAGGCTATGCCTATGCCCCAACCCACACCACCCTTGCCTTACCCATCGAGACTTAGGAAGGAGAAACGACAAGAGCGCGACAACTATCAATTTGAGCTTTTTATGAAAATGTTTCGTGATTTGCACTTTAATGTGAGTTTCGCCGATGCCTTGTTCATGATGCCTCGATTTGCCGCTAACTTTAAGAGTATGTTGAACAACAAGGAGAAATTACACCAAAAGTCTAGTTGTTCGTTGGTTTATCTTAATCGCATACCTCAAAAAGTCGGTGATCCCGATAAATTTTTGATCCCTTGTGCAATTCAAGATATGGAAGAATGATATGCCTTGGCCGATCTTGGTGCTAGCATTAACTTGATGCCACTTGCAATCTACAAGTCGCTCAATCTTCCTAATCTTACTCCTTCACGAATGTCTATTGAGTTGGCCGACCATTCCACGATTCTTGCATGTGGATTGGCGGAAGACGTTTTTGTGAAAGTGGGAAAGTTCTACTATCCCGTAGACTTTATTGTTGTTGACATCCCCACGGATCCTCAAGTTCCTCTTATTTTAGGTCGTTCGTTTTTAGATACGTCTATGGCTTTGATTGATGTGCATGCTAGAAAGATCACCTTACGTTTCAACGACGAGGAACTTGTTATAAACGCAACTCAAAATTCTCAACTTTCTCATGTTTATTCCGTTGCTACCATAAACCTCGTTGATATGATCGACGTGGTTTGCGAGGAATTTTCACAAGAAGTTTTAGGGTTTGGTGATGAAGAAACTAGTGGCAATCCCACTATGTTAGATCCAATTCTTGATAATTCGACACCAACCTTCACTCCTTTCGAAGGTGGTGGTTTTACGTTGGAAGAATTCGATGTTCCACGTACTTGTGACGAAGACCTCGACAACTATGAGGACTTCTCGATTATCAAGGATTTTCTCAACGATTTCCCATTTCCTCCACCCGAGGATGTTATGAGTATCGAACCCAAATCTTCACTTGAGGAACCACCTATCCTCGAGTTGAAAGATTTACCTCCTCACCTCGAGTATGTCTATTTGGAGGAGGACGACAAGTTGCCGGTTATTATTGCGAAGGAACTTTCGAATGATGAAAAAACCGCACTTGTCGATGTTCTTAAGGACCACAAAGGGGCGATTGCGTGGAAGTTATCCGACATTAAGGGAATCGATCCCAAATTTTGTACACACAAAATATTAATGGAGGAAGATTTCAAGCCAACAATCCAAAGTCAAAGGAGGGTGAACCCTAAAATTCACGACGTCATCAAAAAGGAGGTCCTTAAACTCCTTGACGCGGGAATGATTTACCCTATTTCCGATAGCCCTTGGGTGAGTCCTATTCATTGTGTCCCTAAAAAGGGAGGGATGACCGTTGTGCCAAACGATGCCAACGAGTTAATTCCTACAAGACTCGTGACCGGATGGAGAGTGTGCATTGACTATCGAAAGTTGAATGAAGCCACTCGAAAAGACCATTTTCCCTTGCCCTTCATGGACCAAATGTTGGAGCGTCTTGCGGGAAACGATTTCTATTGCTTTTTAGATGGTTTTTCCGGTTACTTCCAAATTCCCATCGATCCTCGTGATCAAGAAAAAACTACGTTTACGTGTCCATATGGAACGTTTGCTTATCGTAGAATGCCATTCGGACTTTGTAATGCACCGGGAACTTTTCAACGATGCATGATGGCTATTTTTCATGATATGATCGAGAAGACGATGGAAGTCTTCATGGATGACTTTTCCGTGTTTGGTGATTCCTTTACTTCGTGTTTGTCGAACCTTGAGAGAATGTTAAAACGTTGTGAGGAAACCAACCTTGTGCTCAATTGGGAAAAGTGTCATTTTATGGTTAGAAGTGGAATCGTCTTAGGGCACAAGGTCTCGAAAGCGGGGATTGAGGTAGATCAAGCTAAGGTAGACGTCATCGCCAAATTACCTCATCCCAAAACCGTCAAGGGAGTTAGGAGTTTCCTAGGCCACGCGGGCTTTTATCGACGATTCATCAAGGATTTCTCGAAGATTTCTCGACCCATTACACATCTTCTTGAAAAAGAAGCACGTTTTGTCTTTGACGAAGATTGTGTACGAGCCTTTGAGATCCTTAAGAGGAAACTTACCGAAGCTCCCATTCTTGTTGCTCCCAATTGGAACCTCCCCTTTGAGCTTATGTGTGATGCAAGTGATTACGCTATTGGGGCCGTTTTGGGGCAACGTCATGATAAGCATTTCTTGCCTATTCACTATGCTAGCAAGACGATGACCGAGGCTCAACTTAAATACACTACAACGGAAAAGGAGTTCCTTGCCGTGGTGTATGCATTTGAGAAATTCCGACCTTACCTCGTCTTGACAAAATGCATAGTGTATACGGACCATTCGGCTATCAAGTATCTCATGGCTAAACAAGATGCAAAGCCGAGATTACTTCGTTAGATTCTCCTCCTTCAAGAATTTGATCACAAAATCGTTGACAAAAAAGGAGCCGAGAATCTAGCGGCCGATCATCTCTCTCGTTTGGAAGATCCTCACCAAAGTGTTTACGAGCCTAAGGAAATCACCGAAACATTTCCGCTCGAGACACTTGGTGTAGTGAATTCTAAGCTTGATTCTTCTACCCCATGGTTTGCGGATTTTGCAAATTACCATGCGGGTAACTTCATCATTAAGGGTATGACAACTCAAGAAAAACGAAAATTCTTTCGTGATGTCAAGTTCTATTTTTGGAACGACCCTTACTTGTTTCGAACTTGTGCGGATCAAATCATCCGCCGTTGTGTATTTGGTACCGAAGCTTCTAACATCCTTAGAGCTTGTCATGAAGGACCCACGGGTGGTCACCACGGTGCTAATCTCACGGCTAAAAAGGTGTTTGATGTCGGCTTCTTTTGGCCTACTATTTACCGAGATGCACAAGATCTTGTGAAGTCTTGTGATTCATGCCAACGACAAGGAAAAGCCTCACAAAAAGATGAAATGCCACAAAATATCATTCAAGTATGTGAGATCTTTGACGTTTGGGGCATAGACTTTATGGGGCCGTTCCCATCATCTCGTGGTAATAAGTACATTCTCGTTGCGGTTGACTACCTTTCTAAGTGGGTGGAGGCGAAGGCCTTGCCCACTAATGATGCTCGTGTGGTAGTTAAGTTCTTGAAAAATTTGTTTGCTAGGTTTGGAACCCCTCGTGCTATCATAAGCGATCGTGGAACCCATTTTTGTAATGACCAATTTGAAAGGGTTCTAAGGAAATATGGGGTTACACATCGTCTTTCTACGGCTTATCACCCACAAACGAGTGGGCAAGTCGAGGTTTCAAACCGAGCATTGAAGAGGATCTTGGAGAGATCCGTGGGGGAAAACCGACAATCTTGGTCGGATAAGTTAGACGATGCTTTATGGGCCTTTAGGACCGCTCATAAGACACCCATTGGGTGCACTCCCTATAAGCTTGTGTATGGAAAGAATTGTCATTTGCCTATCGAGTTAGAACACAAGGCTTATTGGGCCCTAAAGCATTGTAATGATGACATGGAGACCGCAGGAAAACACCGGAAAATGCAATTAAATGAATTGGATGAATTGAGAGACATTGCTTATGAAAATTCATTGATTTATCAAGAGAAAACTAAAAAGTTGCATGATTCAAAAATTAAAAACCGGGTTTTTAACATTGGGGATCAAGTTTTACTTTTTAATTCAAGATTGAAAATATTTTCCGGTAAATTGAAATCCCGTTGGTCCGGTCCATTCACCGTGACTCAAGTATTTCCGTATGGGACCATCGAGCTAGCTCAAGATGATGGTCCTAACTTCAAGGTGAATGGACATAGGTTGAAGCACTACTTCGGTGGGGAAGTTCCATCCTTGAACTACCTCGACCAAGTCACCTTCCCCAATGATAATTAGTATTGAGGGGATCGAGTCGAGCTCATGACTCGGTAATCAAAAACGAGGTGCCTCGTGGGGGAGTCCCATGCTTATCCTATGTACATATTATCGCTTTCTTAGTCTAATGTAGCTTACGTATGGGGATTCGTGCCCTTCCAACCTTTGTTCCGTGGTTGTTTGTGATATGTGGTTTTTAGATCATGATCTTCACGATTGGAGCCTCTCGTGTTCGTTTTATGGGAGCACTTGATCGTTTGCTTTGGAGACATTTCTCAATATCCATGATATATCCTTTATTGTTCTAACCTTAGGTTTTTAGCACACTTCATAAACGGCTATTAATTTAATAGTTACACCCTTTCCATGCTAGATTAGGCATTCGACTACGTCTCTAGTATGGGGGTGTTTTCACCCCTAGACTCGAAACATTGAGGACAATGTTTAACTTTAGTATGGGGGGTGAATAGATACTTGCCTTGCCAAACCTTCACGCTTTCCAAAGTTTATCTTTTTGTTTATCGTTTTGTTGCAAAATAAGGCTAAAAATGGCCAAATTTTAAAATTTTTCTCATATTTTATAAGTGTTCGAAGACACGAATGTAGGTTTTCCGATGGCGAGAATAAGAGTAATTTTTGACTCGACCGTGCGTGTTGAGCCCTTAGCTTTGATTCCTTAACTACACATTAGGCTAAGTCTCTTAAATGAGGACGAGAAATGATAGAGTTAATTATAAGTTACTATGCTAAACGTAGAGTACTCGTATTCTTTCAAAAACTCATGTGTTCTCGTTGTTTGCTTATTCTCCCTTCGCATGTAAATATTTTTTGCTTAATAAATATTGACTTAGCGGTTTAGTTAGGATTGTTGGGTTTCTAGTCTTTTCTAGTAGCTTCCGTGTAATTAAATTGGGAAGACATTAAGATATCGCCAGCGTCACGGTTTTGAAGTATTGGCAACCCAAATAATCGAAAGCTTCACCTAATAATAAGATTTCAAGTGCTCACCTAAATCAAGCAAACAATTTGAAGCCCCACAAGGCCTAAAATCTATGCAAAATTGAAAGTGAATCAAGCCTTAATCTTCGAAGCTTTAAAGATCCAAAATTCGCTTTAGCGTGAGGATATACGTCTTTGGCTAATAAAACCACCGATGAGGCGGATAATAAAAGGCAAGGCAAGACCGAAGTCATAATAAAAGCTTCATGGCGAAGTTGAATAAAAGATGGAGGTAAACCAAAGATAATAAGGCCCTTCCGTTAGGGGGCGTATAAAAGTCTTGGTAATAAGTCTCATGTTCAAAACCGTTATAAAACCGTGTTTATCGATTCTTCTTGTCAACTTAATTTTTTAACATCGTTGTCTATTAGGAGGGGTTATTGATTTGATGGTCTTAGTTACACCGTTAGGACTCTATTTTTAGACCTAAATCTCTATTATCGCATAAGTCAAACAATGTATCCTCGTGAAACATTCAAGACAAAATAAAATATAAGAGATACAACTTAGGAATAATGGGAGAATAAGTACGTGATTAGGGCATATGAGTAGTGTTAGCATTACTAACTTATAATGACAATGATCTCGTTACACGCTTGGCATGGAATTAAGGTGAAAATCGAGGACGATGAAATTATTTCTAACGAAGCATTCACGTGTTCTTATTCTATGAACCTAAACGTCCCATTTTGCGATGAAAATCATACATTATGTCTATAACACTAGTAGTAGTAATAGTAGTAGTGTAGCTAGTTTATCATTTCAATAAAGTCAATAAAAATGAATTTTGGAGATGCTATGATACTTTATTCTAGCATTGCGTGAGGGCACGGCAATGGTTTAGTATGGGGGAGTGATGAGACGGCTTTTATACATGGTCTCATCGTTCTTTTTGGACTTAAAATGCATTAAATATCATCAAAATACCCAAATATATGCTTGTGTTTGTTGCTTGTGTATTTTAGGTACGGATATTGAGAGAATGACAAAAGATCACAAGAATCACGCAAAAACGAACACGGGAAACGAAGCCGCACGATGAACCAAGCCCTAGTGAGGAATTTTCCAAAGAAAACCCTTAAAGATTTGAAGAATATTGAAGATTGGTCCTCCAAGTTTGAAGAATTGACACTTTATACCCTTGTATCTTCATAATTACAAGTTTGGTCCCTAAAGTTTGTCAAAATTACAAAAAGGACCCTTAACTTTGAAGAATTGGCAAATTTAGTCCCTCAACAAATCTAAATTGTCAAATATGGTCCTCCAAGAAGTCAACCAACAAGTCAAAACCTTAAAGTTTGAAGACATTACAAGATCAGTCCTTAAAGAATCCAAAAATTACATTTCAAGTCCTTGTGATAAACTTTGAAAAGTGTTTATGCCACTTTTGACAAATTGGCCAAAGTTAATTACAAAGAGAATGAAAGAAAAATGACTTGTGAATTCTGTGAACATTTTTCAGAAGATGAGGGGGAATTACTGTCAAACATGCAAGATATATCATCCTATCCTGGCTTGACACGTCACCATTTCCACTAAGCGTCTTAATCATTTTATTAAAACGTTTAAACACACTTAATAAATATTTTTTTGGGGCGGGAATCATACACTGCTCACCATTATCATCCCCAAATTAACTCAAGAACCCTAAATCTCAAAAACCTTAATTACTTGGTAATTGAGTCCCATAATCTCCAGAAAAGAGATTACTCATCTCTTAACCCTAATCCCACCAAAACCCCCCTTTCACCATCAACCCATGTGACAATCTCCACCTCCCCTGACCCACAAGAACACAAGAAAACAAATGAGGGCAGAAAATCAACGACTTGAAGGGATTCCTTGATGCCCACATCAAATCCAACGCACAAGATCAACCCATCACAGCTCAGCAATCACATGAAGATATTGGACGAATTCAAAAATGAGGATATGCTTAATCTGATGCGAATCTTCATGAGGGTATTTCTGGATTTTCAGTCATTTAGGGTTAGCATTATTTTTACTTTCTAGAATCTCTTGTAAACCCTATATAAAGGGTACTAGGCATTAGCTAGTTTCTCTGTTCTTGCTTTTTTTCCTAAGTTCACAACCTTGTAAACCCTTTTTCTGATGAATGAAAATGAGTTAAGTGTTTGGTGAAGAAAAAAAACAAGTTCCCAATTTACTTTCAGTTCCTTTATGTTATGTTATGGTTTAAGTTGTCACAAGTTTTTAGCTTTCAAGTTTGATATTAATCTGTTTCAAGGAAAAGTGCACCTTAACTTGAGTTTGGATAATATATGTTGATCTTCTAACTGAGAGTCAACATAAGTTACAAACTAAGTTTGGTTTTATTTGTTTAAGTTTACTAAGTTGGACCTGAATTTTACTTGAGTTGAGTTTTGGCAAGGTCACAAGTAGGTTTTCAGGCCGTTATTGGGATATGACCACAAAGACTTGATATAGAGTTTATATCAAGCCTTAGTGGGTATCTTGGTGAGGGTAAAACTCTTGTGAGATTGGCAACTCTCTTCCATTGTTTCCTTCCTTATTTTTCAGAAAATCATACGTTTTCAAGTTCAAGTTTTTGAAGAGAAAAAAGGTTTTTGAAACGAGAGCGAGTATATTACTTATTTGTTGAGCTAACCATCCAAGAACTCAGTTCTTAGATTCATTTGTTACTCTTAGCAGCTTCCTTTTTCACTCAGGGTGCTTCGGTTCAGTTGTTGAACCCCAACGAACCACCCCACTCCCATTTTATTGTCCAAGAACCCCTGCCTCACCTAGTTGTTGGTAGAGGTCAGGGGAGCTTAGCCGGCCTTTGTAGGACGTAAACAAGGGCGGGTATAATATTCTCAACCTTTCCTTATTTTTTTTTTGTATTCCTGTTAATGGTAGAATTTTTCTGGTATGTTAATTGCTTGACAGTTTTTTTTTAGTTATTAAGGTTGATTTTTCTGCATAAGGTTTTGTGTTAGCATATTTGTGGTAGAGTAATATAAATTAGTTCAGTTTATTGCTTTGGTAAGATAATTGTGAAATTGTCCTACTGTTGGTTTGGAACTTATCTCGGTGATAATCTTGAGTCATAGCTTGGATTGTGGGCATGAGATAGGACAGCTTGACCTGGTAGTAGTAATTCGGGTATATTTGTGGCTTGTTCATTGCATGCGTAGCCTCCACTGTTTTAGAGTAAATCCTAGCAAATTTGGCTTCGTGTTGTTTGTTCCATGTTTTTCCGAATCTGCTAGTTGAAGTATCACTCGTTTAGTCAGTATTAAATCTAGTATGCATGTTTGATTGAGATTATAAGTGGTGATTGAGTTAGAAATCATGGAGCTTATCTAGGGTGCCTGCGTAGTTTAAGCCTAGTTTTGGTCTGCATATGTGCTAGCTTGAGCTTAAATCGTTGCCTGCTGAAATTGGTTAAGTCGCATCAGGATTAATATCTCTTGTGTGCTTTCTGTTTATGTTTTAAGTCCGTAGTGTTAGTCATAGATTTGCTGCGAATTTGTTAAGTTCTCGCTACCTGCCTGTTTATTGAGACTTGCTTGTGTTTAGCCATTCTCCTTTTGTGGCGTGTTTGAATTTTCTGCTTACTTAAAACACCCCCACACGCCAACTGCTGGTGAGGGGTTTGACTGTCCAAAAAAAGAAGAAAAAAAAAGGAATACAAACAAGAACAGATAAAAAGGAAGAAGATTCAGTCCTTTTTGATTAATTCAGGTGTAATTTAGGCTGTAATTTCTGATCTTGTGTTTGTGTTTGGGAGTTCCCAGGTTTCTAAGTATAAGTGCTTTAAAAGAGAAAGTAAAAAAAGAAGCTAGGTCTGAGCAATTTTGATTGTTTATTCTGTTAAATCCGAAGGCCTTTGAGTAGAGTTTTGTTATTTTGGTGGTTAAGTGTCTGTCAACACAAGTGGGTAAAAAGAAAAAAAAAAAAAAATTTTAAAACTAAAACCACTAGCCTGGCTTCGAACCCCTGACCTCTCGTTGGAGGGTTCAGGGCCCTTACCAGTGTGCTAGCCTTAATCTTGTGTAAAGATAGGCAAGGCCCATTACTTATAAAGGTTTGAGAAGTGCTTAATAAATAGAAACCGTATTATTTCCTCAATTTCAGCTTATTTATTAAGCATTTTTGTTTGAGCTTATTTTTCCTAGGATCTTAGTAATTTTGTAGACTTTTCTGTTTAAAAAAATTATTTTTCCTTTTATTTAATTGATTATTAGGATTATTTTTAGTTTTATTTTTAGAAAGTATTTTAAAAATAGTAAACAGTAATTTAAAAATACAAAAAATAGTTTTTAAGTTTTAATTTATGATTTTGAGGTTTACAGCTTATTAGGTTTTCAATTTGGCTTATTTTTAATTTTATAAGATTTTAGGATTTTTAAGCAAATTTAAAATTCAATATAAAATAATTTAATAGGTTTCAGAAAATTTGGTTTGCATTTTTGTTCTAGTTACAATATTTAGGATTTTTGAGAATTTTTTAGAATTTATTTAGGAACTTTTTATTTTTCTTGATTATTTTAATATTATTTTATTCCAAAAATTCAAAGTTTTATTTTTAACTCTTTTTCATTTTTCCTAGGTTATAGACATTAAATTAGGAACTTTGTCACTTTCCAATTAATTTTTAGGCTTTTCAATTAATTTCTAGATTTAATTTAAGATTTAATACATTTTAATAGTTTTTAAGTGTTTAAAAATAGTTTAATTTGGTTTTAAAATTTTAAAAAATAGTTTTTAGCTTAATTAGGTCATTTTTGAGGTTTACAAACTATAAAATCTTGTTTAGGGCTTTTTAATAATTAAAAGTGATTTTTAGGGCTTTAATTAGCATTAAAAAGTCATTATTTAATTAATTAAAAGGTTTTAGCAAGTTTGGATTTTTTGTAAACTCTTAGAATATTATTGGGGATTTTTAGTAATTTTTAGGAATTTTTAGGTTAAAATTTTTATTTTTGTCGTTTTTACGGTTTTACGTTTACGCCTTTTTCGTCGTAGTTTAATACGTTTTCGTAACCGTCTTTTCTTTCCTTTCTCATTTCTTTTCTTCTTGTTCATAATCACAAACATCATTAATCAATTCTTAACACAACGCACTAGCCTCCTCGAGAACAAACTCACCTAGGGTCATTCACACACGGTTTTCCTAAATCGTCGTGCTCTTGCCCTATTTTATTGCTCTCTTTTCCTAAAGAGTAATTTTACAACAATCACGCAGCAATCACCACATTAGCCATCTGCTCTATACTCATTTTTAAGTTTCTCTCCCGTTTATTTTCTTTTAGTACATTTTTTGTTTCGTGTTATTTTGAGCAGATAGCCCGTCTATGGCTTAAAACCATCTTTTACAACTTTTTTTTTCTTTCTATATCTTTGTCTTTATGTTTTTTATATAGTAGCGTAGGTTTAATGTTTCTTGTAATTTTTTTTTTCATTTAAAAACATTCGTAGCTTTCAGTTCATGTTCTTTGTTTTGTTCGAAGTTTTCATATCACACTACATCAACCGTTTTTATTTTCTTCATTCACTATAATCAAATTTGTATGTTTATGTTCATGTGTATTCTCATTTAAAGCTCAATCATTAGCATTTATTAATTTCATAACTTTTTGTTTTGGTGTTTGTCTTCATACGTAAGTTCCATAAACCTAAATCATTTATCACCAATTTTGTTTTGTCTTGTGTTAATTAGTTGCATCATTTAATATTTGCATCAAAATAGTAATTAGTTACATCATTTAATATTTTTATTTTTAAGTTTACAAAGTTTGTTTTAAATTTGTTTTTCTAAAATTTTAAATTTTTAGTATTTTTTGTCATTATATCGATTTGTGTGATTTTTATTATTTTATTATTATTTTTACATTTTTTTCGTCTTCGTTTTTACTTTTCTATTATTACGTTTTCGATTACAAATTCGACTCTGTTCATAGAATTTCAATTTTCAACTCTCCGTCGAACAACGATCCCGTGGTTTAAATTGACGTATTCGTTTAACGTATTTATTTACGTTGCGGTTATCGAAAATTTTTGTATACCACTATTCTACGACTCATCAATGATGACAATATAACGAACCTGAAATCTCATGACTGTCATATAATGATGCATCGGTTACTTCCTTATAGAGTGCAACAATACTTGCCCAAAGACGTTGCAAAACCTATAATTGAGATTTGCTTATTCTTTAAGCAGCTTTGTGCTCGAAGTTTGACTGTGCAGGACATGAAAGAAGCTAAAAACAAATTAATCATTATGATGGTCAATTTAGAGCAAATCTTTCCTCCTGCTTTTTTTGACATAATGACTCATTTGGTTATACATCTACCCGATGAGGCTATTCTAGGTTCTGTTACTCGCGGCAGGTGGATGTATCGATTTGAAAGATACATGAAAAAGCTAAAGAATTATGTACGAAATAAAGCAAAGCCTGAAGGTTCTATTGTTGAGGGTTATGTTGCAGAAGAGGCATTGAATTTTTGTTCGCGTTACCTTAAGGATGTCGAGACGAGATTTAACCGCCTTGGCAGAAATGAAGACGATTTGCCTGGACAACCAGATAAATTTGAGGTGTTCCGGACCGTATGCACACCGACGGGTGGAATCAAACCAACTCGTATGACTAATGACGACATGCAGGCAGTTACGTGGTTTATACTTAACAACAGTCCTGAAGTCGAAGCAGACATCTCGGCTTACAGCGAGTATGTTTCTTCCTTTTTTTATTTTATAATTTTGAAAATTCTTCTTTCTCGATGACTTCTTCTAATATCATGAACCTTTGCAGAGAAGCGCCTGATAATGTGGAAACGAGTTTTCCTGTGTGGTTTAATAACAAGGTAAATACATTAGATATATTACCTTGGAGTTATTCCTCATCTAATAAACCTTTTTGTATCTCTTTTTTGTAGACTCGTGAAAAAAAAAGTGAGTGTGGGCTGTAGTGACGAGTTATTCTCTTTGGTATGTGGACCTATTAGTTCATGTACATACCCCTCTTGCATAGTGAACGGTGTGAAGTTTGTGGTACGTGAACGCGATATACTTCGTACCACTCAATGCAGAGGAGTTTCAAGACCCTGGGTTGATGGAGAGATGTATTATGGTCAACTCGAAGAAATTCTGGAGCTCACTTATATCGGCAACCACAAGGTTTTGTTGTTTCGATGTAAATGGTTTGACACAATTAACCGTACTAATTGCACCAAACGCAATAGACGTTCTTACACTGAGCAAGGCATACATCATATTTTGACTGATAGGCTATTTCACCAAAATAACCCATACATTTTCCCGATACAAGCAACACAAGTATTCTACCTTGAAGACCTTGCTAGACGACCGCTTTATTGGAAGGTCGTCGAACAGGTTTATCATCGAGATGTGGCAGAGTCCGATGAAGATGTTATACATGGTAGCAGTTCATCAGATGTAACACTGTCTGTTGCTTTGCCTAATTTGGATCTTACGGATTTGAGTGTAAATACTCAACCGACAGAAGTGGACGCCCCACCGGTTGATGATGATATTATTAATATTGAAGATGAGGTAGTTGCACACGTCATTGATGATGTTGATGATGATATTGATGATGGTGATGATAATTTAGTGTCGAATGATGATGAAGTGAACCCTAATAATGATGTTGAAGAAATTTTATCTAGCGATGATTCTGAAGATGACAATTGATATTAAGTTGTATTTTGAATGAAACAATTGTTATATGCTGTAATGTGTAATTTTTTATTTGTAAACGATTGTTATATGCTTAAGTTGTAGTTTGAATGAAACAATTGTTATACGCTTAAATGATGATGAGTTGTTTTTATTTGTTTAAACATGTAATTTTGTATTTTAATGAAAATGTTTTTATATGTTAAAATGTGTATATTGATATGAATTTGTGTATTAGTATTAATTGGTTAATTAAATTGTGTGTAATTTTGTTTTTTAATGAAAATATTTTTATATGTTAAAATGTGTATATTGATAAAATGTGTATACTGATATGAACTTGTTATTTTACAGATGGCGTATGTGGCTCCTAGATCACACGGTGGGGATACTGGTGGTAGTCCACCCAGACGACCCACACGTCATGTACCGGCCCAGTGTCAACGTAAGAAATCGTTATATTTTTTTATAACACTGATATTTATAATTTATGTCACTTGAGTTTTTACGAGTAAATAACATATCTTTTGTAGGTTCAAATCAACGTTTTGAGACCAAACTAGCAAAATTAAGGAAGGCGTACAGAGCAAATAACGAAAAACCTTTGGCACTTGGCTTTGAATTTAAGGATCTGCAAACCTTCCATCCTCTGGGAGATTATGCATCCCTGTTGTCTCATCTTATGGGGGAATTAGTCCGGACACTTCCCCTAAACTGCGAATGGGACGAAATTCCAGACTCTGCTAAAGCTCATATTTATTCTACACTTGAGGTCAAAATTGTTTATTTTACTTATATTGTTATTGTTATCGACATTTAGATATGTGTGTTATGTTTAATTTGTTTGTTTATTTAAATTCATATGTTTTTATGTAGACATATCTCGACCTCCAGCAATGGTACAATGATCATACTGAGGTGGTGTGTGGCAGTGGTGTGTATCGAGTGTCGACTCGGTTTAAGCTTGCGTTGGAACTCCAACTGAGGTTGCTGTATAGAAAACACAAGAACAGGATCAAGAAAAAATATTATTCGAAATATGAGACGCCCGCACAGGCAGAAGAACATGTACCGCCAGAGAGTGCGTGGGACCGTAGAACCGAAGCTGACTGGGCTGACTTGGTTGAGTGGTGGTCACATCCAAGTAGGGTGGCAAGAAGTGAGATTAATACTGTTAATCGTTCCAAAAACACGGTACCGACAAATCAAGGCAAAAAACCATTCGCCCGAGGAAGGAATGAATACGTAAGACTCTTTATAATTTTTGTGCTTTTATTAAAAGTGTTTATATTGTTTATTTATTATAGCTCGTTATTAATTTATTTGATATTTTACAGAAAGTCAAGGAAGGGAAATACGAGGACCTGGTTGAAACATGGAGGAAGGGGCACTCAAGTAATGGCACGTTTAAAAATAAAGAAAACGAGGAAAGATATGTAAGTAATATATAACTCTTTACATGCCTTAGTAACTAATTTTATTTGTTTTAAACCGTTTTTTTTCCTTTCCCAGCTTAAGATGAAAGCCCTCCATGACCAAGTTAAAGCCAAGATCATCCCGCCCATGTCTGATAAAGAAATAGTGGCTCAAATCATGCCTAGTCAAAATAAGCAAAATGTGTCGGGACAAGGCAGGAAGTTACCGGGTGGTGCCAATAACACTTCTCGCAGGTTATATATCCTCAATAAAACAAAATGTAAATCAGTTGTTCATATTTATGTCTTGTTGTATATAATGAAAAATTGTTGTTGTAACTTATCGCAGGCGCGGTGCTCCAGCTCGACCGGATTTTCCCTCTCGTGATGAATTCCAGCAAATGATGGAACGACATGAGGAACATATGGAGCTGATGAGGAAAGAGAATCAGGAGGCGCAGCAACGGGTTTACTTGGCAGCGTTAAAGGCAGACGCGGCGCAACATTATAGTCAGACGTCGTACCAGTATATGACGCAATATCAGAGTCAATTAGGTGAGTTTTTCCAGAACTACAACTCATCAAATACTGATAACCCAATTAACCCTCCTACTTTAGTACCCTCGCCCCGACCCTGTTTTATGCCCCCTAGCTCCTGATTGGGCTTATTTAGTCCAACCCCCTATCCTTCTAATCAACCATTACAACCTCCTTCCATCGACCCATACCGACCATCTTTTCCCGACCATCTCCAACCACTCCAACCTCCCTATACCCGGCACTTATCCTATTACTCCCGTCACCACCAACAATACCTTTAACCATTGTTATCGTCTCACCACAAACTCAACTCATGCGATCGGCTCTACTTCACAATCCCTACCCGGAGGTTCTCGTGTAATCATGAATCCTCATCAGCACGATTACCGGTCCATTGACGAGTTGGGTCGAGATAGGGATCTACATTACAGTGGTGACGACTTATCAGGGGATCACGAGGGGGATGACGAGGAGCAAGGTGACTTTTCACCTAACGAGGATGGGGAGGACGAGTAGAGGTTGTAGTAGTATTATTTCTTATTATGCATATTTAATAAAGTTTGAGACTTGTAGCGTGTGAAACATTTGATTTAGGATGCATAAGTGTATTTGATGAATATTGTATCGTGACGTTGGATAATTTATCTTAATATGGTATTGTAACGTTTATTGATTTGTTATTATTCTGTATTGTGGATTTGTCGAATTCTGCTATTTTGAATTGTAGATTTTGTCCGGAAAAAGTTTCAGAAAAAATCTGGAAACTGCAAAAAAGCCTTGATTTTTTTTTACCCCCAGGTACATCTAGAGACGACTTAGTCGTCCCTAAAGTTGCCAATTTCGCCCAGGTATTAATCCTAGGGATGACTTAGTCGTCCCTAAGTGTCAAAGTTGCCCAGGTATTAAACCTAGGGACGACTTGACAACTTTGAAAAACTTAGGGACGAGTAAGTCGTCCCTAGGTTTATATTTACCTTTTTTTTTCTTTCTAAAAATGATTTTATTAATTTGTAAAAAAAAGATTTTATTAAAAATTATTAAAAAAAGAACTTTTATTAAAAATTTAAAAAAGGTTATTTTTATTAAAAACTTAGGGACGACTTTTTCGACCCTAAGTTTCAAATGAGAGTCGTCCCTAGGGTAGTCAATATTTTCAACGGAGTGGGATGGGGGACCCACATGGTCGTCCCTAGGTTTCAAAGGGGTAGTCGACCCTAGAAATCTAGAGACGATTTTTTTGCACACCCCTCTTGGGTCGACTTAGTCGTCCTAGGGGTTTAGGGTCGAAAAAGTTACTCTCTAGGACGAATAAGTGGTCCCTAGGGTGCAAAATTGTTGTAGCGCTTGTTTAATAATAATAGTTTTAAGTATCTTATTTCTCAGTTATAGTTTATTATGTAAATGATGTGTAACATATGTGTCAGTTGTTAACACGAATTTTCAACACATAAATAATACCGATCAAGTCTTGTACGTGATACATTAAACAAGGACTCGTAATAGACTAGAAAAAGCATTCCTCCAAATGTATACATGTTTAATCTCTCGTATCAACCCGTTGGGAGAGGATCTATACTCTGAATCGCACCCCAGCTACGCACAAGTTTCATTTCAACTTAAGAGGATGGTAAATTCTGAGTTCCCTTTGGTCCGATTATGCTGAATGCAGCTGTAAGTTGCTGTATGCATGCGTTCAGGTCATTCTTGAATGTGACTGAACCACTATCCTTAGCCTCTTTGTCACAAGCCGTTAAGATGTCACCAAATAGATTGCGGAAATGTTGAACCACAAAAACCTCAAAGTTCTGGGCATCATAAAAAAAATTTCTCATTGATTAACCAACAAACAGTAGGAACAAAATAAAGTTAAAAAAAATATATCTGAGATATTACCTTGGGTAGGCTCTTCATGGTGTACACCATTGTCTTGAGTGTCTTTATGAAGGTATTCCGATTGTATAATACTGAAGACTCTTTACCATAGAAAGAACCACTCAAAATTGAATATGTTATATCATTGAATAAAGGATTGGCGTTCAAAATCCGATCCTGTATGGAGATCAAAAGTTGCAATATAGTTGAACTGCCAAGAACCCACATTGTCTCCTGGCCGCAACTTGTTTTTGGAAGGCTTAACAGAACTTTACCACACTTGTACAGATTCGGATTGATACCAAGACCACCAGAGCGATAGTGCACAAGCTGAATTTAATCAGAAGTAAGATTCGATAACATAAGCTAACTGTCATACTTAGGATCAAAAAGTATATAGAAAAAGAGAGAATTTCATACTGGTGGGCTATCAGGATAATCGCTGGGCAAGCACACATCAAAGAAGAAGAGACCATAATGATACGGTGTCTCTCGTGGTCCCACAATTACAGCTCGTAAAAGATCCATCCTATCTTCATAAACCCTCACAAATATTGTCTCTGTTGTCACCCAAAATATAAATTCAAATTCAAATTTCTTAGTTTATAGCAAAACAATACGAGTGTTTCCTAATAGATTGACATACCAGGCAAGCACTCAGCAAGAATTCTCCACTCTTCACATATCTTGTCAACCCACTCTTTTGGCTGCTGTAATATATCAATCAATAAATTATTAAGTGAATAATCTGTTGAGAAAATACAACCACGCACACACTTTACCTGGTTCGTTGCCAAACTTTCGGCAGAAAAAAAATGATCTGTATGGTCCACGACAGTGTCAAACTTCGTGAAGTTTTGATACCTTTTCAGAACATCTTCTTCATTATAAAGCCCTTCCATTTGTTGGCTGTGATTCTGGTCAACAAACACATCTTCCATAGAAAAAATACCAGCGTGTGATTTCCAGTTCCTTCTCAGAGTCTTCTTAATCGCTAATTCAGTTGGAGTATGTGAGGATATGGATGAATTCAAAACAAAAGGTTTGCTTTGACCCTTGCTATACAAAGGTTGCCCTCTTTCAACTTCCTCTCCCTCCTCTACCAAAACCTTAGCTAGCGTAAAATCAGAGAGGGACTTGAAAGTACATTGATAGAAAGTCCGACCAATGTCCTGCAACTTGTAACAAGAAAAATATCAAGGCCGGGTTAACAGGCTAGTAAATAACTTGCAGTGTTTCATTTTATGAGAAGAAATTTATTTTCATCCCATGTTTGCAACAAGAAAGGAATTTGTATATGTAAAATCATTTGAAAAAAGAAAGCCTTGTACTGAAGAACAAAAATACAAGATGTTTCAATATCTTAGCAACTTTTATACGTAGAAACAAGCGTATACCTTCCTCTTTTTCGACACTGCAACATTCAGGTCTTTTGCAACATCCTGAAAAGTTAAGAGTAATTAAATAACCCATGAAAATATCACATCCGGTCATGATCACCTTACTAGAGTTCAAGCATAAAAGTTCTCAAAGCATAAACCCATTTTACACTTTGAGGAAGAAAAAAGAAAACTTATACCTTCCTCTTCTGCTTCACTTCAACATTTATGTCTAGTCCAGCAATATCCTGAGATGTTTGAAGTAATTAACAAAGTGTATAACATTCTAAGTTAACACTAGAGAATCAAATGAATACACAAGAAGCGTGGGAAATAACTATGGCCAAAACATAACCATAAATAGACTGCGTCTATTATTCTAAACTAGCACTTGAGAACTAAATGAGAGTATAAGCAGGCAAAGACTCACAGGGGTTGATACTGGTGCATATGCAGGCGGTTGAGGAGCATCGATTTCAATCAGATGAAGGAAACTTTCAACTTCCTTTGCTCCGATTTTGTTAAATGCCTTTGCAAGGAACTTGACGCATGCAGAGACATCTTTCTTAAACTTAGTTGAGCAGGTCTGCTTTTTATTACTAACCAGACACCCCGCTTGCAAACCTTCCTTATAAGACTTGCATGACATTAGTATATCATGTGCACGCTTGCGAAAGTGCCCAGCCACAAAAACCTCAAAGTGCTGGATACGTCATACAACAACATCTAATAAGATAAACGCATACTCATTGAGCAAGAGTAGAAAGAAAATGTTTGTTTTGATTACCTTGGGTGGTTTGGCCATGGTACACACCATTGTTTCGAGCGATTTTAAAAGGATATTCTCGTTGTATAGTAAGGAAGGTGGTACTGCAGCAGGCGAATCACCCAAGGATGGAAGCGCGTTAAACAAAGGCATTGTATTCAAAATCAGACCCTGTATGGAGAGTAGATATTGGAGCATGTTGGAAGTGCTAGGTACCCACGTGTTTTCGAGTGCAGCAGTTGTATACATGCGGAATATTTGATCTTCAACACAGTTGTTCAAGTGTGAGTTTGGATTGACACCAAGAAGAAAAGAATGGGAGCACACGAGCTGAAACAAAAAAGATCAATCCCTTGTTACAATTACACGAAACAAAGCAATGCATATATGTATTAGGATAAAGAAGATAAAAGGAAGAGGATGACATACTGGCGGGGTGTCAGGGTAGTTGGTCGGGAAACACACATCAAAAAAGAAGAGACCATCATGAAAAGGAGTCCCCTCTGGTCCGATAATGACAGCTCGTAAAAGATCCTTCCTGTCTTGGTAAGCCCTCACAAATATAGTATCTGTGGTCAGGAAGCATGCATCGTTAGGTTAAGATTAAACGGCAGAAGAAAAAAACTGATGTATTGGCATACATACCAGGTAGGCGCTCCTTAAGAATTTGGCAGTCTTGGTGTATCTTGTCAGCCCAATGATTTGGAGGCTGAAAGAAATGCAAAAGAGAGTGATAACAACGCATTATAATTAGTATGATATATGATAGAATGGGAGGGGCCGGGAGAGTAGTTAAGTTACCTGCTGCAGGTTAATAGCAGAGTTGTGTGCAGAGTAAAGATGATCGGAATGGTCTATGACAGTGTCAAACTTGCTAAAGTTGTCATAGGCTTTGAGAGAATCATCTTCATTTTTTGTATCAAAGCCAGCAGCTGGGATTGCAGGATCATCGAGTTCGGCTAAAACATCTTGTATAGCAACGACGCCTGAGTGTTTGTCCAGGAAGTCCTTGATGCATGTTTTCTTATGTTCAGAGAGTGGAAAGGAGGAAGGTTTGTGGCGAGGAATATGAAGGAGAAACATAGGGTCGTCTTTCTTGAGTTGCATTCCTTCCTGAACCAGGACCTTAGTCACCTTACAAGCCTGGGGGGCGGAGATGCAGGTCCCTTGAGGTTTTGGACCATGCCAATAGTCAGGAATCTGCGTGCAATCAAATGTACGTGTCTGAGATACATAACATAAATAAAAAAATAAAAAAAAAAAAACATATAACATACTGTAGTTGAAGAAAAGAGAAGTTATACCTTGTCCCTATATAGTACATCAAGCAATTCATTGAAGAGTTGTTGTTTAAGGATGCTTTCTCGAAAATTGTCCATTTGCTTGCCAAACAAAACTGCAACCTGGCGACATACAAACATATATATTAGAAACGAAGGATTTGGAATCAAAACGATTCTTAAAGCATAATAAACAATATGCAGTAGGAAGCACTTTGGGCCAGTAGACATTTAGTAATGTTCATCAGACACCAGTATTCTACAATGGAGACTTGCACTTAGCTAATTCTAACCCTAAATTTATTACTCCGTATTAGGCAACTGAAATTAGGGGGTAAAGTAATTAATACTTTGACATATTGCAGATCAAAAAACATTATATCAAGTCAAATCAAAAGGTTTAAGATGCGGATTTTACCGTTCAGATTGTTTTCACTTTACAATTTCCCAAGCGTGAAAAATAAAAGTTTACCTAGAATCGATCAATTATCTATGCTTATATCTTTGTATCTATGGGTTTATTGTCTAAATTGCCCCTTAAGCTTTCTAAGCTTGACATTTTTATGAATTCGCTCACTAGTTTGTAATTGAGGAAAAACACGTTTTGTATCAAATGTCGAATCAGAATCAAAATCAACATCACAATTTTCTCTAATTCTTCTTAATTAGAGGTTAAGAAACCCGATCCTAACACGACTAAACTTATTCCTGTCGGGTTACTCTATCATATAATTTTACTCGGACCGAGTAACTTAAAGGTGACAATTCGTGTCGGGTTCGGATTGATAGGTTGGCAGGTCAGAAAATCGCGCCTGACATTATGGGTTGTGAATCGACTCATAAAACTTACTTAACATTTATAATATAATATAAATAATTTTAAATCTAATAAAAAATCAAACGGGTTGAGAGAGGCCCTACTCACTACAAAGGAATACACCACACGATCAAACTGCACTCATGCCTCTCCCGCATCAAGTTGACCGCCAGACTGGAGCTTCGTAACATGTTGACGAAGACTTCCGAACTGAGGGTTCGGTCAGTACAAGAGACTATTTTGTCTCCTCGGAAGAAGAATAGCCCCGCTCTCTAGCCGACTGATCCCGTAAATCAAACTGGGAGGGAACGTGTCACATTAGAGGTGAACGATCAGAGGTGTCCTCTAATCACTACGATGAGCTGGTCCCTCTTTTAGTAGACTCAGCTATGAATATTCATGAAAAAATGAATGTCGGGCTCTTTCTTTCACAGCTAATCCCATTTTCTTAATGCCGAGACTTTCTCTTTCGTCGAGCCCCGAGCTTGTGGTCCTCCTTTGAGTTTGGGTTCAATTGGATGAATCTGTCAAGTCAAGGTCAACGTACGTAGCAGCAAGGATGGTCCATCGCCTATTTCTCAACCCACTTAATTTATTCCCGACTCAAACATCACCCAACTTAATAAACGAGTAAGATGAGTTAATCTAAACCCCACCTAAATATATTTGTTAATTTTTCTGTAAATTTCGGATCGAGCTTCAAGTCGAGTCAAAAATTGCGGCTAGGCGAAGTATTGAGTTGAGACATAAATGTGACAAGAAAGAAAAATGAAAGATGTCAGATTCGAGTCTCATCATGTATCTTTACATATGACCAATGGAAACTCGTCGTATACAATATAGTTGTATAGGAAATTGTATATGCATCAATATTTTTTGTACATTGATTTTAGAAGAGTACTTAACCAAGAAAGATGAAGGTATTAGAAAGATGGAAATTCATAAAGAATGCAGGTACTGATCTTTTTTTTTAGAACGGCAAATGTTAGTGGTTAGTGAGTCGAGTCGTGCAATGACATCCAAGCGGAATAATGCAGGTACTGATCTGCCTAAGGGTAAATAATTTGTAGTTCATATGGTTATTAGGATGTATTTATAAGTCAAGTGTCATTTAAAATCTTTGTGGATGATGCTTATACTTCTGTAAAACAATCATGGTTAAGACCATTTTTGTATAGTACCTACTATCTTGATTGTAAAGAAAAAGCATGACATAAACAAATAATTGTTACAACCATTCCATTCCAGACAAATTCACAACATCAGTTAGCCTTCCACCTATTCACATTATCGTTTCTGGTCTAACATAATAACGAAGTTCGCACTCCGTTCGGGTCAGTCTCTTGGTATAATTGTAAAGAAAAAGCATGACATGAACAAAGCCTGTAACAGCCATTCCATTCAAATTCACAACCTCAGTTAGCCTTCCACCTAATGACGTTATCGTCTTTGATCTAAAATAATAATGGTGATGTCCATTTTTTTTAAAACCATTGATGTGAACAAAGGCTGCAATGAAGTATAAAAAATGTTCTATATCTTAAAAATACTTCTATTCAGTTATCAGTATGTTTTCTTTAACTTTATGTGTTGTAATGTAATGCAAGAGCAATAGACTCTGATCAAAATAAAAAAATGAAAAACGCTAATCTAGATAGTAGTATATAAAGTTAATAACATCTGGATGTGGCAATTTTTTACCCATGGTTAATTTTTGGGTCAACATGGTTAAAATAAAAAAAGAAATAGGTCGAGTTAGGTTTCTCTTAATATCTTAGATGGGTCTAGATGGGTCAAACAAGCTCCTTCTTAAAATTATAAATGAGTCTACTTGTGTCTCCCTTTATACGACTAATGGGTCTAGGTGGGTCACCCAATAGGTTTATTAATATCAAAAGTGTTTCTTTTTTCCATTTTTTCACAAGCTTGTCAAATTTTCACACTTGTTAGTTTTTTTACCTCTTCATCATATTTTTACGTTTTCGTCAGTAAATTTACTTTTTTGTCAGTAAATTTACGTTTTCGTCAGTAAATTTACGTTTTCGTCATAAATTTTACGTTTTCGTCAAAAGTTTTACGTTTTCCTAAGAAATTTTATGTTTTCGTCAGTAAATTTACGTTTTCGTCAGTAAATAACGTAAATTTACGTTTTCGTCAAAATTTTACATTTTCGTCAGGAATTTTACGTTTTCGTCAGAAATTTTACGTTTTCGTTAGAGATTTTACGCTTTCATCAGTAATTTTACGTTTTCGTCAGAAATTTTACGTTTTCCTCAGAAATTTTACGTTTTCGTCAGTAAATCTACGTTTTCGTCAGAAATTTTACGTTTTCGTCAGAAGTTTTACGTTTTCCACAAAATTTTACGTTTTCGTCAGTAAATTTACGTTTTCATCAGAGATTTTACGTTTCCGTCAGAAAGTTTACGTTTTCGTTAGAAGTTTTACGTTTTCCTCAGAAATTTTATGTTTTCGTCAGTAAATTTACGTTTTCGTCAGTAAATTTACGTTTTCGTCAGGAGTTTTACGTTTTCGTCAGAAATTTTATGTTTTCGTCAGAAATTTTACGTTTTCGTCAGTAAATTTACGTTTTCGTCAGAAATTTCACCATCTCATACTGCCAAAAAAATCATATCATATAAATTACCACAACAATAAACCTTTTCAGATGCACAAAACCTCATAATATACGCTAATCTAGACACCCCATTGTAAAAGCATGTATTTTCAACAAATATTGATATATAGCAATCTTTAATCTTTATATAAAAAGAGGGAATATCTAACCTGATTTTATTGTAAAAGACTCCATCGTTTCCCCGGAGTTGTTCGTCTTTCACCGCCGCCCTCCTTACTGTCTCTTCACCGACCGTATTGTGGCGCACATTACAAAAAAAAGGAGAAATTAAATAAATCTGCAACCCAATTAACATATATCATAATTAAAATATAGACAAAAACACATTGCTTTAAAAAATAAACGAACCTGATGAAGAAATATTTTCACCAAACCACCCAGAAAAACACATTTACCAAAGCTAAATCCATTGATTCCGTGAAATTAAGCAACCTAAGATCAAGAATCATTGTATGTGTGTAAATAATGATTTGGTGGATAAAGATGGAATGAAGACATGGAGGAGGATGTACATGGTTCCACCATTCTAAACCACTGAAACCAACAATAACCACCTAAACCAACAATCAATACCACCAATCAACCAATACCACAAACCAAAACTACCTTGAAACCACCTAAACCATCCAAAGATGGTGGCAGATTCGACAGATGTGATAGTAGATTCGGAAGGATGTGGTGGTGAAAATATTTGGTGGCGGCTTTGTGTATTAGGGTTTAGAGAGAATAAGGATTTTATGTCTGGAATGTGGAATGTGTTAAGGGGTATTAGGCGTATTAAAAATTCAGAAGATAAACAAGGAAGTATAGAAAAAGATTCCTATACTTTCCATTTACGTATCCTATGTTTCCCTGAATAAATGTACTGAAAAAAAAAGGTCCTAAACCTTTTATATGTAGTAGGGATAAACTCTTACCCGTTTATGTTTACTTTCAGGAAGCGAATCTTGGCCATGTTTGCTACTGAAAATACAGGTCTTTTTACATTGGTAGATGAAGTTGTGGCTCAAATGTCACATGGAGTATCTGTTCTCAATCTTGGCGAGTCAAGTGCTCACAATACAAACACTGCTACAGCAGCAGGGTCATTGCCAACTTACACTACTGTTAACAAGAAATAATCCATTTCGTGTTTTTCATTATAGCAATTAGTACACTATGTATTTATGGCTTTTACCCTTGGATTTAAGATTTTATTATTAGGCTAGAAATGATGATAAAAATAAGTAATTGTAACTTTTCCATGTTTTTTCATTATCGCAATTAGGACGCTCTCGATTAAACATCAACAATTCTCAATTCCAACTGGAGCTAGCTTAAGTTTTCATTTCCAGAATCAAACTTGTTTAATAATGATAGTTTCAAGTATCTTATTTCTCAGTTATAGTTTAATATGTAAATCTATACTACATATAATATATATTAGTATCTCTTACTTTATTAATTACAAGAATTAAGTAGTTCAACTTTTTTAGGACAAACCCTTAATGCAACAAACTAAAGATAAATATTAAAATCTCTTCCTTCATTAATGAAAAAAATTAAGTAATACATTGATGAATATTGTACAATCTTTTATTCAAACAATAATACATCATACAATCTTATAAAACATTGTATTCACTCTCTGTTTATTAAATTTTTAAGCAATACAAATTTTAAAATAACCATTTATTTAAATTTAATCAATACATGTTATAAAACATATGTTACAAGTACATATTAAATAATATATTAAAAATCCTAATTAATAATATTTTTAAAATACTCCTAAAATGTAAAATACATCTTATTATACATATTGTACAACTAATAAAACATAAAAACAATTCATATAACTTATATGTTGGTGGTACATATGGCTTTAAAATGTCGAATCAGAATCAGAATCAAAAATTTCATATATCTTATTATACGTTTTGTATCAAATGTCGAATCAGAATCAAAATCACGATCACAAGTTTCTCTAATTCTTCTTAATTAGAGGTTAAGAAACCCGATCCTAACACGACTAAACTTATTCGTGTCGGGTTACTCTATCAGATAATTTTACTCGGACCGAGTAACTTAAAGGTGACAATTCGTGTCGGGTTTGGGTTGATAGGTTGGCGGGTCAGAAAATCGAACTTGACTCATTTAAATAATCGAGTTCACTATGCTAACTCTAACTTAGCTTGTTTACACATAACTCGAACCTTGACCCATTTAACCCAGATATATATTTGGTTTTGCGAGTTAATAAGTTACATGAGTTCAATAGGTTAAATGGATTTTGTGTTAACCTATTTAACCCCTTTTGTATACAAAAATTGACACATTATAGGTTGTAAATCGACTCATAAAACTTATTTAACCTTTATAATATAATATAAATAATTTTAAATCTAATAAAAAATCAAACGGGTTGACGATTCGATCCACTTAATTTATTCTCGACTCAAACATCACCCTACTTAATAAACGAGTAAGATGAGTTAATCTAAACCCCGCCTAAATATATTTGTTAATTTTTCTGTAAATTTCGGATCGAGTTTCAAGTCGAGTCAAAAATTACGGCTAGGTGAAGTATTAAGTTGAGACATAAATGTGACAAGAAACAAAAATGAAAGATGTTAGATTCGAGTCTCATCGTGTATCTTTAAAAAAGGAATAAAATAAAAGTTGGGGGTTGATCCTCTAAGATGAAAGGTTTGAAGTTTACTCTTCAATTAGATGTGATTATAAACTCGAATCACTAACTAATTACTTATCATACGACAAAAAAATACTACAGTAGGTATTTCTTTTAAAAAGAACAATACTAAATAAAACCTACCAAACAAAAATACAAAGAGAAAGCATCTCACCTTCGATTAAACAAGCAAATTAAAAAGAAAATAAAACCCATAAGAACAAAGTAAAAATACACAACATGTCAAATGTGAAATACTAGCTACAAAAATGAAGATCCATTTGAAGTTGATGGTTGTATAACATGTCAAATGCTCCATTATGTATCATTTTATTCTTATGTTTTGTATTTAATTTAATTTTTAAGTATGCATATATTTTTTTTTCATTTTACATTCAAAACTTACTGCTAACTACTCTATCAAACATTTATGATATAATAAAAAAAACGCGCTTGCTAATAGGTAATAGCCATCATTACGGCACCAGCTTATCACATTACACATTTGATTAATTGTTTTGTACCGTATATGTGAAAGGTTCTTCAAATATAAGATACAAACTAAATTACAAATTATGTAAACCAGCTTTATGATCAGAATTAAAAGGACAAGGAAATCACATTACGTAAATTACTAAGAATTTTGCAACAATAGACCGAAACAACGTTAAAAACTTATCATTGTCTCGTCAATCCCATGTTGATATCCACTTATATCGATCACGTAGATAATCCATTGATTTCGCGTGTCCCTCGTAAAATTACCGGTTCTGATTTAAAGTCAGGTAAATGATTGACATCTAAGTTTGTTGGTTTAACATTTTGTCAATCGATGCTCCTTCATCTGTTTTGGATTTTTTTATCAAAGTATGTCATGAACTTCAAGCGATTAAGATTAATATAAACAGGTAACAATTCTTATTACCCGACCAATATACACCAACGGGATAAGAAATATGGGTTGGGCTTTAAAACCCTACCGACACATTGTCCGAAAAAACCAAGAAGATATGTCAGAATTCGTTTTCTTCATAAAAGACTAAACAAAATAAAGTAACTAACGGCGTTATAAATCAGTCAATCAAAAACTTCAATTTGAAGAAATGAAAGTTGATATCACTAAGTCACATAAGATTATTGAAACCATATTTGCTAGGTTAGAGTTTACCCAGGTTGCAAGAATTCGAGAGGTAACTAAAACCCTTAATAATCTAATTTCAACCTACACTTTCACCAATCTTTATAACAATTGAAACTGGGATGATGTCTTTCTTTTTGCCCATGTGGTTTTTAATCCTTGTTCCCGACGGTGACATCGTAACACTTGTTTGTTCACATAGTGTACTGTTCTTTTTTAGTATTTTGAATGAAAATGGTTTCATTAGATTTGTCATGGTAAGCATGCTTAGTCACACCGCTACTCTTAATCACACATCAGATTCCATTCATTTTCGTTACAGGGAGCACCCAAGCATTATCCCACATACGAATCAACCAGTTTTAGGAACAACATTGTTAATGTCAAGTTTAATCACCTCAATCAACCAATGGTATCAGATTTCACCTCTACATGTCATGTTTAGGAGTTGCTACTCGTTCGTGCTACACGGGTCTAACATTTGAATCTTAATGATCCTAGGTTCAAGATTATTCCACATGGTTGTTAAAGTAGAATGAGAGTATTAACAAACTAAGATCATGTGGAACAATCATGGACCTAGGTCGTTAAGATTCAAGTGTTGGACCCATGTAGCATGAACGATTCATAACTCCCAAACATGACGGGTAGGGGTGAAAACTGAGACCATTGGTTGATTAGAGTGATTATACTCAACATTAATAATGTTGTATCAAAAAACAGTTTGATTTGGGTGTGGGATAGTGGTTGTGTGCTATTTGTGAAGGAAACGAATAGAATTTGGTGTGTGAATAAGAGTAGCGGTGTGAATAAGAATGCTTACCATGACAAACCTAATACTAACATTTTCATTCAAAATCCTAAAAAGAATAGCACACCATTTGAACAAACAAGTGTTATGGTGTCACCGTAAAAAACAAGGATTAAAAACCACATGAGCAAAAAGAAAGACATCATCCAAGTTTCTATTGTTATATCGGTGAAAGTATGGTTGAAATTAGATTATTGAGGGTTTCACTTACCTCTCAATTTCTTGCAACCTGGGTAAACCCTAACCTATCAAATATGGTTTTAATAATCTCACGTGGGAGGAGCTTCACCGATATCGACTTCCAGTTCTTCAAATTGAAAATTTTGATTGATTGATTTATGACGCTGTTAGTTACTTTGTTTTCTTTAGTCTTATATATTGAAGAACGAGCTCTGCCATCTCTTTTTGGGTTGGTGGGGTTTTTTAAGACTGTTTATTAATGACCCCCAACCAACCAGTAGGTGGGCCTAGCATTAAACAATTACAATTAATATGCAATGTTGAATTTAATACTCTTCAACCTCCATCGAACAAGTCGTAGAGTGATTTTAAGATCACAAATTCAACCTGCCATGTGTCATCTTTCTACTTGCCATGCATACTTTCATTTATTAGTTTAGGATTATATAGTGTATAGATAACTTTGTAAATAATACTTAGAAAATTTTATTTTATTTTAAGTAATAATTATACCATTGATTTTAATCTTCATAAAAGAAGCCCAATATTGCCATAGTTATATACACATTCTTGATTTCTAATTTCTTAACTTTGTTATTTGCTTATTTAACATCTAGTAATTTTCCTGACTCGTTAAATGAATATTTTACCCTTTGACTTTTATTTGGTCAACTATGTGCTTAAACTGCTTTTGAACCAGGAAGTTATCCCGCGTTTTCTGAAAAAGCGTCTGAGGACGTGTAATGACTTGACACTGTGCTCAGTCATCGTTCTGAGAACTTTCTGTAAATCTGGCCTAATTGTTGTGATGGTCAATGAATTGACGATAATCCGTGAGGTTATTCGTTAACTTTGAATTATGTGCTTAACTGTTTAGTTTTACCTGCGTGATCGTTCTTTACGAGAATTGAGTGTTTATTAGCTTTTGTGTATGTTTCTATGTACGTACTTTAATCATTTTTCTATTTATAGTAATAAATCGTATTTTCTGTGAATAATTATTTTTCGCAATGTATTTCGTATTTTTCGTTTAATTGTCATTAACATTAAAACATTTTATAAATCATAAAATATCATTTTTTCGTCGAAAAAGCATAAATTTTATTTATTTATCTTGTCATATTTTCAACTTTTATGCGTTTTTAAACTTAATTGTATATATTCCAATAATTACCTAAAACTAATTAACAATTTTACCTTAAACCTTTAACTAATCACCACTAGTAAAGATTTGAATTATTTACCCTTTTTGGGACCCTCATAACCGGCCAAAACAGTACATCAACACAAGGGTAAGTTGAAAATATTAGTTCATGTCATATACTTACCACATTTCCTCTTATATACATGCATACATCGCTACATTCTAACCTATTAACAAACTTAACTTATTATTAACACCAATCATACACATTTACCTTTATTATTTTTCACACGCAATCTCTCTTCCTTCTCTCTCTACCCACGGCTCAAACAAGAAACACATAAAACTCCATTGCTGATTTTTACAAGCTTAATTTCAAGAAGATTTAGCACTAGTTACATACAACCAAGGGTTTTTATAATGAAAAGGAAGTTAGGGTTTGCATATTTTGGTTGATTTGGTAAATTTTGAAGAAGTTGAATATAGTCGTTTATTATGGTTTAGCTTTTTGATTGGGTTATTGTCATAACGTAGAAATGCTACATAAGGTAATTCTTAAACTATTTCGATCTTTCATTTTTCATGCATAATATTTGTAGATATATGCATGCATGTTGCATATCATGTGTTTTTCTTAATAATAAAAGATGGAAAATATTTTCATGTTGATAAACTTTTAGATCCATGTGATTTATGCTTGGATCTACTAAATCTATGTATTTTAAACATGCCTTGAAGTTTTTACAAAAATATATGTTAATATATTTGTAGATCTATGAGCTTGAACATGTTTTTACTATATTAATTTTGTATATGAATCTGTGGAGAAAACTAGTAGTGTTACTAATAGTGGTTATGTTTGAAAATGGTCAAAAATATATTTTTACAAAAGTGTAACATTCTGTTTGAATCTTAATTGAAGCAAAAAAGGTTATAATGTTTTTTTGACACTACATTAATTCGATATTTTGAAAATATAAGTTAATACCTTCGTTTTGATATATTATAAGCTAAAACGGAGTTAAAATGAGCAAGATATGGTCATTTATATTTTGTTGTCGAAAAACTTAATTTTTACAAAAACTTGTTGGGTCCACTAGATATGGATCTTGCAGCCTGTTAAGAATGGTGAACGACTTCTGTAACTACAAGTCTATGTTGGGAATAAATTAAGGCCAGATCACTTGAGCGCTGACAAGAACAAATCAAGCGTTGACAGGAACAAAGCAAGCGCTGACAGCTCAAGCGTTGACAAGTTAAAGTCAAGCGTTGACACATTGAAGACTTCTACTTAGGGGTGAGCAAAAAAAACCGAAAAACCGAAACCGAACCGAAAAAACCGATCGAATATAAAAACCGATGGTTCGGTTTCTACGTTTTCAAAAACCGAAAAGTTTTGGTTCGGTTTTGGTTTTCATCCAAAAACCGAACCGTAAAAACCGAACCGAACCGAACCATTTTATTATATAAAAAATATAAATATAATATAATATAAATAAATAAGTAATATATCAAAATTATAAACTAATATTCGTTCTTTTAGGGAAATATGAGTAATATATTTATTTCATTGTTTATACGCGTGTTTGATATATATTTGTGCTTAGTTGACAATATATAATTACATATGTGACAGTAATCGTTTGTACGCATATTTATTTGCATGTGTGTTTATCTTAAAAATATGTGTGTAATTATAGATTAGAAATTTGAGATAAACATTATTAGGCTTAGATTGAAAAAAAAACAAACTATTTTTACACGCAAAACAAGTTTTTTAATCTAAATCGGACGTACCCATATATAAACGGTTTTAAAAACGAAAAACCGAACCGAAACCGATTACAAACCGAAAAAACCGAACCGCCCAAAACCGAACGGTTTCCGGTTTTGGTTTTTTAAAAACCGAATATGTCGGTTCGGTTTCGGTTTTAGCCAAAAACCGACCCAAACCGAACCGTGCACACCCCTACTTCTACTAATCAAGTTTAGGGGAGGATTGTTGGGATATAAGCTACACGTTTATTATATTCTAGAATACTTCTAGTAAGGATAGAAACGACAATGTATTTTCTATGTTTATCTTTTCCTAGAATAGTTGATACGTAGCTTATTGTACAAGGCTTCTTAGTCTATAAAAGAAGGCCTTTAGGTTAATGTTCAATATCAAGTTTTACATAAGTATTCGTTCATAAACATCTTTCATTGTAAGCAAGTTCGACATTGATAATCAAGGTGAAAGTTTGTTTATATCTTGTGTGTTCTTATTTAAGTGTTAAATTCCGCATAACACTTAGATTCACAAAGCATATACAAAGGTTTCTCTACGTGCTATACTTGATCTAATCTCGTATACACAAAGCTAATCGATCTAAGTTTGGGATCAACAAGTGGTATCAGAGCTTGTTGAGGAACTTTTGATCTTTGAAGAACACCAGAACCATACACGAATACCAAAACCCTAATTTTCTCAAAACCCTAACAACATCATGTCTGAAGCAATAACCTCCTCCTCATCAGCCTTACCTAACATCAAGATTCCCATGCTTGATGCAACCCACTTTGACCTATGGAAGTTCAACTTTGAACAATATCTGGGGATCTATGACTACACACTCTGGGAGATTATTGAATATGGAAACTCATTCAATAAGGCTCAAAAGATTCTTGATGCCATTAGTCAAAGAACAGCTGTTGAAGGATGCCCTGAAGAGGATAAGAAAGAAAAACCTGGAGATGGTAGAGCTGTAGGTGCTGAAGATATTGCAAAGAAAAGGGTTGACATGAAAGCCCTAAATATTCTAAAAGTCTCTTTGGGACAAGAAAACCAGCACAAATATAGAGGCTATGAATCTGCTAAGGATCTTTGGGAAGCACTTGAAGTTGCATATGGTGGCAATGCAGATACTAAGGAAGAAAAGAAAAAGCAACTTCTGCATGATTATGCTGTCTTCAAAGCTCAGCCCAATGAGAAACTGAGTAGTGTGAGAAGCAGATTGCTTGATATCACAATCAAGTTGTCCTTCATGGGGACACAAGTTGGTGATGTTGACACCAATGCTACCTTTCTGAAAAGTCTTGGTGAGGCATGGAAGATTGAGGCAAGATCTATTCTTGCCAATAATACTTACAAGAGCTCCTCATTTGATGACATCTACAACAAATTAAGACTGTTGGAAGATGAGACTCTTTCAGATCATGGAAGCAAATATTCCACCAGCAACATGGCCTTCTTCTCTCATAGTGAAGGTCAATTCAATCAGAAGGACTCTTATATGCATCCAGTTACTGGATCATCATATGTCAGCGCTGGAACAAGTCCTGTCAACGTCTCTTTTTCAGACGCTGACACATTCAAGAATGACTCTCCAAGAGTTAAACCTGCTGGTTTGGATTTGGATACTGTTTGTGCTTACATTGCTTATTTGCCCAATGGCTCAGTAATTACATATGAGGACCTTGAGCAGATAAGTGATGAGCACTTGGAAGAGATGGACATCAAGTGGAACATGGCTCTTGCTAGTATAAGAGCAAATAGGTGGAATAGAAGGTTCAAGAAGAAGATGACCTTCAATGCTAAAGACACAGCTGGATTTGATAAATCCAAAGTTGAATGCTACAACTGTCATCGTATGGGGCACTTCATGAGGGAATGCAGATCTCCTAGAAGATCTGATGCTGGTAAACCCTCAAGTCAGGTTGTTAAAGCTCAAGATTCCAAAGCCATGGTTGCAGTTCAAGGAATTGATGGTACAGGATGGGATTGGAGCTATCTGGCTAAGAATGCTGAAGAGGATAAGGCTTTGGTTGCTGATATTGAAGAAGAAGAGCATGCTGAATATGCTCTCATGGCACACTCCTCCTCTTCATCTGACAATGAGGTATATGATGATGCTTTTTGTAGCAAAGGTTGTAGGTTAAACACCGATAGACTTAACAAAGGGGTGTTAAAACTAAAAGATGATATGAGCACTGAAAGGTGTAAATTGTCCAATTACCAACTAGCTCTTACTGAAACTGAGAAAACTGTTTCTGAATACAAGAAAATGGAATTTGACTTAAAAGATAAGATAAATATCTTAAAACATGAGCTAGAGGGTAGTATGGATATTAGAAACATCATGACAAAGGTCAATAGAGACCTACAGGCTAAGTTAGATGAGGCCATTAAGAATAAAGATAATATTGACCTCAAGATTCAAAGATTTGATAGAGCCACCCAAACCCTAGGAGACTGTGTAGCTAAACAAAGGGATCCTAAGGACATGACTGGGATTGGGATGAATGATTACTCTCTGGTTCCACCACCAGCTGGTGACTTCTATGGTGTCCTTAGAAAGGATTTGTCTTGGACTGGGATACCAGAATGCCAAGAGGAGGAATTCATTCCTCCACCAAGAGTGGTCACTCCAGTTAAAGAGTATCAACAAAAATTGACTGACCTAAATGAGTGGAAGAAAGCTAACCCTACTTTATTTGTTAAGGGAGGTTTGCTATGTGAAAGTCCCAATGAATCACCACCCATTAAGGTTACTCACCCAATCACTGGTAAAGCTGTTGACCTAGGCTCCAACACTATTAGAAGACCTACCATTAAATATGCAGAGATGTATAGGAATAATAGGTCACCCAAGAGCCAAGTTAACAATCATGGAACATGTTTCTTCTCTACTAGACCTAAGGTTGTGTCTAAGAAAGCCTGTTACACTTGTGGTAGCTTTTCACATTTGGCATACAAGTGTGTCAACGCTCCCAAAGCCAGCGCTGATAGGAACAATTTCAGCGCTGATAGGAAGAAAGTCAACGTTGTTAGGAAGTCAAACGTTGTCAGACCCAAACCTTGTGTGCAGCAAAGTCCACAAGTGATTAGACATGCCCCATTCTTCTCTAGAAGGTCTAACACTCATGGACAAAGACCTTTTCAAAAGACAAACACCTGGTCAAATAGGCAATGGGTTCCTGTAGCAAACCCTAGGTTCAACGCTGACAAGGGTAGTTTCAGCGTTGACAGGACAAAATCCAACGCTGACAGAAACGTGACCAGACCTAAATATTTGCAGCCACAAGGTAAGGGGTCTAAAGCTTCTTCAAGCTTAACATGGAGACCCAAGAAATATCAAAACCCTAATAATAATGGAATTTCAATGACTTGCAATAGATTTAATTACATTTCAAAGGTCATTACAAAACCTATTGGGGTTAACTGGGTTTTTCATCCTAAAAAGGATGAGAATGGGGTTGTTGTGAGAACTAAGTCTGTTCTCATTGAACAACCAGATGAATCCAAGTCTTCTGAGACTTGGGTTCCCAAAGAAAACTAATTTGTTTTCTTTATGTGCAGGGCATTCAAAGACAGATCAATGATAATGGATATTGGGATAGTGGATGCTCAAGGCACATGACAGGAAAGGAAGACTATCTGACGAACTTCACTCCTATTAAAGATGGTGATAAGGTATACTTTGGAGGTGGATATGGGACTATCACAGGCAAAGGAACCCTTCTCACCAATAATCTACGTTTTGAGAACGTCTTCCTGGTAAAAGAACTGGATTATAATCTGTTTAGTGTATCATAAGTTTGTGATAACAAAAATAAGGTTCTTTTTACTGATACTGAGTGTTTAATGTTAAGCAAGGATTTTAAGATCCCTGATGAGAAATATATTGAATATAGAACACCTAGGCATAAGGACATATATAATGTGAATTTAAATGGGATTAAAGTGAATACAAATATGTCTTGTTTTTATGCTAAGGCCTCAGTAGATGAAAGTAATTTGTGGCACAGGAGACTAGGGCACATAAATTTTAAAAATATAAATAGACTTGTGAGGCTTGTTTTAGTTGATGGTTTGCCTGAGAAGGCCTTCCACAATGACCACTCTTGTGTTGCATGTCTTAAAGGCAAGCAACACAAGGTCTCATTTAAGTCCAAGCAGGTGCATACTAGTTCCAGATCTCTTCATATGCTACACATGGACCTCTTTGGTCCAACAAATATAGAGAGTTTGAATGGCAAGTCATATTGTTTTGTTGTCACAGATGACTTTTCTAGGTTTACTTGGACATTCTTTCTAGCTATGAAGAGTGACACAGCTGATGTTCTTATTGATTTTATCACTCAGATTGAGAAAAGGTCTGGAAATGAGGTTAAAATGCTTAGGAGTGATAATGGTGGAGAATTTTATCACTCAGATTGAGACGTTGATGGCTCAGACGTTGACAACAACAGTTCAAGCGTTGTTAACCCAACCGCTTACAAACACGGTTCAGACGTTGACAACACCTTTGCACATATTTTCTCTTCCACTTTTGAACAAGGAGAATCTTCCAATGTTCATAAAGAGATTCCTGTTGATCAAAGAGAGTCTGATGAAGAAGATATTGGCAACATGGAGCGTGAAGTTGAGGACACCAGACTTTTTGAAGGAGGGGTTCTCACTTCCACAATGAAGAATCACCCCACATCTCAGATCATTGGTGATATTATGACTCCAGTTCAGACCAGAAGATCTCACCAAGGTCTTGGTGGGTTTATTGCCAATATACACAAGAAGGTTGATACCCCTCTTGTGCAAGCATGTTTGTTTGCATGTTTTCTGTCACAAGAAGAACCCAAGAAAATATTTGATGCTCTCAAAGAACCAAGTTGGGTGGAAGCAATGCAGGATGAGCTTCACCAATTTGCAATTCAGGATGTTTGGGAGCTGGTTGATTGTCCTAGATATGTCAGACCTATAGGGACAAGATGGGTTCTCAGGAACAAAAGAGATGAAAGAGGTATTGTGGTTAGAAACAAGGCAAGGTTAGTGGCTCAAGGTTATACACAAGAGGAGGGGATAGACTATGAGGAGGTCTTTGCACCAGTTGCAAGGATTGAAGCTATTAGGATTTTTCTAGCCTATGCTTCCTGCATGGGCTTCACAGTCTATCAAATGGATGTCAAGAGTGCTTTCTTGTATGGCACCATTGTTGAGGAAGTATATGTCATGCAACCTCCTGGTTTTGAGGATCCAGAGCATCCAGATAAAGTGTATAGAGTCAAAAAGGCTATGTATGGTCTTCATCAAGCTCCTAGAGCATGGTATGGTACTTTGTCTTCCTATTTGGTGGACAATGGATTCAAAAGGGGCACCATAGATCAGACACTATTTACAAAGAAGAAAGGCAAAGATGTTTTGCTTGTGCAGGTCTATGTTGATGATATCATTTTTGGGTCTACTGATCCAACGATGAGTGAGGATTTCTCCAAGCTTATGACAGACAAATTCAAGATGAGTGCTATGGGGGAGATGAACTTCTTTCTTGGTTTACAAGTTCAGCAGAAAGAAGATGGTATCTTCATCTCCCAGGACAAATATGTTGCTGAGATCTTGAAGAAGTTTGGCTTTTCTCCACATGAAAAGAGGGCTACTACTCCTATGGATAGAGAACACCCTTGGGGAAAGATTGGAGATGGGAAAGATGTTGATGTCAGGCATTATAGATCCATGATTGGATCCTTGATGTATTTTACTGCCTCCAGACCTGACATTATGTTTGCTGTGTGTGCTTGTGCACGCCATCAAGTGACTCCCAAAGAATGTCACCTTTATGCTGTAAAGAGGATCTTTAGGTACCTAAGATGCTTTCCCAGTCTTGGTTTGTGGTACCCAAAGGATTCACCATTGGAGCTGATTGCATATTCAGATAGTGATTATGGAGGTGATAAGTTTCATAGGAAATCCACAACTGGTGGATGTCAGTTTCTTGGGAGCAGTTTAATATCTTGGCAATGCAAGAAACAAACAGTGGTGGCTAACTCTACAACTGAAGCAGAGTATGTGGCTGCAGCAGCATGTTGTGGTCAAGTGTTGTGGATTCAGAACCAGCTGTTGGACTATGGGTATAATTTCATGCATACTAAGATATTTGTTGACAATAATAGTACTTTATGCATCATTAAGAATCCTGTACATCATTCTAAAACTAAACACATAGAAATTAGACACCATTTTATAAGAGATTGCTTTGAGAAAGGTTTAATACAACCAGATAGGGTTGACACTGAGGAAAATGTGTCAGATTTATTAACTAAACCTTTTGATACTAGAAGATTTCAATACTTGGTAACAAGTATTGGAATGGTTAATCTCACTTAATATGTGTTTTGGATTCTTTTTGTAAAAGTATGTACAGGATGATGCATTATTGGTCTTATTGATGATTTAGATTTTCCACTATATTTTTCTAACACTGACAAAGGTTGCTTGAACACTGATAAGTGTTTTTGCAACGTTGTCAGCAATATAATTGTCTAACGCTGACAAAGCTTTCTTCAACGCTGTTGTGTGTTATCGGGGCGTTGTCAGCAACAATGTTAGTTTTGTGGTTTTCAATCTAAATGTGCAGATGGTGTTAGCAGTATACCATTGGATACAGAGTTTCTTATGGATCAAAGGAGAAGCATTTGGACAAGTTTTTATTTATGGATGATGGTTGGAATGTTTCATTCCTATCTTGACATAAATTTTTATGTTCATGCATGCTTTTAGCAAACTTTTTGTATCACCGTTTCAGGGGAGGTTTTAGGAACCTTTAGGATGTTTGGGTATCCATATGATACTCTTATCACAATTCTAGATTGTGTCCACATGTGAGTATGGGTTAGTTTTACTAAACCATGAGGCACTGTAGCATGCATAGTATATCAACTTTGCATGCTGCCAAGACATTTTTGGCCTAGAATTGGTTGTGGTCTGTTGGGAGACTTGGGAATGATTTTGATATGGGATTTACCTGGGAGTAACAAGGATTTTATAAGGTAACTTTGTTGTTAAGAATTTTGGTTAGCAAGGGACACTAGAGGACTGTTATGTCTATCTTGCTTATGCAAGTGTGCATAACTGGACAGTGCTTGCCGCCCTATAATAATTATCAGCTTTTGGTTATCTTCTCTAGGATAAATTACTTGTTAAGGTCATTTTTCACTTTTTAAAACAATTTTATTTTTGGACGCTGACAAGATTTTTCCAAGCGTTGTTGTGACCAAATTGGACGCTGACATGGCTTTAGGCGAACGTTGACAAGATTATAGCCGTTGGCCGTTGATAGGTTATTTTTTACCGTTGACACCTAATGGGGCCTACCCAGTTGTTACTTTTTGACATATTTTCAAGCCGTAATTTTAGGAGTTGTTACTTTCATTAAATACATGAGATAACTTATAACTTTTTCAATATTTTCATGATTAGTTTTTGAAAATCTTTGCCTATTTTTGGGCCAATCACATGCATTCTTTCTCTCCTATAAATTTGGCTCCTATTTTTAAACAGGGTATCTATAATTCTTGTCTAACACTTTTCTCTTATCAACTTCATCTTCTCCATTTCAAATTACCAGCTTCCATCAATGGCACCAAGGTTTAACTCAGCAGAATTGGAATTGGGGTTCAAGTCTCAACACAATATGATTGCTTATCTTGTTGCTGATAATGATTTGTTTCCTCAATACACACAAATGGTGGCGTATTTGAACGCATCCCCATTAAGGTATGCTCTTTCTCATGCACCAGTCATTCCATTCACACACATTAAGTAGTTTTGGAACACTGTCAGTTCCTCAACAGTTAATGGAGTGACCACATTAACTTCTATTGTTCATGGGAGGTCTTGGGTGGTTACTGAGGCCTTGGTACGCCAGGCCTTGCATCTTAATGATGCTGATGGTGTAGCCATTCTTCCCATATCTGAAATAGAACAAGGGCTTAGGGCTTTGGGATATCCTTTTCCTGATGAAGGTACTCTTAATAAGTATCATAAGCAGGAATTTCCCCCAGCCTGGAAGTACCTCCTTCACATCCTCCTTCAATGTTTGAGTCCCAAATGTACTGCACACAATGAGATCAATAGATCCATTGCAAGTGCTATTGTGTGCATTGCAACAGGGCAAAAATATAACTATTCTAAAATGATTTTTGAAGGGATGTGTAAAAACAAGGGGACAAAAATGACTTTAGCTTATCCCCGTTTTCTGCAAATGATTTTTGATGATCAAGGTTACTGTTTAAGGGATCACAATGATTTTTATAAGATCCCTGAACAAAAGAAAACTATTTTTACGAAGATGAATTCACCACCTCTTAGAGACTTACCTTTAACCCCAACCATGCTTGCTGTTATTGCAGCAGCACAACCCCAACCAGACTCCCAACCTCAAATTGACCCTCAACCACAACTTGAACCCATTCCTGAACCTTTACCCTCACCTGAACAAATGAAAATTGACCAAGAACCCTTTGACGCTGACACATCAAATGTTGGCGTTGATGTGCCTATTTCCAACGCTGACACACAACCTTTACAATCCCAAACACCCCTTAACCAACCCACATCTACCCATTCTTCCACACCATCTTCCACACCACCTGAATATAGGTTGATGAAACGCCAAAGGACTACTGGAGTGTTCTCCTCTGGTGGTCCTAGCCATGAAGCAGAGAGAACCACCACCACAAGTGTGGCTGGTGACCTGGATGAGGCTGGGACTATTGGTTCTGGCTTAGATGTTGGCCAAGTCAGTCCCACTATCATTAAGTCCTCATCCTTGCCCAATGAATCTGACTTGGGAGGTCAAATCCCCATTTCAGATGAGGGCAGACTGGAACCAATGACTCTTTTGGAATTGACGGCAGTCTGCATTAGCTTGCAAAAGCAAAATGCAGACTTAGTACAAATTGTCAGCTCACAATGCCTTGAACTCAAGCAATTGAGGGAGAGGATTGTTGTTTTGTAAAGTGATCATGCTAGGAGGGGTATGGAGGAGTCTTCCAAAGGGGAGGAAGATCAAAGAAATCTGAGTGATAAGGGCAGTCAAGATGGTCAATCAATGGATGTTGCTGAAGCCCTTACAACTTTGAAGGAACAAACAGGTTTTGATACGTCCTTAATCTCTCCAAACAATCTAAATTTATCATTTACAGCTATGTTGAGAGAGGTTACACAAGGCGCTGAGGGAAAATATTTGAGCGTTGACAAGACAAATTTGGACGCTGATAGAAGTATTTTGGGCGCTGATAGAGGAAATTTGGGCGTTGACAGACCTGCACATGAAGGTGATGTATTCCAGTCATCATCTATCATCAAGGAAGTTTCTACTCAGGTATTACCATCTACCTTACCAACCATTGCACCATCAGATAAGGGTAAGGGTAAATTGGTAGAAGAAATTGTTCCAAAGGATGCAGCCCAAGTTGAATTTGATAGAAGATTGGCTGAACAAATGATGGAACAAGGTGAAAAGGAAAAGTCACCATTTGTTGTGACTTCTGAAGAAGAAAGTGATGGAGCTAGCTCAGACTCAAGTGTGATGATTATAGAACCTGAAAGGCTTGAGTATGGTGATGAGCTTGCTAGGGAAAAGTTGAGAGACTTAAAATTGTAGGTTGACTTTGACATGCCAGAGGTGGTTCAAATGTACAATTCTTGGGAAGAAAGCTGCATGGATAATCCAGACTTGACCATTTCAGATCAAATATGGGGTTTGGAGCTTCTTCTTAGAGTTCAGAAGGATTGTAAGGTGATTTTGAAGCACAAGGCAAGCAATATTCTCTCAGAATTGAAAAGGGATAGAAGAGAGCTCTACTTTATGTTGCTCAGATGTCATGGAGTTGGATGGACACATCAGAAGTTGAAGGCTTTGACATTTGATGAGTTGGAACATAGGGCTTATCCTATTTGGGTGAGAGTGCAGGAAGCAAACACTCTCAGACTTCTTTCAGATGAAAGAAAGGAGCAACTTGCAGAAGAAATGGAAATCAAGAAAGCTATGATAGTTCCCAGGCCAGTGAAGAAGGGATTTAAACTTGAGTTTCCAAAAGATATGGATCCACTATATCCAAGTGAAGCAGTTATAAGAAAGAGCCTCAAGCTCTCCCCATTAGAAGCTTCAGATATGGTGCAGGTGTTACCATTAGATTCCAGGAATCCAATTGTGAGTTATGATGAGGATGAATGTGGATTCTGGAAGATTGGAAGATTTGGCAAGGAGGTACACACTTTTACCACTCTCATATCTTTATTTGCAAGTTGTGATAGAGAAGACTTGGTGGACCTTTGGAGGTTACTAGAGACCAAGTATGAGGCTGAAGCACCAACTTCAGCTAATGGAATAAAACTTTGGACCACATTCAAAAGAATGTGTGGGACAAATGAGGAAGATCCTGAAATATGGAAGGATCTTGAAGATGACCTCAGTGGTCTTCAATGGAGGTTATATTCAGCTGCTGGTGTATACCATTTGAGTTCTATAAAGTTTGCTGAGTATCTACTTGTGGATGCTCAGTATTTCATATCCAAGGCTGTTTTGGAAAAGATGAAGGACACTCAGCTGGAGATAGATTATTCAAGTGACGTGGCAAAGAATTTGATCAGATTTATTCATTACCAATATGAGAAGGTTTGTCAGACTCCTCCAAGTTCTTAATGTTTATTCAGAAACTTGATCATAAGAGTGGATATCAAGTTTAGGGGAGGATTGTTGGGAATAAATTAAGGCCAGATCACTTGAGCGCTGACAAGAACAAATCAAGCGTTGACAGGAACAAAGCAAGCGCTGACAGCTCAAGCGTTGACAAGTTAAAGTCAAGCGTTGACACATTGAAGACTTCTAGTAATCAAGTTTAGGGGAGGATTGTTGGGATATAAGCTACACGTTTATTATATTCTAGAATACTTCTAGTAAGGATAGAAACGACAATGTATTTTCTATGTTTATCTTTTCCTAGAATAGTTGATACGTAGCTTATTGTACAAGGCTTCTTAGTCTATAAAAGAAGGCCTTTAGGTTAATGTTCAATATCAAGTTTTACATAAGTATTCGTTCATAAACATCTTTCATTGTAAGCAAGTTCGACATTGATAATCAAGGTGAAAGTTTGTTTATATCTTGTGTGTTCTTGTTTAAGTGTTAAATTCCGCATAACACTTAGATTCACAAAGCATATACAAAGGTTTCTCTACGTGCTATACTTGATCTAATCTCGTATACACAAATCTAATCGATCTAAGTTTGGGATCAACAGTCTATTCACAGAGAGACTCTAGATAACACACACAGTATAAGTGCGGAATACAAATACTATGAACAAGAAGAAACAGAATAACTATAATGACTTGATCCTTACTAAGGATTTCTAATATTAATATGAACTAAACAATGTTTGATCAAGGTGTGTTTAACGCTTCTGCCAATGGTTCCTTTTATACTACAAGGAAACCCTAAATACAGCATTAAACCAAAACGTGTAACTTCTGATATGCATATCATTTCCTAACATATCTCATGCATATCCTAACAAACTACTCAAAATAATAATGTTTGACTTTCTAAAGACCAGCTACTAGGACCAGGAGGAACTATATACCTCCTATCATACCTATTACAAATGTCTATTACAGAGGTCTTAATAATCCTCCCCTAAACTTGAATTTGACTTGTTGAGTTCAAGTTTCCTGGTAGATCTTGCAAAACAGCTTGAGGATTAGAACATCAACACAAACAGCAGCATCATAACCATCAGCATGAACAACATAAAGACTGCTGCAACGAGTAACACCTAAAAGCTTTTTGAAAGCTTGAAATAGAATCTGCACCTTGTTGAATCTTTACAGCAACATGAGCAGATTTGATGAGCCTTTACCAAGTAGCTGCTCGCTCTTGGGCTAGCTAGTCTTTGTGGTGGAATAAGCATCACCATGGGAGACCAGAACCCAGCCCAACTCTTAGAACGTGAATCAATGGTGAGTGGGGGTACCCTAATGATTTTGGGCAAATCATCACAGCCGTCAACGGATTTGATATGAGTCTTTACCAGAAGTCGTACCCTTCCGGACTAGCCAACTCTTAGCAATGAAGCATCGGTGAGCTAAAAACCCTATAGCTTTGAGCAAGCTATTACAGCTATCAACGGATTTGATATAGATCTTTACCAAGAGCCGTACCCGCTTGGACTAGCCACTTTTTAGTCTAGGACCAAGGCAAGTGAAAACCCTCCAATTTTTGGTAAACTGGCAACCGTCAACGGATTTGATAATCACACCAGAGCCGTACCCTCATGGTGAATCAACTCTTTCTTGTTTGTTAAACATGGTGAGTTGAGCACCATTTGTTGTGTGGACTAGGTCCAACACCAGAAGTACATCTCAAAAACAGCCCAAGTATGAAAACTTCAAGTGAAAAGCAATGTCATGATGGAAAAGTATAAGCAGATATTATATTATGTACAAGTTTGAAATTCCAACACATGTTTAAAGTATAAGCATATATTATATAAAAAGTTTTTTTTTCTCTATTTTTTTAACTATAAATAAAATGTGAGTCACCAATCACTGTACACATTGGTGAAAAGAATGTTAGTAGAACACAAGAATAGAAGAACCATACCAATCACTTACCAGAAGCTGCAACCTTGTCTGCATGCAACCGGGCCTGAATACCTTCAACCAAGGTAGTAGCCATGGCAGACTCATTACCAAAAGGAGCATTAGATACCTGCAGATGACATTCCAGCATAGCTTCCATGGTAGCAATTGTCAGTGGATACTCCATATCCGTAAGCATAAACACAACGGCACCAGTTTCAAGCTCTAACACATGAACACCACAACCAGCATACAATTTCCACCGCCTTATCACCCATCGAGGTTGATCCTTCCATACACCGGCATGGGGAGAATCAGGAGGGGAATCTAACATCAGCTTCAAATCACCCCAAATAGTCAACCCATGCCAGTTGGGAAGCTCACCCAGAGAAGTAGGAATTTCAGCATCCACCAAACCATACAACAGCATAAGATCATGACGCTCCACCCATTGCAAAATGTTTTGCAATCCAGAGACATATCGAGCGTAGCCATCACTAGTCTTTTTTTTGGTAACCGTGATTTCCGACTCATTGGCCGACTAATCCACGGGGTTTGAGCCCACCGCCACACAGACTCAAACCAGGTAAAGCCCTCCCTTTTCAGGAGGTCGGCGTGGCCACTTCAAGGTTGTTTGCACCTAGTGGGAATTGAACTTGAGACCTCACACACTTTGGAGTTATAACCACAAATATTTTTTCCACTAGGCCACCCTTGAGTGGTTAACGTAGCCATCACTAGTCGTAATCTTATGAGTAAAGGTACCACAAACAATAGGGGATGGTCGAACTTCCCAAGCTACAATCCAACGCTTACCCATGTGCAACTCAGTCTCACTATCTGAAGCAACATCAATGAGATTAGCAGGATCTCTCTTCTCAAACGGGACAGACTTACCACGACGAGCCTTTTTCTTCCTAATAGAACAACGAGGTGAAGGGACACCAGAAGAAGATTCATCCTTGACCTTTCCAGCAGCAGTAGCATCAGTAGTAGTAGACTCAAAGTCCTTACCAACCATAGGATCAGATGTAGTTGCACCAATAGATGAGGTAGGAAGTGGTTCAGTCACCGATGTGGATGTCGGCTTCACAGCAGAAGTAACAGGAGTAGGATTAGCAGAAGGAGTGGTAGTAGCTTCATTGGTGGTGGTAGTATCAACATGAGAGGGAGTGGGATGAACAGTCAAAGTGGTGGTGGTAGGAACAGCAGTAGAAGGAGCACTAACAGATGGAACTCCAAAAGTATCCTTGGGAACACCAGACGAAGAGGTGGGAGCATCAGTAGGCTGAGAAGTAAGGACAACATGAGGAGGTGGGCGATAAATAAAGCGTTCAGGGACCGGTGTATTTTGACGCCTGATCATCTTTGTGTAAATATCCTTAAGCTCATCAAAGGACAGTCTCCTCACCCTTTCCCATGTCCATCCAGTGTGAAAGTAAGCAGCGGATTGATTCTTGACATATTATTACATCAACTTTCTCTCCTCAGTACGCGACAAAGGTCTGTTACGGCGCTTTTCACGAAGCTGGGCAGCAAGAGACAACTGTTGTTTACGCATCGAAGCCATTGCCCGTTGAACATAACTGCCTTGATTCACATCAGCACCCAACAAATCTGTGAACTGCGAGTAGTCAGAAGTAAGTATGGTAAGCACCCTCATCCAGTCATTGTCATCCCAATGCATGACATCATGCCTCAACTGCTCACGTCTTTGCTGTTGAAGGGCTTCATCCTCAGCCCTAGCTTGTTGGTCAAGCTCCTCTTGCAATCGCTGAGCAGCCTCTTCCCCCAACCTTTCTTCCTCTACTTGTCTGTGAGTACGCTTCCTGGGAGGAGAGGGTGCATCAGTCATAGGGGCTTTACCCTTGGGATCATGAGAAGGAACAGCAGAATCATCCATTGGCTTGGGATCAGCAGCAGCATTGGGAATGCATGAAGGACTAGGAAGAGCAGGCAAATCATCACTCGGCTTATCAGCAAGGAAACCCTGGCCAAAATAGTCAGCCCATCCTCCTCAACATCCTCATCAGAATCAGAAAGCACAACTTTCTTCTTTTGGCGCTTTAGCTGTGACTCCAATGCTTTAATCCTGTTCGTCAATGTAAGCACGAAGTCACGTGTGAGCTTGTGGTGCTGATTGAGGTCATCTTCCAAAGCAACCACCTTCGCATAATACCTTTGCATAAGAGCTAGCAAAGAAGTTAGAGTAACTGGTTCCTCAGCTTCCCCACCAAGAGGACTTGGCTTGGGGGATGCATCATTGGGACCAGAAGCACCAGTTGGGTCATCCATATGAGCATGAGAGCTAGATGGCTTCTCAGCAGAGTGTGGATCTGGGCTAGGAGGGGGAGTATCAGCAAATGGGGACTCATGTGGGTGAGAAGAGGGGGCAGCCTTTGAGGTGGATGGCATTTCTACCACCACCTCTCTAGCTGGCTCCTTCACCTCCACATGAGGCACACCAGTAGTAGGGTGCTCCTCCTTCATAGGATCATCCTCCAATGGAATTTCCTCCTCGGCTTCATCAGCCGGAGGAATCACATTAGGATCCCCTTGGGCAAGGCCCAACATAGCATCAGTAAGAGGCCTCACAGGACCCTTATAACCAAGTGCCATATTCGTATACACCTTGGAACTAAGCTTTGGGGTCTCGTATTCCTCCCTATTCCTAGGTAGGCACATAAGAACCTGCTGCAAAAACCTAGGGTACATCAAGAACTTATTCCTAGAGCCATTATCACTAAGGTTACAAATCATACCATCAAACAAGTAACGAGAAAAGTTAAAAATACGACCCTGAGCAATACAAATCAAACCAGTATCAAGGGGAATGGGAAACGCATCCCATCTCCCAGACTTTGGACTTAAACAGTGAATCAAGAAATGAACCAGTAGCTTCTATTGAGAGGAAAATCTATTTTTCTGGAAGTTAAACTTCCCCCCATGATTATAGCCTAGAGCAGCCATACCATCCAATACCTTTGAATTGGGGATAGAGACAACGCCACCTTCATCCTGAAGATGAAGGGAAGATCTAATAGATGCCTCAGACACCACATATGAGCGACCATCTATGGTAGCATGGAGCTCTAGTGGGCGACCCAAAACATCAACGAGGTGGGCAGTAGCCCAAAACTGACGTATAACAGTATCATACATAGTAAGACAAACAGTAAGTGCATACCTTAGATTGGAAGCTTCAATGTATTCCAGGATGTCTGTGAACTCTTCTCTTTTAGGACCTTCACCAAGATAGGCTACCTTGTTATGATCGGGTTTGTACAGGAGTGATGCCATTATGGATGATGAATGTAGTGGAAGATGATTGAGAGAATAGGGTGAAGTGTAGGAGCGTATGTGTATGTGTATGGTTGGGATGATTGAGTCAAATGAGGGATTTAACCATAAATAATGGTCATAAAACTGTTCATTGACCCTAATTATGGGGGTTACCCTTTCAAAAATTAATTGATTAATGCAAGAGTAACCACTTGCCCCTTAACCATTATTTGCAAAATCCCAGTTAACAAAGATAAATAAAAAGATATACACCAGAAGTAACTTGCGTCGACTAAAAGTCATAACGCGTAAAGGTCAACACTAGGAGCACCAAGTGGTCAATGAGAGTCAACGAAGTGAACAGTGACCCAAAACCAATACTAGAAGCCAACCATGAGTGAAATAGAAGGGTTTGTACCCACTAGAAGCAACGACTGCCACTAGGAGTAACCAAAATCTTCCACTAGAAGTAGCACACACCGCAAATACCCAGGAAATTTGTTGTTAGAATCTACCATATGTTAGACTGTGCAATGAAATATGTACACTAGACCTCCCCTTAGGCTTAGCCTCCCCTCAATCCTAGGCCTCAAGGATTGACCATTCTGTTGTGAACCACCAAGTGGTTGAACCGCGGACCATCAAAGGCTTTAGTCAATAAATCAGCAACATTATCATCCGTATGCACTTTAAGAACCTGTATCAGCTTCTTTTCATTGGAATCCCTTATAAAATGGTGCCTAATCTCAATATGCTTGGTTTGTTGATGAAAGACAGGATTCTTCACAATGCAGATAGTGCTTTGATTGTCGATGAAAATTTTGGTGTTTATGAAGTTGAACCCATAATCCAGCATATGATTTTGTATCCACAAGACTTGTCCGCAACAACTAGCAGCATCTACGTATTCAGCTTATGTTGAAGAGGTAGCTACTATTGTATGTTTCTTACATTGCCATGAGATAAGTCTTCGACCCAAAAACTAACAACCACCAGTAGTAGACTTCATGTCATTATTAACACCTGCATATTCACTATCACTATAGGCTTCAAGAACAAAAGGTGATTCCCTAGGATACCACAAGCCTAGCTTGGGTTGTGCCTTTCTTGACTGCATTCAATTTAGATACGGACGGAGCCACCTGATGTCTAGATAAGCACTTACTGCAAACATAATGTTCGGACGTGATGCAGTCAAATACATGAGTGAGCCAATCATTGACCTGTACATGTGAACATTTACCGAAGGATCTGGCTCATTCTTAAGTTTGACTTTAGTGACTTCATAAGGTGTTGCTGCTGGTCTAAGAGGTTCCACATCAAAATTCTGAAGAATCTCATGAACATACTTGTCTTGACTTATGAAGATACCATCCGACTGTTGCTTGACTTGAAGACCAAGGAAAAATGTGAGTTCTCCCATGGCACTCGTCTGAAATTCGCCTTTCATTAGCTGTTCAAACTCATCACACCATTCCTTCTTAGTAGAACCGAAGATAATATCATCCACATACACTTGAACTAGGATGATGTCCTTGGCATTCCTTTTAAGAAATAGTGTTTTGTCAATTGTGCCTCTTCTGTAGTCGTGCTTCAACAAGAAAGTGGACAGACGCTCATACCAAGCTCTAGGAGCCTGATGAAGTTCATATAGAGCTTTGACCACCTTGTAAACTTTCTTGGGGTGAAGTGGATCCACAAAGCCCTTAGGTTGAGTGACATAAACTTCCTCATCAATCTTGCCATTGAGAAATGCACTCTTGACATCCATCTGAAAAACCGTAAAGCCAACATAAGAAGCAAAAGCCAAAAACAGACGAATGGCCTCAATCCTCGCAACAGGAGCAAAGACTTCAGTATAGTCTATTCCTTCAAGTTGAGTGTGACCTTGTGCAACCAGCCTAGCCTTATTTCTTACCACAATACCCCTTGCATCTTTCTTGTTTTTGAGAATCCATTTGGTACCAATTGATGTCTTTCCATCTGGTAAGTCAACTAGGATCCAAACATTCTAAAACAAGAACTGTTGCATCTCCTCCTGCATAGCCTCCACCCAACTTTGATCTTCAAGAGCATGTGAGACCGACCTAGGTTCCACCTGTGAAAGAAAACAAGCAAACAAACAGTGAAGAAAGTCTGTGTGATTATTATGCTTTTGGTCTTCAATGTAGCTCACAAGAGCATGATGATCAGACGTTGCTTTCTTATGCATGCGGCGAGTCTTGACAGTAGAACCAGGATCTCTAATGATTTGAGTAGTAGGATGGGCTTTATTGATCTGCTGAACAGGAATAGGAGCTACATCCACTTCTAGTGCCAAGTTAGTAAGATCTCCAACAATGTCATCATCATATGAAGCAGAGTTGAAAATGCCATCTATTGGTTGCTTATGAATATCATCCAACTTAGTAGAAGTATTCTATTGATAGTTTCCCCAGTCAGAAGGACCAGAGAATCTAGTTGTGGAAGCAGGATCACTAACCGGACTACCAATAGGTGTTAAACTTGCACTAGGAGTAACATTAGGAGCACCAGGGGTAACTTGTACAGTAGGAGTACTCATGGGAAACTCAAAGCCTCCTTGTGCAGCTGTTGTAGTGGCATCTTGCTGTTGCTTGAGCAATGTGTCAAGAACTCCTTGTGAGTCCACAATGTCTGATGGAGAGGCATCAATAGGATCAGCATTGGTGTTAGGAGAGACTGTGGTGGAATAGGATGGAACAACAAAAATATCGTCATCCTCATCTGAGTCCGAAAAGCTAGAATGAGCACCTGCACTAGAAGTTACAAACACTTGTGGACTTTCATCTTGGTTAGTTTTGAAACAAAAATATCCCAATGAGTCACTAAGGTAATCAAGATCAAAATACCATTCAGGACCTTTGCCTTGGATGTTTGTCTTCTCCTCAAAGTACCTGAGATTTATAGTTTCAATGACACGCTTGGCATGGAGATTATAGACACGATAAGCTCAAGAGTGAGCTGAATATCCTACAATGTAGCCTTCATCTGCCTTGCCATCAAATTTCCCCAGATAGTCACTAGTATTCAGAATGGTGACAGGACAACCAAATGGCTTCAAATGAGCAATGTTGGGTACTTTAGCTGTGAGTAGCTCATAGGGAGTCTTCTTGTGTGGATTGGTAATTGAAACCCTATTCAACACATAACTTGTAGTGTTGACAGCTTCTGTCCAAAACATAGTTGGAAGCTTGGAATCTGCAAGCATGGTTCTCGCAGCTTCTATTAGAGTCATGTTCTTCCTTTTTGCAACACCATTCTGTTGAGGAGTCCTTGCAGCACTATAATCTCGTTTGATACCTTTAGAATTGAAAAGTGCTATGAGGTCTGCATTTTTTAATTCTGTTCCATTGTCACATCGAATACCTTTCACCTTCTTGGACAGTTGATTCTCAATGAGTGTAATAAAGTCCTTGAGAATTGAGTAGGTCTCACTTTTGGCAGCTAGAAAGAAAACCCACGTGAACCTGCTATACCCATCAGTTACTACAAGACAATATTGTTTATGGTCAATGCTCCTAATGGAGGTAGGACCAAATAAATCCATGTGTAGTAGCTGCGATGGTTTAGTTATAAGGCTGAGAGCAGTAATGGCCTTGAAGGATGCTTTGTGTTGCTTGCATTTGCTGCACGTAAGGCAATTGATGTCATTTTTGAAAGTTTTGGGAGGTAAACCAGAGACCAAGTTCATATTTGCCAATTTATGAATGGTCTTGAAGTTTACATGTCCCATCCTTCTATGCCAATTAGTGGCTTCATCTTCTGAGGCTTTAGCAACCAAATAAGCTAGTTGACTAGTAGGATTAACTTCATTCAGCTTGATACTATAGAGATTATGTCTTCTGAGGATTCTGAGTAGAACTTGAGAGTCATCCGGTAGCTTAAAGTCTTTGGATAACACCAGTGCTTCAGTATCCGTAAAGAGGACAAACTGCTTCTTGTCACAAATCCAAGAGACAGAGATCAAGTTGAAGTGTTGAAGTGCTTCCACATAGTAGACCTGCTCAAAATTAAGGTTAGGTGTCTGGATAGTTCCTTTGCCAAAGATCCTTCCTTCACCACCTCCGAAGTAGACCTTTCCACCTTGAAATGATACAAAGTTAGATAAGAGACTTTTATTCCCTGTCATGCTCCTAGAGCATCCACTATCAACAATTCCTAGAGTAGGATCTTGGTATGGAGTAATCTACAACAACAGAAAAGATATATGCAAAAGTTAGTGTCTTAAGGGGACCCAGACCTTTTCAGGCTTAAGTCTGCCTTTTGGATCTTTAGTAGATAGCCAAGAAGATTGATGAGATCCATTTTTGTTCTTAGGTTGCCTATTCATCATATGGGTGTTATTGTTTGACCAAGAACAACCTGCTGAGGGCTTAACAGCAGTACCCAAATTTCCCAACCCAAAATACATTTGGTTTGAATTAAAAGCATAATTCTGATTAAAGTTCTGAAAATAGTTGTTGGTTGGTCTATTGTAGGTGGAACCATTGCTTCTCCAAAGATTAGAAGCTAAAGTAGAGGCCCTTCTAGAAGAAGAATATGATTGGGCACATGGGTTTAGTCTTCTAGAAGAAAAAGGAGCAACTCCTGGTGGACCAGGAGCAGGATAAGCTTGATAAACAGAAGAAGGTTGATCATAAAAATCACAATCCTTAATCAAATGAAATTTACTTCCACAAACAAAGCATGTTTTAAAAGACCTTTTATTTAAATGACATTGTTTCACACTGCTAAATTTATTACAAACAACTCTAGGAGAATCAACATTCCTAGGACTCAATAAACTAGAACTAGAAACAGTTGAAGTAGAAACAACTCTCTCTTCACTCATCCTAGCACTAGTAGCAGCAGGGTCATTTTCTTGGAACTTGAAGGTCTTGACTCTTTACTTGAACCACATAATGCATAGTCACTGGCCTTGTCACTGAAAGTACAAGAGACAAGTCATTAGTATTAGTAGAGCTTTTTGAAGACTCATGCATCTGTGATCCATCCAAGTCAGTATGCCTAGATATGGGCATAAAAGTTCCTGTAAGAGGTGGAGGAACAACATGCATTGCTGCAGCTGGTTGAAACCTATTGTAACTAGGTTTCCCCTCCTCCTCCTTGTCATGATCAAAGACACTTGAAAAGGATAAATCAAACACATCTTCTGAATCAATATATTTATCAAAGCCTAAACCTCTCTTAGTTCTACCAGACATGCTACTATCAATTAACTTTGAAAGATTCTTGGGTGCTTTTTGCCATTTTTCAAATCGTAAAAGTGTAGCATCCAACTTTTCTTGCATGTCTTACTTATCCTTAATACTGTCGTTGTTTAGTTTTTCCAGTATCTTTAAGCATGTTAGTGGTGTTTTCTAAATCAATGCTTAGAATTCTAATTTTATCCTCATATTCACGTTGAGTATCTTGAAGCCGCCTCTTTTGTTGTTCCAATGTTTTTAAAGAACTCTTATATGCTTGAACATCTAAAATTTTTTTGTCATTTTGTTCATTTAGTTCATTGTATTGAGTCAATAGTTCTGAATATTTATCATGACAGCCAAGAGGGCAATTTTGTACCTGAGGCGAGATGCCCATAAGAGCAAATTCTTCTGCTTCCTCGGCATCAAATAGATTCCCAGCAATCATAGCAAATACATCAGTAGAAGCTTCAGTTGATTCCAAGGTAGCAGTCTGATGATCCTTCCAGTTAACCATAGAGTCAACAAACACCAAAGCTTTCTTTTCATCCTTGAGCTCTTGAACCTTGAAGGTTGAATACCTGTTCTTCTCCTGGTCAGTTTTGTTAGGGCATTCCCTAGAAAAATGGCCTTGCTGCTGGTAGCTATAGCATCTAACCTTGCTTCTATCAAACCTAGTTGGCTCTCTCGGGTTGTAGTTAAATTTTCGACCGGGTTTCTTTTCAAACTTATGAACCCGGAGAGTGAGCATAGCCATCTGCCACTTTAGATCCATTTCATCCAAGTCAAGTTTATCAACCTGTTTGAAATCATCAAAAGCAAGCTGCTGTTATGGATCAACATCAGCAACAAAAGAGTGAAGAACAGCTTCTACCATGCTACCAGTCTTGGCTTTTGGTTCAGGAGTAGGAGTATGTTGAGAAGACAAAGTATTGCTTAGGCTACTAGCATAAGACATTGGACTAGATCCCATGGAACTAACAAAAGCAGAGTTAGTAGGAGTAGGAAAGGAATCACTTGAGTATCCTCTCACATGAGGCTTAAAGGTTTTGAGTTTATAAAACAGGTCATCAAAATTAAGATAGTCAAGGCCACCTTTTGCTTTGAGAGAGATGACTACCTGATTCCAAGAGTGAGGTAAGGCTCTAAGAAACCTGGCATTGATATCTCCATTGTCAGGTTTGGATCTGAGTTGATTCAACTGGCTAAGTATCTTTTGGAACCTATCATACCCTTGATGAATACCTTCAGTTTTAGAGATCTTGAATTCTGTGAATTCATCTCTCAGCATGGATCTGCGCATTTTCTTAGATTCTTCATTCCCTCCAAACCTTGCCTTTACTCCATTCCAAATCTCTCTAGCATCATCTAAGTGATAAAAATCACCCATGTGATCATCAGGAAGGGACTGAAGCAAAATAGTTTTTGCTTTGATTTTCTTCTGAGCAGTTGTGATTTCTTCATGAGTTTTTGGATCTAGAAGGATGACATTACCATTCTTGTCTCTTCCAGTAAGCTTCTTACTATTGCCATTCTGAACAATTTTCCAAAGGTCTAGATCAGTATTGGTGATCCAGCATTCCATCTTCATTGCCCAGCTATCATACTCATCCTTCTTCAAGAGTGGGAATTTTCCATTTGTATTGGAAACAGTAACAACGATTTGCTGATGTTGCTTTGTTATAGAGGTGCTTGCTTCTCCTGTTTCAGTAGAACTAGAGGCAGACATGAATAAACAAAGATGTTAGTAAAAAGAAAAATTGATTATTCTTGTGTAGAGACTCCCCCAGGCTCTGATACCACTCGTTGGGTCCACTAGATATGGATCTTGCAGCCTGTTAAGAATGGTGAACGACTTCTGTAATCACAAGTCTATTCACAGAGAGACTCTAGATAACACACACAATATAAGTGCGGAATACAAATACTATGAACAAGAAGAAACAGAATAACTATAATGACTTGATCCTTACTAAGGATTTCTAATATTAATATGAACTAAACAATGTTTGATCAAGGTGTGTTTAACCCTTCTGCCAATGGTTCCTTTTATACTACAAGGAAACCCTAATACAACATTAAACCAAAACTTGTAACTTCTGATATGCATATCCTTTCCTAACATATCTCATGCATATCCTAACAAACTACTCAAAATAATAATGTTTGACTTTCTAAAGACCAGGAGCACGTGTTGCTCCTACTACTACTAAGACCAGGATGAACTACATACCTCCTAACATACCTATTACAAATGTCTATTACAGAGGTCCTAACAAAACTGAACAATATGTGTGCTGTCTATAATTTAATTATGGTCGAAATGACGTTTTCGTGTTAAACCGAGTTATTAAATGAGTACTAAACGTTGTATATGAATATTGAAAAAGGGTAAAAGCGCGTATTGGAAATATTGGGTTATTGTTGCAATTTGGACATTGTAAAATTGGTATATTGCGGAAAAATGATTATTGGTTGATTTTTATTGAGAAAGTAGATGATTATCGAGGGATTACTAGAAATGGCAAATTTCAAAATGACGTCGAAAGGCTGTCGAATTTTTCGTAGAAAGTGTGTTGAGTATTTGACTAAGTTAAATTTGGGTAAAATAAAACTTACACCGAAAGGCTGTCGAAGTTCCGTCCAATAAAAAATAAATATTTTTGCCTAATTGTAATATATTGCTTATAATTAGTATATGATAAGCGACGTACGTGATAGACTTATGTGATCTAATTGCTAGCGCCTAAATTATAGTATTATATTTAGGTTGTTGCTAATGTAGTTCGCTATTACTTGATCTTACCTGTGCAGATTGATTATTTGCTTGAGGTGAGTCAATAGTCCCTATTAAATTGTTTTATATGTTTAATGTTTTGGGATGCAATAAATGCTTTTTACTTTCTTCTGGACGTAAAAACCGATTTCTTGAATGCTCAGTGAGCATTTTTTTATGATATAGCTTAAGTAGCGTTAGCCATACTCTCCATTATCATGAATCATTAATTATTCTGCTCGAGTAAGCTCTTATGTTATGGATAGATCTATTGAGGCTTGACAACCTCCACTCGAACATTCTAACGTTGAACTAGTGTATATCATTTGTGTGAACTCGAGTTATCTTGGTTAGATACTCACTTGGGGCAATTTATATGTGCAATTCTTGCATGTACAATATCATTATTTGGATGTCATGAGCTTAACTATCATAAATACTGTGAACACCGGATTTATCCTACACTTGGCACTATATCTTCCGTAGTTGCATGTGTACATGAACTGAACTTTTATGGTCCATTTTGCCATGACTTTTGAATTGAAACCTATATTCTCACCAACTTTATGTAGACCACTTTTAGCATTTATCTCAGGTATTTGATGATGATGATGATGATTATTATCTACTATATGAAGTATTAACAGTCCATATGCATTTCACGGCTAACTTCGGATATTTACTACTTATGTCTTAAACTATTATCTCGTTGACATCTTTAAAACTTTATTATTCCGCTACTTTGTCTTTTGAATACTGTAACCTCTGTACTTTGATGTTTTAATTTAATCCAACGAGGTATTTTTATAAAGCGTCTCATTTAGAGTCGTTCTCTTTTACTTTGAACTTTAATATAATGACGTAACAGCTTTCAGCTTTACCGCTTACGTTGACCGATTTTGGGGTGTTACATTTATCTATTATGGATCATACCCATCCAAATTATTTATGAGTTCTTCTAAATTCACATATAAATGCCCCAAGAGATTTTTGATGAACCGGTCCGAATTGACCGAACCAGATTAATAAAAAAATCAAATAAAATCCAACTTGAATATGTTATCTTTACTACTGACCCGAGTTTGGACCAACCCGAATTAACTCAAACCCGACCGTCACAACTGTATTAAAAGTGTTTGTTTAGGCTTATCAAGCATAAGTCTATTTCAACTTATATTTCATAAACCCTGAATTTGTGACTTATTTAAAAGCCTGTATTAAACATGTATAAGCTCATAAATTTCAAAATAAGCAACAAATTTGAGACCTATAAAATACAAGTCAAAATTAAGCTTAATTTCGACTTATATTTTTTGAGCTTATAATTTATGAGTTATTTTAAGACTTTTGAACTTGTATAAGTTTATAAGCTTATAAGTATTTAAACGGGTTTTTCTATCTTGTGTTCTAAGGACATATGATAAAAAGGTAAAATATATAAAGAGTATACATGAATTTTTATATACTTTTCTATAAGGGTGAGTTTGTTTTTGTAAAAAAATGTCTGAATCACGTCTGAATCTGACTGTTCAGACGCGATCAGATGTTTTGGATGTTTTCTTTTGTCAGTCAGATCTGATAATATAGTAAACCTCTGTGTTAGCCCTATATTTTATATAGTCGAACAAGAATGGAATAGGTCATCTTAGTCGTTATTGGTCTTGTATTGTAATAGGTTAGTCGGGAAAACCGGGCTTGGTATTTAAGCTAATATTGTATAAATTAGGGGCGTAAGCCCAAGCAAAGCCAAGCCCGACCCATGAACAAGCCCACTAAGGCCTTATGGCCGTGGCATATAAATACCCTCTTCCATGTGTGGAAGAGGGTGTTGGTTAGCATTTGATTTCTCTCTCTAAAAGTGTTTAATCATCTATAATCTCTCTTATTTTTCTCTCTACTTTTCTACTCTTTATCTCCCTAAATATCATCTTATATTGTGTTATGGATCAAAGTGGGTTTAACATTTGGTATCAAGAGCCTATAGTGGATAGGTGATTGAAGATTCGTGGTTGCGTTCTTAATGATTTTGTGAGGTATTTGATCTATAATCCTTGATCCAATTTTTTTTTTGTGTTTTTTATGGTTTACTTTTGATACAAATCATCTACATAGTTGTGGTAGAGATTTGGTGTTATTTATTTGGGTAAAAACACAAAATTTTTGGGTTTTTGGATCAAGTTTTGGCTTAAAGTTACATTTTTTATAAGTTTGCTCCGAGAAACACGGGATATCGATCAACAGTTAGTAATTTTGGAAAAGGGTTTTGTTTTTCCGAAATTGTGGGCTTATTCAGAAGAAATTTTTCGGAAAAGGATTTATTTCTCTGAAAAAGTTGTGTTTTTCCGAAAATAATTTCGAAGAAGTGGTTTTTCTCTGAAAACCTTTTATTCCGAAAAAGATCATGTTCCGAAGTTTTTTCCGAAGAAGGACATTTTCCGAAGATTTTTCCGAAGAAGGTATTTTTCCGAAGTTTTTTCCGAAGAAAGGTATTTTCCGAAGATTTTTCCGAAGAAGGACATTTTCCGAAGATTTTTCCGAATAAGGTATTTTTCCGAAGTTTTTTCCGAAGAAAGGCATTTTTCGAAGATTATTCCGAAGAAGGACTTTTTCCGAAGATTATTCCGAAAAAGGTGTTATTCCGAAGATTATTCTGAAAAAGGGTGTTTTTCCGAAATTTTCAATTTCTCTGAAGAAGTGCTTTATTCCGAAGATTTTCATTTCTCTGAAAATTTCACATATTCCGAAGATATCATTATTCCGAAAAACTTCATTTTTCTGAAAAGATCAGTACTCCGAAAATTGAAGATTTCTACAAAAGTATCGAGTGTTTTTTGGCCTTGGAATTTTTGGTTTCTGGAGAGACAATTCTTAGGGGATTTTAACATCTTTTCTCAACAACATCAACCACACCTCATCACAACACATCCACTAAGATCCAAATCCATTCACAATCATCGACAATGTCTAACAACAATATCAGCAATGCGACTGTAAATCAAATTCGTTTGGAACAAGGTGGCAATGGAAATCCACCTGTGCTCACTACCGGTTGTTATGTTCAATGGAGATCTCGCTTTCTCAGATTTCTCGATGGAAAAGAGAACTGAAATGCTCTTCGTCACTGCCTTGAGAACCCACCTCCAGTTTTTGAATTCAGGCCCATTACCACACAAGCAGAGGATGGTACTTCATCAACTATACGAGCTATGGAAGATTTCGACACATGTTCTGCTGAGAAAAAGAAACTCCTCCAAGCTGAAGCTGATGCTGTAAACTTTATACTCACTGGAATTGATAACGATATCTATTCCACGGTTGATGCATGTCCTAATGCTATGGAAATGTGGAATGCAATTCATCGATTGAAGCAAGGTGAGTCAATCAATGTTCAAGATCTCGAGACTAATCTACTTTGGGAGTTTGGAAAATTCACATCTGAAGATGGTGAATTCATTGACTCATATTACTCGAGATTCTACAAAATGATGAATGAGCTTGTTAGAAATCAGTGCACCATCTCCAATCATCATGCCAATGTTCATTTTCTACTTCAACTCAAACCGGAATGGCAAAGGTCTTGTGACTTTAGTTAAACAAAGGGAAGATATCAAGACCGTCTCCTATCACAAACTTTATGATATCCTGAAACAACATCAGAATGAAGTGAATGAACTAAGGGCTGAAAAGGCAGAACGGTCTGCTAACTCTATTGCTTTCGTGGCTACTACTTCAACAAAACCCGTACACCGTCAACAACCACCTACTCATTCCTCAAAGTCATTAAGCTCATCCACCAAACCTCCAGCTACTGCTAAAAAGGCAAAAGCAATTGTCCCCACTCTACCTCCAAAGTATGACACCGAGTCAGATGGAGACAGTGATGATGAACAAACTTCAAGGGATAAGAAGATTGAAGAACTCATGTCTCTACTCACAACAACTTATAAGAAGATATACAAACCTACCAACAACAACCTCATATCATCATCCAATGCTCGATATAAGGAAGTTGATCATGCACCTAGGTATGATCGTGAGGCTAGGTATGATAATCAGAGGATGCCGAATCAAGTTGGGGCTAGAGATACTGTAGGCACTCCGGTTGTGCAGAAGACTGGGATTCAATGCTTCAATTGCAAGGGATTTGGGCACATGGCTAGGGAATGCTAGAAGCTAAAACGGGTTAAGGATTCGGGATATCACAAGGAAAAGATGTTGCTGTGTAAGAAAGAAGAAGCAGGAATTCCACTCACAGCAGATGAAGTTGACTGGCGTGATGACACTGATGATGAAGCCGATGATCAAGAGCTAGAGGCACATTATGTGTACATGGCAAAGATTCAAGAAGTGCTTCCAGAGACTGCTGATACTTCTGGACCTATCTTTGATACTGAGCCAATTGAAAAGGTACCAACATATGATAACTATAATGTGTTTGCTAATGAACGACGGCATCCTGAGCAAAGCGAAAGCATCAATGACACATATGTAACGGACACGGAGGATAGCAATATCTATACGGATTCACAGCATATGTGTAATGATGAAGGTAATGCTGCTCAGGATACTGACTCGGATGAGGACCGTGATTTGCTTGCGTCTATAATTGATTCTTTAAAACATGAAATTGAGGAAAACAAAGAGGCTAATAAACGTTTGAAGCAAGCAAACACATCCTTAGCCGAGGAGATGGACAGGCTTAAAGAGTGTGATTATGTAAAAGAAGCTGATCGACGGGTTGCGATAGCTAATGGTTTGGTATATGAACGTAAGGTACTCAATGAACAATATTGTTCTGAAGTAACACACGAAATTCATATTTCAAAACAAAAGATATTGGACCTTGAAGAACAACTGCTGCTACATAAACTCCAAATTACTGAATTAGAGTCGGCTAACAAAGAACAAACTGAGCTTTATAAAACTCGTGAAGAAAAGGATATTGAAAAAATTCTTGCTTTGGAAAATAGAGTCGACGCGTTAAACAACATTGTTTGCAAAACGGGTCAGTCTATTCAAACTATGAATATGCTCAATAGAAATATGAAAACGAGTTTTGTCAAGCCTGAATATCTCAAGAAAGTTCAAAGTACCAAGCCTGCTCTTTATGATATCGGTTGTTATGTTGATAATCTTGCTCTTATGCTTTCCCCTGACTGCGACGAAATCATTCATCAACAAGAAGAAAGTCGATCAAACTTAAGTGATTTAATAAACCTTTCTGATTCTGATAATTATATTAAGTTTGTTCCTCAAAAAGAACTTTCCAAAGAACAAAAGATGTACAATAATGTTCCACCACCAAGTGATGAACCCCAAAAGAAAGTTTCTTTAAAAAGGAGTTTCAAAAAGCAATCAATTTTGTTAGAAAAACAAATTTCGGATGATAAACGTAAATGGGATGAGAAAAGCAAAAGTGTTCACCAATTTGAGTTTATAAAACAAGGGGTTTTAAATTTGTACAAAGGTGTCTTCGACTATGAAAAAGTTTCTAGGGATACCATTTGGAATATTAAACCTAACCCGCAAGTAGAAGTCGTCATTCAACAATGCATTGTTCCAACCATTGATGACCTTTCAAAAAATGTGGAAATGTTTTATAATGCTCTCACTAAGGAAATGTTAACTGATTTAAGCTATGTCAAATCTCTTGAAGATGAAGTTGATTTTCTTCAAATTAAATTAAAGACACAAGAACACCAATTTTCTAACGAAATTGATCGACTTTCTAAGGAATACTTTTATGCTGACCATATGAATGCTATACTTGGTGTGTATACCGATCTTGATCAATATTGTCATGTAGCATGTCTAGTGTCAGAATCGGACGAGAAATGTCGCAATCTTGAAGTAGAGCTTTCGAAACAAATTCAGTCATATAACAAACTTTCGAAAAGTTTTTCCCAACTTGAGAAACACTCTATTTCTCTTGAACTTGCTTTACAAAAAGGTGATAAAACTCCTAATCATAAAAAGTATCAAGAAATAGCAGCTTCTTCGTTTCGACAATTAAATGAAAAAGGTTTCGAAATAAATGATTTGAAAGCTCAGCTACAAGAAAGGGACATAGCCATCAGCGAGTTACAAAAACTCATCGAGAAAATGAAAGGAAAGTCTGAATTGGATAAACCATCCGTCGTTCGTCAACCGTATGCGGTTAAATGCCCTAAATCATCTATTTTGGGAAAACCTCCACATACTTTGCCTAAGCTAGGAACTGATAAGAGCACAAATGTGATAGCACCTGGAATGTACAAGATGAACACTAGGTCCACTCAAACTGGAACATCGAGGTTACCTCAGAATACTAGGAAAACTAATCAACGTGTGTCTTCTTCTACAGGAGTAACTCCCACTACTAGCGTTAGCGGACCACAGCTTAAGAGCACTAGAATTGAAGATAGAGTCATGCCTAACAATAGTCAAGGGAATAAGAAGGAAGTAGAAGATCACCGTAGGAATTTTAAGTTTTCTAAGAATAAAACGTCTGTAACTGCATGTAATGACAGTTTGAATGTTAAGACTTCGAATGTTGAATTTGTTTGTGTTAAATGTGGAAAATATGTTCGTACTTTCAATCATGATGCTTGTGCTTTTAATCATAATGGCGTGAATGCTAGAACTAGGAAGCCTATTCTTGTGCCCACTAGTACTAGAAAACCCACAAAAACTTTGAACCAATCCACTGCTCAACCACTTAAGAAGCTAAGTGCGTTAGAATCCACTACTCTACGTAAACAAAAAATGTTAAAGAAGCTTTATGAGAACATGAGTAGGACATGTAAACAGAGGTACTCAAGATTTACACCACCTGGATACAAATGGGTACCTAAGACAACCACTATTCTAATTGGGTCTATGAATGTTAGTTTGCCTTTTGAATCTATGTCTACTAATATTTTGGAACCCACTTCTATCAAGGGCTCCCATTTGTCAAACTCTACATTGTCTTCTAATGCTTATGCAGCTCGTCGAGATCATTCTCTTCATAATGGACTCTGGGTGCACAAAGCACATGACGGGCAATCTCAAACTTCTAATTAACTTCGTGGAGAAGTTTCTAGGTACGGTACGGTTTGGAAATGATCAGTTTGAACCGATACTCGGATATGGAGACTTGGTTCAAGGGAATATCACTATAAAACGGGTTTATTACGTCGAGGGACTGAATCACAATTTATTCTCGGTCGGTCAATTTTGTGATGCGGATTTGGAAGTGGCTTTTCGGAAATCTACTTGCTATGTTAGAGACTACGATGGGAATGACCTTCTTACAGGTTCTCGTGGTTCTGATCTCTACACAGTAACTCTTCAAGATACATCTTCAACAAATCCAATTTGCTTAATGGCGAAAGCTACATCTTCTCAAGCATGGTTATGGCATCAACGATTGTCACATCTCAACTTTGACACCATCAATCTGCTTTCAAAGAATGATATTGTGACCGGTCTTCCTAAGTTAAAATTCGTCAAAGACCATCTTTGTTCTTCTTGTGAGTTGGGGAAAGCAAAACGGAAGTCTTTCAAAACAAAGACTACCCCAAGCTCAAAAAGACGATTGGAACTTCTACACATGGACTTATGTGGTCCCATGCGTGTAGAGAGTATTAACGGGAAAAAGTATATTCTCGTGATTGTTGATGATTACTCTAGATACATATGGACTCTCTTCTTAAGGTCCAAAGATGAAACACCAGAGGTTCTCAAAAACTTTCTCAAGATGATACAACGCAATCTTCAAGCTCAAGTCTTAACCGTAAGAACGGATAGGGGTACTGAATTTCTGAACAAGAATTTGCAATCTTACTTTCAAGAAGAAGGCATTGAACATCAAACGTCTATTGCTCGAACTCCTGAACAAAACGGCGTTGTCGAAAGACGGAACCGCACTTTGGTCGAGGCAGCTAGAACAATGCTTTCTGCTTCAAAATTACCACTATTCTTCTGGGCTGAAGCTATTGCAACCGCCTGTTACACTCAGAATCGTTCTCTCGTTATCCCTAGACATTAAAAGACACCTTACCACATCATCACTGGCAGGAAACCTACAGTTAAGTTCTTTCACGTATTTGGATCTTTATGCTACATTCTTAAAGACGGTGAGAATCTCGACAAGATGAAAGAAAAAAGTGTTGCATGTATTTTTGTGGGGTATGCTACATTGTCAAAAGGATATCGAGTTTACAACAAGAAAATAAAGATTATTATAGAAACAATTCATGTGAACTTTGACGAATTTCCACAAATGGTACTTGAACACAACAGCTCAAGTCCCAAACCTCATTGTCCTACAATGGCACCTACACACAACAGTGTACGTCCCGTGCAAGAATGTCAAGAAAATACTCTTACAGCAGAATCGACGGATACGACACATATGAATGAGTTGGTTGATTTATATGATCCAATGTTTGATGAATATTACTATGGAAACAATCAAGTTGTGTCAAAGCCTTCCGCTGTCAATACTGCTGATGCACCTGAACAAAATCAACAAGACACAACTGCCTCTACTTCAGCAACCGTTTCTCAAGAGACTATTCCATTGGATACTCAACAAACTCTAGAAACCATCATACAACCAACATCACCAACCATCAATGTTGAAGGAGGAACCAACAATCAAGCAGTCGATGCACAACCTGACGAAGAAGAATTTATCAACCCGTTCGGTACACCGGTACACGAAGTCGGAGAGTCTTCTACTCAACATGTTGATCCGTCCAACATGCATACATTCTACCAAAGATATCCATCCACTCACCATTGGACTCGTGATCATCTATTGGAGCAAGTAATTGGAAATCCTTCACAACCGGTTCGAACACGCAAACAACTCAACACCGATGGCGATGTGGGTATGTATGCACTTACCGTGAGTTCAACTGTACCTACAAACATCAAACAAGCCATGACTGATCATGCGTGGATTGAATCAATGCAATACGAAATTCATCAGTTTGAACGCCTAAATGTTTGGGAACTTGTTGACAGACCTTATAGAATCTCGCTTTTAGATTTCAAATGGATCTGGAAAAACAAACTGGATGAAGAACAAACCATCATCAAAAACAAATCTCGTCTTGTGGTTAAGGGGTATCGTCAACAAGAAGGGATAGATTTCGATGAATCATTCGCTCCAGTTGCTCGTTTGGAAGCTGTCAGGATATTCCTTGCTTATGCTGCACATAAGGGCTTCACGGTTTTTCAGATGAACGTTAAAACTGCTTTTCTCAACGGTCATTTGAAGGAAGAAGTATATGTGAATCAGCCGGAAGGATTCATCGATCCTCATCACCCTGACAAAGTCTATCGTCTCAAGAAGGCTGTATATGGACTTAAACAAGCTCCAAGGGCATGGTACGAAGAACTATCCAACTTCTTGGTCTCGAAAGGATTCTCCAAAGGTTCTATTGATCCTACTCTTTTTATTAATAAATATGGGGATGACATACTGCTGGTGCAAGTTTACGTTGATGACATTATTTTTGGTTATATGAACCCAAAACTTTCAAAACGTTTTGAAGAATTAATGCACAGCAGATTCGAAATGTCAATGATGGGGGGGCTAAAATTCTTTTTAGGCCTCTAGATTCATCAATCCCCACGTGGTATCTTCATAAACCAAGCTAAGTATGATCAAGAGATACTTAAAAATCATGGTATGACCTCATGTGCTCGCGTTGGTACACCATTGTCGACCACATCCCTAGACGCTGACTTATACTCATATCCCATAGATCAAACGCGATATCGTAGTATGATCGGGTCACTTATGTATCTTACAGCCAGCAGGCCTGATATTCATCATGCCACATGTTATTGTGCACGACATCAAGCCAGACCTACTCAAAAGCACCTCAAAGAGGTTAAACGGATCTTTTGGTACCTTAAGAATACCATTCACATGGGACTCTGGTATCCGAAGGGAACTGGTTTTCATCTAACAGAATTTTCAGATTCTGATCACGCAGGTTGCCTTGATAGTCGAAAAAGCACTTCTGGTAGCGTACAATTTCTAGGGGAAGACAAACTTGTGAGTTGGCCGTCAAAGAAACAGGATTGCACTTCGCTCTCATCAGCTGAAGCAGAATATGTGGCTCTATCCGCGTGTTGTGCTCAAGTCCTCTGGATGAGAACTCAACTCACAGATTATGGCTTCCACTTTGATAAAATACCTATGTATTGTGACTCAAAGTCAGCCATAACCATCTCTTGCAATCCGGTTCAGCACTCCCGTACCAAGCACATCGCCGTCAGATATCACTTCATCAAGGAACAAGTGGAACGTGGTATCGTGGAATTATACTTTGTCAGAACTGAGTACCAGATAGCAGACTTGTTTACTAAAGCCCTATCACAAAATAGGTTTCAGTATCTCGTTGGCCGTCTTGGTATGAAGTATATGACTCCAGAAGACTTGGAGGTTTTGGCAAATGAAGTTGCTTGATATTCTCTCATAATAACTTCTAAGCGCATCACAGCTTAGGACTCGGACCTCAACTAAGGAAAGTTTATCTCGGACGATAACTTATCCTTCTCAACGAGAAATTAATATTTCTCGGTCATGAGCTTCTCACAAAAACATTCAAAGTTTTTAAGTTCATGAAAACCGATTTCTAAGTAAATGTCAGCTTAGAACTCAAACTTCAACTTAAGGAAAGTTTATCACGGATGATAACTTATCATTCACAACGGGAAATTTATTTTTCTCGGTCATGAGCTAGTCACAAAACAATCAAAGTTTTGAGCTCATGAAAAACGGACTCGAAAGGGGAGTGTACGTTTCAGTGCGCTTTCCCTAAGCAATAGAAGAGAAGTCTTCTATCCTGATTATTTTAAAACCGTTGAACACAATTTTTCAAGGCTTTCTCAAAAGGTTTTTCTAAATCTTTCAAAATTGTGTGTTCAACACTCCCTTCCTCATAATAGGTTTTTATATCTCAAAATGTCATATGTTATTTTGATCAATTTTTGAGGGGGAGCGTTTTAAAATCAAGCCTTTTAATGTTGTTGGGCACATCTCTAAAATTGTCATATTTTATGTATCCAACACATTCCGAAAATGATATTAAATCTGTCATATATATTATCGGTAAAGGCATCTCAACTCCGTACCTCAACACATTTTGTGGTGTCGTTTTTCTAAAATTTTGTCAAATTTTGTTTCAAGACACACATATATTGTTGAGGGGGAGCGTCCCGACTGAAAATGTTCCATGATTCATGCGTGCACACATGTTTCTCTCCCGTCTATTTTTCGGAAATTTTCATATTTTAATCTATTGGTATCTCAAATATTATATTTTTATATTAGAGATAGGGGAGAAAATGTGATTAAAATGTAATATATCGCAACAAGTGATCTTAAAGACTCAAGTGAAACTCTTTCCTTCACATGCCAAACTATTTCGTATATCGATGCATGTGTGTAGGGGGAGCTTTTCGGAAATGTAAAACTTTCAAGTGTTAAAAGTTTTGATTTTTATCAAACACTTTGAATGGTTTTCAATGGTTTTATGGTTACGATCTTTACCCAAAACAACCTACTATCCACGACGGAACGATGGAGTCAAAAGGTGGTTTAGGATAGGAACTAAGTCCTATGATCCAACCAGAACCGGAGGGATCTACCCAAGGACATTCCATAGCTAGAAATAGTTGTCCTTAGGAAAGATGGAGTGGAATGAAGCTGAATGCGGACCAACTACTTAAGTTAGCACTAGAACAATCACAACAAGGTGCTAATGATGACGTATTGGTAAGCATTGAAGGAGTTGAATATTCTATGCAACTTAGGTAGAAACCGGGTTAACACATATCTTGAAGACAAGTATCATGGACCCAGTGATGCGATACACAACCCTTTCTCAACCATTCGAGTTTCTCTCAAAAGAAACTTGTCTCATTGTCACGGAGTTTAACACGTATCTATTAACTTTCTCACTCCGAGTTAGTTAATATTGAAAAGGTGGCAGTCTGCTCCAGCCTCCGATTACCAAAATGCACTTATTGAGTCTAGAGCCAAAAGAGATCAATTTATCATCTCATTAGGACACAATCGAGTCCTACGCATTATCCTTGTGATACTGCCAGAACATCTGAGTGATATGATTCACAATGAAGATGGAAATCCTGCTTGAGCCAGCATTAAACAAGCTCATGGTAGGTAACTTGTGCGATTCTACACGAATCAAACTTGTGAGAACTGGAAAGCAACTAAGTTTGGATTCTTAATTGATTCAAACTTGATTCCAGGTTTCTTCGCAAAATCCGTGTGATCTTGCCAGAACATTCAGAGTGACACTCTTGAGTGCTCACAGTGACGAATGGAAATCCTTCCAGTGTCAACATCAAACAACACTGCGATAGGTGACTCACAAGATTCTCTATGAATCAAGCTTGTGACAAACTGGAAAGCAACAATGGTGCGATTCTTTTAGAATCAAACTTGTTCCAGGAATTTTGATTTGACGACTCTAATCAGACGTATAATTTATCCTTATGATTCACTCTTTACGTTGGCAGTCTGCTTTGAGACGGTCGAGTAAAGAGAACTGGCTACTACCGCCAGGAAACCCTGTCAAGGAGGTTCTTAATCGAATCTACCCGATCACAGGTACGGTATCTAATACCGTCTAAACGGTCTTCACCGACCGGAGGTAAAATGATACCGAGTTAGGATGAAATGTTCAAAGCCATTTTATCCGTGTCTATATATGTTGCTGCATATCAAGAAGGTGGCGTAGCTGTGTAACCGATGTCGATTCAGAAGTCACAAGAGCACAAGATGGCGATATTCAAGATACTTAAAAATGTAAGAATTTTATAGGTCATCTTGTCACAAGAGCTCAAGATGAACACTATCAAGAATAGATTGAAGATCTCAAGCACTCAAAGTCAAATGACAAAGGCTCAGATAAAGATCACAAAAGCATGAAGGAACAAAACCGTTACAAACAAGATCAAGACCAAGATACAAGACGAAAGCAAGAAGATCTCCTCTACAAGAATGTATTCACTCAATCATCTTATGCTTTTTAAGCTTTTTAAGATGACCGATATATTGGGGGAGATTGTTAGCCCTATATTTTATATAGTCGAACAAGAATGTAATAGGTCATCTTAGTCGTTATTGGTCTTGTATTGTAATAGGTTAGTCGGGAAAACCGGGCTTGGTATTTAAGCTAATATTGTATAAGTTAGGGGCGTAAGCCCAAGCAAAGCCAAGCCTGGCCCATGAACAAGCCCACTAAGGCCTTATGGCCGTGGCATATAAATACCCTCTTCCATGTGTGGAAGAGGGTGTTGGTTAGCATTTGATTTCTCTCTCTAAAAGTGTTTAATCATCTATAATCTATCTTATTTCTCTCTCTACTTTTCTACTCTTTATCTCCCTAAATATCATCTTATATTGTGTTATGGATCAAAGTGGGTTTAACACTCTGATTCAGTCAGAGTTGAAGATCGGGTCTTACTATATGTGACTCTTCTTGCTTCTTTCATCACTTTAACTATGCTCTACATTTTTTGCTGTTAGCTGTTGCTTTTTTATGTGGTTTGGTTTGTGGGTGTAGTTTATGTTGCATGTTATACAATGGAAAAGAAGGTGTATAGAGAAGATAATATGTGAAACAAAAGTGAAAAACGAATCTTGTCATAAACAGGCGTTATACTTTATTGGTATAAATAAATGGAGTACAGTTTATTACTCCGATATGATATTTTAAGAGTGATTGGACCCGATGTTTTGAAACTCGGGTTTTGAATTAATTTGGTCGAGTCATCGGGTTATTTGATCATTGGTTTTAACCGATTGGACCGTCGATTCGACCCGAATTTCAAAACATTAATTAAACCTCGTTTATTTTATGTTTGATTAGACCTTGTTTAAGAAGAATGCATATTACGACATTACCTCTCTTACTTTTTTTTTACTGAATCACAATTCTACCCTAAATAATTAATGTTTTATTATTGTGTTAAATGTATGTTAAAGTTTTATTGTTTTGTATTTATAAAAGTAATTCATGTTGCGTAAATATATACTTAAAAACGGAAACTTAAAACCATTTAGACAAGTATAAAAAACAAACAACGTAATTTCATTTAAATTCAGACTTTATAACCGTCTCTTACCAATAAAAGGCGGCGGTAGTCAATGAAAGAATCACCACAAAATAAAAAAAAACATGTTAAAAGCAATGTTTTAAAACCCGGTTTTTTAATCGACCCGGTCGAATCACCGGTTCACCGGGTTACCGGTTCAACCGGTTCAACCACCGGGTCAAACCGGTTTTGTTAAAAAGAAGAAAATAGCTATTTCACAATCTATACAATTTAAAATCTAAACATCATCAACATAGATGAAACTGATAATATATAGAAAATAAAAAATTAGATCAAACTGATAACATAGATCAAACTGATCAACATAGATCAAATTAATAACAATTTGCCATGTCATAAATAGATCCATATTTATATCATGGTCTGCACGTAAGTCATCAACCAACATCAGCAATACCATTTCCTACAATAGAAAAAAAGTGAATACATTACTCACGATCTAACATTAAAAAAAAGTTTTGTATATATACTATACCTTCATATAACTTGCTACCTGGTATTGAGTAGTAACATCTTCAAACTGATAGTATGTTGAAAATAAAAAATTAGCGATTTAACCTCATACAGATTTGGTTAGATGGTGAATGGTGAAGAAATGAAAGGGCTGTTAATAAAAATGGATTAAAAGAATGGTTTTGTGAATGGCGTTAGTTACTAGGAAGTGTAGTTGGATATTTGTGAATGGCGTTAGTTACTAGGAAGTGTAGTTGGAGAAAAATATGGGTTTTCATCATTATAAATCAGAAATAAAATAGCATTCTTTGACTCAGCCGGGTTTGCTAAACCGGTTCGACCCGGTTCATAAAAAAACCGCCGGTTTAATCCGGTTCAAAAACAATCAAAAAACCATTTCTATCCGGACCGGTCTTCTAACCGGTTTCCGGTTCAACCGGTTCAACCGGCCGGTTTGAACCGGTTTTTAAAACATTGGTTAAAAGTAGAATACATAAATGTGACAAGAAAGAAAGAAAGAAAAGGGCAAGGGGTGATACAAGTAATAAAAAACCAAACAGGTCCAAAACCTAAAAACTAGTGTAGTATAGTAGTAGAAAGAAAAGCCGCCGGAGTTTTCCAAATTTTCCGATGAAAAAAGAAAACCAAAAGCAGCAGCTTAACCCCAACTGGGCTCAGCTCCGTCAAGTACCCTTCTTTCTTTCACTTCAAAACAAATACCCTCTATTAACTTTATAACATGTTTTTTTTTTTAATTTACTTTTTGTTTTATATGCAGAAATTAGGTGTTGGGTCTGACCTGTCTTTCAAGAAATCATCCCATGATTCCATTTTAGGTTTGTTTATTGGATAATATTGTTTCTAGATGTTAAAAGATTGCTACTTCAAGGTGAAACTAGTCGTGCAAAGCGGCAAATAGCTATACAGTACTTAGTAGTTTTGGCGTGACCTATTATGGGTTCAATTTGTAATCATTGCGACAAAATAGTCTATGGGTAACAAACGAAAATGATAAAACAACATATTTTGGGATATGACACATTGACACGACACCAAAATGTGCATATTAGAACACTTTTTGAAAGTTTGTAACGATTATGTACTCAAACGGGACTTTAGAGAAAGTTTGTTGCTATTTCATGGCCTAAACCTTATATAAACGTTGAAGTTAAAGTTTTTATATTTATTGGCAAAAGGTCAAATCTTTGACATTATTGATTTATCCTGCAAAGTTTGATATTAAACTTAGTACAATACTGTCGCTTCTAATGAACTAGACATTGTCGAATCGACCAATGTAGAACAAATGAGAAAGTACCTTGCTTTCTTATGACTAAATTTGTATGCCAATTTGTATGATGACTAGTGTGGAACATTAAGTTAAGTATGTTGCGGTTATGACATTAGACACTCAGATTGCTCAATTTATTAATGATAATGACAGCAAGAATGTCAATCTATTTTAGGAAAGCGTAAAGAAAGGTCTGAGAATGGGGAGGCCGATGAATGTGAGACGAACGTTCTCACTCCTACTTCATCAGATTCAAGGTACATAAACTCTATTTCGCGTTGTTTTTTCTGCAAACACACATGTATAGTTTGCTCTAGCAGTCTAGCCCGATCAAAGGGGTGTTAGTTGTGCCTTTAAAAATGAATATTGGAAGATTTACATTTATATCAATAAATAGTTTTGTTATAGCTATTACTTAGTGGACTCCAAATCTGATTATGCCGACCATATAATGAGGTAATCAGAATGATAACCAACTTTTTGCGAAAAACTCAAGTAAAAGTGAAATTACAATAATCACTTTAGATGCCAATCGAGATACCCTTTTAGTCTGTGACTCTGTGTTTAACATCAACATTTTCGTTTTTCATATGGTGTAAATTCTGGTTAACGTAATTAGGGATACTGTGAAGGCTAAACTGATGGGCGTAGGAGTCAAAAATTCAATAGCATTAAGAAATGTGCAACAACTATGGGATGTAAAATGGCAGATACATGGTAGTTGTGATAAAAAGTACTCCGTAGGAGGGGATCTAAATGAGTGTTTGATTTATGGGTATATTAGTGGATAAAAACAGATAGCTGTGTACCTTGGCAGGAGAAAGCTGTTTCTAAATTGAATATCTAGGCTGTGATTTTTGCTTTGAAGAAGTAGGGAAGCTAATCACCGTTCTTAGGTATTTCATTTTAGTTATAGTCAGTAAGTTGTCAAAATGATAGTTCCCTGTTAGTTGTGTTGGTTTGGAAATAGATAAAATCTTGAGTCAGTCTAAATGGTTTGGCGAGTCGTGAAAGACGAGACTACCTATTTCGGATATGACATGGTTGATGTTTTTGTGATCCTAAGTTTGTGATGATGCCTGTTTGGATATTGGATCTATATTGCTTCTGTGTGAGGATGGTAGTCTGCACAGAGGTTGATATTGTATCCTATGTCTAATGTAAGAAATGTAGATCATAATTTGGGATATCCTTAGTTAGAGTTGATATGGTCCTTTGGTGAGAATTCAAGGTTTGGTGATGCCAGTCTTAACTGGAAATTAGCCTAGCCTGGTGGAGTTTACAGTCAGTGATCCTTACTTCCTCAGTCTATGATGATGCCTGATACTATCAGCTTCCTTGGCTTCTAAATGTGAGGGAGTCTGCTGCTATTGGGAAATGTAGTTAGAGGCGAAGGATATCCTCACCTGCATTGGTGATTTAGCTTAAATTTAGTGATCTGCTTTAGATAACTAGGATGAATGATGTCTGTATATTTGTTGTACTTGATTGGATTTTCTAAATACAGTTTTGATGTGTTTCTGGGAACTGTCCAAGCACTCTAAATCTGTATCTTATGTACTTGTATGTATTGGTTTTGGAGTAATATATTTTCACCTTTTCACAAAAAAAAATCCTAGTGATGAGGAAAATGAAGATACTATTTTGATTTCTATTTAGTTAACAAGCAGTCGGAGACCTTTTTTAATAACTTTTCTCCTCTTTCCAAGCTTCATGATGTATGTTCTGTTTGAAGTCGTTGATTACTTGCTATTACGATACACTTTTAACTAGTAGCAAATTGACAGTATTACAGACGAGATAGCGATGGATTGTGAAATGGTTGGTGTCAGCCCTCTTGGAAACAAAAGTGCCCTTGGAAGAGTCACACTGGTAATTTAAATTTATACTGGTCTATATTTTAATTTTCCATTGTTTTTCATTTTTAGTTTTGTCATGGTCCAAGGTTGACCCTGAAAAGAGAATCAACTTAGAAATGTGGTATATTTGTGACAGATAAATAAGTTTGGAAACGTTATATATGATGAGCACGTTCGTCCAGTTGAACGCGTGGTTGACTTTCGTACTCAAATAAGTGGCATCCGTCCTCGTGACTTAAAAAAAGGTTTTTTGTTTCCTTTTTATATACATTTGAATTATCCTTGCAGAGTAATTTTGTATTATCAGATGCATTACTTTAATAACACGAGTACATATATTATGTTATCTTCAGCAAAGGATTTCGGGGCCGTGCAGAAGGAAGTGGCGGAATTGCTCAAAGGGAAAATCCTTGTTGGTCATGCTTTGCGCAACGATCTTAGGGTAAATTGCAAAAACCAGAAACACACAAAAACAATATATAAAGGTTTCTTGCAGTTTATGCTAGTTATTAAGCTTTTTTTTTAATCATTTTACAGGCCTTGTTATTAAGTCATCCAAAGACAGATATAAGAGACACCGCAGAGTATCAACCATTTCTAAAGTATTGCTTTTATACCTTGTTCCAATCGTTACATTATTTTAAAAGATATTATTGCAAATGTAGAAAAATAAGTTTTGAGGTCGTTTGCAAAATGAAGTGTTTGCTTGTAGCCTTTATGCTTACACTAATATCTTCTGTATGATGCAGAGAAGGGCGTAGCAAAGCACTTCGACATCTTGCAGCTGAAGTCCTTAATGTCAAGATCCAAAATGGCGAACATTGTCCTGTAAGTTTTGTTTCACAGTAGGAGCATCGATTTCGACTCATATATATGAATGGGTTAATTTTGGTTGTGGTTTTTTTCTGAAATGGGACAAATCGGTTTTGTTATTCTGGTCATAAGAGTTAAAAGTCACCCTAAATCTAAATATGGTTTTGGTAACCGTATTAAATGCGTTAATAATAGATAGAAATTCTAAATATTGAAACTGGAAGGGTTTCCGGGTTGGCCAAACCTTACTTTGACCAGTTACACAGCCAAATCAACACACCCGTATTGCCACCTCTATTGCAAAGTTGTACACTTCTGTATGGGGCTACATGAAATTACTAATTCTCTAGACAGGAAACATTATCTGCGCAAATATATGTTAAATAATGCTATGCTGTGCACACTGTTTACAGATAGAAGATGCTCGTGCTGCCATGATGCTTTACATGAAGAAACGGCGGGAATGGGAGAGGACTGTTAAAGATTTAGTCAAGATGAAACTAAAACAGAAGAAGCGTAAACCAAAGAAACATAAAAGAGCAGGGTCACCAGCATCTTAGATTCACTGTCAAGCTCTCTCTGGAACAAATCTTAAAAGTTGATAGTTATCGTGGCAGCTTAATGAAACGGTAACTGGCGGCATTTCTGATAGAGATAGGTAATCTATCGAACAAAGATGGTGATATTGTTCCTCCATTAATTAAGAATTTATTAGGGGGTATTTGTAGAAGGCCGAATTGAGCCAAAGTTTTGTTAGGAAAACATGAAGAAAAGAATGTTGGAACTTAAGAAATATGATCAGTTAAGGGTTTATTAATATTTCTACAATTAATCGAGAACAGTCATGTAAATCTCTGATGTGCTATTTATGACTACTTCAGATTAATTTGAATGTATTATTTGGCTTCGGATATAAATTCATCTTCATGTGAGACAAATCTTAACGAATTGTCATGTTACAGACTTGCAGGTGAGTTAGATATTTGATAAAGCATTCACATCCTAGTTTAGGTGTCATATTCTGTGCGACTTTTTAATTAGGGATGCGCGTATCAGGTATGGAGTGACGTGGTGAACTTGATCAAGTGTGTAGGTCTATAACAAGTGCGCATGCATTTGTGATCTAATCACAGGTAGTTGCTTCCTTGCTCTTAGACGTCGAAACAAATGAAAATAACGATAGAAGTACTCACACTTGTCACCAGGACCTTAACATTAATCGAGCTTTGACCTCGGCTCTAGAACAATAGTCAAAATATATACATCTACTCTCGGACTCCAACCACAACCGCTAACCATCCATTAGCTCACATATCACTCACTTTCAAAAAGTTTTATCAGTTTTAAAATCAAACCAGTGAGCAAACAAACCATTGGTGACCGTAAACGTTAAGTTAACCGATCAATGAACGTTATAGGAGAAACATGCTTGGGTCGAATCTCAACTCATGGCTAGAGTCACTGGACTTAAGGCTGATCACAGTCCGAAAACCAATTTTGTCCAAAACACCGGACCGAAATGGTTGTTCCATGTCCGGTTCAGTCTTCAGTCGGTTCGATCCAACAAAGCACAATTGCCGATTTTGCATAAGACTGAACCGGACCAATGACCGAATATAGAGAAAAGGATTGACCGACGACTGGACCGAAACATGTTTGGTCCTGTCCGCGGTCTATTATGCTCGGACCAAACTAGACGTCTGCAACTTTTGATTATTACTTGAGGCCAGGTTCTTTAAAAAAGTTAGTCGTTAACTTGATGTTTGACAGGGCAGTCTCTAAATTCTTAAAAAAGTTGAGGGCGTCGAGCGAAATGACATAATGATGCCTTTCGAGAAGGTACCTTTTCATGTAAAGTGTCATCGTTAAGAGGACTCGGTATAGTGGGCTGGTGGGTGGCTGGCCACGACGGCGCGAGGCCACGGTGGCGCCAACCACACCGTGGCTCGCGTTGTCGGTTTTGGGCTGGTACCTACCAGCCGACGCATGGTGACGGCGCGAGGCCACGGTGGCGCCAACCACACCGTGGCTCGCGCCGTCGGGTTTTTTAATTTTTTTTTAATTTTTTTTTTTTTTGAAAATTTAAAAAAAGTTATCGTTGGGCAACGGCTATTTTTTTGTTTTTCCATGTTTTTCCATGTTTTTGCCCGTTTTTTGGTGTTAAATACCCCATTTTTTCATATAATTTCACTATATATCACACAAACACATACTATTTTCTCATATTCACACACTATTTTATCAATATGAATCCCGGGAGTTCCGATTTGTCCTCTATTTACGAAAACTACGATCAAGAAGATATGGAAGATTATGCCCGATATCTTGAATATTGGGAACAAATTGAGATGTTAGATGAGGACGAGGAAGAAACTAGGAGTAATGTCGGTCCTCGCGTTAGAACATACATCCCACGTGAACGAGAAGATGCGGAAAGAAGACTTATGGCCGATTATTTTGGTGACCTTGAAACTCCGCCAAAGTATCCGGAGGATCGATTCCGACGAAGTATCGTATGAGTTCTACCCTTTTTAGAAAAATAGTTCATGATATAAGTAGTTACAACGTTCTTCCACTACCACCCTACTTCTATTTCTTTAAACAACGTAAGGATGCAACGGGTCGTTTAGGTTTTAGCCCCACTATGAAATGCACATCGGCAATACGCCAATTGGCGTATGGTACAACACCCGATTTACTAGATGAATATTTGCAAGTAGCCGAGCGTTGTTCACGTGAATGCTTATGGAACTTTACCAAATGCATTTATGTATTGTATGTTGAAAAGTATCTTAGAACACCGTCACCTGAGGATGTACAACATATTTATGATTTGCACAATAGGAAACATAATCTCCCGGGTATGCTTGGTAGCATAGATTGTATGCATTGGGAATGAAAAAATTGTCCTAAAGCGTTACATGGTCAATTTAAAAGGCGTGATAAAAAATACCCAACACTTATGCTCGAGACTGTTGCTGATCAACAGTTATGGATATGGCATTCTTATTTTGGGGTGCCGGGGGCAAATAACGACCTTAATGTTTTATATGGTTCACCGTTATTTGATAACCTTCTTTTGGACGAGGCTCCAGATACTGAATTTGTTGTTAACGGTAAAACATACAAGTAAGGGTATTATTTAGCAGATGGAATTTACCCTCAATGGTCTTCTTTTGTTAAGTCGTATACAATTGCGACGGACGAAAAGAAAATGAAATTTAAAAGGGTTCAAAAAAGCGCTAGAAAAGATATTGAGAGAGCGTTCAGGGTATTACAAGGTCGGTGGGGGATTATTCAGCAACCCGCACGAAGTTTCTAAGTCAGCACGCTTAAAAGAATCATGTATTGTTGCATCATACTACATAACATGATATTGGAAGACCAAAAGTTTGACATTAATGAATATGACCATATGTATGCTCCGCCTGAAGCCAATCTCCAACGAACTTGGGTCGAACGTTGTGAGACATTTAGAAGGAAAAATAAGGAACTTCGGGATAGGAAAGTTCACGATTCTCTTCGACGTGATCTCGTTGAGCATTTATGGAACCTTAATCATTGATGTTTTTTTTTATTGTTATTTTTTTTAAATGTAATTTTTTTTTCGTTTATTATTTTAAAAAAAATTTGTATTTGTATTTTTATTATGAATGAAATGTGTTTTTAGTTTAAAATTAATTGTTGAAAAAAAAAAAAAAAAAAGTTGGGTGACGACGACACGAGAATTCTCGTGTTAACCAGGGAGGGGGTTGAGCCATCGTGGGGTGTTTTGGTGTCGTGGGAGTAAAAAGTGATGTGGCATCACTTTTTGCCCACGACACGAGCACGACGGCTCAACTGTACCGTGTGCTCTAATAACTTAATATCATATAATGCATATAGTTGTTAACGAGATAAATTTGGGGCCTTTAAGGGGGTGTTTGGGTTGTTTATTGAAAATAAATTATGCGTTTTGAAAATAAATAATCAGATAATCAGCAATTAGAATACCTGGTTTTGAGAAATAGTGTTTGGATTTGATTATGTTTTTTAAAATCATAATAATCAGATTATCAATTTTTTTAGTGTTTAGCAAATCATATTATTTATTTAGTTGATAAGTAAAATAACTCATTTTAGCTTTTCTCATTTTTGAAAATGAAATAAGTAATGGAAGCTTCTAAACGTAAATAATTATTTTTTCATTTTATTATACAAACACTCATTTTATCTTATCTCTATTTTAAAAATAAAATAAATAGATAATCTAGTTTTAAACGCAATACTAAACACCCTTAGAAAAACATAAAATATCCGAATATAACTAAATGAAAACTTGAGGGACTACTTTTGCAATAATCGAAACTAACAAGGTCAAAACTAAAGAGCTAAAAAACCGGCGAGAGTGACAAGTATAACCCGACCCGATTAAAACGCAATTACATGTAACAATTTATAAACTTCAAAAAAAAACCCCAAATTTGAAATTTTATAAACCAGTGATATTCGTTAAAATTAAATAAAGATTGTTGCAATTGAGTTAAAAAAATGGGTCGACCACCAAGTAATGGTGGCCCTTCCTTTCGTTTTACTCCGCCTGAGGTTACTTTTTTTTTACCCTTTACTGTTGTTATTTTTTTGGCTGTGATTAATGGGTTTGTTTTGATTATTTGAATTGTTATGAGTATTGTTTAATTTGGATTTTTTATTTGATTTTTTGCTAAGTGGAAATTTAAAAATTTGTGCTTTTTTGATTTAGTAGTGTAAGGAGCGTGTTCGAATTGCGTTATGAAAGCGATTTATGTGATACGGAATAATTAGAATGAGGTGGCGTTTTACGAGTGTAGAATGACTAGTAAATAATCAGAGTTAGTCGTGCTGTATAGCTTAACCGTCATTGAGGTGGCCTAGTGGTAACGCGTCAAAGGTTGGGTTCAAACCTTGAAAATTTGAAAACGGTCACGGGAATACCAATTAGGCGGCCGTGTACATTGGAGTAAAAAGGGCTCACCTTTGCCCGGGTAGCGTGAACGAAGGATCCTTTTTAGTTTAGTTTTTTTGTAGCTACTAATAGTCTATTAGACGGATTATTTGACCCCTGGAAAGTAGTTAGATAATGCTTATAAAGACAATGCTGAACACCCCCTTTAACATCTGCAGAATCAGGAACAATTGTTGCCCTTTTATATTGCAAAATACAATTGAATCAAGTCTCATCGAACAATTGTATAGCTTACTCGTCACCAAGGTGGGCCGGTGGTTAGGTGGCTCATAGGTCTCAGAAGAGACCCGGTTTTAAACCTCGATGTGTGAACATCTTGGAATGGTTAAAAAAGGGTCTGACTTTTCCCAGGTAGCTAGAACAAGGATCCTTATCCGTTTACGGTTGAGTCTTTCTGTAGCCATTAAACGGATTATAGAAAAACTAATTATTTGCCACTTGAAAAATGGAATAGTTTCATAATGCTTATAAACACAATGCCAAACAGCCCTGTGAAATATGCAGAATCGATAACAAGTGTTGCCATTTTCTTTTGCTGAAAACAATTGAATCAAGTCTCTAATCTGAATTATTTATGTAGTATGATCTGCATATACTATGGTAATAGTGGTTAAATATTATCATATGGTTGCTATGCTCACGAATAATGATAGAATGGGACTTTCTGCATAACAGAAGGATTCTCGGACTTCTTTGTTAATGATAAAATATATATGCAACTTATTATATAGTCTTTTTTTTAAACAAGTTGGTAATTGACTGGTTTTCTTTAAAAAGATTGCGGAGATGGAAGCCATATTGCAAGCGAATGGTATAGCAGTGCCCGAACGTCAAATTCTTGTTTCCCTAGCAGAAAAATTCAGGTATATAATACATTACTTATAGCCTAAATATTGATTAGCTTTCCGTGGATCTTTTTATTATCGTCAATTCGTCATGAAATGTCACATTGTTAATCTGTGTGTAGTTCAAATGAAGAGCGTAAAGGAAAGATGGAAGTTCAAATGAAACAAGTGTGGAATTGGTTCCAAAATAGACGTTATGCAATCAAGTCTAAAACAGCAAAATCACCCGGGAAGTTAGATGTTACACAAATGCCACGAGATAACTCAGCTATGGTAAAACCTGCACCTGCACCTGCACTTGCACATGCACCTGCAGTTGCACCTGCACATGCACTTGCACCTGCACCTCAGCCTACACAACCGCTGGCTGCTGCTTCTGCAGGTGAGTTAACTTTTTGTAACTATTTCTGTATTTGTTGTTTATAACTTATTATGTGTTTTAATATATTGCAGCCGCTGTTAGAACTTTGCCTCAAGTACCACAGCATCCGACTGTTCCTTCAGGTGAGCTGACCTCACTTCATATCGAGTTTCAAGGGTTATTTGCATTAAGTACCAACATACCTTTTCATCTGTCCCGTTTTAGTCATTGTACTTTCTTATTTACTTCGGAGTATTTAAAATATTGCTTTGTGTCATAGTATAAAGAAAAAACCCCTAACAGAACCACTTTTAAGATTGATGATTCTAATATAAATATGATTTGTGTATAAATGTTATATTACAAAGTAACAAAATGGGACTGGGACATATAATAGTATTTTCATGACTCGGACAGTCTTATGTGCAAATAGATGTTCAATGACTAACGGGATAAATGAGAATGTATATTAGCACAAATAACCCAAGTTTTAATATCGTGTGCCTAATTTTGCATTCTTGATCACTCAGCTTCGGTTAGAACTTTTCCACAAGCACCCCAGCATCCACCTGCATTTTCAGGTAAATCATTTTTCTGCGGGCATTGAACTGTTTATATATTTGGCTTTCCTTTTGTTGTAACTATTTTGTATGATGACGTTGATGTATTGTGGTATATAAAAAATGTATTGGATGACACAGTTTTGATAAGGCAACCATTTTTTTTTAATCTGTAGCTCCAAGTGCAGGAAGGTTTACAGACAATTCCCAGATGGAATACGAAGCCAAATCTGCTCGGGATGGTGCATGGTTAGTACCTAGAAATGACTTTAATACTATACCTTTTTTTTTGTTAAACAAACAACATTAAATCTCTGGTCTTTTTCGTAGGTATGATGTTTCGACCTTTTTATCACATAGGGCTATTGACACAGCTGATCCGGTAATTCCATAACCCAACCAATACTTGATCTATTCAATTTCTATTATATTCATAAGATGAGTTAATTATATGCATGATAAATACAGGAGGTTCTGGTCCGATTTGCGGGTTTTGGAGCAGAAGAGGATGAGTGGGTCAATGTTCGTAAGAATGTCAGGCAAAGGTCTCTTCCGTGTGAAGCATCTGAATGTGTAGCCGTTCTACCTTCCGATCTCATACTTTGTTTTCAGGTAATATAATTTTTCTCTTTTGCTTCATTAAGCAAACAAACTAATTCGAAAATCGTCTTAAAAAGTTTGAAATTTTACAGGAAGGAAAGGAGCAGGCTCTGTACTTTGATGCCCATGTTCTAGACGCACAAAGGAGGCGCCATGATGTAAGAGGCTGTCGTTGTAGGTTTCTAGTGCGTTATGACCATGACCAGTCTGAGGTATGCAACTACATTTATATTATTTTTTTTAAGAACTTTCTTCTTTATTCGGTAAATATCCGGCTGTTATTGTTTGAATTTCATTTTTAGGAAATTGTGGCTTTGAGAAAGATTTGTAGAAGACCTGAAACTGATTATAGGCTGCAGCAACTTCATGCTGCGAACGAGTCTCTTTCTGCTAACCAGAACAAAAACGGCACTAATAATAATAGTACAGTCAACACTTTGAGAGTATATCCTCCAGCCGAAGTACAACCAAAGCAGCAGAAAGTGGAACATGTGGCCCCATCTGCGCCAGCTGAAGCACCACAAAAGCGTCAGAGGCTAGATTCAACGGTCCCACCAGAAGGATCACAAATGAAGGTGAGTGCTCCTCCTGGTTTTGTACCACTGAATCAGCAAAGAGTACAAGCTGCCGTACCTGCCACATCAGCCCAACCGTCTGTTCAGCCGCAAAAAGTGGACACCGTGGTACCCTCTTCATCTAACCAAGCGCCAGTAGAGCCAAAAAAGGTGGAGCCAGTAGTTTCTGCACCAGTGAATAAGATAGAAAATACCGTGCCTTCTGGTAAAGCGAACCAGGAACTACAAACTGCATCCCAAGTGCCGGGAGCAGTGGGACCCACTGTTCCTGCATCAACCAAAGTATCGCCTACAATAGCTGCTCCTTCTGCAGATATGCCAGCAGAAGCACCAACTGAATCGATAGAAAGGAAACCTGTGGTAGCTGAGATTCCTAAAGAATCTGTGGTCTTTGGCTCTTCAGTCGAAGTACCAACAGAATTGCAAGTACAACCTGAAACCAAAATGGAGGAACCTGTGATACCTGTTTCTACTAATGACACTAATGTGGCTCAGGAGTCAACAGAGACTAAAACTGAAGAACCCGTGGTGCCTGTTTCTACTGATGACCCTGAAGTGGTTCAGGAGTTGGCAGAGACTAAACCCGAAGAACCTATGGTGCCCATTTCTGCTGATGACCCTAACATGGTTCAGGATGCAATAAAGACCAACACTGAAGAAACCGTGGCAGCTGTTTCAACTAACGCGGTTGGAGAGGCAACAGGTGCAGATAAGGAGGAACCTGCTGTGCCTGCTAATGATCCTATGGTGATTGAGACCGAAAATGAGCAGCCAAAACTTTCAGAGACCAAGGACAGTAACGAGAGCCATGCAAAGGTTGAAGAGGTCGCGATCGACAATAAAGTAGAAAACGCTAATACAGCGCCAGAAAATGTCGCTGCAGCTATGGAAGAAGGGTAATTTAGAAAATTGTAGTAGGATTATTTAGTACTTGATATATTCTTTGTTGTCAAAGTCTTTAGCTTTAGTGATTTTGTAGTCGACTCTTCATAAGATGAGGTCATGTTTTCAAATCTTGTCTGGTTTTTTGGTATTAGATAGGTCAGTTGAGCAGGTATTGCTGTTACTAAAGACTGGTGCTCTCTTTGACGATGGTTGCCACGTTTTGCAAAATGAATTATAGTATACTTGAGTAATTCTAAAGAAACATAATGCAGCTGTAATACGGCTGGACGATCCATTCTTTGCTGCCGCAAGATGTGTGCTTCATTATTACGGATCGCCAAGCAACAGAAAATGAGGACTCTGTCTTCTGGATGACCGAGTCGTGGTGGAAAGTTTTATGTGCCCAAGTTGAGTTGTTATTTTATTAATGCGCCGGGTAGTGGATGAGGTCTTGAGCTCTCTTTATTACGCGAAGGTTATGGAATTGTTCTAATTGCTTAGAACTCATTTGCATAAGCTCTGAATAGGCATTCATACCGCTACCAAAAGCTTAAACTTGCATAAGCATCACAGAGCTTGGTACCACGTGAGGTTAGCACTCATCAACAAGTTTAAATTTAGCCAAATCCCAAACTTAAACAGAACCAAAACTTATAAAATTAACTTGGGGGCTATTTGAAGCAATTACGGTTCAAGTTTATGTTATAACTACTTCGTCCTAAAAAGCGGCATTGGATAGTTTACACTTTTTTAACAGATAAAACAAAAAAGCTGACAGATCTTTTTTCGAGTTTGAAAGATACAAACAAGTTGTTAAGCATCGAGTACATTGCCGCTGTGTTTAGGTAGTTTCTTGCTATGGTTCGGATGAAAAAATCTTTTGGACTGCGGTTGAGTTTGTCTTTTGAATATCTTAAAACAAAAATAAATACGTTAGCTTTTATGTGGATGTTGGAAAGTCTAACGTGAGAGTAAATATATGATATGTACTAAAAGTAGAGGTGGCAAATCTTGCCCATTTTGATACATATGGGCACTTTTTGCCCATTTTTAAAAAAGGATGGGGCATTTTTTGCCCATTCTTTATAATGAATGGGCTAAACGGGCGCATATGTAGCAAACTAAATGGGCTTAACGGGCGCACTTGTAAAATAAAAATTAGTATACTCAACGAATATTTTTTATTAAATTATTTATCCCGGCTTTCAAACAAGTATTTTTATTTTTTATTTGTAAGTTTTTATATGTTTTTTCCTTTTTTTATCATGCGCCCGTTTAGCCCGCCCGTTTTGCCCGCCCGTTTCGCCCGTGCCCGTTTAGCCCGCGCCCGTTTAGCCCGCGCCCGTTTAGCCCGTTGCCCGTTTAGCCCGCCGCCCGCGCCCGCCCGCCCGCCCATTTTGCCACCTCTAACTAAAAGGTAAGATAAATATAGTGAAATATAACAATAGGAAAAACGTTACTTTAATCTTGAATAGTAAAGAGTATAGAAAATTCCCGTATTGGGCCTGTCCTCATGGCTGTAAACCTTTTATGGCTAAATATTTGTGTTTTTCCGGTTTAGCTGCTCTACCATAAAACTGTTATACGCATACCAGCGACAGACACGTGGCATGCTCTATCCAACTTTTTCAGGCCCACTAATCATTAAACCACACTTTATTGAATCTACCATTTTGTACTCTAGTACACGTCGGACGCTCTATTAGCCATGCTCTACTAAGCATGCTCTACCCGTACCTTGGAAATTGTTGCCTTTTCAGAAAAAGTTTTGCATCGATTTTCTCGTATACTATTTTTTTTAGGTTTTGACTTTTTTAACTCTTTCATAAAATATTAAAAAAAAACACACACACACATACATCTTTTCCTCCGACTTTGATTTTTTCGGTCACCGTCGCATTATATTTTTCCGGTTAAACACAAATCCAACGTTGCAAAACTTTTTATACAACTAATCCGTCCTATTTATATCCATTATTCACCAACGCCACCAAGACCTCCTCACCGGCGCATTATATTATCGATGGAACAACCGATTGTAAGTTATAAATGAATCCCTAATTATTCAATTTTGTCTATTTAATTATTGTATGATTTTAAGCTTTAATTGCACGTTTATTTAGGTTTACGCTGCTAGAGTTAGTATTAGATCGAAGTTGCATATTCTTCATACCATGCGTGATCAGTTGATTTTGAAGCATCGACGTCTTAATATGTTTAGACTGACTGTTTTTGGTCACGGGTTAGATATTCAAACAACATACAATGACAATCACATGTTGAATTATATATTACAACACCAACGAGTAATCGAAAACGCTAGTCCGGAGATCCCTTTTATTTTTTTTATATTGGTGGCCAGACATATGAATACGATCGCAAAGAATTCTGCTTAATCACCGGGTTCCAGTTTGGAAAAATTATGTTGGATTCTAATGAGAGAGATAAATCTGAATTCCGTGTTCGTGTATTCCCTGAGATAAAAAACATACGTGGTTTTGATTTGATCTGCCTTGTTCAAAATGAAGGTAGCTTCAATGAGTTGGATGATGATGATGCTGTGCGTGTATGCTTGCTATTAGCTTTGGACTACGTTTTTATGGGTCATGAGCTCAAGCACGTACTTCCTAAAGCTATAGTAAATTTGGTAGATGATTTTTTTTAAAATGGAATGCATTTCCATGGGGTGAACATATGTGGCCATTTTTCCACAGTCGGGTGTATAACATTGTCTACTATCACAGAAAAAGCATTTGGATAAGTTGTATTTTTATATGCATATTATTCATTGTTTATTTTACGATAAAAGTCAATTAACTTCATTGTTATTAATTTGTGTTTTTGTTATTTTCATTCCAGATATGGGCTTTGGATTTTTTCCAGCTCTCACTGTTGGTGGCACAAAAATGAAAAGTTGTTTCCCTGTGCTCTTGCGTGGCTTGATAATATCCCGTTTGATAAGGATAAATAGAATTATAAGAAATTATTTTCTACAGCAAGTAGTAGCATACTAACCCCTGTACCTCAAGAGAAAAATGCATTTTGGTGGAGGTCTAGCTTGTAATATTTCAACAAAAGAAGTACACCAAGTCCATCAACCACTAAAATTGTACTTAGATCTACCTAGCGTGATACTAAGAAAGTTTGTAAAACTAGATCAAGTGGTTGTACGGCGCCTCGTCCTAAGGTACATGTGGAAAAACAGGTTGCACCTAAACCCGATCTTTCGCATGCTCGTCCTAATATGGAGAAACAGGTGGCATGTCAACCCGATATTGAACTCAAGCAGATGGTCACACAACAAGCAACTCAGATTAATCAGCAAGCATCTCAGCTTAGTGTGCAAGCATCTTAGATTGATGAACTCAAGCGTCATCTAGAAAATATTGAGAACTTTCTTATCCAACAAACTATTGTTAAACATAATGATAAGGTTTGTTATTTGTCATTATTTTCTCAATTTAACCTATCTTAAAATTAATATTAAAAGTACCTTACCTTTAATTGTATCTTGCAGAACGAGCTTGAATTCGAAAACGTTGCTGTTGATATAAGTTCAAAGGTTTGATCGTGTGTTTCCTAAAATTTCTTTATGCTTCATTTCTATAAGTCTATATGGTTTGACAGAATTGTATATCTTTTTTTTTGTAGAAATCGGTTGTTTTTTATGAGCATTAATCTAAATTCCACGTTGAACGACATGATAAGGTTCAATTTACCGCCGCTGATAATGCTAGTGATCAGTGTCAGTCTCATTCTGTTAAGGTTTGTGTTTTATTTGGTATCTTAACCAATGCTCCACTTTAAGTATGTATAGTATTTTATCCAATTTCCTTTAAATAATTATATAGGTTGCGCATGAGGAGATGGTTAATGATTCTACATTAATTGTTGATAAAGTTGATAAGGTTTGTTTGCACGTATTCATTTTTTAGGACATTTTTCCAATGTTTTATTGTTTTAACAATTATCTTTTTTTTAACAAAGGGACTATGTACCTCCGTCGAATGATGTTGCTAAGTTGATGGTAACGCGTTTAGTGTCTCGGCTATGATCGACAACCCCGATTATAAGGTTTGTGGGCATAAAGACATAGTTAATAATTACACTTATTGATTAAATTTACCCCTATGTATCTAATTTTAATATGTATCCTTGTTTATTCAATTTAGGAGACGGACATTAATATTAACCGGTATTCCATGAATTTTAATGAATTGTCGAATGAGTCGGTACTTTTGAAAAATCATATTGCTAATTTGGCCCATGATCAAAACATTCCTGCTACGGATTACAACCCCGATAATAAGGTTGGTTGTGCTAAAGTCATAGTTTATCTAATTGTAATATATTACCTTTGTTGATCACAGTTGTAATATATTTACTGTTTTTTCAATTTAGCAGAATTTTGATACCGGACGCGGTTTGTCAATAGATTTTAATGATTATCCGAGTGACTCACTATTTTCGGGAGATCATATTGCTAAGGTTTTCCTATATACTTATTTGTCTTTTTACAATCTTATCTTTTTACAATTTTATCTTTTTACATCATCTTATTGTGAATGATCTATTCATTTTTTAGAGTGTGAATGATCACGAGAATATAGCTGTTTATGCTCTTAACAAGTTTTCGAATGATCCTAATGTTATTGTTGTCGAGTCTAGAGGCACTGCCAAAAGTGATGATTTTAAGGTATGTTTTTTTTACATTATAATGCGCGTCATTGGATTTATACATAAATTATTGTGCCTCCTAATTGACATATGTATCAGGATAAAGAGAAGGGTGTTGTTCATGCTCTTAGTAGGATGTCTCAAAATCCCACTTTACATTCTTACAATGACGGATCTGTTCATGCTCCTTTCCATACTTATGATGAGAACGTCGAGGATTTGTCTACGCAACAAGTTCGAGACTTATGTTTCGACGTATTTCCGTCACAGTGTTCTACACTGTTTGTTTAGGTAATGTCCATTAAGGACTGTTTGGGATCTTGTCTAAAGCTATGCTTAAATGCTATTTGGTTTTATCTGTTGCAGTCACATGTATGTAGTTAGTAGTAAAATATATCACTCAGAATAGTCTTTGTTTTTATCCATACGTTAGGACGGTTAATGAATCACTACTACATTTTTTTTGAAAGCATAGTCTTCATGCCCAATACAATATCTATAGTAGCACCAACATCTTTTCGTTTACCCTTTTTTATGTAACTTTTATTTTACCACTAGTGTTTGCGTTTTCATTGGTATTAATAATGTCAGTTACTGTCTTTACTGACCAACCCTTTTACTTTCTGTTGATCGGTCGATGTTTTTCCTTCCCAGTTCTCAGTGTTTGCGCTTCATGGGGGATGAAATAGTTTGAGTCATCACTCTGAATGCTCTCCTTTTCAGTTTCTGTTTCAGTGTCCGAATACTCTTTTCCAGTTTGAGTATCTAGATTCATGCTTGTGTGGTTCATATCATGCATTTAGAATCTGGATTGATCCATGTGTGGATTATATTCCGATACTTAAACTCAAAGTGAACGAGAGCGTATTCAAAGTCAAGACTCAAAATATTTGATTCCGAAAGAAGAGGCAAAATTTACAAATGGGAAGTAAACTTCGACCATTCTACGAAAAATAAAAGGGTGGTTCTTTAAAGACAGTAATTGACATTATTTATACCTATGAAAACGCACACACTAAGGGTCAAGTAAACAGTTCTTACATAAAAAAGGGTAAAGAAAAGATGTTGGTGCATTTATATATATATTGTAGTGGATTCCATTATTGGACTTGAAGACTCTCCTTTCACAAATGCTCTATTTGGGATTATGGATAAACCTAGGGTGAAGTGCTCTATTTGGGATTATGGCTAAAATATAGACAAAAAGGTTTCCTGTTATGGTCATGCTCTACCCAAACGTGCTCTAATCTACCCAAAAGTGATCTATTTTTCATGCTACATGTCAGTCGCTGGGATAGGTAGATCCTGAAAAAGTTAGGTAGAGAATGCCACATGTCAGTCGCTGGGATAGGTAGAGCATTTTTCTAGTAGAGCATGGCCAAAACCGGATCACATCAGTTTAAATCTTGTGTGCTTGTCTGATAAGAATTTAATATTTACCTTTTTACCTTTTTTCAGGAAAAAAATACCCGATGATAATGTTTACATGGAAAATGGTTTTTTGAAACTGGAGCCGAATACACATACTCCAGCACTTGCTCTTCCACTTGATCGTCAAAAGAGACCGGGTCCGACTCTACAGGAACCATTTATGCAACAACCTCCAACAACAGAAGTTTCGTGCAACAAAGGCGCCGCAAGACAAACATGCCTATGAAAGAACAGGCTAATAAAGTTATTTTTGGCCCTGGTGGAATTGAGATCGAACTAACTCCGTGGAAAGAGGTATCAATTTGCAAACCATCTTATATGTATGGGAATGTGAAGGATAAATTAATCTCAAATTATAATTAATTTTACAGGATTTGATTCGTGATAAAAAAACACCTGCCAGAACCGTGCGTATTCCTGATGAACTCCAAGCATTAATGAGCGAAAAAAATTTCAAGAAAATGCGATGGACATTTCTAAGGCTAGAAGAATCTCACGATGTTGGTAATTTTTTTTGGGAATCTTTGAGTGGAAAAATTGTGCAAGAAGGGGTTGGCTATCTGATGAGGTAACTCTAATCCATTAATAAACATCGTTGGACTGGAAAAAAACATTGTTTATCAAACTAACGTAGTCTTTATATATTTTATCCCCAACACATCGACGTTTGCGTTCTATATCTTTGGTTGTTCCGGAAAGCTGGTTCTGACTGGGAAATGATGAATCCTTTTTTTAGCTATAAGCTTCTTGGACCAGACCTCCCCTATATGCTTTGCTGATGGTCGAAAGTTTGGATTCCCTTGGTGGGATGAAAATGTTCAAAAGGTTTGAAGTTGTATACCGTATTTGGAATGAAGTGTTTTATTTCATAACATAATCTTATAAATGTTTTACCCGTTGCAGGTGTACTTCCCAATAAATAGTGAGAATATACATTCGTTGATGGTAGAGTTCCATATTTGTTCGGGAGTTGTAACTTTTTACGATAGTATGGGATCGCCTGTCGATGGGAATGAAAATCGCAACTGGATGGTGAAGATTATGTCAAAATTGAGTCTGGCATTGCCCATGTATTTGGTTGAAAGCAAAGTTATGCATAAAAAACATTTAGATGCATCCAAGTACAAGATCAGTTTTCGCTATGACTATACAGTACCTAAACAAGCTGGCCTATACGGTGACTATGGTTTTGGGTTTGCATACTGTTGTACAGGTTGTCCAATAATTTGCCACAGAAAGTAAATGATTTCGTATAAGCAGCTTTGGCTTATCAGGAGAAATTTATGCAAATTTACCTGAAATACAAATTGGATGTGAAGCTTGTTGATTCCGAGTAAATATTGAACTCCCATTTTTGGGTATGGTCATTACATAGATCCTATTGTGCTTGTCTTACAACATTTTAGTACCATCTGTTACAAAAGGTCAACCTTGTATGGTATGTAATCTTAGACAGTGAACAAAGATATGTTTTCGAAATCATTTATTTTTGTTTACATAGGTTTTAGTTTGCTACTTCATGATTTGGTCCATAGACTTAAAGTGTAGTTGCTTATATCATGCTTAGTTTTTAGATGATTAGGTTTAAGTTTTGATAGAAATTTAGTAACATGATAGTATTATATAAACTGAGACCACAAACATGGTTGATATAAGTGATAATAAAATATAGCGAGTGGATGTTTAAATAGGCACTCAATAAAGTTGCATGTTGATATGTGGTGGGTGAAAAAAAAGTTACAGTGTAGGTGTGGAAGGTTATGGAAGGGATAGGTGGCAAAATCACACTTACTATTGAATTTTATCTATCTTGTAGTAATTAATTTTAGTTGCAACTTGAAGTCATACATGTCAAAGATTTATAACTATTAGTTACAATTTGGTTTAAATTTGACCCCTTGTAATAATGTGGAGTAAGCAACTTGCATGGTTATATGTGGTGGATTTGTTCAAGAAGCTTATACATTAATGTAATTTAGCAACTAATGAAGTTGCATGATGATAAGTTATGCATGATTTACATGGAGCTTCAACATCACGATTGTATTAATTTGAATACGCCCACTAACAATAACCGTTTTTCATTATTACACCCACTAACACTAAACGTTTTGCGAAAGTGAACAGTTTTTATGTACGTGGTAACTTTATCCATTCTCCACGATATCCTAAAACAGTTTTCCCACTAACACAATCTCATCCATAGATTTAACATAAATACACGTTTAAAGTTTCATAGTCTTTTACACAAACAATTTCGTCTATATAACAAAACCATAATTTCTCCAAACAAAATGATGGCTGCTACATTTGAAGATCTAACCTTTGATTTGTTGATGGTCATTTTCCTTTAATTACATGTTTCCACATTGTTGGTTTGCAAAACTGTTTCCAAAGCATGGTACAATGTTATTACCCACCCCGTATTCATTCGTCGCCAATCCGAGGAAGCAAGGTTCAGACGATTCGTATTTCATGACAATTTGACTATATCCACTCGTCTCCTAAATGATGAGGTGTTAAGTAACCCGACTGTATTGTTCTTGGGTGATGGTTATCCGTGTCGCAACCCCAACTTCATTCGTGTATTGGGGTCTTGTAATGGACTAATTAGCGTGAGCTTGAGGGATGGGGTGTCATTTTACAACCCAACAACTCGTATTAATTTAACGGTTGACTTGATTCGTGAAATGGATCATCCACATGGAATTGAGTATGGATTTGGGAGATCTTTAGATGGAGATTATAAATTGGTGTCTATTTGTAATTAGAGGCATAATGTTAGGATGTTCTCGTTGGCTAACGGAAATTAGAAAACCTTGGGATTTCTTCCACATCAAGGGTCTATTTTTGGGAACGGTTTGTATTTTGAAGGACGCTTGTATTGGAAGGATTCAATTTGGGTAGGGATGGGCGACTTCACATGTTCCATTGTTTCAATCGATCTGCGAATGGAAACATTTCACAAGGTTGTTGTTCCTAATTTTCAAAGAGGAATTAAATCATTTGACTTGGGTGTACTAACACAAGGTCTATGCATGCTATCTAACTTCGTAAACACTCATCGTTGTGATGTGTGGTTGTTGACTACCACTCCCGTTAATCAACAATGGAACATATTGTATTGTATTCGCTACCGCGACTACCGTCTTGATCATAGAATTGATTTCCTTCAAGGTTGGAAAAAGTACCCGCGCCTATTATTTATAACAGAAGACGGCTGAATTCTCCTTCATTTTGGTGTGCATGTTATTTTGTATAACTCTATAAACAGGATTTACGAGATTATAGAGGAGATAGCCCGAGACACATGTGCCTATGTAGAGACATTGGTCACACCATTACTCACAGGCAGACGTTACACCCTTAGGAATGCACCTAGGGTTGTTTATTCTTGATTTAGTCTTTAACCTGTAGTAACATATGTTTACTACGAATATTATGATTAGGTTTTATTTTCAAGAAACACTAACCTACTACGGTTAGTTTTATTTTTTATTTTCTAGGAAGTTTATATGTTTTCTAGTATGTGTTTTGTAATCGTGTTTTATGGTTATGTGGTTTTGTACTTATGTAAACTGTGTGTTATTTAAAGATGGGTCTTATTCAGCTGTGATTATGTTTATTTATTGGATTTCTGCTAAACTTCTATTTTTGGTCTGATGAAGTTGGGATAATGTTTATTTATGGTTCTTGATTTTATGATGGGTCTTATTCAGTTGTTATTATGTATATTTATTGTAGGACAACCTTAACCTTATTCAAATCCTCGACCCTAAGCATCCTAAGATTCATGACCATTTCGACGTCCCCATCCTCCTCTATTTCTTTTGCATCCTCTATTCCGGTTGTAATCATGTCTATTTAGCAAGTTGCATGGTGATTAAGTGTAGATTTATTCACGAAGCTTCTCAAATAATGTAATTTACCAACTAATCAATTTGCATGATGATACGTATTGCATGAATTACACGGAGCTTCTCCATCTCACTTGTGTTAAAAAAAATTATTTGTATGTTAAAAATCACAAAAAAAAAATCAATAATTTATACCACTAACACTAACCGTTTTTCATTAAAAGGCCCACTAACACTAAGCGTTTTGTGAAAGTGAAAAGTTTTTTGTACGTGGTAATTTTCTCTACAATTTTCTAATACGGTTTTCCCACTAACACACTCTCACCCAAGTTTTAACTTAAATTCTCGTTCCAAGTTTCATAATCTTTTGCATAAACAATTTCGTCTATCTAACAAAATCATAATTTCACACTCTCAAAATGATGGCTGCTACGTTCGAAGATGTAAGCTTTGATTTGTTGATGATTATGTTCCTTCATTTTCCTGTTTCCACTTTGTTGATTTGCAAAACTGTTTGCAAAGCATGGTACAATGTCATTACCCACCCCGTATTCATTCGACGCTATTCCGAGGAAGCAAGGTTCAGACGAATCGTATTTAAAAACGGTTTGGAAATATCGACTCGGCTCCTAAATGATGAGGCGTTAAATAACCCGTCAGAATTGTTCTTGGGCGATGGTCATCCGTATCGTAAGCCCAACTTCATTCGTGTATTGGGGTCTTGCAATGGACTAATTTGCGTGAGCTTGCATGATGGGGTGTCATTTTACAACCACTCAACTCGTACAAACTTAACGATTGACATGAGTCATGAAATGGAGCATCCATATCGAGCTGAGTACGGATTTAGGAGAATTTTTGACGGAGATTATAAGTTGGTGGCAATTTGTAAGCAAAGAATGTACAAGGGTAAGATTTTCTCGTTGGCTAACGGTAATTGGAAAACCGTGGGAGTTATTCCACGTCAAGGGACTAATTTTGGGAAGGGTTTGTATTTTGAAGGACGCTTGTATTGGAAGGATTAGGGTTGGGTAGGGATGGGCAACTTCTCATGTTCCATTGTTTCAATCGATCTACGAATGGAAACATTTTATGAGGTTGTTGTTCCTAATTTTGGAGCAGGAATTAAATCATTTGGCTTGGGTGTACTAACACAAGGCCTATGCATGCTCGCTAACTTGGTAAACGATCGTAGTTGTGATATGTGGATACTAACAATCACTCATGTTAATCAAACTTGGAACATATTGTATTCTATTCGCTACCCCGACCACAAACTTGATCCTAGAATTGATTTTATTCAAGGTTGGACACAATACTCGTGCCCAATATTTATAACAGAAGACGACCGAATTCTACTTCATTTTGGTTTTCATGTTATTTTGTATAACAAGACATGACTTATCAGATTATAGAGGAGTTCTCCCAAGATACATGTGCCTATGTTGAGATGTTGGTCACACCATTACTCACAGGCAGACGTTACAGCCTTAGGAGTACACCTAAGGTCGTTTATTCTTGATTTAGTCTTTAACCGGTAGTAACATATGTTTACTACTTTTATTATGATTAGGTTTTATTTTTAAGAAACACTAACCCACTACGGTTAGTTTTGGTTTATATTTGCTTAGCAGTTTCTATGTTATGACGTTTTGTAATGTGTTTTATGGATATTTGCTTTTGTATTGGTATTTTATGTTCATGGCGTTTTGTAATGTTTTAGTTTCTATGTATCATCACGATTGTTGAAACATTAGTTCAAATGTTTGCATATCTTGGCAACAAACAATCTTTTCAAAAACCGTTTTCGAAAATATTTTACAAATCACAACCAACAAACAATGAAAAATGATACTATGCCCATACAAATTTATTGTTGTATCACAAAACAAAAATATAAAAAACTTTTCACTTTCACCCCTTATATAACAAAAAAGAACCATTAATTATATACAAATGAACCCCTAGAAATAATTAATACTAACCAACTACAAAACAATTATAAGTGTTATATTTCCAATCAAAGATCATTCACACAGCCTGAGGAACAGTATTTCCAATCAAAGATCATGGACCCATCGATTCCGAAAGGTATGTTTCCAACTTGATTTATAACGTATTGTACATTTTGATTTTCAGAATAACATTGTTTGCCTAATTTTATCCTCAATTTGACTATTTTTGACCCTGATAATCACTAATTGAAGATTATTTGTTGATTATGATTGTGATTAATAATCAAACATACTTTTCATACCTGTTATTAGTTTTTGCTTAGGGTTTCACAAGTGCATGATTGATTTTATTAAAAAAACTCATACGTTTTGGTATTGTTTTAGGGTTTTTGCTTGAAATAGTTATAAGAATAATTTTGAACATATCATAGGGTTTTAAAATTACTTTATCAAAAACACGCACAAGCATGTTAAAAAAGTTACTTCTGAACTTATCATATTTTTTTGTTCTTGAAGTATTTTTCCAATATACAATGATAAAGAAGGTTTTATTCTAAAATACAATGATAAATGCTAAATAAACAGAATATAAGAACAACAATACTTGTATGACGACCGTATTGATGTTTTTAAATTAATCTCAATATGCAGACAAATGCCAATAGAGTTTGTTTTATTGGTGAACAGGGATACATTTCCCAAATCACATGTATTAAAAACCTGTACTATAAATAGATCAATATGGAGTATGTTTTTATATGCTTTTATAATAAAATAGCCCTACATAATTATAGAATTTTTATATAATTTGTAGGTGCTACTGTCGTTGTTCCGGGATGGTTACTATAACGGGAACAGGCACGGTGTATTTGACAAGTAATGATCTATACATGTTCAAATGTGGTTTAAAGGTTCCAAACAGTGGAAACATTCGGGTTGAAGGTCAAAGGTGGTCTGAGTTTTGTCTTGAGAACATGAAAGATGCAGTATTGGTGCAATTCATTAAAGAGGGTGATGACACATTTTACGTTACTGGATATGGTATTGATGGAATCAAATGCGGCGGGTATAATGTAATTACTAACAGACCAAAAAGATTTTTCTCACGTTCTTGGCCATATGAAGACTATCCACTTTACATATATCGTCAACAATTATAAATGGTAAATATAATTTAAATAACATACTTATCTTAAATGAAAATACCTCTTTATCATTTGATGATTAATTGCCGTTTGTTCCGAGAACCTTTGTGACTGGGTTTAATCACAATCATCCGTTATTAATATCAGCAAATGATGAGACCAATACTGTCAGATATCAAAGGGTCGATTGTTTTGAAAGCTATGAGGTGTTCAAGTATTAGCTGAATGGAACAGATTGGACTGCAATGGCTAATGGACTAGAGTTTAAGGACATTATGTATGTAGTGTTAACAAAACAAAATAATAACAGACTCAGTTTAATGGCATTTGAAATGGACGGGAATCCGATAACACTTCTAGTAGTGTCTGGTATAACTAATATGAAGAGACGACAGAAGGAGCTTTCTTATTCAGAATCAGGTATGATCAGTTAAAGAAAAACCTTCATTATTTTATAAATTAAGTTATATTTAGGAACATAGTTGAATGGTTGTTATTCAAAAATTGTAGCCGATGAGAAGATGCACCACGTGTGTTTATGGCTACATCATTCTGGTCATTTTGACAAAAGATCTCGTGCATTTACAGGCCATTCTCGTCGACTGTAGATAAACAAAGATTGGTAACTATTTTGTTTTAACAACATTCTAATAGTCTGAACATACAAATAATATAGTTTACTTAATAGTCTATCTCATCTGTAAATTGTTGGGCAATCAAAGCTTCAATGATGGAGGATCATCCGATGCATATTTATCGTAGGGCTCTTATCAAACACCAGGATCAAGAATGTTGGATGAGTATGAAAACATACCATAACAAGGATAGGCCGTGGATGACTAATCATGTAAATATTGAAGGCAAATGGAGGGAGTTTGGAAATGCATGTAGGTTTCACTACAATAAAATGCTAAGGTTAAAATATGTGAGAAATATCCAGGTATACGACAGTAATGGTGAAGAAAAAGATTGCCCAGTATTTGATGTTTGTTAGACGTTTACTAAACTTATCATGATATGTCATATTTTGGGTCTGATGTAAGTGGCTGCTAAACTTCTAACTTTGGATTTCTGGTATGTACTTATGTAAACTTCTAGTTCTGCTACATTGGATTTCTGGTAAACTTCTATTTTGGGTCTGATGAAGTTGGGATAATGTTTATTTATGGTTCTGGATTTATGGTTTGTACTTATGTAAACTTTGCGTTATTTTATGATGGGTCTTATTCAGTTGTTATTATGTATATTTAATGGCTCAAATGTTGTTGGTCTTTACATAGTTTTGTTCATACAAATGTATCTAAATTAAGCATAAACATTTGTAAATGTATTCACAAACATGGTAAACAAATACATAAAAAAAAGTCTAAATGAAAGTAACATTAAAACAAAAAACTAAAACACAAATTACATTATACATTCTTTAATAGATCCATTCATTTTGTCGTCTGTCACTAAGAGCTAGTGATTCTTTGTATGGTCTAATGATAAATGAACGACCATTTCCTTCATAACCAATCGTTTCAAATGTTTGCATTTCTTGGTTGCAGTGAGTGAGCCAAGGCGTGTTCGTTGACCTTAGTAACGATAATTGGTTGCTCGTCGTTATCAAATCCCAATAACCTTGGCACTTGATGCTCTGGTATCGGAATGCTAAAAAGTAGTCTATATGATGAAATCACACCCACATTGAATTGTAACACCCATGTACACAAGAACCGTAAACCATTCACGGTGAAACTTCCTGCAATAACTAGATAGTCTCCTAGTATGGATATGGAATCATATTTTTGATCCCATCTGGAATGTCTAGTACATCAATATGATGACTAACCAAGTCAAATGATATCAGCATGTAATTTTTCCGCCTCCTACCTTGGCAACAAACGATATTTTCAAAAGCCACCCAAAATATCTTACCACCAACAACCGATTGTCCTGACGACTGTATTATTCTTATTGATTCACGAGGCAAGCAGTTGTTGGCCAGATTGTTCCAACTAAGAGAACTAAGTGTAAACACCAAAACATACCATCCGGTTTCACCGACCAACGGGTAATTAATTTTTAATAGGGTAGGGTCTTGATTTTGTGGACTTATACCAAATCCGAACACCATTCTTGGTGAATTTGGTTGGTTCACATGATTCTCTACTACTATCGTAACACATTATCTTATTGAGGGGTTCCATAGCATAAGTGACATATTATTAACATATGTTAAGCACCATATACCTTCACAAGTAGCAATCGGCCTAAAAACACGAAGATTGTATGGCGGATAAAAATGACTAAAAATTAAGTTGCCACTGACCGTGTACATGAAATCATTATCAACATGCTTATATGTTATATGAAAGGAATAAGAGGTTGTTGTCCGCGAACCGTAGCGAATGATGAACTGAGCTTGATCTATTGTTGCCTTCCAAGTCTTTGACACTCTTCGAAACCGTAGTAAAACCTCCACTAGAAGTCTAACCATGATTTCCATTTGAATTTCAAACGGTATGTGTCTGTACATTTTATGAAAATATTGTTTTCAAGATCTAACAGTTTGTATAGGCATTCATCGTAAATGTTGTATTTAATAGAGAGGCAGGACGGGTGCTCTAAAATGTGATGCTCTATCAAGCGTTGCTCTACTGATGTGTCACTAAATGACCTACAACCTAGAATTACTTCTGTTAACATAGTCACATGATACAAAACGAACTACATCTTATAATAAATAAAAGAGAAATCAAACAAACTCTCTTTAAGTTATAACATGATAAAAATTCATTTAGGTGAAACAGATTTCTCATAAACATCATCAGTTGGAACAGTACTCGTCAAAATATCATGATGTTCGGTGGACACTGATTTAAAGTCATCAAATAGATTCTTCCCTTTGAATTTTCTTGCATACTCTCTATAGGCCTTATCCGGTGTTCTTAGAATATTTGGTGATTGGCTTTCTTCTTTGTTCCATGCATGGAGTTGTTCAAACAATACGTTATCCAACACATTCTTTATACTTTCATGTTTTGCACGCAATTTTTGTAAGTCTTTGAGAGAACCGGTCAAAGTCAAGATCTTAGAAATAAAAAGAACGAAGTTCAACGTGAGGATCATGGGCAATATAAATCTGAATGGAGTTATCGTTGAGAGGAGCGAAGTCATACATTTTGTTTACATCATTATCGTTTTCAACAATAGTCAAACTGTTTTCGAGATCATCATAGTCAGTTTTAGAGTTGAAAAACCAAGCCTATATGTCTTGTTTTGTTTCATCCAACAACAACTCACACCATTCTTTGTAGGACAACCTTTCTGCTATAGGACGCACTTTGAAGAACTGATATTCTTCCTCTCATGTGGGATAGGTTAAACGAGGACAAAAGTGGAAATGACCCACTATGGAGAATTTCAAAATGAAAAGATTTCAAATAATAGATGCAACAAATATTTAATACTTTTAATTAAAAAAGACGATTACAAACAAACCAAATGTTTAAACTTATATAAGATTTATGTTATAAACTTACCATTCGATTTTATTGTCGTTGCCACTTCCTAAAGGATAAACACCATGATTTGTTGTCATTTTGAATTTTTATGTAAACCCTATTGATTTTATTTCATTTACAATATTTGGTCTCAAATGATCCTTCTATATAGAATTTTGATAACTTTCACGTCTTTTTACAAACTCTATCTCTATCCAGTCAAATGCTCTAAGATTGTTTGAGGAAGTATTTATTACAAGTCATGTCGATGTAAAGAGATTCACGTCTTTTTACAAACAATTGCTCTATTTAGTCGAATGCTCTATCTACTTATACTTGAATGACCTAGTATCCTATTGTACTATGTAGCAGGTATAAGGATTGTTTAAGGAAGTTTTTATTACATGTCTTGTCGATGTACAGAGTGGCACGTCTTTTTACAAACACATGCTCTATCCATACGAATGCTCTAACAGAAATTGCTTTATCAATGTAAACTTAAATGAGATAGTACGATGACCTAGTATCCTATTGTACTATGTAGCAGGTTTAAGGAAGTATTTATTACAAGTCATGTCAATGTAACGAGATTCAAGTCTTTTTACAAACAATTGCTCCATTCAGACGAGTGCTCTATTTAGTCGAATGCTCTATCTAGTCGAATGCTCTATACAATCGAATGATCTATCTACTTATACTTGAATGACCTAGTATCCTATTGTACTATGTAGCATGTATAAGGATTGTTTAAGGAAGTATTTATTACATGTCTTGTCGGTACAGAGTGGCACGTCTTTTTACAAAACACATGCTCTATCCATACGAATGCTCTAACAAAAATTGATCTATAAATGTAAACTTAAACGAGATAGTACGATGACCTAGTATCCTATTGTACTATGTAGCAGGTTTAAGGAAGTATTTATTACAAGTCATGTCAATGTAAATAGATTCACGTCTTTTTACAAACAATTGCTCTATTGAGTCGAATGCTCTATCCAGTCGAATGCTCTATCTACGTATACTTGAATGACCTAGTATCCTATTATACTATGTAGCAGGAATAAGGATAGTAGCATTTACTATATGTCTTGTCGATGTAAAGTGTTTCACGTCTTTTTACAAACACATGCTCTATCCATTCGAATGCTTTAACACAAATTGCTCTATCTATGTAAACTTAAATGAGATAGTATCCTATTTTACTATGTAGCAGGTATAAGGATTGTTTAAGGAAGTATTTATTACACGTCATGTTGATGATGCAGAGTTTCACGTATTTTTACAAACAATTGCTCTATCCAGTCGAAAGCTCTATCCAGTCGAATGCTATAACAGAAGATGTTGTATTTATCTTAAATGAACTAGTATGATGTCCTAGTATTTACTATGTTTTGTCTATGAAAATAGTGGCACAACTTTTCTCAAACAGATCCTCTAACACAAGTGAATGATCTATCAAGCAATACATTATATCTAAATAAAACAATTAAGCTAACTACATTCTAAAAAAAGAAATTACAACATCTTTTATTGGAACTGATTACTTACACTTGCCCCTTATCCAGAAGCCCCTAAAAGCTAATTTGGAAATACACCAACCAAATTTCGGATTGTAATGTTAAGAGCCATACTTGATGATTTAGGACAGAAGACTGATACATTTTTTAGTATTAAAGTAGACCCTACTTTAATAGATTTTGAATAAATATCATTTGCTAAAACTTTGTAGTGAATTGTCCCATTAAGCGTGCCTAGAGGATCTTTAAGTGTAACGTTCATATCACCAATTACATTTGGCTTATAGGATGTTATAATAGCAACAACGTACTCAATTTTACCTTTCGTAATGTAGTTTTTTATATCCCCAAAAATTCCACCGCCAACCTCCCCAGTATCTTTTATAAACTCGACAGTGTTGACCCAAGGAACGGTTTTGATATCATCATCATCACTAACATCGTCGTTTATTTTCCAAATATACTCTTGAGTAGGAGCATATGATTGGAATTATCATTACAGGATTTATGTTCCTATAATGAGAGTCTATAGTGTTTGATGAACATATGGTTGGGTTTTTGGTTTGGCGATTCAAAGTTGCGATGGGCGCAGAGAGTTGTAGATCTGAGTCATCTATATCGAGCATGAATTCCCAGCCTTTGTTTGGTGGTGAGTCCATATCTTAGATGTGTATATTGAGATAAAAATTGTGAGACTTAAAATGTAGATATGAATGTATCATAAATGGCAATTAATATATAGACGTTTTAAAATTTATTGAAGTACCTACCTATTGCTTTATAGTACACTACATGTATTTTTTCACTTATATATAGTGCTCTTTCTCTAAAAGAATCATTCATCTAGTTTTTTTAATTATATTCAAAGCAGGATGATATCTCAAGGAACTGATTCATCATCAATTGTCCCTGATTTTTTATGGAAGATCTATTGTATATAAATTCTATATTTATCTTTACATTTATTCTTTAATGAATATAAATATTTATTAAGTGTATTATAACAATGTTTACACACTGGAACAGGAAGGAGTTTCCACCAAATCACTGTGTGTTTGATGTTCACTATGGAAGTTCTTTCTTGTTCAATCCGTTGAGGTATGGACAAGGTGGAAGAATCTTAGCCTATAAGCCACATATGTCTGAACGGTTGACGTATCAACAATGGTGTGATTTGCTAAAAGATAAATTAAATGTTGAAGTCTCTGCTTGGTTTTTTCGTAAACCAGTTTGTGCACTGGAAGAAGGCTTGACAATTGTTCAAAATGATAGGGATGTAAAAAAATGTATGATTCTGCTGGCCTGCTAGACATATACATTGACCAAATGCAAGAGGGTCTACTGAGTGATTATTATATTAAGAACATGTGTTCTTATGATTCTGATGAGGAAGTAACCTCAAGAATGAATAGCCCTAAAGATTGTACTGCAATGAATTTTGCAGAACTTATCGATGTGGGAACAAACCAGTCAGCATCGGATGTGGAAATTCAGGGCGCTGGTTCGAAGAAAGCTGCGCATGTTGGAGTGTCGCAGAAGAGGGATCGTGGTTTCACCAGCCGTAGTGTCCCATAATTTAAAATGTCTTTCGTGTTTGTCAGTTTATTGAAATTTCCTTTTATCATTTTCCTGTCTTTTTATCTTCGTAATAATAAAATGACATCTTATTAAATTTACTTTTGTTACCTATAAGGACATTTTTAAAGTTTGTTATTATGTGGCATCGATTCTAAACGACGGAGTGTCTACATCCGTAATTATGTGGCATGAGTTTTAACTGACGGCTGCTCTACCACGGGATAGTGCTCTACCTATGTCTTAACCTAGGACTGAGATACTAGGCTTATAGGGTTATGATACTAGACATCGTATTATAAGAAGATGTGTTCTTATGATTCTGATGAGGAAGTAACCTCAAAAATTAATAGCCCAAAAGATTGTGTAAAACCTCTGATTTTACCTTATTGACTTTGTCAACTGTTGTACTCTTTATTTTTGGAATCTATATCATTCCACTTTTATATGACTTATTATTAATCATATACCTTTTGTCATACTATCTTTCATATTTATTTCTATATTCATATGGACCTTTAGTCATTGTTGACTACTCTGGCAACAGACTGGCCACCTGAATGAATAAAGGACTCATCACCTCAGTACACATTTTGAGATAAACTGTAACTTTACTTAATTAAATTATTAAGTACTTTGACTTATTTTTATATGTATATATTTACATATATTTCATAATAGTAATAAACACCTAACACCTTAAAACAATGTACATTATTTTACATTGACATTTATTTACTTTATTCAAGTAAAATAGTTATAATGATGTATTCATTATATACTTTCACTAAATTACCTAAAGGTTTAACTAAAGTACCTATAAACTTAACAAGTGCATACAATATCATACAAGGACTATTATTTTCACCCAACACTTGATACAAAATTTACACATTTCCCTAAAAACACCTAAGTGTGTCGTGTATATATGTAAATACTACATATCCATAATCATTTCACTAACTTGCAAGCCTAAACATGTACATCCACTAATACACTATGCCTTACATTTTTCCTTACACACTTTACTTTATACTTCACCATACAACTTGCTATACTTCTTACACATACATACTATGTATACTTACACACTAATTAATTCATACAAACTTGTAAGAAAACCATGTCACAAAGTCAAAACCTTATACTATGTAGCCATACATGTCACTATGCCAAGTCAAATCTTTGTCCCCCTTTGACCTTGTAAACCCACGGTTAGAACCAAAATAGGAGGGAAAGGAGTTTGCTATTTTGAGCATATGGGGGAAAGGAACTAGCATATCTATCAACCAAATCCAATACATATCTAACCAAGATACATTAAAGATTCATGGTACAAACAATAGATATCATTGGATCCTTCTCTTTCCTCTTATAGCTGACACACACACACCAACACAATTCACTTGAAAACCAAATCTCACTTCACTCTCTCTTTAAAAAACACACGGCTACAAACACTTCCTCCATTACCAAGACCTTGAAGCTCATTAACTATGTCTCTTCCACTATGAATGCTAATCATTGTCAACTCCTACAAGTATCTTGATCTTCAAAACAAGTAAAGAAGCCCTAGCTACATCCTTGAAGCCCACGGCTTGATTTTTGGCTACAAAGATCTCCATTGTTGAAACCAAGTTCTCATTCCTACTCATTCTCTTGTTCATTCCTAGTTGTACCTAAACAAGTAAGTAACTTAAAACCTATCTTTCAATATACTTATTTTTCATGCACATAAACATACACATGATTGTTACTAGTAAAACTTAATCTTAACACAAAAACATAAAACCCTAGACCTAAATGGGTCACGGCTTAAAATGTTTTGTGAGTTAAAATGACGTAAAATCTTGATAACCATGATGAACATAACACTATGAACTAGTTAAACTAGAAAAACTATGAAAAACATAATCATGCATATATTGGACGTGGGGTTTTAAACCCTATGGTTCAATATTGGTTAATCTTGTAATGTATAAACATGCCTAAAAATATTAGATCTATATTACTAGTTGCCTTAAAATGATAAGCTAACTATTTTTGCCTTATAGGATTTAGCTTTTAAGCCCACTATAATAAGCTTTCCTAAATAAACTTCATTGTTACTAAATAACGTTTTTATAAAACTTTTGGTGTCAAAATTGTGATTTTATAAAGTTTCGGGTTAAAAACATAGATCTATATATATTTTTGGACTAAAATGATAGATCTATGTAGTTTTGGATTAAAATGGTAAATCTACTAAGTTTCGGATTAAAAAGAACAAATATAATAGTTTCGGGTTAATATTGTAATTTTATTAAGTTAAGGGATCTAAATGAACAATTATAAAAACTCATTTTCCAAAAATATAAACCTAAGGGTTACTTTTGTAAAATGCCGAGAGTTGAGGGTGGTGTTTTGACACTATCCGAAACTCCAAATCTAACAAAAAGGACTTAAATGAGATTACTAACATGTTAGGGTAATTTGTGGAACTTAGTAAGGACCTAGGGATCCCTTTTGCCGATTTCCGAAACTAATAGAAGCCCTAGGGACCTATTTTGCCAACCTAGTAAACTTTTATGAACCCTAGATAAACCCTAGGGGTTGTTTTGGCATAGGCCGAAAGTTAATGGAGCCCTAGGGGGCATTTTTGTAACTTGTTTCTAAACCTAAAATAAGCCGAATATAGGAGGACTAAAATTGACGCTTTCTGAAACTTAAACAAACCTTAGTTACACGTGTAACTAGGGAGGGACCAATGTTGTAAATACTAGAAATGTTTAGGAACCCTAGGGGTATAAAGGTAAATAAACCGCGGGTAATTATATAAATAGAGGGACTAAAATGTAATTTATACAAAGTATAACAAACCTTAAATTTACTATATATTTATACCCAATACTTAAAACGTAAAACTTAAATAAACATAACATTCATTACTTTTCCAAACTTATAATTTAATAATTATGTACACTACGAGAACGTGGAAATTAAACAAAACTGTTATACGTTTTATAAACCCTATCTATATAAAATATAAATTAAAAATGATTAACTTATAAAAATAAATATATTAATTATATTTATTTTCTATTACTTTAGATATATATAAAACTTCCTTTTATAAATATTTAAATTATTTTATAAACAATACAAGTACAAGAATATTAATTAAATAGATTAATTAATTTAATAATATTATTTATTTTCTACTTAAAATACTACTATAACTTGTACAACGATGAACTAAAATAAAAATATCGTAATAAAATGCTTAAAACCAGTTTAAGCATGCACAGATTTGTTCTGAAACTTTTATGCATTATGTTATGCATTTACTGAGACCTTATAATTATTTAGGTCGTTGACTGTATCGTGAGCATCATATTATATTTACTTGTGACTATTTGTTGTACTATTGAGGTGAGTTCATGGCCCTTTTTATATATTGACAAACTATTAAACCTTTTAATGGGGGAAGAAAACATGCAACATATTTTATTTTATGGACATAAATTGAACTGTGAAACCTTTGATTACATTTGCCTATTGTAGATGAACCCGCATGACCCGTGCATCTGAAACTGTTAGAATTATTGAATTACCTGAATGTTATAAATAGATCTATTTGGGATTGACCATCCCCATCTGGGTGAGTCATGCTCACTGTGCCTAGGCCAGGACAACAGATGTTTCACATGTCAGCACTTATTATTTTTGGGTGTCTTTTTATAAGGCGAAGGGTCCTTATTTGTTAAGGACTTAACTGTCAAGTCTTAGTTTCAGGCAATATAGGAATGTAATTACTTTTAAGTATTGGTGCTTTGTGCATTACTACTTCAGTGAATGTTTATTGTCCGAACTTATTTTATTAAACCTGTGAATTCACCAACTTTATGTTGACTCTCTAAGCATGTTTTCTCAGGAAACTGAAGCAGGTATTGGTGTGCATGGAGACAAGCATCATGATAGGTTGCATTTATAGAGCTCATCTGGGGTTTTAAAAACTGGGGAATAATTCAAACTATTGAACAATGTTTAAGACTATTTTAATAACATTTGCACTTTTATCCATGTAATAAATGTAATGATAATCTTTTATCTGCTGCTCTATACGCTATCTGTTGTTGATCCACCTACGTGACACCCAAATATTATTTCCGCTGCATTTGACTCGATTTGGGGGTGTCACATAATGGTATTAGAGCGATAGTTATAGAGAACCAGAACAAAATTTAAATAAATATAAAAATAATTTTTTTATATAAACTGGACTATAACTGCTTTAAAAATCTTTTGGGATTTTCGGGACTAGAATAGTTAAGCATATAGAGTGTAGAGCATACATTCTTACGTGGCTACTTGTGCATTGATTATTAACATCCGGTTAATTAATCTCATGAGTATTAACGTAACCTTTAACATCGTCATGTTAAACGGCACTAATATATAATTTAATCATTATTTCCCAAAAACTTTTAACTTGAGTAAGTTTATACTTATATCAATTAAAACGATATTATTTTCAGATTACTATGGCATCACCTACTGAAACTCCTGCTTCCGTGTCACCGACGTCCGTCTTGTGTGGATGGATATCTGCCAGTGACGCAGACGACAGTCACACATCTGGTGACACCGCTCTCGTTGCTGCCCTCATTACTACTCCACCTGTTTCACCTATTTCCCCCGCTGGGGAAGAGGTTCAGTCGACTGCTGCCATACCACCCCTACCATCAGTTTCTTCACTATGGGACTACGCACCCGAGTCTTTGCCGCCTCGTAAGAGGAGGTTTGAGGCACCTGTCGAATCTACTTTTGAGGTCGGCGAGGGTTCGGGTACGAGGCGCGTGGATCCTGTCCAGGCCCAGATCACTACACTGGCTGCACGCCAGGCAACAGGATGTTGCAGAGATTCATGCTCTGCTGGCCGATGGACAGCTTGGACGCACTGCTCTATAGTCGCGTCACGACCTTCTGTGCTGGACTGTTAGTGCTGAGGCACATGCTGCTCGTGGAGCATGGTCCACGACTTACCATTCTCTCCAGTGGTTGCTGGAGGAGAATGAGTTCCCCCGTGAGCAGATCTACCTACTTTAGAGTCAGCAGACTGAGACTCACACCGCTCTCATGACCATGGAGCAGACACTTGCCATCTTCTTCGATCTCCAGGACGTCCGTCACCAGGGATTGACATCAGAGACCGCTCATCTTCGGGGAGTTCAGCAGACCCTCAGAGACCAGTTCTTGGAGGCGCTCCGACTCCTTAAGGAGACCCGGGAGGCCATGACTTCGATGTAGGATGCCTGCAGGCACCAGTCGTCTCATCACCACCAGTGGCACCAGCCGTATCTGAGGAGTCCGTTAGACATGAGTAGACTAGGTGTACTAGATCTTTTGTACATCATTATAAGCTATTAGGGTTGCATCCCGGCTATCATGATATGGGACCTCATGTATTTGTACTTTCTTTTTATCAGTTGTATCTTTGTACTGTACTATTTAGATTAGGGAGTCGTAGATGATGTACTTTGTATTATGTGTACCACCATCCCAGACAGGCGGTCTGTGCTCTGTCTTGGATTGGTTGTGCAATTTGTACTGTATTCCTATTCTAGACATATGACATGTACTCATTAGCTTTTGTTATATCCTGTACTGTATTATATTATGAACTTTTAAACATGTTATCCAATTTGTTGTGAAGTCTATACATGAATTTCTTTTCGTGTATTTATATAAAACTGTGCTAACACCTTAAAACTAATGATTTCATTTTTGTGTATAATTATAGAAAAATGGTAATCACTAGAGCGAACCCCAACAACGCCGACACTACCCAAAACGTCACTGTTGCTCAACTAAGGGAGATGATTGATCAAGGCATCGTAACTGAGATGGCTGCCAGCAGAAACGTAGACGCTAGTCAAAACTCCAACAACCGCCAGAATAATCAGACCACTAGGGGTTGCTCTTTCCCCGACTTCTTGAAGTGTAAGCCTTCCTACTACAAGGGCAAGGAAGGAGTGGTGGAACTGATGCAGTGGTTTGAAAGGTTGGAACTGTGTTCCGCATTAGCGACTGTGCAAAAGAGAACAAAGTAAAATTTTCCACCCGCACCTTACTTGAGAGTGCTCTTACTTGGTGGAACTCTGTAGTTGCTACTCTTGGACACAACGGTGCCTATGCTCTCAACTGGACTGAACTGAAGGAGAAAATGACAGAGAAATACTGTCCAAGGGGAGAAATGAAGAAGCTTGAAATCGAATTGTGGGATCTCGGATGCAGGAACGATGACATCACTGCATACAACCAAAGATTCCAAGAGTTGACTCTAATGTGTACCAGAATGTTTGTGGAGGAGGAAGATAAGATTGAGAAGTATGTTGGTGGACTCCCAGACGCCATTCATGACAGTTTGCTCGCATCTCGACCTACTACCGTCGAGAATGCCATTGAGTTTTCTACTGAATTGATCAACAAAAGAGTCCGTACCGTATCCGAGAGGCAAACTGACAACAAGCGAAAGGCAGATGAGTATTTCCGTAGTCAGCACCAGCGGCATCCTAAAAAGCAAAATGTTGGGCAAGTTTACAGTGCTACCTCTATAGGGACTAAGTCGTATATGGGCGCAAAACCTTTGTGCTCTAAGTGAAACTATCATCATACTATGGATAGCCCATGCCAGACCTGCTACAGATGTGGACAAGTGGGTCATTTTGCTAAAACCTGTCGAGTTAATGCTGTCACTCAGGCCCGACCCAATCAAAACACTGGGAACTACAACAACAGGGGCATATACAATGCCCGTGGGAACGGGAATGGACAACAGGGAAACCACAATGCTGCTGGAGGAAATAACAATAGACCCAAGAAGGGAGTTGTGTGCTATGAGTGTGGAGCACCAGGACACGTGAGACCAGGTTGCCCTAAGCGGTCCAACTAGAACAAGAATAGTGGAGGATCTTCGTCAAGAGTGTATGTGGTCGGCAATGCAAAAGCCAACCCCGATTCAAATGTCGTTACTGGTACGTTCCTACTGAACAATCGCTATGCATTTGTTTTGTTTGATACTGGAGCAGACCGAAGTTTTATATCTACTGAATTTAGCCAAGTACTAGAAGTTGTTCCTACAACTTTAGATCACCATTACTCCGTAGAATTAGCTAACGGTAAAATTGTAGATGCTGACACTATCATTAGAGGTTGTACCTTAAATCTTTCCAAACATCCGTTCAACATTGACCATATTCCCGTAAACCTTGGTAGTTTATATGTTATTATTGGTATGGACTGGTTAGCGAGATACCGCGCAGTCATTGTTTGTGATGAAAAACTAGTCCGTATTCCATGGGGAAACGAAACTCTAATCATCCGAGGGGACGGTAACACCGACCTTACTGACATAGATCTATATATATTTTTGTACTAAAATGATAGATCTATGTAGTTTTGGATTAAAATGGTAAATCTACTAAGTTTCGGATTAAAAAGAACAAATATAATAGTTTCGGGTTAATATTGTAATTTTATTAAGTTAAGGGATCTAAATGAACAAGTATAAAAGCTCACTTTCCAAAAATATAAACCTAAGGGTTACTTTTGTAAAATGCCGAGAGTTGAGGGTGGTGTTTTGACACTATCCGAAACTCCAAATCTAACAAAAAGGACTTAAATGAGATTACTAACATGTTAGGGTAATTTGTGGAACTTAGTAAGGACCTAGGGATCCCTTTTGCCGATTTCCGAAACTAATAGAAGCCCTAGGGACCTATTTTGCCAACCTAGTAAACTTTTATGAACCCTAGATAAACCCTAGGGGTTGTTTTGGCATAGGCCGAAAGTTAATGGAGCCCTAGGGGCATTTTTGTAACTTGTTTCTAAACCTAAAATAAGCCGAATATAGGAGGACTAAAATTGACGCTTTCTGAAACTTAAACAAACCTTAGTTACACGTGTAACTAGGGAGGGACCAATGTTGTAAATACTAGAAATGTTTAGGAACCCTAGGGGTATAAAGGTAAATAAACCGCGGGTAATTATATAAATAGAGGGACTAAAATGTAATTTATACAAAGTATAACAAACCTTAAATTTACTATATATTTATACCCAATACTTAAAACGTAAAACTTAAATAAACATAACATTCATTACCTTTCCAAACTTATAATTTAATAATTATGTACACTACGAGAACGTGGAAATTAAACAAAACTGTTATACGTTTTATAAACCCTATTTATATAAAATATAAATTAAAAATGATTAACTTATAAAAATAAATATATTAATTATATTTATTTTCTATTACTTTAGATATATATATAACTTCCTTTTATAAATATTTAAATTATTTTATAAACAATACAAGTACAAGAATATTAATTAAATAGATTAATTAATTTAATAATATTATTTATTTTCTACTTAAAATACTACTATAACTTGTACAACGATGAACTGAAATACAAATATCGTAATAAAATGCTTAAAACCAGTTTAAGCATGCACAGATTTGTTCTGAAACTTTTATGCATTATGTTATGCACTTACTGAGACCTTATAATTATTTAGGTCGTTGACTGTATCGTGAGCATCATATTATATTTACTTGTGACTATTTGTTGTACTATTGAGGTGAGTTCATGGCCCTTTTTTTATATTGACAAACTATTAAACCTTTTAATAGGGAAGAAAACATGCAACATATTTTATTTTATGGACATAAATTGAACTGTGAAACCTTTGATTACATTTGCCTATTGTAGATGAACCCGCATGACCCGTGCATCTGAAACTGTTAGAATTGTTGAATTACCTGAATGTTATAAATAGATCTATTTGGGATTGACCATCCCCATCTGGGTGAGTCATGCTCACTGTGCCTAGGCCAGGACAACAGATGTTTCACATGTCAGCACTTATTATTTTTGGGTGTCTTTTTATAAGGCGAAGGGTCCTTATTTGTTAAGGACTTAACTGTCAAGTCTTAGTTTCAGGCAATATAGGAATGTAATTACTTTTAAGTATTGGTGCTTTGTGCATTACTACTTCAGTGAATGTTTATTGTCCGAACTTATTTTATTAAACCTGTGAATTCACCAACTTTATGTTGACTCTCTAAGCATGTTTTCTCAGAAAACTGAAGCAGGTATTGGTGTGCATGGAGACAAGCATCATGATAGGTTGCATTTATAGAGCTCATCTGGGGTTTTATAAACTGGGGAATAATTCAAACTGTTGAACAATGTTTAAGACTATTTTAATAACATTTGCACTTTTATCCATGTAATAAATGTAATGATAATCTTTTATCTGCTGCTCTATACGCTATCTGTTGTTGATCCACCTACGTGACACCCAAATATTATTTCCGCTGCATTTGACTCGATTTGGGGGTGTCACATAATGGTATTAGAGCGATAATTATAGAGAACCAGAACAAAATTTAAATAAATATAAAAATAAATTTTTTATATAAACTGGACTATAACTGCTTTAAAAATCTTTTGGGATTTTCGGGACTAGAATAGTTAAGCATATAGAGTGTAGAGCATACATTCTTACGTGGCTACTTGTGCATTGATTATTAACATCCGGTTAATTAATATCATGAGTATTAACGTAACCTTTAACATCGTCATGTTAAACGGCACTAATATATAATTTAATCATTATTTCCCAAAAACTTTTAACTTGAGTAAGTTTATACTTATATCAATTAAAACGATACTATTTTCAGATTACTATGGCATCACCTACTGAAACTCCTGCTTCCGTGTCACCGACATCCGTCTTGTGTGGATGGATATCTGCCAGTGAAGCAGACGACAGTCACACATCTGGTGACACCGCTCTCGTTGCTGCCCTCATTACTACTCCACCTGTTTCACCTATTTCCCCCGCTGGGGAAGAGGTTCAGTCAACTGCTGCCATACCACCCCTACCACCAGTTTCTTCACTATGGGACTACGCACCCGAGTCTTTGCCGCCTCGTAAGAGGAGGTTTGAGGCACTTGTCGAATCTACTTTTGAGGTCGGCGAGGGTTCGGGTACGAGGCGCGTGGATCCTGTCCAGGCCCAGATCACTACACTGGCTGCACGCCAGGCACAGGATGTTGCAAAGATTCATGCTCTGCTGGCCGATCGACAGCTTGGACGCAATGCTATGCAGTCGCGTCACGACCTTCCATTCTCTCCAGTGGTTGCTGGAGGAGAATGAGTTCCCCCGTGAGCAGATCTACCTACTGTAGAGTCAGCAGACTGAGACTCACACCGCTCTCATGACCATGGAGCAGACACTTGCCATCTTCTTCGATCTCCAGGACGTCTGTCACCAGGGATTGACATCAGAGACCGCTCATCTTCGGGGAGTTCAGCAGACCCTCAGAGACCAGTTCTTGGAGGCGCTCCGACTCCTTAAGGAGACCCGGGAGGCCATGACTTCGATGTAGGATGCCTGCAGGCACCAGTCGTCTCATCACCACCAGTGGCACCAGTCGTATCTGAGGAGTCCGTTAGACATGAGTAGACTAGGTGTACTAGATCTTTTGTACATCATGATAAGCTATTAGGGTTGCATCCCGGCTATCATGATATGGGACCTCATGTATTTGTACTTTCTTTTTATCAGTTGTATCTTTGTACTGTACTATTTAGATTAGGGATTCGTAGATGATGTACTTTGTATTATGTGTACCACCATCCCAGACAGGCGGTCTGTGCTCTGTCTTGGATTGGTTGTACAATTTGTACTGTATTCCTATTCTAGACATATGACATGTACTCATTAGCTTTTGTTATATCCTGTACTGTATTATATTATGAACTTTTAAACATGTTATCCAATTTGTTGTGAAGTCTATACATGAATTTCTTTTCGTGTATTTATATAAAACTGTGCTAACACCTTAAAACTAATGATTTCATTTTTGTGTATAATTATAGAAAATGGTAATCACTAGAACGAACCCCAACAACGCCGACACTACCCAAAACGTTACTGCTGCTCAACTAAGGGAGATGATTGATCAAGGCATCGCAACTGAGATGGCTGCCAGCAGAAACGTAGACGCTAGTCAAAACTCCAACAACCGCCAGAATAATCAGACCACTAGGGGTTGCTCTTACCCCGACTTCTTGAAGTGTAAGCCTTCCTACTACAAGGGCAAGGAAGGAGTGGTGGAACTGATGCAGTGGTTTGAAAGGTTGGAAACTGTGTTCCGCATTAGCGACTGTGCAAAAGAGAACAAAGTAAAATTTTCCACCCGCACCTTACTTGAGAGTGCTCTTACTTGGTGGAACTCTGTAGTTGCTACTCTTGGACACAACGGTGCCTATGCTCTCAACTGGACTGAACTGAAGGAGAAAATGACAAAGAAATATTGTCCAAGGGGAGAAATGAAGAAGCTTGAAATCGAATTGTGGGATCTCGGATGCAAGAACGATGACATCACTGCATACAACCAAAGATTCCAAGAGTTGACTCTAATGTGTACCAGAATGTTTGTGGAAGAGGAAGATAAGATTGAGAAGTATGTTGGTGGACTCCCAGACGCCATTCATGACAGTTTGCTCGCATCTCGACCTACTACCGTCGAGAATGCCATTGAGTTTGCTACTGAATTGATCAACAAAAGAGTCCGTACCGTATCCGAGAGGCAAACTGACAACAAGCGAAAGGCAGATGAGTATTTCCGTAGTCAGCACCAGCGGCATCCTAAAAAGAAAAATGTTGGGCAAGTTTACAGTGCTACCTCTGTAGGGACTAAGTCGTATATGGGCGCAAAACCTTTGTGCTCTAAGTGAAACTATCATCATACTATGGATAGCCCATGCCAGACCTGCTACAGATGTGGACAAGTGGGTCATTTTGCTAAAACCTGTCGAGTTAATGCTGTCACTCAGGCCCGACCCAATCAAAACACGGGGAACTACAACAACAGGGGCAGATACAATGCCCGTGGGAACGGGAATGGACAGCAGGGAAACCACAATGCTTCTGGAGGAAATAACAATAGACCCAAGAAGGGATTTGTGTGCTATGAGTGTGGAGCACCAGGACACGTGAGACCAGGTTGCCCTAAGCGGTCCAACCAGAACAAGAATAGTGGAGGATCTTCGTCAAGAGTGTATGTGGTCGGCAATGCAAAAGCCAACCCCGATTCAAATGTCGTTACTGGTACGTTCCTACTGAACAATCGCTATGCATTTGTTTTGTTTGACACTGGAGCAGACCGAAGTTTTATATCTACTGAATTTAGCCAAGTACTAGAAGTTGTTCCTATAACTTTAGATCACCATTACTCCGTAGAATTAGCTGACGGTAAAATTGTAGATGCTGACACTATCATTAGAGGTTGTACCTTAAATCTTTCCAAACATCCGTTCAACATTGACCTTATTCCCGTAAACCTTGGTAGTTTTGATGTTATTATTGGTATGGACTGGTTAGCGAGATACCGCGCAGTCATTGTTTGTGAGGAAAACGAAACTCTAATCATCCGAGGGGACGGTAACACCGACCTCACTGATACTAGACTTAGTGTTATATCTTGTACTAAAGCTCAGAAATATTTGTTGAGAGGATCTCCTATCTTCTTGGCCATATTTCTCAAACAGATGAAGAGGGCAAGCCCGAGAAGAAACAAATCAAGGACGTACCCATCGTCCGAGATTTTCCAGAAGTCTTTCCTGACGAGTTGCCAGGCTTACCACCGACCCGACAAGTGGAATTTCAAATCGACTTGATTCCCGGAGCTGTACTTGTAGCCAAATCTCCATACCGGTTGGCACCATCAGAAATGAAAGAACTAGTTGAACAACTCCAGGAACTATCTGACAAAGGATTCTTCGACCCAGTTCCTCACCATGGGGAGCTCCTGTGTTATTTGTCAAAAAGAAAGATGGTTCTTTCGAATGTGCATCGATTACAGAGAACTGAATAAGCTAACTGTGAAGAATCGTTATCCGCTTCCTCGCATTGACGACCTATTTGACCAACTGCAAGGGTCAAGTGTGTATTCCAAGATTGACTTGAGATCTGGATACCATCAACTACGGGTCAGGGAGGAAGATATTCCAAAAACAGATTTTAGAACCCGTTACGGTCATTACGAATTCCAGGTTATGCCATTTGTGTTGACCAATGCACCAGCTATTTTCATGGACCTTATGAACCGTGTGTGCAGACCCTACCTAGATAAATTTGTGATAGTCTTCATTGACGATATACTCATTTATTCCAAGAACGAACGAGAACACGGGGAACACCTTGCACAAGTACTAAAGGTACTCAAGGAGGAACAACTCTATGCTAAATTCTCCAAATGTGAATTCTGGATTCCCAGAGTGCAATTCCTCGGTCATGTCATCGACTGTGACAGTATTCACGTAGATCCAGCAAAGGTCGAATCTGTCAAGGATTGGGTATCTCCTAAATCACCGACAGAGATCCGCCAATTTCTAGGCCTTGCCGGGTACTACCGCAGATTCATTGAAGATTTTTTGAAAATAGCCAAGCCAATGACCAAACTCACACAGAAAGGGATGAAGTTAGATTGGGGAGAGAAAGAAGAATCAGCATTTCAGCTGATCAAGCAGAAGTTGTGCAGTGCACCCATATTAGCCTTGCTTAAAGGCAACGATGATTTCGTTGTATACTGTGATGCTTCACATAAAGGTCTAGGTGCAGTATTGATGCAGAGGATGAAAGTGATTGCCTATGCTTCAAGACAACTGAAGAAGCATGGGAAGAATTACACCACTCACGATCTAGAACTTGGATCCGTAGTTTTTGCTCTCAAAATCTGGAGACATTACCTATACGAAACGAAGTGCACAGTACATACTGACCATAAAAGTTTGCAACACATATTGGATCAGAAGGAGCTGAACATGAGACAACGCTGTTGGATTGAGCTGTTAAGTGACTACGACTGCGAGATCAAATACCACCCCGGTAAAGCAAATGTGGTTGCTGATGCTTTAAGTCGTAAGGAAACGGACCCTCCTATGAGAGTTCGGGCATTAGTTATGACATTCAGTTTGGATCTACCCAAACAGATTTTGGAAGCTCAGACCCAAGCTCAATTACTTAAAAACCTCGTGAAGGAAGACGTTGGGGGAATGCTTAGAACCGACCTTACTAAGGAGAAGCTAGAACCTAGAGCAGATGGAACCCTATGCCTTCACGGACGAAGTTGGTTACCTTGCTATGGAGATTTGAGGAACGTGATCATGCACGAATCTCATAAGTCTAAATATTCTCTTCATCCCGGATCTGAAAAGATGTATCAAGATATGAAGAAATTATACTTGTGGCCGAATATGAAAGCTGACATCGCCACCTACGTGCAGAAGTGTTTGACATGTTCACGTGTCAAAACTGAACACCAGAGACCATCGGGTTTGCTTGTACAACCCGAAATACCGAAATGGAAGTGGGACAACATCACCATGGACTTTGTCACCAAACTCCCAAAGTCATCTCACGGTTACGATACTATCTCGGTAATCGTCGACCGACTCACCAAGTCCGCTCATTTCCTACCAATTAGGGAGAACGATTCCCTTGCAAGACTAGCAAAAACGTAACTGAAGGAGATTGTGACCAAACATGGAATACCAGTGTCGATAATCTGTGATCGAGACGGTAGGTTCACATCAAACTTTTGGAAGGCTTTCCAATGAGCCTTAGGTACCAATTTGGACATGAGCACTGCTTATCATCCACAGACTGACGGTCAAAGTGAACGAACCATCCAAACTCTAAAGGACATGCTACGGGCATGTGTGATTGATTTTGGAAATGGATGGGTTGACCACATTCCTTTAGTGGAATTCTCCTACAACAACAGTTATCATGCCAGTATTAAGGCTGCCCCTTTTGAAGCACTATACGGTCGCAAATGTCGTTCACCTGTGTGCTGGGCAGAAGTAGGTGAATTTTAGCTCACTGGACCAGAACTAATCCAGGAGACTACAGACAAGATCGTCCTCATTAAGCAAAGAATTCAAGCTGCTTGCGACCGGCAAAAGAGCTACGCGGACCTGAAACGCAAACCTATGCAATTTGAAGTAGGTGACCGTGTTATGCTCAAGGTATCACCTTGGAAGGGTGTTGTACGCTTTAGCAAACGTGGAAAACTGAATCCACGTTATGTTGGCCCTTTCAAAGTAATAGCCCGGATCGGGGAAGTGGCTTATCGTTTAGAGCTGCCCCAGCAACTGAGTCGGGTACACTCTACCTTTCATGTGTCTAACCTGAAGAAGTGCTATGCTGAAGAACCATTGGCTATGCCCTTGGAGGGAGTTCAGTTTGACGACAAACTTCAGTTCATAGAAGAACCCGTAGAAATCATGGAGAGGATAATTAAGAAATTGAAACGCAGTCGCATCCCGTTGGTCAAAGTACGTTGGAACTCGAGGAGAGGCCCTGAGTTCACTTGGGAACGAGAAGAATCGTTCAAAACCAAGTACCCACACCTGTTCACCTGACCGGTAACTTCATCTTAAGCTTTGAGGACAAAGCTAAAATAACGGGATGGTGCTGTAAAACCTCTGATTTTACCTTATTGACTTTGTCAACTGTTGTACTCTTTATTTTTGGAATCTATATAATTCCACCTTTATATGACTTATTATTAATCATATACCTTTTGTCATACTACATTTCATATTTATTTCTATATTTATATGGACCTTTAGTCATTGTTGACTACTCTAGCAACTGACTGGCCACCTAAATGAATAAAGGACTCATCACCTCAGTACACATTTTGAGATAAACTGTAACTTTACTTAATTAAATTATTAAGTACTTTGACTTATTTTTATATGTATATATTTACATATATTTCATAATAGGAATAAACACCTAACACCTTAAAACAATGTACATTATTTTACATTGACATTTATTTACTTTATTCAAGTAAAATAATTATAATGATGTATTCATTATATACTTTCACTAAATTACCTAAAAGTTTAACTAAAGTACCTATAAACTTAACAAGTGCGCAATATCATACAAGGACTATTATTTTCACCCAACACTTGATACAAAATTTACACATTTCCCTAAAAACACCTAAGTGTGCCGTATATATATGTATATACTACATATCCATACTCATTTCACTAACTTGCAAGCCTAAACATGTACATCCACTAATACACTATGCCTTACATTTTTCCTTACACACTTTACCTTTTTCATACTTCGCCATACAACTTGCTATACTTCTTACACATACATACTATGTATACTTATACACTCATTAATTCATACAAACTTGTAAGCAAACCATGTCACAAATTCAAAACCTTATACTATGTAGCCATACATGTCACTATGCCAAGTCAAATCTTTGTCCCCCTTTGACCTTGTAAACCCACGGTTAGAACCAAAATGGGAGGGAAAGGAGTTTGCTATTTTGAGCATGTGGTGGAAAGGAACTAGCATATCTATCAACCAAATCCAATACATATCTAACCAAGATACATTGAAGATTCATGGTACAAACAATAGATATCATTAGATCCTTCTCTTTCCTCTTATAGCCGACACACACACCAACACAATTCACTTGAAAACCAAATCTCACTTCACTCTCTCTCTAAAAAACACACGGATACAAACACTTCCTCCATTACCAAGACCTTTAAGCTCATTAACTATGTCTCTTCCACTATGAATGCTAATCATTGTCAACTCCTACAAGTATCTTGATCTTCAAAACAAGTAAAGAAGCCCTAGCTACATCCTTGAAGCCCACAGCTTGATTTTTGGCTACAAAGATCTCCATTGTTGAAACCAAGTTCTCATTCCTACTCATTCTCTTGTTCATTCCTAGTTCTACCTAAACAAGTAAGTAACTTAAAACCTATCTTTCAATATACTTATTTTTCATTCACATAAACATACACATGATTGTTACTAGTAAAACTTAATCTTAAAACAAAAACATAAAACCCTAGACCTAAATGGGTCACGGCTTCAAATGTTTTGTGAGTTAAAATGACGTAAAATCTGGATAACCATGATGAACATAACACTATGAACTATTTAAACTAGAAAAACTATGAAAAACTATGAAAAACATAATCATGCATATATTGGACGTGGGGTTTTAAACCATATGGTTCAATATTGGTTAATCTTGTAATGTATAAACATGCCTAAAAACATTAGATCTATATTACTAGTTGCCTTAAAATGATAAGCTCACTATTTTTGCCTTATAGGATTTAGCTTTTAAACCCACTATAATAAGCTTGCCTAAATAAACTTCATTGTTACTAAATTATGTTTTTATAAAACTTTTGTTGTCAAAATTGTGATTTTATAAAGTTTTAGGTTAAAAACATAGATCTATAAATATTTTTGGACTAAAATGATAGATCTATGAAGTTTTTGATTAAAATGGTAAATCTACTAAGTTTCGGATTAAAAAGAACAAATATAATAGTTTCGGGTTAATATTTTAATTTTATTAAGTTAAGGGATCTAAATGAACAAGTATAAAAACTCACTTTCCAAAAATATAAACCTAAGGGTTACTTTTGTAAAATGCCGAGAGTTGAGGGTGGTGTTTTGACACTATCCGAAACTCCAAATCTAACAAAAAGGACTTAAATGAGATTACTAACATGTTAGGGTAATTTGTGGAACTTAGTAAGGACCTAGGGATCCCTTTTGCCCATTGTCGAAACTAATAGAAGCCCTAAGGACCTATTTTGCCAACCTAGTAAACTTTTATGAACCCTAGATAAACCCTAGGGGTTGTTATGGCATAAGCCGAAAGTTAATGGAGCCCTAGGGGGCATTTTTGTAACTTGTTTCTAAACCTAAAATAAGTCGAATATAGGAGGACTAAAATTGACGCTTTCTGAAACTTAAACAAACCCTAGTTACACGTGTAACTAGGGAGGGACCAATGTTGCAAAATACTAGAAATGTTTAGGAACCCTAGGGGTATAAAGATAAATAAACCGCGGGTAATTATATAAATAGAGGGACTAAAATGTAATTTATACAAAGTATAACAAACCCTAAATTTACTATATATTTATACCCGATACTTAAAACGTAAAACTTAAATAAACATAACATTCGTTACTTTTCCAAACTTATAATTTAATAATTATGTACATTACGAGAACGTGGAAATTAAAAAAAACATTGTTATACGTTTTATAAACCCTATTTATATATAAAATATAAATTAAAAATGATTAACTTATATAAATAAATTTATTAATTATATTTATTTTCTATTACTTTAGATATATATAAAACTTTATTTTATAAATATTTAAATTACTTTTTAAACAATACAAGTACAAGAATATTAATTAAATAGATTAATTAATTTAATAATATTATTTATTTTCTACTTAAAATAAATACTACTATAACTTATACAACGATGAACTAAAATACAAATATCGTAATAAAATGCTTAAAACCACTTTAAGCATGCACATATTTGTTTTGAAACTTTTATGCATTATGTTATGCATTTACTGAGACCTTATAATTATTTAGGTCGTTGACCGTATCGTGAGCATTATATCAGATTTATTTGTGACTATTTGCTGTACTATTGAGGTGAGTTCATGGCCCCACTTTATATATTGACAAACTTTTAAACCTTTTAATGGGGAAGAAAACATGCAACATATTTTATGTTATGGACATAAATTGAACTGTGAAACCTTTGATTACATTTGCCTATTGTAGATGAACCCGCATGACCCATGCATCTGAAACTGTTAGAATTATTTTATTACCTGAATATTATAAATAGATCTATTTGGGATTGACCATCCCCATCTGGGTGAGTGATACTCACTGTGCCTAGGCCAGGACCATAGATGTTTCACATGTCAGCACTTTTTATTTTTGGGTGCCTTTTTATAAGGCGAAGGGTCCTTATTTGTTAAGGACTTAACTGTCAAGTCTCAGTTTCAGGCAATATGGGAATGTAATTACTTTTAAGTATTGGTGCTTTGTGCATTACTACTTTAGTGAATGTTTATTGTCCAAACTTATTTTATTAAACCTGTGAATTCACCAACTTTATGTTGACAATATAAGCATGTTTTCTTAGGAAACTGAAGCAGGTATTGTGTGCATGGAGTCAAGCAATATGATAGGCTGCATTTATAGAGCTCATCTGAGGTTTTATAAACTGGAGAATAATTCAAACTGTTGAACAATGTTTAAGACTATTTTAATAACATTTGCACTTTTATCCATGTAATAAATGTAATGATAATCTTTTATCTGCTGCTCTATACGCTATCTGCTGTTGATCCACCTACGTGACACCCAAATATTATTTCCGCTACATTTGACTCGATTTGGGGGTGTCACAGATTGTATTGCAATGACGGAGTGTATACAATCTCTAGTATTTACATCTACCTATGTAAGCGTAAAGATGTCTAACATAGTACACTTACGAATCTATGTGTTGTCTACATCAGTAATTATGTTGCACGGGTTTTCACCGACGGCTGCTCTAATATACATCATACTCTACCTATGTATACTACCTAGGACTGAGATAGTAGGCTTATATGGTTATGACACTAGTCATCGTATTGAATGCAACATACATAAACCTAACATGTGCAGGACAATAATAAAGTTTTTGATTATATATATATATATATATATATATATATATATATATATATATATATATATATATATATATATATATATATATATATATATATATATATATATATATATATATATATATATATATATATTTATGGGAGAGATCAAATAAAAAGACTTTTTTTGTGAGAAGGATAAGAAGGATTTCCAGCCATTGATTTAAAATCAATGGATGAGATTAAACCATAATCCTAACTAACTAATTAACTAACAAACTAACCATCAAAACATGATTTTTAAAAAGTTTTTCAAAAATTCTGAAAAAATTACAGTAGATCGGGTATGTTGGTGCAAAAAACTTTTGTAAAAAAAGTTTTTTTAATTTGAAGTTTTTTACATTTTTTTAATGCACAAAAACGAAATTTTGATGCACAAAAACGTTGTTTTTTACGTTTCTTACGTTTTTTGTGCATAAAGAACTCATTTTTATGCCTAACTTCTTTTGACTTTTTGCTTTAAAATTTGATTCCGCATCAAACTACAACAAATTAAATTTTTTGTGCATGAAAAAAATGTGTACACCAAATTTCACCTTTTTGTGCATCGTATTTTATTTTTTGTGCATTAAAAAAACGTAAAAAACTCAAAATTAAAATTAAATTCTTCATAATTTTTTTATGTACCAACATATCCGACATTGTGAAATTTTTTCAGAATTTTTTGAAAACTTTTTTTAAATCATGTTTAGATAGTTAGTTATAATTATGGATTGATCTTATCCATTGATTTTAAATTAATGGCTGAAAATCCTTATTATCCTTCTCACCATAAAAAGTCTTTTTATTTTAACTCTCTCCTATATATATATTTATATATATATATATATATATATATATATATATATATATATATATATATATATATATATATATATATATATATATATATATATATATATATATATATATATATATATATATATATATATATATATATATATATATATATATATATATATATATATATATATATATATATATATATATATATATATATATATATATATATATATATATATATATATATATATATATATATATATATATATATATATATATATATATATATATATATATATATATATATATATATATATATATATATATATATATATATATATATATATATATATATATATATATATATATATATATATATAATATATATATGGGGCTAAGTTTGACATAGGATAATAAGATGACGCCACCTCATATCCTACGTGGCATTATCTTATTGGCTACATATTTTTTAAAAAATAAATTTTACCCGAAAATAAATTTATACCCAAAATAAAATATTGGCTACATATTTTTTACCCAAAAATATATTTATACCCAAAATAAAATAAACCATTCGTATCCATCTAAAAATATATTATACAAAAATCTTATACTAAAATAAACCCTTCATTCGTACATTCGACAGTTTGTTCTAAAAAAACATTCGTTTGTTATCTACTCTCCATCTTCATAACCAAACCCTAATACCATTCTATGTCTTATTTGCAGTTAGCTATCATTCATGCATGTTCTAAAAAAATCATTCATTCGATTTATTGTGTCTTTTTCTCTTAGCCCTAATATAATTTTCAACTAGATTTTTGTATGATCTATGAAGCTGTTTGGTGGCTCTTGCAGGCGATTTTTTTCACAACAGAAACGGAGCATTGGTTGTGAGATACATAGGTATATGAATATAATATGTAGAATAATGAAACCATTCATCCGTATTCATTATCTGTCATGTTACAATGTTTTATTTGTTTCTACCTACTAAAATTAATGTTATGTAAGATTTATATCAATGGTGATTAGTGCTGACAGAGAACCAAAGTAAGGTACTTATTTTATTACACAACTTCGTCGTTTATACTCTGACTAAGCTTCCCTTTTATCTATAATTACTGATTGACCCGTTATGATGTACTATTTTGGAATCATTCAGTAAACTTTGAGATGGTATCTTCGATAACCATAGAAACTGATACTGCCATGGATGTTGAGATTGCTAAATCTTCATTTTCTTGCGAAAACAGGCATTCATACTTTGGTGATTAGTACTGCGAGAGGAGCAAAGAAAGGTACTGATGTTATTACACAACTTCATCGTTTATACTTTGACTAAGCTTCCCTTTTATCTAAAATAATTTACTTGACCAGTTATGATGTGCAGTCTGTATTCTTTGGCGTTGAGCAGCGATAAAACCTCATAGTTTTTTTCTTATATACATAGAGGTAAATTTACGAACAAATTTTTATATCTGGTTGATTGCTAATGCCAGAATGGTGTTTATACCTATGGCTTTTACTGAAATTTATGTATCAACAATTTATGCAGGTGCCGACATATAGTCGGACATAATTGGCGGTGTTTGACAATGTAATGACAGGCGAAACTTCCATGGGTCTCAGAGAGAAAGTATGAAAATTTGTTTCATTGCAAACTGTATCATCCATCTTTCTCAATGTATTTCTATGATGGTGGTTGTCTATGGTGGAAAACACCTAAAACAGTGTGTAACTATGCACACTTAATTATGTTTCGACTTGATGAATGTGAATCTTCTCCTTTCGGATATTGTAGACAGTTGAGGGCAATAAAGAGTACTTCATTATTTCTGGTGCATGTTATATTAATGGTTTTGTAGACGAGATATGCACACTTAATTATCCACGTATACTTGCATCGGATATAATGGCTTTTCTTTTCTCGATAACTAAGTTCTTTTATTTTGTCTTTATTAGCTTTCCTACGTACGAAAAAACACCTAAGATGAAATTAATTTTGGTAAAATGAGGATGATATACGAGAGGGTGTCACATTAAAATACATTGATCATGCTTATGATTTGTATAAGGACAAGTCACTGAGTGATGCGCTTGTCAAGTATGCTATTTGACAGCTTTGGCGTCTTGAAAATTTCAGGAAAAAACCTGAGCAGACAAGATCGCAGATAATTAATCAAATTTGGGAGCAGAGGGCCTTCGTCGTCAGGTGAGGACAAAAGACAATGATATCTAGGTATTGATGAAGTCAAAAGACAGTACCTCATACTTCTACGATGGTATTATACTCATCCTTTTCTTTCTCTTTTTATACAAAATGATATTAGAATCACACAAATTGAATTTTTATTGTCTTTTAATCCTAACCCCTAGATATTTAGCTGATTATGCTATCTGCTTATTTGTATTAAGCACTTCATGAAAATAATGTTTCAATTTATAAGAACTTATTATACCAAAAAAGTTAGGTTAGTAATCTCCCTTATTGAAAACTTCTTATTTTACCACATGATAAGCAGGAGCAATTTGAATCATCCAATAACTTTGAATAGTGTTTTAATTTGCTTCATTTTTAACTACTGATTTTAGTTTGACATTATCTTTCCCTATGTTGAAAAGGGGTCATCTGCTTTAAAATAAGCAATCCTAGAGGCCGCCTTATATGTTTTTGAAGACGTTATTAAAAAGGTTTTCGGTTAAATAAGCACATTTAACTAAGAAGCTCATAAACATAGTAGCTTTGGATTAACCTAGATGCTCATCAAAGAATACGTATCTAGGTTTTGTGTAGGGTTGGCTGTTTTATTATTACTGATGTTTGTGGTGGAACAGTTGCTAAATTTATTTTTATAACAGGCACTCTTGCATTTGATTCCATTTGGCAAAATGATTGTTGTTGATCTATTTGTTGATGTCAGGAAGAAGGTAAACTTCCTCGCAGTCTGCAATTTATTATCGTAGCGCTAGGAATCATAAGATCTTATACTACATTGATTACAATACTACTATTTTGAAGACAAACGGATTGGAGCGTATCCCAGTTTGATTTTATTTTTTAGGTAGTTTATGGATGATCCAAGACAATAGGCAATCCAGTCGCAATGCAAAGATTCTACTCAGACACGAATGTATTCTTCTTTTGGTCCTATGGTAATCCTGCTATTTTTTAGTGTAGACTTACAATAGTGCTACATGTACGAAAAAGGTTTGATTACAAATAGATATTTGTTCAGCATATGGCACATTTCATAGCCAATTCCAAAAAAAATATGAGACTTTTTTACAGTCTATAACATATAGAAATATAATATGGTCGTTTCCATTGAAAACACTAAGTAGAACCAATCATGTTAATATACATTGTTTTTATTTAAAAAACGATAAGAGATAATCAAATATACATGCATTAGGAGATTCGGCAGATGGCATTGATCATTCCCATTATTCGCTGCCACAGGTGAGGCCAGATGTTGTAAACCTTCAGACTGAAGCCATCATTCCATCACAGCATCTCCAGTGTCACTAGAAAGACCACCTGCATTACTCGCAGGTTGGTCATACAGAGAAGCTTCATTTATTTGTTGCATCTGGCTACCAATGTGGCGCTGTGATCGGCGTTGCTTCCCTTGGAAGCATACAAGCATTGCTTTCTTTAGCAGAGGCATCTGTTTAACTCTTATATAAAAAAAGCAAACAATATATGTAAACAAAGGAATACTCATCTTCTCGGAAACAAAGGTAGGACTTAATGTGATTAATTTACCTCAAATATTTGATTTTGTTGAGGAGTACCAGGAAAACCCTTGATGTGCAATTCAAAAGTTAATAAACTTGACTAATTCAGGCTATTTTGAAAATTCAGGCTTTAGTTTCCACAGCTATGCTTGCTGATAGATACATAACAGAGCGTTTTTTTCCTGACAAAGGTTAGTGCACGTCCTTACATCTTTTTTCTATAATTGTGTGCAAAATGAATTTGTGATAAATGAACCATGATAGCAGCGATGCGGTCTATAATTTGATAAAGAGGTAGGTTGTCGAATTACCTAGAAAAACATTTAGACCAGAACTTATGAACTGGATTGATGAGTACTTAAGTATACTTTATGGACACTTAGATAGGGTATGCTATATTTCAACTATCTACGGTGAAATTATAAGAAGAGGGACATACCAGCTCAACTTATATAGATAATCACATATTGACATAGCAAATATATCAAAACTTAAAAATAACCAAAGTACCTCAGTTTTGGTAATAAAAACAGTGTGCGTATTTGAACTTCGTTTTTTATTAATTACCCTCTTGCACAGAGCTACCAACAGTGGATTAGCAGGCTTTCTTTGTGATTTGAATGCTCTCATGCCTTGAGACACTAACAAAGTGAGAATTAATTAACATACCAAGTTATGATTATTAGATACATAAGAGCAAAAATTATAGTCTCTACTGCTTTTCAAGCCTGATTATAACCGTAAATGTTTCTTACTGCCCTTTAAGTTTATGCAGACTAGGCGCACAGTTTCCCTCTATCTGATGTGGATAATACCGCTACCATTGACTCTTTGCTACGCTCACTCCGAAAATGGTTAATTACATGCTTTATGTTTTCAATATTTCACTCTTTTCAGTTTTTATTTTTTTTATTGATTATGATGCACTTACGCAGATTTCTTATGTTTTTTACCCTTTAACCTTATGCAGACTAGGCGCACAGTTTCACTCGCACCATCGTCTTCATTCAACACAAGCTGAGGTGGATAAAGATCTCTTGAAAGCAACAACAGAAATCAACCATAGGTACCGTTTTACCCGTACGCATGTATTGGTTTTTGACTATACTTTTCAAAACCAAATCATAGAAAAACATTGAATCTTTTTGGCCTATGACGTTTTTATTGAAGTGTCATTTGGGTTTTTTTTTGTTTTGTTCAAAACCAGACCGCGATCCTGTTAATACGCCCAACATAATTTCATAATGTGTTCTATCATTAGTTTATTCAAATGGATTATAAATGTGTGTACTTTTTTATCCTTATAGTCGATAGACAATTTGCAGGGTAAACTCTCTTTCATACCCAAAACCTAAAATATCAGAGAAACCAATCCCAAACACCCTTTAAGCATCAGTTTAAGAGAAATAACCAATGAGAATAACTATGGAACCATTCTAGAAGCCTTAAATATTTCAATTCAGCTGTTGGACACGATATTATGTTTGCTATATATTTTTTGTTGTGACTTTTTAATGAGAAAGACCATTTTAATAATATTGTATAATATTATACCAAACAAAAGTGTTATGAATAAAAATAAAAATAAAAACATACACAAACGGAGGTTATCAGGCATGCCAAACCATGGTGCAAGGCATTTGGAATCGGTCTGGCACGTACTAAAACTAAATGTGCAGGGGTTAATGGTAAGACAACCATCGCTTTTATAAAGAAATTAGACAAGACACTTCTGGTGTCACATTTTCTTAACAGTGGCAGTCTAAAATGATGCCCGTTGTTATTCTAAGTTGGTTTAATATGGCGGAAGCTTTATCGTTTAACATTTACACACCTAAAAAAACTTTAACAACCGCATACTATTCATATCTTCACACCTTATCCTCCTCTAACATTCAGTTTTCTTCCAGCCACCAACCGCTTACTGGCCACCATGCGATCAATACCAAAAAATCAAAAACTAAAACACCATCTTCACCAAACATGCGCCATGAGCAGGCATGCATAATCATACTCTCAAATAAATGTTAGATAAGATACTGTGTATGCGACTTGTATCTTTAAAGTTAGTGTTCTCTTGTCCCTATACATTGTGATAGTAGTCAGCCAGTGACCATCTGTTTAAACCAGTTAAATGAGAAAATTTGAAAATACTTTTTTGGTTACGACTGGTGAAGGCACACCGACATAGATTATATTGTTACTTATATTACGAGTACGAGGGTGTTTGGGATTGCTTATTCTTTTTCTGCATATCTGGTTTTTAAGCAGAAACACACCTTTTCATTAAAACATTTCCTTCTTTTCTGCTTTTAAGGATCAAATATAGCATGAGATATAAACAATATCGAATGTCAAAGACATAAGAATAGATTTAAGTGTATGTCCTATACCTGATTATGACAGTAAACAAAAGTTATTTTTCTGAAATAAGTTACATGATTATTATGGATGCTTAGGTTAGTGTTTGCATTGTAAACATTTTATTGCCCACTTATTTTCTAGGAGGTCATAAAGCGTATCCTAATTGTTAGGCCTATCTACCAAGTATATTCGTGCTAAAAAAATAGAATGTGTCTAAACAATATATTTGATCTCTATGTCGAGCTAATGTTAGAGAACATATGATCATATTTGACGACATTACTGACACAAATTGTACCCTGAATAAGGACTCCTACGCACAAGTAGGATAGCTAGCAAAAAAAAACAATGAACCATCTAAATTATCCCATTCCCTTATTGAATACTTTGCTTATGCTTATCGAGGTTCGATTTTTGTTATGTACTTATGAAACAAGCTTCGCACTCTAAAAACCTGTCTGACATCAGTTTCAGTTGCAAAGCCACAATTCTTAGAGAACCAACAGGCACTTGAAAGCTGATGTTCGGTTCAGTTTTTATTCCTTTTTCTATGCAGATGTGAATTGTATGTTGCTGGTTATTTAATTTATCATTACATATACTTGACGTTGAGTGTTAAAAAGTGTTGTGTGGTCTGATAGTTTCGTAACAGGTTGCGCTATTGTCACTTGTGCAAGCAAGCTTGATGATGTTTAACACAATAGAAAAATATAACGACCCTGCCAGCTTGGTTCAATGCTTGACGATTTTCGGGATACCAAAGAAAAGGTTCATAAGATGGTGAAAGGTGCTTGCCTATTATTCTCACTTAAAGAAGTCCAAATGACTAACCACTTTAATGAGACGTGTTGATTCAGTCAAGTAAATTTGTCGACACTTCTTTGTCTTTTTTAAAGTGACTAAATGTATATAAGGCAGCCTCACAATCGTTTCTCAAACGCACTAATAATGGATGTTCTTCATAAAGTGGTAGACCTCAAAGATGTTGGACTAATGAGTTTTTCAAATGGTTTTTAAGTTGTTACTTACCTCATGTTTTGATTTGCACTAAGATGGGTGTTAACACTGAATTAGGGATGAGCACGGTACCGGTCGTGTCTCGAACCCGTCCTGAATTAGTGGTACCAATAATTTCCCGATCATAAATTAGTGGCACCGGTACCGTATCGAACGGGATTCGGGTATCGATACCGGGAAATAGGGTTTCCCCGTTTTTTTGGGAATTTCCCGATTTGGTACCGGTCCCGTACCAAATTAATGGTCCCGAATTTTGTTCACCTTATTTTGTAGTCCCGGTACCGTACCGAACGTATTCGGGTAACGGAAATCGGTACAGTTCCGGTTCGGTTTTGGAGATTCGAGTTGAAATGCTTATACCTACACCGAATCAGTTTTTCTGGAATTGTGAGACCATCTGTTCGTGAAGAAATGTGGCGGTTTGCCAATTGCCATACAAACTATTTCTAATACTTCAGTATTTCCGGTTTACCTAAAGGATGCTTGGAAATATGCGTGTTCCAGTTCACAACACGGTAACCTTCAAGACCTTTATGACATCATTGGTTAAAGTATTTGAAAGTGAGCTACAACAATCTCAAAAATGATGAGGCTAAAACAATTTTCTTCTTAGTGGCACATTTCCCGATGAGCTTGATATTTCTATTGAGGACTTAATGATGTATCTTTATCATATATTTGCAGCTTAAGAAACATGATGTTAAAAACCACTACTCATGTTTTGTTAAAAGCTTATATAATATATTATAATAAACACTTATATATGCTATTGATGCTTTGTTTTTAATCTTTTGTTTATTCTTAAGAATACATGATTAGGAAATTTGGCACATACCTTATGATAATTCCTTTGCAACATATGATTTTTGGCAAATTATTGTTTGTATGGAAAATGGTTTCGACTTTCTAGATGAAGCAGTGCTAGATTTGGGCGTTTTTGTTCGAGTCGTTTAGAGATGGCAAAATGGTCAGGTCAATTCGGGTTGGGTTATGGGTCTACGGGCTTGGGTTTAGGTGGGGTTTTGAGAGGATTAGTTTAAATGGATTTGGGTGTAGATGGGTTTGGGTTTAAATGGGTTAAGGTGTAGATGTGTCTTTACGAGTCTAGATGAGTTTTTGGAAAAAGATACTTTTTAACACTTTTTTTATAATCTTGAGATTCCATAAAAATTATTTTGTTTATTATCTCTTTTAATTATAAATTATTTTTTAACAATTTCTTAATTAATTTTTTTAAACCATTTTTTTAAAAACATTATTTTTTTATTGGAAAAAACTTTTGTAATCTTGAATGTTAAATGCGTCAAAGCTCCAAACTGCCATAATCAAAACCGACTAATGTTGTGATGCCACGAATAATAATAGCATAATATATTCAATAATAAAAGCTCCTCATCTCCGCTACTTATACATAATACAAAAACTATTCTTTCAAGTTACATGACTTTCTAAAAACCAAATAGGTACACGAGGAAGTATCTCGCGTCGTCAAATCTTAACATACTTTCTAACCAATGAGTGAGTTCGTCACTCTCCTCTCTCTTCCTTTTTATCCTCAACTGCACCATGTGCCACAACAGTTTCTATTGGCACCACCACCAATGATTACTTGCACATGAATTCAAAAAACAATTTTATACATAAAAATCAAACAGTCACAAGAATTGAACAATCAAGCAGCTTCTCTATGTGATGAGAACAATTTTAAAAAGTAGTAAACAAGAGCTTTTTGTCAAGGTTATTAAGATCGGGATCTTACCTAAGATCGAGATCGTAAAATAAGATCGAGATCGCAAGATCCTACTATAATGTAATTTCTTAGTAGTCTTTGCAACATTTTATAAATTTATAAATTAATATGCATCGTAAACCCAAAATTATACGAATATTTCATAAAAATGTGGTCTTAAATTATGATTATGAAATTATAAGAAGATTTACATGTCGTTTTTTAGATTATACAACATAGAACCTATAAATTTGTAATTTTTTAGCTTGTCGCTCAAGAAAAAGTAAGATCGGATCGTAATAGATCCTAAGATCCTATGATCAAGATCGAGATCCTATAATATTTTAAGCATGCAAAGATCCTACATAAGATCCGGATCGTTTTGGATTTGCAGTATCGTAAAATCGTAAGATCTTAAGATCAAAATCGGGATCTTGACAACCTTGCTTTTTGTTAAACAATGTTGCTAATGTCACTGATACTGAAACTGAAGCTGACCAAAAGCATAAAGGTTTTAGTCATAAGTAAAAACCTAGAAATTACGTGACTAACTATAGTACACTTCTTTTCGCTATATTGTAGAATGTAAAGATGCAAATTTTTCTAAAGAAAATCAAAAACTCTACACACAGTTTGTTTCAGAATGAAGCATTTTGATTGTGGCAAGACATCGTGAAACAAAACCATCAATAGCAAAATCAAGTTGTATTAACCACAACTTGGTAAATATGCAAAACCCATCTAAACCCATCCAAACCCAACTGGTTTTATGTCACGACACATCTAAACCAATCTTATTAATTAACTTAAAGTTTATAAACCATATAAACCTAACTATACCTTTTAACAAAACCAAACTAAACCCCATCACTTTTAATATTTAACCATTTCGACCCAAAATTAATCATTGGGTCTATATTTGCCATATTTAGAGTCGTCAATGAGATGAACAACTTGCCGAAAGCCATTGTGTCTAATTATTATTGTTATACTTTGATTATGATTGGTTAACTAATCAATGAGTTGAAGCTTTATTGTTAGTTTCCTTTTAACAAACAAAGTTTTATGTTCCACTGTTAACCAATTTGACAAATTGATAGACATTGTATCCAAAAAACTTTTACGAACCGAACCCGCCCGTTGGGCAGGTTACGCAACTAGTATATATATATATATATATATATATATATATATATATATATATATATATATATATATATATATATATATATATATATATATATATATATATATATATATATATATATATATATATATATATATATATATATATATATATATATATATATATATATATATATATACATATATATATATATATATATATATATATATATATATATATATATATATATATATATATATATATATATACATTCATGTAGAAACCAACCTTAATATAAAAACAATAGGAACCACTCATATTATGCCAATTGTCATTTTTATTTAAAGAAAACAGATTTTATTTTAAAATTTAAAAGGATATTAAAGACATTTTACTCTTATTCTCTTTCTCCTCAAAAATAAACAATTCCAAAATTGTCATGTTTGTATCCTCTCTTCTCTATGATACAGGATACATTAATTTAGGGATGAGCTCGGGACCAATCCAGTCCCGATCTCGTCCCGAATTAGTGCTCCCGATTTTTTCCCGATCTAAAAAGTTATGTACCGATCCCGTACCGAACGAGATTCGGGTATCGGTACCGGTACGGGTATCGGTACCGGTACCGGGAAATCGGGATTTTCCTGTTTTTTCCGGGAATTTCCCGATTTGGTACCGATCCCGTACCGAATTAGTGGTCCCGAATTTTTTTTCACCTTATTTTGTAGTCCCGATCCCGTACCGAACGGGATTCGGGTATCGGGAATCAGTACGGTTCGGGTTCGGATTCGGGATTCGGGTCAAAATGCTCATCCCTACATTAGTTTCATTTTGAGGGCTTCTCAATATTTTTTTATTGTTTTTATGTTATAGCATTCTTTTTTGAAATTGCCACCATGTCTAGTTGTCTACGAGTGACTTTTTTTTAACATGTCTACGAGTGACATCAATGTAAACATTAACATTTATATTTTGAATGGTTAGTGTTATCCATGTTTTATTAGTTGGTTAGTATTTTTGGACATGTATTATTTTGAGCTTTTAAGTTATTTGTACCTTTTTTAGGTGCGTACTACTTGTTTTATTAGTTATTGTGTATTTTTTATATGTATCATTTTAGTCTATTTTAGTTTGTTGTGTATTTTTTTAATACATATCGTTTAATTTTTTTTAGTTGGTAGTGTATTTTTTGGATACGTATCACTGAGTCTTTTTAATTGGTTGTGTATTTTTTTCGCATACGCATCATTTGGATCTTTTTTTAGTTAGTTGTATAATTTTTTGGATACGTATCACTTGTTACTTAGTTGATTGTGTATTTATTCGGATACGTATCATTTGGTATTACTTGAGTATTTTTAGTTTAGTTGTATACTTTTTTTTCTTACACATCGGTATTTTTCATAACTTCTAGTCACACAATAAGTTTTCTAATACATTCTATGTAACACACTTACTCTTTTGACACATTTGTAGTGATACGTTAAATTTTTTGACACATCTATGACGACACATTGCTTTTTGTGACACGTTATTAGTAAGAAACTTAATTTTTTGACATATTTAACTTCAAAATATGTTTTAATTGACACTATATTTTTCTATTGACACATTTTATGTGACATACGTTTTTCTTTTGACACATTTGTAGTATTTTTAGTGACACATTTTTATTTTAACACAATTTTGTTTAATATTGAAACTTCACCAATACTATCAATTATTGTATGTATCAAATACTTGTAACTAATATTTAAATGTTGGTAGAAAGAAATAACAATATTAATCTAATATCAAAAAGGATAATGTAGTGTCTTCATATATACGAAAAAGAGTAACTGCTTAACTAAACGCGTGAGCTTTAGTTATTAAATGATGTTAAGACTTGCCCTATATTTTATTTTATTTACCATAATGCCATTGCATATATTTAATATATATTTAATTACATGAGATCATTAATGATACATTCAGTAGTACAGATTGGTTCCTATTGTTTTTATTTTAAGACTGACCACCATAATAACGCTCCTATATATATATATATATATATATATATATATATATATATATATATATATATATATATATATATATATACATATATATATTAGGATTGAAGAACATAAAAATATGTAAAAGAAAAGAATCACAATGAAATCATCCTCAACCGTTTTAACTGTTTATTTGGTTTGTGATGGCGTGACTTATGGTGCTATACTTCCGAACGATATTACTTATAGGGACCTAGTTCTGTTCGTGAGGGAAAAGTTCAGCATCGACTATACATTTGATATTTCTATATCCTATCAAATGGGTTCAAACAATGTACGCGTAGATGATGATAATGATGTGTTCTTCTTCGGGCTAGAGGTATCTAAAACAATGTCTACCACGTCTCATAGTTTATACATTCAAAAGGTAAAAGTTTCAACTTCAAAATCTATAGATTTAGATCTTAATTCCAGCCTTCAAGATTATCAAAAGATCATAAAAAAGAACCAGTTTTAGCAAAAAGAAATAGATTACCTACTATTGATGAAACTGAATGGAAGAAAAATAAATTTTCTTTTGCGCCCGAACCACCTGATGCACCAGAGCTTATCATCAAACCATCTAAAAGTATAATTGAGAACAACAAAATCAAACGTATACTGGCTACGGGTGACGATTTTCAAAATAAAGAACACTGGATGGCGGTACTTGCGAAAAAGGCACTTGATGAAGGTTTTGAGTTTAAACCAAGGAAATCAAATCGAGAGAGGTTAAATGTCATTTGCGTGAATAAAGAATGAAAATGGAAAATTATTTCATCTAAGTCTAAAAGTAATGATAAGTGGTTATTAGGGACGGTTAATGATGTTCACACTGAAGGTTTATTAACATTATAAAAAATATATAAAACCCTAAACGAGATCAAAGCACACATAGCGGAAGCGATTTAACAAGATCATAATAATAACACAATTATAATTAATCGAATTAGGGTTACATACATTTACGTTAAAGCAGATCCAAAGGACGAAGAACGAATCACCAATTCGGGTTTATACCATATATCACCAAGATATAGTCTAAAGGAAGACTATATTACGATCTTATACACACGTAATACAACGAGCTAACCGTGATTTTAACACGTGTAAACCGAGCTACAACGCTTGTAAATAATCTACCCAACAACCCTATAGAGGGGCTAGGACTAAATAATAAGTAAATTGATCAAACAAGAAAACCAACCAAAACCCCTTTGTGGGTTCTACCTTGCGATCAACCAAAGAAAGAGGAAAGGGGAAGAGATTTTGTGTGTCATGAATTATGAGGAGAAGGTTTGTTTATATAGGCCTAGACTTGTATCCAAAAACAAATAAAAGGAAAGTTTTTCCCTTCCTTTTCTCCCCTATAACCGACGGATAGAACACCCCCATGGGGTGTTCCGGAACCTTCCAAACTTCTTTCTTTTTAATTTACTTACTATATATTTATTTAACATTCGTTAATACTTAACTCTTAATTATTTAACGATCGCTAAAGTTATGTATTGGTTTAATTTAATAAATACATAAATATATATTTATTAAATAAATTAATAAATACAATAAATATATTTATTAATTAAATTAACTCTTTACGTATTGTGTGTAATCCCGTAATCTCGTCTTCGATCCTATCACACGACTATTAAATATAAGTCCATAAACTTTCAGCTACCACTTGGACATATTTCGAATATCGTGATTACATTGACTAGCGTCTAGTTACACTTAGCAATGTCTCTAGTACAACTCGAGTAAGGTCTCCTGGATAAAACCTTTTAGTGATTCATCATTATTATTATCCTTTTATTTCTAATACAACGTTAATAAGGATATGGATCTCAGTCATTCCTTTCATTAAATATTATGTTTCTCGTTCACAGATTCAGCAAGATTACCAAAACAAATTTAGGTGTGGCCACACAAACATCTTACTAATCCCATGAAATGCCCAACTGTATTAAACTCTAAAACGAAATTGGAGGAAATAAATTTCATACTGACTACGAGCAAAACTTATGAATTTTGTAACACTTCTGGAAATAATCCTATAGCTACCAGTTATGTTTAGCGTTAGATTATTCCACAGAGATGCACTAGACTCATAACAGTTTCCTGTATCTCAAGTCTAAGGATAACTATTTATGATTTACTTGATGACAAAGATCCCAAAGTAAAATCATATAGTTGGGATAAGTCCAATATTCGATTCATTGAATATCATCCAAAATCGATCAATATACTTTCAAGTATACTCTATCGCTATTTTGATTTGTCTTAATTGAATAATATTCCCATATTATTAATTGACAACGGACATTTAGCATAAAAATTTATTCATGGATTAAAACATGTAAAATAGGATACAAAATTAAATAATAAGACTAAATGAAACCCAATCTTAATTTTATTAAGTAATAATGTCATAACATCCTTTATCCAAATACTAATCACAGATTTATTACAGGAGTTCGCTAGCTAGTTGCAGCCCAATCGCTTTGGCATGCTTAACTACCTTTGGTCTAGGCAAAACCTTAGTTAAAGGATCAGCTACGTTATCATCTATGTGAACTTTTATTAATTTGATTTCACGAGCTTCAACTTGTTCTTAGACGTAGTGATGTCTACGTTTAAAGTGTCTGGCGCCTTTCATGACCCTAGAATCATTGGCGAATATTATTGCGGCAGAATTATCACAATACATATCAATAGGTTCCTTAATTGAAGGCATCACTCTAAGATCTCCAATAAACTTCTTAATCCAAACAGCTTCCATTGTAGCTTCTAGAGCAGCCATGTACTCAGATTGAGTAGCATGCATTGCAATCGTTGTCTGCTTCTTGCTCTTCCAGTCAACTGCTCCTCCATTGATAACAAAAACGTAACCCGTCTGAGACTTCGTATCGTCTTTATCACATTGCAAGGACGCATCACAGAAACCTGTCACATTCAGTTTTGTGTCTGGTTTCCCTCCAAATACCAAAAACATATCTTTCGTACTCCTTAAATACTTTAGAATATGTTTAACAACAGTCCAATGGAGCTTCCCTGGTTTTTGTTGGTATCTACTGACCAAGTTTTGAGCAAATGCTACATCAGGCCTTGTGCATCTTACAGCATACATAATAGATCCTATAGCCGAAGCATAAGGCACTTTCTACACGTATGCATCCTCTTCAGGAGTTGATGCATCCATCTCATGACCCATATTATGCTTAACTTCCATAGGTTGAAAACCTTTCTTGGAATTATGCATGTTATACTTCTTCAATATCTTATCTATATAAGCATCTTGACTTAGACCAATTAACCGTCTTTTCCTATCCCGATAGATCTTAATTCCTAGAATGTATGCAGCTTCTCCTAAATCCTTCATAGAAAAACATTTACCAAGATAATCCTTAACAACTTTGAGTCTTGGAATGTTACTTCCCATGATTAATATGTCATCAACATATAGGACTAGGAATACTACATCACTCCCACTAGCTTTGCAATATGCACATGGCTCATCATGATTCTGAATAAATCCAAACTTTTTTATTTGTTCATCAAATCATTTATTCCATTGAGTAATGCTTGCTTCAAACCATAAATGGATCTTTGAAGTTTGCACACGTGTCGTGGATTCTCAGGATCAACATACCCTTCTGGTTGCTGCATATAGATGTCTTCATCTAAGCGACCGTTCAAGAAGGCAGTTTTAACATCCATTTGCCATATCTCATAGTCATAGTATGCTGGTATAGCCATGAGAATCCTAATAGCTCTTAAGTCTGCTACAGGAGAAAATGTCTCCTCGTAGTCCATGCCAAAAGTTTGAGTAAAACCTTTAGCTACTAAACGAGCTTTATAGGATTGTACTTTTCAGTCCATGTCGGTTTTCTTCTTGTATATCCACTTATGTTTCACTACTTTAGCATTTGGTGGTGGTTCTACAAGAATCCAAACATCCTTTACTTTCATGGATTTTATTTTCTCATCCATAGCAACCATCCACTTATCCTTTTCAGGATCAAGTATGGCGGATTTATAATTAGCAGGTTCACTAAGATCCCCTAATTCATCATCATCCTCTATGTTAAGACATATATTGCTATTTGCGTTTTTAATCCTTGTGGATCTACGTAGAGGAACTAATTCTGGTGGAAACGCCAGACTTTCTGGTTCTACAGGAATTACATCGCTAGTGTTTTTAGAAGGTAATGTATCTATATGACTCTCTTCAAGATCATAATTTCTCCCACTGAATTCTTGATTTACAAGATCACTTTCAAGGAATTCTCCATACCTAGCAACAATCACTTTGTTCTCAGGTGGATAATAAAAGTAGTAACCCATAGTTTCCTTAGGGTATCCTAAAAGATACATTTCACAGATCGTTGTTAGAGTTTGTCACCCTAGTCACGTTTCACATATGCCTCGCAACCCCAGACCTTTAAATAAGACAAATATCGCTTCTTGCCATACCATAGTTCATATGGTGTCTTATCGACCTTCTTTGTGGGAACCATATTTAAAATGCGAACAGCAGACTCTAAAGCATAATCCCAAAAGGATAAAGGTAAAGTTGTAAGATTAAACATAGATCGTACCATATCCAATAATGTACAATTTATCCTTTCGGATACACCATTTTATTGTGGAGTATAGGGAGAAGTAAGATGCTGAACAATTCCATTCTCACTTAGATAATCTATAAACTCTTGACTTAAATATTCACCACCTCTATCAGAACGAAGAGCTTTAATCTTCTTTCCTAGTTGTAGTTTTACTTCTGCTTTAAACACTTTGAATGTTTCAAATACCTCATGTTTATGTTTAAGTAAATAAACATAACCATAACGGCTATAATCATCCGTAAATGTTAAGAAGTAGCTAGCACCTTTCCTTGACAAATGTCTAAGTGGTCCACACACATCAGTATGTATTAATCCAAGTAGATCAGTAGCTCTTTCAATATTGCTATTAAAAGGTTTCTTGGTCATCTTTCCAGAGATGCAAGACTCACATTTATCGAATGATTCATCGTTGATATTTTCCAAAATACCTTCACATTGAAGCTTTTGTATATGAGTCTTCCCAATATGGGCAAGTCTACAATGCCAAAGATAAGAAGAGTTTTTGTCAAACTTTCTCTTCTTATTCATGCTAAAGACAGATTTATTATTCTTGGATTCATTATCATGCATGTCTATTTCAAACATACCATTCACAGAAATTGCATTAAAATAGAAAATACCATCTTTCCAAACAGAAATTCCATTATTATCAATCGTGTGAACGAATCCATTATTTAACAAACAAGAAAAGGAAATAACACCCCTAACAATTGTAGGTGCATAATGACAATCATTTAAAATCAGTAATAAACACGAAGGTAAAACTAAATTAAATGTTCCTATAACTTCAACCGCTGCTTGTGCGCCATTGCCCACTCAAAAATTGTTCCCTATATGAAAGTTTCCTTTCCAGATTAAATCCCTACAGCGTATTATAAATGTTAATACCGCATCCCGTATCATATACCCAGGAATTTAATTTGTATGTTAAATTGAACAATTCAATCATAAATAAACCTGGAGCTGCAGCGCTCTGCTTTGACTTCTTTATTTTTCGCAACTCTTCGAGGTAAAGAGGCCAATTCCTCTTCCAGTGACTACTTGCCTTGCAATGATGACAAGTCTCATCCTTGTGAGATCTATTCTTTTTGACAAAGTTCTGCTTAGGTTTTGAATAAGTCACAACTTGTTTTCCCTTATCACCCTTGCTTTTGCCTTTTTTCTTGTTCGTTTGTGGTTTTGGCTTACTCACTCTACCCTGTTGTATGGTTAGTACAGAAGGCATAGCAGTAGATGCCTTGTCTTTCAACCCCTTTTCATAGTCAATGAGCATTGCATGCAAATCATTAACTGTCTTCCCCATGAAATGCATATTATAGTTTCTAACAAAATCATTGAAGTCCTTGTTAAGGGACATATTGATCAAGTTGATAGCCATATTATGATCATTGGGTTGTCCTAGTGTAATGAGATGTTCCATATAACCCCTCATCTCCAAGTAATGGGCACTTACAGACTTTCTTGGAGCTTGCTTGCAGCTATGCAAAGCATCTACTAAGTCATAGATCTCCACAGCTTGTGGCTTCTCGAACATAGCCTTGAGCTCATCAAGCATTCGCTTTGGTGAAAATAGCTCATACTTCTGTTGAAGTGGAGGAGCCATTTTACATAGCATTAAGCAAGCGACCTCAGAGTGCTTCTTAACATTAGCAACGTGTTCAATCCTTTGCGCATCATAGGCTCCTTCAACAAGATCCTCCGGCTATGGAGTAGTCAATAGTGTCCGCTGCTCTCAAGACAATTCTTAGCGAGCGGTACCAATCATTGAAGTTTGGGCCAGTAAGTTCAGGACGTTCAAAGAAAGCTTTGGACGCATAACTTATAGTGTTATTGGTGGGTTGAGCCATTTCTACATAAATAAGTTCAAATATTAGTATTTTTAATAACAAAATACTTTCAAGAAAATAAAATTAACCCGGTATAAAAAACAGATTATTTTTCTTGAATTCTAGAATTATATTGACATAGATCCATTACATCAGTTGATCTGCTAGTAATGAATGTACTCAATGTAGCGACTTGTCGAACAATTCAATTGACAATCAATTTTCAATTTCTAGATATTTAAGGGATTTACATTGCCAAAAAAACGTTTTGCATTGTAAACATGTTTCATCCCTTCTGAATGCCTTAAGTTTCCAGATCTCACTAAGTAACTTAATTAAGTCATCTAATCTGAGTAACGTAAAACCATCATACGAATTCTCATTCTATGAAAGTTTTCTCTCCATCACAACATTACCCAAAAATCTCATTTGATGACGTAGTAATTTCAAGTGTTCGTCAATTAGGAGCATTCGACTCAAATTTTAAGGGTATAAATTTCGATGTCAAAATCAATGTATGGAGAAGCATGCATATAACTCCATAGCATAAGTTTAATAAAACATTTAGTAAACTTTTTCACGAGACTAAATTTCTACATAAATTATGTTGAGGTATTGGTCAAACCAATTAAAGAATTTATCCACAACTATCCACGGCGTACTTTTGCTAGAACTCGGCTACGCACAATACAATACCCTTATTCATTGTATTTCGGATGTGAATCTATGGTAAATCACTCTTAAGGTATAATTCAATTAATAATCATAGGTAATTTCAATTAGACGCACAGGCGAGTTGGAAATTTGGTCAGCGACTAATGGCATAACACCTCATTCCTTAACCGGGTACATGACCAGCGGTGCGTTAAACCCACTTTATAGTTTGTCAAAAGGAGTAGGCCGTTACATTATTATTGCAATTCACCAATCAAAGTAATCTTATGTAATTTAGATCTCTAACAAATCTTTATTTAAATATGATTTAGTCCATACAATTTATTTTCAAAAAAAAAACCTTGTTTACAACAAATCAACAATTTTTAATATAAACAAGAAAAAAAACTAAATCATAAACACATAATAACAATTTATATGTGCAATAAATAAATCAATTAGCCACATGCATACGTTTTATTCAACAATCATCAAATCTAGGTCTTTATATTCATATAAAAGTCTTCCCTATATCTAGATTTATTGAATCAAATAATCACGTAGCATATAAAATCATATAAACATATAATTTTACGATCCATGAAAGCATGCACGTTATAATGGATTCCCCACAAATCTTAACAATTAAATCTCTACGGATCGTAACCATACATGACATAACAATTAATCATGCAATTTTAATCTAAAATTATCCCACATGTAATTTAGGGTTTCAAAACAATTTTTTTTATTAAAAATTTGGCCAAAACCCTAATTTTTAAAAAACAAAACCCTAATTTTAAGAAAACCTAAAAAACATGTAGTTTTAACTCAATACAATTATTAGTTAAATACTTTAGATTTTCGATAATTATAACATGTTAAAACGCCTCTAATACCACTGAAGGTTTATTAACATCATAACAATTATATAAAACCCTAAACGAGATCAAAGCACACATAGCGGAAGCGATTTAACAAGATCATAATAATAACAGAATTATAATTAATCGAATTAGGGTTACATACCTTTACGCTAAAGCAAATCCACAAGACGAAGAACGAATCACCAATTCGGGTTTATACCATATATCACCAAGATATAGTCTAAAGGAAGACTATATTACAATCTTGTACACACTTAATACAACAAGCTAACCGTGAGTCTATCACGTGTAAACCGAGCTACAACGCTTGTAAATGATCTACCCAACAACCCTAGAGATGGGTTAGGACTAGATAATAAGTAAACTGATCAAACAAGAAAACCAACCAAAACCCCTTTGTGGGTTATACCTTGCGATCGACCAAAGAGAGAGGAGAGGGGAAGAGATTTTGTGTGTCATGAATTATGAGGAGAAGGTTTGTTTATATAGGCCTAGACTTGTATCCAAAACAAATAAAAGGAAAGTTTTCCCCTTCCTTTTCTCCCCCATAACCGACGGATAGAACACCCCTATGGGGTGTTCCGGAACCTTCCAAACTTCTTTCTTTTTAATTTACTTACTATATATTTATTTAACATTCGTTAATACTTAACTCTTAATTATTTAACGATCGTTAAAGTTATGTCTCGGTTTAATTTAATAAATACATAAATATATATTTATTAAATAAATTAATAAATACAATAAATATATTTATTAATTAAATTAACTCTTTACGTATTGTGTGTAATCTCGTAATCTCGAGTTCGATCCTATCATACGACTATTAAATATAAGTCCATAAACTTTCACACACTTGTACAAGAACTAAATTAAATCCTAATCACCGTAATGCTACTAAAAAAATTATAGGCCACCTAATTTCACCAAAGTTAAAAGATAATAGTCGTATATACAAACCCAAGACATAATGAAAGATATGAACCTTGATTACAACATTAACATTACTTACAAAATAGCATGGTGTGGAAAAAATGAAGCATTGGAACTTAAATATGGTGGCCATATAGAATCATTCGCCTAGTTACCTATTTATTGTTATAACTTAAAGTTGCGGACGGGGACAGTAACACATATTGATACCGATGATGAGGGAGGTTTTAAAATGTGCTTTATAGCATTTGGTATTGCGGTAAGCATTTACTTTATTCAACTATGATTATATGTTTTTAAGATTCTTAAATAATTTTCTAGTGTATGAATAACATATTTTAAATAATATACAGATTCGGAGTTTCTTAACAACAATAAGACCACTTTTAATAACAGACGGATCACATTTGAAAGGTACTTACAGAGGAACAAATCTGGTGCTGAATGGAATGGATGGAAACAATCAGGTAATACCAATTTCTACAGGTGTTTCTCAAGGAGAGACTGGGGAGTCGTGGACATGGTTTTTTAGGAAGACAAAGGAATGTATAGGCGACGTGCCAAATCTTGCAATCATATCAGATAGACATGCAACAATAGCACTTGCATACAAAAAGGTATTTCCTGATGCATTTCATGGGTACTGTTGTAGGCACATGGAAATGAATTGTAAATTGAAGAGTGAGAAGCTTAGGTCTAAATTCTAGAAGACGTGCAAAGCATACACCCCTCTAGAGTTTCAACGAGGCATTTCTGAAATACAGGCATATAAATCAGATGCTTACAGGAGACTTGAAGATGCTGGTTTTGAAAAATGGTGAAGGGCGATGTGCCCGGCTAATCGTTATAATTATATGACATCAAACAGCGCCGAGTCTATGAATAATTTGTCAAGGCATATTAGATATGCTCTGGTGACAAAGCTCATGGATTGGTTCAGGGGACTTCTACAAAAGTGGTATTGTGCTAGGCGTGAAAAATATAAAGGTTAATATTATTTCAATACCATAAATTAAATTCATATATGTAACGTTATTATAAACCGTCTTCTAGATGCAAAGTTCAATACGATAAGTGATTGGGCTTCCATGAAAGTCAAAAAGAGAATGGAAAAACGCTTTCATTGGGAGGTGACTAGCATTCAAGTTGGCATACTTTACCAAGTAGATGATCGACGGAATTTACAACAGGTAAATTTGACTGATCGTGCATGCACTTCTCGTATATGGCAGCTTTCGGGTATACCTTGCGGTCATGTCATAGCAGTTAGTAGACATCTTAGATGTTCTGATTGTAGCGAGTTAGTGGAATGGTGGTTTAGAAAATCAGTTCTTTACGATACTTACAAAGAGTTGGTGTATCCTGTGGGGGAATCACACGAATGGATAGTACCGGATGGACTTGAAGTTTTTAAACACCAAATATGGACATTCGACAATCTGGTAGGCCAAAAAATAAAGACCGGATAAAATCCAAAGGTGAGGCACCGATTGTGACAAAATGTTCAAGGTGCGGAAAGTCTGGACACACAAGGGCTGCTTGCCATTCACCCCTTGCAAATAATGATGTGAGTGCGATTATGTTAATCTTGTTAATTATTTGTTTTATGAAGTTAACTAATATATACAAAATGATAGGGTTCTAATTTTCCAAGCTCAAACATATGGAGAGACAGAAAATGACTTTTTCCTGTGCCTGTGAATCAATTTAACTTGGGTGGAAGTTCAAGAGAGACACATGGAAACTTGCCGGTGATGGTTAACCATTTTTACGTTGGAGAAAGCTCCAGAGGCCCAAACCAAGCAATGGATTTCACAGTGAACTAATTTAACTTTGGAGATGGTAGCTCACAACAAAATCAGGCAATGTGTCCATGGCCTGAATATGATTTTGGGGGAGGATCACAAGAGACAGGGTTTGGATAGAATCCTGTTAACTTGGATGACCCTTGAGAAACAAATGTTGAATGATGCATATGATGAAGATTATGCATTTGATGCTGTTTATGCTTTTGGTATTTATTTTCGGACATTCGTTATGATTGATGCTTTTGTTAACTATGGATATGCTAATGTTGAAGTTCGTTGGTTTTGTATGTTACAGGGGAACATTGTTTAAGATGGATGCATATTTATGATTGTTTAAAATAAAAAATACAAATAACTTAAAAATAAAATAGGAAATAATAAATACAATAATATAGAATATGTCTGATAATAGTTGGTGCATAAATTCGTAATAAGGATCTAACTGTTTTTGCAAACATCATACAATCAATGATGGTTTTTGCAAACAAATATTCAGAGTGAAAACATTGTTTGAACTAGTTACAAAATATTCAGAGTGACAACATTCTTGGGTCTTCAAATGCTAGGAACATACAACATTCATGGATTTTATAAAACAAGTATTTAATAGATTTTATAAAACAAAACATGCTTGAAAAACACAATTAAAAGTAAAAAAACTGACTTGTATGGAAACATGCAAAGAAAGACACTGCAATCACCGTACAGCCCACCCTGTTTTGGAACACGCTGAGCATGCTTAAAAGAAATAGTATAAGTAGAAGCGTTAATTCCTTTCTTTTCAAACATGCCAATTTGTTTCATAATCAATGGTAGGTTATCTTCCAAACAACTCCTCATCTTCAAATACCAGGGGCGAAATTCATCAACAAAAGTGACTTGAGTGTCATAAAATATAACCAGTCTAGTGCAGATGTCAAACACTGCCAGAGACCAGTGACAAGATGGTTCATTGATGGGAATAAAGACCTGTAAATTATGTCAATGACATGATTCAAAACAATAAAAATATATTGCTGCTTTCATTTTAAGAAGACAAATAACATCTTTCCATGCCAAAGGGTAAAGTTGTGTGTCAGTGTAAAAGTTTGGCAAAGATCCTTGAAGAAGAAGTGCCATAAAATAACAACTAACCATAGACCAATCCATGTTGCTAGTGCGGGTGTACCACATGTACATGATCCAAAGGTCAATGTGCTATTTCAGAAAGGAAAATACTTTTATGGTTAGGGGGATTTGAAAATTTTAACCATAAATAATATAGGAACATCTACAGAAAGGTCAATTATGTTTACCTCGTCTAGTAACCATCCTCGGCGCTTTTCATCAAGAGCACATAAAGCTAGCCAAAATCTTTTGTCAACTATAATTTCATTGCCCCAAGGGAATTTGCAACGACCTACAACATCCCTATTCAGAAACATTTCCATTTCATGACTCAATAAAATTTTGTCGATTCTTTTGGATCGTCGTTTGAGATCCTGTACAGTATAAAAAAACCATGTAAAACAAATTATTTCTGATTTAAAAAACATTTAGTTGACCATCTGTATAAAAGTTACACACCTTTGTCCAAGGCTTTAGTTCCTTGCACATTTCAATCATTTTAGAATTCAGAACATTCTTTTGGTTGGCCAATTCCTCCATGGTAGGAATTTTACGACTTCTTTCAAAAGGCTCAAAAGCCGTCCTGATGACATCGACATACTTCCTTTTATTGTTTTCACAATATTTAAGGGCTGCCTTCATATGGGTCGATGAAGTATTTCCTCCAGTTGATCTGAAGCGGGACTCATTCTCCATTTGCTTATTCAACCATGTTCTACCTATGATTGTACAGCCTTTGAATCTCAATATCATATGTCCTTCCTCTTTTTCAGACATTGAAGCACGATCCTTTTGCCTCTGCTCACACAAACGAATAAAATGCTCCTCTTGCTTAGAACTTCTTGGGTATTCGAATTGCTGTAAAATGAATAAATTTATAGTTGTAGGATATGTAAATCTAGCTTATGTTTTAGAGAGAGAAAGAGATAGAAACTTGGTAGAATCAAACACACTTCTAGAGAGAGAAAGGAAAGAACTATGTGTAAAATTATGATGAATCCACACCCTCTCCATCTAAGGAGAGGGTTTATATACCCAAGCCCATGAGATGGGCTTGGGCTTACATTGGGTCGTGGCCTTAGTCTTTGTGGACTAGGCTTAGCTAACTTTGTTTAACTTAATAACAAGAAGTACGAGCTACTACTTAATCTATTGTCGGAGTGACTGAATCTTCCTAAATACGTAAAAAACGTATTTCCAACAATCTCCCCCTAAGGGAGGTCACTCCAAACAAGGGCGTTACCCAAGTTACAAAAATAAAATAAACCTAGCATACTATGCTTGTCTTGAGCTCGTAGTCTTCGTCTTTCTTTTCTTTTTCTTTTCTGGTGAACATGCTGATGTGATCTTTGATATCCATCTTTAGCATTAATCTCTTGCATTGATCTTGTGCATCCTTCACTAGTGATCTTCGCCTCTTCGTGACATTACGTCCCACATACTTATACCTTTGTAATTCTTGAAAGCTTCAGAGTTCGATACAGTGGAAGACTTAACTTTTAGGCTTTCTTGAATTAGATGAGGTATTAAGTGCATAAAGTATAAGCACGCGGGGACGACTTCTTCTCGGATTCCGCAACGCCACCGTCTTCAAATACCGCAACATAAGTAGACACGAACGAAATGGCTTTGAACATTTCATTCTAATTCGGTAGCATTTTACCTCTGGTCGGTGAAGACCGTTGGACGATATATAATACCGTACTTGTGGCAGGTAGATTTAATTAAAAATCTCCTTGACAAGATTTCGCGGGTAAACCCGTTCTGTTTACTCGACCGTCAAAAGCTGACTACGAACGTAAAGAGTGAATCATTTAGATAAAATTATCCGCATGATTGAAGCCGTCAATTCTGATTCCTGGAACAAGTTTGATTCATTAAAGAATCGCACCATCGTTGCTTTCTAGTTGTCACGAGCTTGATTCATATTGAGTCTTGCAAGTTACCTACCAAGTGCTGTTTAATGTTAACACTAGAAGGATTTCCACTCATCACTGTGAACACTAAGGTATCACTCTGAGTGTTCTGGCAAGATCACTGAGATTTTGCGTAGAGGCCTGGAACGTGTTTAAGTTCAGTTAAGAATTAAACCACTGTTGCTTTCCAGTTATCACAAGCTTGATTCATAAAGAATCACACAAGTCACCTACCATGAGCTTTTTGATATTCGCTCAAGAAGGATTTCCATCTTCATTGTAAGTACTTTCGTATTACTCGGATGTTCAGGCAAGATCATGAAGATATTGCGTAGGACTCTTAAGATCTTTCTTACTTTTCACAGTGTGTGAATAAGCAAGGAATTATGAAAGTGTGTCCTAATGAGATATTTGATGATCTCAAATGTCTCAAGACTCGATCGTGCACTTTGGATTTTAGTGATCGGAGGCTGGAGAGGAGTGCCACCTTTTCAATACCTATTTATTCGGAGTGAATAAATCGATAGATAACGTGTTGTCTCCGTGTGATTAAAACAAATACCTTTTGAGTGATATCTGAGTTAGCTGGAATGGGTTGTGCATTGCATCACTGGGTCCATGATGTCTATCTTCAATATCGAGCATCATTAAAATGATCTCAATAGCATATGTGTTGACCCGGTTTCTGCCTAAAGTTATAAGGAGGGCTTCTTTCTTTACACCCTTTATCTTTACAATTCTTTTTCATTCTTCAACCCCTTCAATGCTTACCAATACGTCATAACTAGCACCTTGTTGTGATTGTTCCAGTGCTAACTTAAGTACTTGGTCGGCATTCAGCTACGTTCACATTCTTTCTCCATCTTTCCTAAGGACTACTATTTCTAGCTATAGAATGTCCTTGGGAAGATTCCTCCGGTTCTGGAAGAATCATAGGACTTAACCTATCCTACCATCCTTATGTCACCACAATCTTTATTGTCGTGAAATAAATAGGTTGTGGGTAAGTATAAATCACCATGAAATCCATTTTGATGTGCAAATCCGTTTTGCTCCCCCTTAACATATGCCACGATATTCGAAAACATTTCGCATATGTCGGGATGAGCCATCACATTAAGTCAAACCATTTGTGATAATATCCCATATTAAATAACATTTTCTCCCCCATATTAAAAATATTAACCCAATCGATGTTTTTAATATCAATTGATTTAATGAAGTTTTAGCAAAGGTTTTGGGAAGAAAACTGCAAGTCCATTTATCTTCATGATACCAAATGTATGAGATATGACACCGATTTGTAGCATGATCACATATTCACCATATTAGAAAAAAAAATTGACAAGGTTAGACCTGATTGATGAGAACATCATATGATAAGATCAAATGGTTCTTGTCGGCATATGTTGGTCGCCTCGTCATGTCTGAAGTCATCTCTTGACACCACGTGTACGATTGGTATTGTTGTCTTGACACCAGTTAGTGAGCTTGGCACGTTCGGCATCGAAGATTATGAATGCTTGACAATTGCTCCCCCTCAATTGTTGACCCGTGTTCTATTGAAAGAGTTGTAGTCGTTGGTTGAGTAGTTGCATCGTCGAGTATGTAGATACCAATTGTAGATAGCTATGGTTGTAGAGATGATAGCTTCATAAAAACAAGACTTCTCTTGTTTTAACAAATAAATGCACTGAAGCGTACATGGATTTGTGTTAGATCAAGTTATAAAGTAAACTTGATCCCTTACAAGGTTTTAAAGTAAACCTGGCCCGAGAAAATTAATTCCTGTTGTTGAGCCAAAGCTTTCGTAAGAAATACTTGACTTTAATGTGAAAAACGGGTTGCAGTCTGAAATAACTACAAGCCATAAGGGCATGTTTTATGAAATATTTACAACTTTTGTATGAACTCTATTTATGGCGTCGTGTCGATATTAATCAACATTTCTAAGGCCGTAAATATTATCGTACCCAAAGACATGCCTTTGAAAAATAAAGTAAAAATATTTTTAGATTTTTCTAGATTTTTCAATTTTTATGGTTTTTATATGGTTTTATATTTTTGTATTTTGGTTTTGTAGATAAAAATATAAACAATATATACAGATGATCACCAAGGATACGGAGAATAGTTTACCATCACTATCTTTCGCTTCATCTGCCAGTTCCTTTAGAGTCTCAGGCGAGAAAGTTCTCATTCCTAGCTTGTCGGACAAAAATTCCATTCGAGCACGATCTAAAGCCTTCGTGAAAATATCCGCCAATTGATACTCAGATCAGACAAAGTAAAGCTCGATTACTTCATTTTCCACTTGCTCCTTGATGAAGTGGTAGCGAATGTCAATGTGCTTCGACCGGGAGAATTGAACGTTGTTGCAGCATAAGGAAATTGCACTCTTGTTGTCACAGTACATCGGAATTTTGTTGAAACCTAGACCATAGTCGGTTAATTACGATCTCATCCAAAGAATTTGAGCACAGAAACCGGACATAGCTATGTATTCCGCTTCCGTACTTGAAATTGCAGCACTTTTCTGCCTTTTCGATGCCCAACTGATTAGTCGATCTCCTAGTAGTTGCAAAGTTCCACTCGTGCTACGCCTTGTATCTTGACAACCCGCGTGATCCGCATCTGCATATGCCATAAGTGCAATCAAAGAGTCCTTCGAATACCAAAGTCCCCGATTAATGGTTCCTTTAAGATATCGAAAGATCCGTTTCACAGTAGCCAAGTGTAACTCTGTAGGCCGAGTTTGATACCGAGCACACATACATATAGCAAAATGAAGATCAGGTCGACTAGCTGTGATATACAAAAGAGTATCGATCATTCCACGGTAAAGTGTCGGATCAACGGCAACTCCATGTGGATCTGCATCAAGCTTAGTTCATTCCACCATTGGAGTATCCACGGGGTCGCAAGATTCCATCTTATATTTATTAAGAGATTCAAGGGCATACTTGGATTGATTGATAAAGATGCCTCTGGGACTCTGAGATATCTGAAGACCTAAGAAGAATGATACCTTGCCAATCATTTACATCTTAAACTTAGAATACATGAGTTTCCCAAATTTGTCAGATAAGGTTTGGGTCGAGGCTGCAAATATAATATCATCAACATATATTTGTACCATAATCATATCTTTACCTCGTTTCTGAATGAACAGTGTGGGATCCACCTTGCCCTTAGCGAAGCCTTGCGTAATGAGGAATTGTGACAATAGATCATACCATACGCGTGGAGCTTGCTTCAACCCATAGAGAGCCTTCTTAAGCTTGTACACATGATTAGGATATTTAGGATTCACAAAAACATCCGGCTGTTGAACATAAACCTCTTCCTTGATTTCACCATTCAGAAATGCCGTCTTCACATCCATCTGATAGACGATCATATTCATGTGGGCTGCATAAGCGAGGAATAGTCTAATAGCTTCCAAACGGACAACAAGTGCAAAGGATTCCATAAAGTCGATGCCCAATAATTGCTTGTATCCACGAGCTACTAGTCGAGCTTTGTTCTTTAATATTCCGCCTAACTCATCGAGTTTCACCTTGTAAACCCATTTCAAGTGAGTAACTGCACTTGATCCGGGCATGGGACAAGTTCCCATACTTCAAGACGTATAAATTCATTAAGTTCTTCTTGCATAGCTTCTATCCAACAGGATTGAGTAAAAGCTTCTTGCGATGTCTTAGGTTCAACTTCAGTGAGAAAAGCATCAAAATGACAAAACATTGCATTTTCTTGTAGCTGACTTTGTGTGGATACCAGACGATTAGGGTCACCAATAATAGAGTCTATAGGATGATCCTTTTTCCATTTGTTGTCATGTTCACGAATCTGAGGATTGGAGTAAATTGTAGTAGGAGCTTCCTCTAAGGTGGACGACCCGGCTTGATTAGAGTCGGGAATAGGTACACCAAAGAATGGAAGTTCACGCATTTGAGCGAATTCCAAATCGTGATCATCATCATCCTCTTTATCATCAATAGGCATGACATGGGTAGTTGAAACATGTGTTGGTTGAGAATTACTCGTTGAAGGTATATCTTGACCAATTGTAGGTGCAGATGTGTCTGATTGTGCTTCGGTTGCTGGAGCGACAACTTCGGTTACCGGAGCTATTACCTCAGGTTCTGGAGCAACAATACTTGGAGGAGTAAAGAATTCATCAAAGAACGGTTGAAACAACGTATCCCATTCAGTCCTAGAAGGTGGTGTAAATGATGATGAAGTAGGGTTGTTTGGGACAAGACCAGAACTAATGTTACTGGGTCCCATTTCATGAAGTGCGGGTTCAGAGCTGCTTTGCTCAGAAGCCATTGCTGTCAGCTCATCAAAATCAACATTCATAGTTTCGAGGATCTTGCGAGACTTACGGTTGTAGATTCGGTATGCCTTCTTTGCGGGTGCGTAACCAATGAAAATACCAATATCAGCCTTTGGTTGAAGTTTACCCAAATTGTCACCATCATTATTTGGATAGCAAAGAGAACCAAATACATGAAGATATGATAAATCTGGTACTTTACCATGGAGAAGCTCATAAGGTGTTTTACCATGGCGTTTACGAGTTAGTGACCGGTTTTGAGTGTACACTGCTGTAGATACTGCTTCTGCCCATAAAAACAATGGAGCCTTTGCGTAAATTAACATCGTTCGAGCAGCTTCCATAAGTGTGCGATTTCGCCTTTCAACGACACCGTTTTGTTGTGGAGTGCGTGCAACAGATGTTTCATGAGATATGCCAACTTCTTCATAATAATCACGCAAAATTTGATTCACAAATTCGGTTCCATTATCTGTACGAATGCGTCGGATAGTAGTGTTGAGACGCACTTGAATCATCTTGAGAAATCCGATGATGAATTTAGGTGCCTCATTTTTTTTTTGTAAGAAATTTCACCCATGTAAACCGAGAGTAATCATCAAAAATTACGAGGATGTAGTTTTTGCCACTAAGACTTTCAACACGCATTGGCCCACAAAGATCCATATGCAACAAATAAAGTTTCTCTTGGTTAGTGTCTTCCGTCTTGGGTTTGTATGATTTCTTAGTATTTTTCCCCATTGTACACGCGGAACACAAATGATCCTTGTGAAATGAAAGTTTAGGAAGACCATGAACAAGTTCGTTTTTCGCCAAATGATTAATAGCGTCAAAGTTAAGATGAGATAACCGTCGATGCCATAACCATGACTTAGTCTTCGATGCTTTGGAGAGAAGACATACGGGAGAAGCGGCCATCATGTCTTGTAGAGACAAAGTATACAAATTATTTCCTCGAGTACCTTTCAATAAATTAACCCCTTCCAAATTACGAATGAAGCAGGTATGCTCTCGAAAAGCAACTTCTAGGTTTGCATCACAAAATTGTCCCACAGAAAATAAGTTGTGACAGAGACCTTCCACATAATACACTCTTGAAATTATAACATTCCCAATATGATATTTACCATAACCCATTATCTTTGCAATATGATCATTTCCAAATCGAACCGTACCAAGAAACTTGCGGACAAAATTTCTGAGCTGAGAGCGATCTCCGGTCATATGCTTGGAGCAACCAGAGTCCAAATACCAGAGAACAATTTGGACCACCTGTTTTCAATAACAACAGTAGACAGTGCATTGGAAACTATTGGTTCCGGAGTGTTAGCAGATAGAGATATAAGATTATCAGAATTGCTAGCAATTATGAGACCCTTAGATTTCCTGCGTTTTCTAATGTGAGTTTTAGCACTAACAGGTTTTACTGTTCCAACTTTCTTAGGTTTTGGATTATTCGCGGGCACTACAGTGGGAGTAGACCTATTTACAGGGCACTTGGTTCCTACAGTAGTGTCAGTGTTCCTAGTTAAAGGACACGCTTGTGTTTTGGTAGCCTTGGTACTCCTAGTTAAAGGGCACGCTTTCTTCGCTGTAGTGGGAGTGATCCTAGTCAAAGGGCACATATTTCCTACTATAGTGAAAGTTCTACCAGTGGGGCGCCACAACCAACCAACTTGGGTTAACACTTTCCCAGTCGGTTTCCATTCTAATCCATTTTTCCGGGCATGCATCTCATTCACATGGTCAATAAGGCAAGAATCATGACGACTAGAAAACATACATTCATTGCAATTCCAACATTTCAAATTAGAATCACAGTAGGCTTAGAACGCTGTACAACCGCAGAGCCTTTAGGTTTAGCTACATGATTCTTTTTATTCAAAACATAAATAACATTCCTAGGATGGGCTTCTACTTTCTTCTTCACTTGACTACTAGATGGGGGCAAGATCCTATCATTCTTCTTGTTTCTTTTAAGCTTAGATCTTTGAGCCTTAGTAGTGGTGCTTACTCCTATATAAGGCAACATGGGAATATTAGAAGCTGGTTTTGATTCTGCCTTATCTTTAGTGACCAAAGTTTGAGATGGTTTAGTCCTAGGGCCCTTATTAAATGGTGTGACGGCTATAAGGTTCCTTTTGATTGCACTAGAGGACGAAGCTGAGACAGTGGCTGCGTTATCCACAACATTCTTACCTTTTAGAGTACGAGGTGTTTCCTTTAACTCAGCCAAGACTAGATTCTTATCACAAATTTGTTCCCTCAAATCAGATATTTCCACCGACTTCTGATTCAATTGTTCAATCAATGATTGATTCTGTGCAGTTGTATTAACACATGCGGGCTTTACTGAATCGAAGAGTCGTGTATCTTTCTGTTTTAAGTTATCAACTTTGGACAAAATCTTGAAAACTCGATTATCTAGGTCAAGTTTAAAATTCTCAGCGGCCTCAAGTACGTTCACACAGTTAAGCTCCTTAGATTTCTCTATGTCTATCGGCAAAGATTTAACAACTTTGTCACTTGGCTGACGCTGTTTTGATTGTATATTCAATCGAAAATTCTTTTCAAAGTTTGCATCATCGATATTAACACCTTCGAATGACGTTTCAAAGATTTCTTGAATAAATTGTTGCTTGCATTCAAGCGAAATACAATGTGTTTGAATCTCATCAAAACATTTTGAAAGAAAAGAATATGAATCTTGAAGCTTTAAAAATTCAGCGTCAGATTCGTGACAAGTACTATCTACCACATTATCCATAGATTCAACATTATGCACAATAGAATCATTATCAACACTTTTATTCACACAGACGGAAACTATATCATGAGACATCAGTTGCTTCAGAAGCTGATCATTTTGGCGTGAAACCCGTTTTATTTTAAGTAAACTGTTTTCATAAGCATCATCCATTTCATTGAAAACACGTTTAACTTCTTCTATTTCCAAATGCAAATCTTGATCAAGATTACTAAGACAAGCTTTAACATTCTTTACAAACAGAACAATTTCGTCTCGGAACACAGCTCTAGTGTGCTCAAAGTTCCATTCACCTTCCGTTATGGCCGTGGCCATCGTACGTTCCAAAATGACCTTGTCAAAATCGGCTAAGTGTTGGTGTACCACGTTTAAGTTAACGGACGCCTTACTTACCGGTGGAAGTAACTTCGTTAAATCTGTTTTGACAAGTGTAGGAGACGTACTAGGAGGGTTTTCATTTGATAAACTTGGGGGCATAAGAACTGTTAGTTCAGCTAATTCCTTTTGTAAGCGAATACGTGTCTTTTTAGAAAGTTGATCTTTATTATGTTTATCATAATCAATCGTATGGAATTTTAAAAACATTTTAGAATGAGTTTCTTCCGTAAGTGACTGTGTCTCCTCAGAACTACGAACATAAGGTGCTTCTTTCGATTTGCCCATTATGGTCATATCATAAAGACCGGGAATATATTCCTGAGCTTGTTTTGCATAACCGGGATTAGGTGGTAAATTTTGAAGACGCTTAAGTTTGAGTTCTTTAAATGATTTGGTTAAAATATGAACCTTTTCTGTGGAAGCGTATTGTTTTAAAAGTTGTTGTTCCTTGAGTTTAAGAAGTTTGGTAGCATTAATTTCTGATTCAACTTTTTTAGACTCGAGAGTTTCGAAATCCATTTTAAGTTTCTGAAAATCATTGACAACCGACTCTTTTGCTTTTAATTCATTGGAAAGATTAGCTTTTAATGATTCTATTTCTTTCAAGTGTTCAATCTTTTCAAACCGAAATTGGTCAAATTCAGAACATGTTATTTTCTCTGCTTGAGGGACCATTTCAAAAGTTTTGACTTTTTCTTTATGCAACGCAAGCTCAGCAGTTAGGGTGGAATTGGTATCTACGGATTGTCTGAGGGCCATATGCATTTGATCAATAATATGTTTAGGTACCATGACCAAATCATGTTGAGCATAAGATTTCATACCCGTCTTAGCATTTGGTTGAGGTTCACTCAAATGTGTATGATTGGGTACCACATCATTTGAGTTACTAGTTCCCGAATGTTGTTCAAGGTTGTCATTTTCATGCCCAACTTGATGTGGGTTATCATCATTACCAAGATTGGTTGTGGTGGGTACCTCACTGACGACATCAGAACCGTAGTGAGAGAGATTAGAAACGAGAGCAGCTTGGGCAGAGTGAATGTCATCACAATCCTAATCATATGCGTCAAGATCATCTGCTTGATAAGCTGCATTAGAAGTGGAAACGACTGCAATGCCTTCAGTATCCGCTGCCCCTGGGTCTGCAAGAAATGCTAACTCCTCTGAATCCAAAATCTTTCCCTTAGACTGAGCATCGACCAAATACATCTTCTCACGAAACCATGCATCATCCCTTCTCCTTTTCGGCTGAGTGCATTGCCTAGCCATATGACCTTGTCCTCGGAAATTGTAGCAAGTCACAACCTTTTGAGGACCAATAGGGCTTCCATTTCCATTAGCTTGAGAATTCACAGCTTGAGCATTCACAGTCCTTGTAGGAGGTCCATATGAATTTTGCCTTCCCTGAATAGGTTGCATTGTTACTTGACCATCTTGAACAGTAGCTTGTTGTCGAGGATTTGAAGAGGTGCGGAGCTGATTGTTTGTTGGTGGAAATCCTCTAGTTGCAACAAGTTTTGACAAGTGGGCAGTGAGATGGTTTAGAACATCAGCTGGCGTATCATTTGGAGTAAAGACCGGTGCTTGGATTGGTGGAAGTTCATTAGAGTAGAAAGCTTGTGCTGGTTGTGCTTCTATTGGAAAATATCCTTGCTGAGGAGTATATCCCATTGGAGAAGTGTTGGCTTGTGATGGTGATGTCTGATATGGTGGTTGTTGTGGAAAAGATTGTTGATGAACACTTTGTTGAAATGCTTGTTGTGGCATCATTTGTGGTTGATAAGATGGTTGTTGTGGTTGCTGATAGGTGTGTGGTGGTAGCTGATGCAAGTATGATGGTTGTTGATAAGTATAAGCCATGTTCTATTGAGAAGCATACATAGCAAGTGGATCATGAACTTGAGATTTAGACAACCGAGCCTCGATTACATGGCATTCGTGTTGTTGAAGAAAAGCTTGAAGTTGATCCACATTGGTGTTATGCAAGTCCTTAGCCAATTTAACATCCGTCACGTACTTTTTCCATTCTGAAGGAAGAGTGTTCAAATACTTGGTGTTCAATTGAAACGTAGAATTGCCATGCCATAGATATTGAGCTCATTCAACAAAAGGGTAAATCTCAGATAGTAGTCATTGAGAGTCTCCCCTGGCACATAGGCAAACTTATCAAAAGTATCATAAAGCTTACACTCTCGTTCTTGTTTAGTTAACGAGGTGCCTTGCATTAGAACACGATTTCTATCCCATAACTCTCTGGCAACTTTATGTTTGCTGACGAGTTTGTAGACATCTGGAGGAAGGGCTTGGAGAATGATGTTTGTAGCATACTTATCACATTTGTCTTGAATCTTCATATCTCCAGTCAATTCACCCGTTGTTCGAGGACGAGTAGTTGTACCTTCCGTCACTGTATCATAATCTAATGGTCCATTGAGCACCGATGCCCAGATGAGATGTCCATTCTCTTTGTTCAACAGGTAAAGTTCCATTCGGGAAGTCCAATCCTCGTACATAGATTTCTCTAACATTGGTGGACGATTATCCGTACCTAAGAGGATAAACTTATCCGTAAGAGATGTGTACTCCATTTCGATAAGTTAAGATTTACAAACTTGATCGGTCAATGAAAGAAAGTAAATGTATTTGTTGTTGTGTGTTAAAGCCGGGAAATAATGTTGAAATCCCCTAAATTATGTTCTCGAGAAACCAAAAAATCCAAGTCAAAATTACACACGATTGTTAAAAATTTTCAAAAATATGTTTTTGAAAAAATGTTGGATCGTAACACGTGATCGCAGTGGAGATCGTACTCAGATCGCACTCGTGGATCGTACTCTATGATCGTATTCAGATCGCACTCCTTGATCGTACTCGGATCGTACTAGTGATCATACCCAACGATCGTACTCAGATCGTACTGGTGATCACACTCACTAGGATCGCACTCAGATCGTACTATTCATTATACTCCCTTATCGCAACAAGTGATCGTAGTGGTGATCGCACTCCCTTATCACAACAAGTGATCGCAGTGGTGATCGCAGCGAGTGATCGTACTCCCTTATCGTAGTGAGTGATTGCAGTGGTGATCGCAGCGAGTGATCGTACTCCCTTATCGCAGTGAGTGATCGCAGTGGTGATCGCAGCGAGTGATCGTACTCCCTTATCGCAGTGAGTGATCGTACTCGTGATCGCAACTAGTGATCGTGACCTTGGATCGCAAGTAGAAACCCCCAGGGTTTATGCAATCGCAACAATCAGATCGTACTATGGATACCAACTTACCACTTTTCTCGGACAGTACAATAACACAACCAATTCGAGATTCTAAGCCTAAAAATGAATCAAACAGCCAAAATTTTTGTGTTTTTAACCCAAATAACAATACCAAATCACTATAACAAGTAACTAGATGAAGTATATCAAGATTAACTCATAAAAGCACAAAAAGTTTTGGTTCGTGTGATTTTGGATCAAAAAGGGCGAGAGAATCAAGAACACAAATACAAAAACCAAACAATCATCCCATGGCTCTTGACACCATTTGTAAGATATGTAAATCTAGCTTATGTTTTAGAGAGAGAAAGAGATAGAAACTTGGTAGAATCAAACACACTTCTAGAGAGAGAAAGGAAAGAACTATGTGTAAAATTATGATGAATCCACACCCTCTCCATCTAAGGAGAGGGTTTATATACCCAAGCCCATGAGATGGGCTTGGGCTTACATTGGGTCGTGGCCTTAGTCTTTGTGGACTAGGCTTAGCTAACTTTGTTTAACTTAATAACAAGAACTACGAGCTACTACTTAATCTATTGTCGGAGTGACCGAATCTTCCTAAATACGTAAAAAACATATTTCCAACAATAGTGAGACAAAATATAATAAACACATATGCAAAACTTGAAACACAACAACTGGTGGGTGAAAATAAAAATTATCGTACCTCACAGTTATCTTCAACTTCTAGCGATTGCGATAAGTTGCACAATCCATTTAACAGAGCTATTGCGGCTTCATCCTCTCGAACAACAGATTTTTGGGTTGTTTCAAAAATTATCTTCAAATCTTCTTCTCTTGAAACAGTAAGCATCTGAAGAATTAGAAAGATAATTAGAAAAGAACATAAATTGTAGAAAAGTAAGATAGTTGAAATAACAGTGGTGGAAAAAAATAACCTGTATAACTGACTCCAAATTAAAGATTCGGCCTCTCAATGTCTTAACCTCTATAGGTAGAGTCATCAAACTTTCACAGATTGCTTCAAGATTTATAAGACAATCTATCAATGTACTATCTTCAACCTTATCTTTAACACAAGAAACATTAACATCCGCATCACTTTGTTGGTTAACCATACGGGTAGCATCTTTTTTTTCCAAATATTCACCATCAAGACCTTCAACAGAAACAGGAGGAGTCCTCTGTGCATACCACAAAAAATAATCATGACTATGTGTGTACCATTGGGACTGCCATTCAAATTTCGTGGGGTGTAGCTCAATTGTAGCCTAGTGCAAAACATATTTATAGTATATTATACAATGACAAAATAAGCTAAATTACACATTATTTTTTACCTTGGCAAATAAATCAGCAAAATTATCCAAGTTGTTAAATTCAGGCTTCTTAGACCATGAGACTGCTCTTGGGATCATGTCTGAAAACTTGGACCACCAGAGACTGGCGTCGCTAGAAGACTCTATAATCCATATCTACAAAATGAGGTAAAGAAATCTTTTCAAACTTTGTATAAAAGCAGGAATAAAATTATATAGGTGACAGTACAAACCTTGAATGCGAAAAGAAAACCAGGCAATGAATAGCTAGGGACATTTATGCTGCTTTTCCTCAACCCATTAATGTGTTCACTCTTACGATTGGCAACAACATTTCTAATGGCTTCATAAAGCTGCCTCCAAATGTGCTCACCCCATGCAAACGAGTTCCAACAATCAAGACTTTCAACCATCCTAAGAAATACATCATCCACAACAGACACCAAATCCTGACCCATGAAAATAACCTCCAAAGTTAACAATAGACATACACGGATTGCTTCCTGATCAGAAACTTTAGACCATTTTTCATCATCCTCCAGAAAAGCTAGTAAATCAATAATTTGAACATCATAGCCTATCTTTTGAGGAAATAAACGGTTACGAAAGAGGATATCACCATTCATGAATTAACGGAAGCTAAGTGGGCCAAATTGAAAACCAGTGACTATACAAAACTCACGACGGCCAGAATGGAGACTATGTCCATTAACAGATTATATGAGTGGTAAGTCGTAGCTATCATCATTAGCATGGTTTTGTTTTTGAAGCATGTAATGAATCATGCCATCGTCATTATCAAAATAGGTTACATCAAGCCATGGTTCGAAACATGTTGTTTCAAAAAGAGCAGGACGCTCTGAATTCAGTCGATCTTTGATTAACTTGAAGTAATGTAGCTTGCTTTTAAAATGAATCCTAGCCGAATAATCCTATAATAACAAGGATATAGTAACTCAGATTAACAAAAACTAAAAACAACAAAAACATCGATTTAGCCTAAAACAAAGAGCATATATGTTAAACAATGTAGACAATTAAGCCATGGGATCTAAAAAGATAATTAACTAAAATATAACAAATGTGTATGTTCAATTAACTTATTAAGCATCTACCATTAAAAAACAATATATAAAGATAATAAATCGAAATGTAATTATAAAGAAATGACTATAAACAGATCTATATGCTATAAGATGAAATGATGGAGAAAATAATACCATATCATCGATAATCATACTTGTGCGAAATTCCGGCAAGGGTCGGCCGGAAAATAGTTGTGTGTGAGAAGGAAGAGAGAGATAATGATGAATAATTTGAATTAATCGGATATCTAAAATATTATTTAATTGATAATCTTTCTTTCCCAGGTAAAAATCAAATCCTAAAAAAGTGGGTAGAGGAGTGTCAGAGTAGAGCAGCCGCCATAAAAGTAGGTAGAGCAGTGACGTATACATAAATACAAAAGACGTAAGTGGATATAGTGGGCCAGGGGTGAGACAACCCAATCATTAGTGGGTCTGAAAAAGTACGGTAGAGCAGGACATGTGTCAACCATTGGTATGGGTAGAGCAAGTTTCGGTAGAGCATGGCCAAAACAGGAAGTGAAGTGTTGTCTGGCCATAAAAGGTCTACACCATGGGGAACATGGCCCAAAACCGGAATTTTCTCAAAGAGTATTTATACTGCTTTGAGTCTCTAAAAAGCCGCTAAGCCTTGTGTTTATTTTGTTTGAGGTTGTAGGTCTCATAAGAGACAAACCCTCTTAGAATAGGTGTACTTATTCCTGGGATTTATCATAGATTTTGGGTCTCGCTATCCGGACAGGTTTGAATCCCTTGGACTCGAGTTGGTTCTGCTATCCGAATCTGGGTTAGTCTCTTGTTCGGACTTATACATGAACACGTTGCATTGCGTGAATACTCTGCTAGTAAATGTCTTATTACTTTTGTATATTTTATAAAAACTTATTTTTTAATACTAAATAGGATTAAACAAAGAGTGACTAAATCGAAAAAGAAAAACTCAAACACCAAAATAGATTACAGTTACTAAATGAACCACCTCCACCTCCTGTGCGGATACAAACGGAGACACGTCCACCGTCACTCCCACACTCATTACTAAACCACCCACCTTCCACGTCACCACTCTTTCAATTCTCCGATCATTTACAATTTCAATTACATCAATCATGACGTCATCATTACACCGATTGAAATTAAGGAATAACAATAATCTAATCGAATGCAAATTAGGTTACGGAACAATAAGGAATATAGTAACAACCTGTAGAGCGGTGTTGTTACCTCGTTTCGGTAACGCGGATGTGATGGAAATACGTGACGATATTCGTGTCCCTGATTTGAAGGATAATGATGTCCTTGTTCGTGTTCGGGCTGTTTCCGTTAATCCTTTAGATACTAGGGTCAGTCAGTCAGTCAGTCAATTGTTTTATTATTTCTTGAAATTGGTTTTTTTATTATTGTGTGCTGCTGAAATTTATGAACATTAGTGAATTGCCAATTGTTGTTGTCGGTTTTCGTTATTTAAGAGGAGAATGTGATAGTTATGTCAAACTTAGGAATTTCTAGGCTTGTCGTAGTTAATCGCTGCATTTAGATACTCATATAGACTTAGCATCAAATGAGAAGGAATCTTAAATTGACAAGGGTGAGAAATAAGTATAACCAGATTAGAGATGCTTCAACTTGAGAAATAACCTTAGGGTGCGTTTAGTTAGAGTTTTTTTTTTTAAAAACGCATTCAAGAGAATAGAAAACAAGGCGGGTTACAAGGAAAACAAAAAGAAAGAAAAATTGTTTTGTTAGTTTCCCTTGTTAAGTCGGGAAATGCATTATTTGGTCTTTTGTAGATAATTTTTCTAGAAAACGCTGATTTTCACGAGAGTTCTGTTTTCCTTGTTTTACACAACATTTTATGAAAGACAAGGGTGTTTTCCCCTAACTAAACGTACCCTAATCTTTTAGATGCTCCCTAATATATTTTCTAGCTAACATTTAGATGCATATACATATGTTAGATGCGTTTCGTTAAGTTAGGTGAATCATCTGTATTTCTCGTACTTTGCATAAAATTCACTTCAAAATCACTTTCGAAACTAATTGAGATGCATCTAAATGAATAGAGATGCATCTCAAATATGTGGTAATAATTATTTCTCTTCTTTCTCATTTTTAAGTTTTGTTCTCACCGGATCCTTACCTACTCATATATACATGTCAATTATTAGTCCCATGGTTGAAATCAAATTTATGGAATTTTGCGCGAATTAGTAGTTTTGGCAATGTTATTATAAGGAGCGTGTGATTTTTTTTTCTCTTTAAGTTAATGTTAAAACAAGAAATTGGCCACCACTCTTTTGAAAAGCATTCGTTTGGCAGTAAACGTGATTAGGGAAATTTTGCCACTCTTTTGCTAGCTTTGAATAGCAAAAGTGTTGCTATTTTAGGCGAATTTCTTTTTTCTTTTTTCAACTGTTTATGGTTCTGTTTTTTCTGTTTGCCCTTTTATACTTGCTCATTTATTTTTAGTTTGATCAATTTCGCAAAGCAATTTGTTGAGGCTGACTAGCTTTGATTATTTGATACTTGAAGAATTGAATTGTTGTGTCATGAAACTACAAGTATCACTAGCATGCTTTTTGAAGTTACGGGGTCTACCACTCGAAAAGTTATTGTGAGAGTGTCTTTGTAGATGGGTTGTTGACGTCTAGGCGTTTAGCATTGTATCTTTTTGCTTTACACATAAGCAATATTTTTAGCATTTATATTTTTTTCTCTAATTTGGATAATGAATGAGATTCATACTCTACGCCAAAGACACTATAGTTAAGATCTGTTATCAAAACTTGTGAACAAGCACCGACTAGAATTGACTTGCGTGTTTTAGCATTTATAGGAATAGAATACTGAAATTAACCCTAAGAATATTAAGATAACCATAAAAAATTCTGAGCAAACCAACATGTATGACAGGCTAGCCAAGTAGGATAATCCTAGAAAATTACGGTACTATTTATACAGTTTAGAAAGTGATTTCATGAGCATTAAATATCTCCCAGCATCCCTTAACCTTGTTATGTGCCTATATGATTAGGCATGTAGTTAATTTTTATTCGTCAATACGTTGTATGAACTATGAAGTTATCGGTGGCATATGCTCAGTTATTCATGTCCCATTTCTTTTATCAGATGCGAGCAGGATATGGTCGCTCCCTATTTGAGTCACTTCTTCCATTGGTTTTGGGCCGTGATGTTAGTGGTGAAGTTGCAGCAGTTGGAGCATCTGTACGGACTCTTAATGTAGGACAGGAAGTCTTTGGTGCCCTACATCCAACTGCTGTGAGAGGCACTTATGCTGATTATGCTGTTCTTGCCGAAGATCAGCTTACGCCAAAACCATCAACAATCTCACACGTGGTATGTATAGCGGCTTTTGGATATCATGAAACTCTCTATATGTAGTATATTTACAGAAACAGACATATTTGTACATGTTCATTGAGAAGTATTAATAGATATGGTTCAAGATTGCAAAATGTACATATTGAAAATTAGTTTGGTCTATATTTGCTTCAAAATAATTGGATTATAGATAACAGTTTCTTATTTCCGCTTCATCATTCATGGAATAAATTAGTCACTATATAATTAATTGCATGTTTTTCAGGGAAATGACTGATGTATACTTCTATGTTTATTTTGTGATCCTGCAGGAAGCAAGTGCGATTCCTTTTGCCGCCCTGACAGCATGGCGCGCTCTTAAATCTACTGCCAGGATAACTAAGGGGTACGTCTATGAACTGTTACCAATATTCTTTGTTGATGAAAATAGCTCAGTTGCAAATTTGCAATTATAGAAGCCGTAAACTGGCAGAGCAGGACTGAATTCCAATAGAGATCATATCCTATGATAATGGCTGGCATTTTAATTTAACTGCGTTGTATCTAAAGTAGCATCTTACTTGCGATTACAAATAAACAGAAAAAACTCTCGTAAATAGGATAAATGAGGAAGACCTCACATTTGGTGCCTGTAAATGTCAAGTGACTACGAATTTGGAAAACTGTAGTAACATATAATCCAAACGTTAACCTGCAAGCACAGGAGAATGATATATGGCTCTTCACCTCCTGTTCTTACTTTTTAAGCGTTATATTTTTTTGCTTTAATGTTTTGCTATGATATTCTTATATACGATGCCTGAAGAGAATGGTCATTTTGCTGCAACTTATTCATCTGCTCTCCATGATCACTACAACTTTATATTTTGTCATGCATGTGTGTTTATAAGAGATTTTTTATAAATTGAAAAACATTTCTAGTTGCAGCATATTAAAAACTTTATAAAAATAAAGAAGATAATATACATGGATTGACATTTTCTCAACCATTAACCGTCTGTTGTTTTTGAGATTGATTATCCTCATTCAGTCCATGTCATATAAACGATGCAACAAATGGATTAAATGGAATAAACACATTCTCCTCTTTTAGCATATTTTACCACGTATATTTTGGTGCTATACGTTTACAATTAATTTGTCTACAGACAGAGGGTACTAGTCATCGGTGGAGGAGGAGCTGTTGGTTTTTCTGCTATCCAGCTAGCTGTTGCAACTGGCTGTGCAGTTTCATCTACATGTGAAAGTGAAAGCATAGAACGTCTTTTGGCAGCTGGTGCAGAACAGGCACTCGACTATACTGCAGAGGTAATTTCAATTTTAAATATTTAAGCAGTATCTTAAGTGTCACTTTGTTATTGGTCAGCTGTAAGTTTGCCATTGCTTTATGATCTACAGGATCTGGAAGTAACCTTGAAAGGTCACTACAATGCTGTCTTAGACACAATTGGTATACAACAGACGGAAAAACTGGGCATCAGTTTGTTAAAAAGAGGCGGGCACTATATGACATTGCAGGTACTAGCCTATGCGACTTCTAAATGATTTGTGAATATTGTATATTTCTATTATCTTAACATGTGTTCATTTTTGGTTTAGGGGGAGTCTGCGAAATTGACTGATAGATATGGTCTGGCTGTTGGCCTTCCTACTGCAACGGCCATTTTACTGAAGAAACAGATGCAATATCGATTATCTCATGGAATAGGTAAATTTTCAAGTGCCTGTTTTTTGCATATCATGTTTATGGATGCTGAATGCTATATACTGATCGGATGTCCCTTATTGCAGAATATTGGTGGACTTACATGAGAACCGATGCAGAAGGTTTGCATGAGATTCGCAGGCTGACCGAGGCTGGTAAGTTGAAAGTACCTGTGGAGAAAACGTTCCCAATCACACAGGTTTGCGAGGCACACGATGCTAAAGATAAAAGGATAATTCCTGGTAAAGTTGTTCTTGAAGTCGACTGATATACTCGCATTTTATGATTTTCTTCATTCAGTAACCCATATGCAAAATGACCTTTTTTTTCTTAAATTATTCCAATCAATGCAATAATTACAAGCCTTTTGTTGTAAGAATCCTGGATTTTGATAAGTAGAATAGCATATGCCAGGGTAGTTTAAAATATAATGCAAGTATGCAACATTTGGTACTATCGTTTTGTAAAGGAAACTGCACATTTGTTTATTGCATAAAAGTGTCGAAACTAGAGAAAAATAAATCAATAATATATGAATAAAGGAGGTGATTTGCAATATTTGAATGTATACATAACAAGATACAAGATCAAAAGAATATGGCAGTATCATGATGTCGTTACAAGAGGTCCCAAGTTCAAAGCTCACTAGGTAACATCTAGGGAAAGGATCGGAAACGGTCACCGGATGCCCAGTTAGACTGTGTACATTGAGTAAAACCTCACCCTCCCCCAGTAGCGTGAACCAGGAAAATTTCATCTTATCAAAAAAATACGGTAGTAGGACATACACATGATAATTTTGGCGTTGTACGGTTGTAACCTTCAAGTTACTTGTATACAGTAGCAGTGCAGAACTCTAGGACGGTTATAACCTTCAAGTTACTTGTATACAGTAGCAATGCAGAACTCTAGGACGAAACTGAAAATCGGTACTAGTGGTAAGAACACAGTTTGGACCCGGTACTACACAAAGTGTTGGTTGGTACTTGAGTTTTTTAAAATTTTGCATCTAGTACTCAAAAGTTTCCTTGTGGGTGCATTTGGTTTCAAACAGCACAAGTTTAAACATAAATCATTCTGGTTGCTCCAATGAGGCAATGAGTACAGTTATTATGATTGTACTATTAATCATTTAGAATACTTGTATGATTGAACTAGTGACATCAATTTTAGATTGTGACCCATCTCTGCAACGAAATAATTCTTCTTCGAATTCATTTTCGTACTCAGAGGTTTCGTAAACCCTACTTCATTGACACTTATACATATTTATTAAGGATGTATTTATGTTTGTACTGATGTTTGTATTAAAGACATGTAATGGGTAAATAATTTATGAGGAGAGGGTGGTAGGTGGGAGAATGTGCATAACAAGAGAAGAGAATGAGATATACAAATACCAATCACGGTTTACAAACCGGACCGGCAAGAAACAAAGTTGGCCAAAACACTTGACGGTCAGGCTGAAATTGTTTTGTGTTGCTTTGGTTCGGTCCGCTCTGCTCCTGCAAAACATAAGTAGTGCGTAAGACCAAACTAAATCAAAGCAGATGACCAAATGAGAGAAAAGCATACTCAAGATCGGACCAAAATATGTCCCGTTCAATTCGATCTTGATTAGCGCTCAGTTCGGCTCGTAGTCCATTAGCTTCCATTTTATAAGAGGCATCCGTTAAATGTGTCTAATCTTTAACTAATTGTTTGTTAATCAACCACTAAACAATGTTGCAACCTTTCACTGGGATTTGTTAAACAATTACGGAGAGTAACACATAATCTTTTTGTTACAAAATAAATGTGTAATATTCAATACAACATTTTATAAAAGTACACCAATTACGCTCTCTGTCAATTACTTTATGTCAACTACTAATTCTTTTTGTTAGTTTAAAATTTGAACATGAAGTAGAGATACTTATTGAGAAACTGAAAACACAAAAATGTAAATGCTTTGTTTAGGAACGCAGGAGTATACAATTAGGCTTAGGTTGGATACATGTTACTAGGGTGTCAGATGGGTTAGACTAGTCGAGTTGGGTCAATTTTGGTCGAGACAAAGCCAGGTTGAGGCAAAAAAAACATACCTAAACCCCATCTTATTAATAGTACTAGTATATCGTATTAGTTCGATTCACATAATACGAGTATGAGTAAAATGATTAAACCCCATCTTATTAATACTAGTAAATCGTATTAGTTAGATTCAGATAATATGAGTATGAGTAAAATGATTAAAAAACTGTCAAGTTCGATAAGTTTTTTTTGTATACTTGCGTCTTTGACTTGACACTACGAGCCGACTAATCTTAAACCGACTACTTTTTTAGATAACCCAAAGTCGTCGTAGGTGAATCTCCGTGACCATCTTCAAATGTACATACCTAGTGAGATTTGAACATTTAATATTTTGTAAGAAAGTCAAGGACCTTACTATTAGATTAATTCGCCAAAATTTTTATTTATAATTTATAAGAAATATAACAAATATAGGTAAATATCATTATTTAAGTCAATTGGGTCTAACAAAACCTCAACAAGCAAAACATATTCATCCTGATATCTAATCCTACTTAGTATTTGGATTAATCGAGTTGACCTAAATTCCGACGAGCAATCGAACCAATAAGGCTGAACAAATGAATTCGAAAATCGGCCCGACCTGACAGACCGGTTGAAACCGAGCCAATTCGAACCAAACCAAGCTTACTTGGTTCTGTTTTTAGTTTTGGGCTTCTTGTTAAGTTTGGTAGGTTCGGTTCGTGTCGGGTTAAAATAACACTTTTTTTTTTGACCAAAAATGGCACTTAGTCAATTAGAACAACATAAACTGAACCGATCCGACCCGAACCGTCCTTAGTCGGTTCGGTTCTGGTTACCGACCCTAGACTTGATAGGGGTCTGTCCACATTGAATTCGGGTCGGGTCGTCATGTCTTCACCCAACATGACACATTGTTTAAGCCAGCCAGCCAGCAAGGCGTTTAATTGGGTTTGAGTTGGCCCACTGGACTCTGAAGCACGTGTCTAGTATGTGTAATAAAGAGGCGAGTGGAAAGCGCGTGAGGTGTTAAAATTAAGGCTGGCTGTCATACATTCGGTTGGTCACGTGCCTTCTTGGATTCTATATCTTGTCCCTATTCCAAGACTCTGACTAACCATGTGACTTTTCTACTTGGTATTTGCCCCTGTTTTTTTACTATAATAACCACAAATGCCACTACTATCATTTTCTAATCTTTGCTTGTCACTTTTTGTCCCCTTTTCAAAAGATACTTTCTTTTCTTTCTAACAGCATAAGATAATCTTTTATATGCATGTTATGTGTATAAAACTCAAAAGTAAAGTTAGCAGCATATATATTGATTGCCACAATGAGGTTTGTAAATGTCACTAAAAAGGTAAAAAGTAGTATGTATATATATTGATTGCCACAATGAGGTTTGTAAATGTCACTAAAAAAGTCTTGTGGTGTTTCATGAATTATGATAAAATCAGAGTTCAATACTTTTTCTTTTCTTTTTAAGTTACTTCTTTTTCTTAATTTGAATTTATCTTAGAGGCCTAATTAAAATTTAAAAATAACACCGTCACATTAGTATAACACTCAAATAACATCAACATCTTTAATCATAACATCTACCAACACCAATTTTACCTTTTTTTAAAAAAACCCATCAACAATTATTTTATTCTTTAAACAAACACCCATTTTATTCATAAAATTAAGATACAAATTACATTACGAATAAAAATAAAAACATTACAAAAAAATTACACTACGAAAAAAAAACATACTGAAAAAAATGTAAAAAAAAAACCATGTCCGGACGACTAGTCTTCATCTTCTCTTTGAACTTTTTCGACTTCACGCCAAATATGGTTCATAAGGTCTTGTTGTTGAGAACGATGCGTATCTCGGTCACGTAATTCCCTTGCTTGACGACGTTGAGTTCCACATCGATCGACCCAGTATGTTTGCGTAGATCTCGCCAGATTAGAATAAACATGCTTCCAATCAACAACCGCCATCTCTTGATCTTCTAAAATCATGTTATGCATCATGATACCTGAATACATGATTCGACGTAACGTGTTGACTTCGTAAGTACGGGCTGGTTGTTGAATAAGTCCCCAACGCCCTTGGAGAACACCGAAAGCACGTTCATATCTTTCGTGCACTTTCTTGACGCTGTTTGAAATATGTATGCTTTGGATCATTTGCAACCGTAAACGACTTGACGAAACTTGCCCATTCAGGATAAATTCCATCGGACAAATAATACCCGTTTAGATATTCATTACCATTTACCAAATACGGAACCACTGGTTGAATGTCATCTAACAAGTAGTCGAATAACGGAGAATTGTCTAAACATTAATATCATTATTCGCACCTGCTATCCCATAAAACGCATGTCAAATCCACAAATCTTGTGAAGCCACAACTTCAAGCATTATGGTAGGGTATTTTTTATCACCCCTACCGTATTGACCATGCCAAGCCACTGGACAATTTTTTCCATTCCCGGTGCATACAATTAATACTCCCAAGCATACCTGGAAAACCATTACATTGTTGTGCTTTTGATGTATCTTTACAATGTCTTTATATGTTGGCTTTCTTTTATACTTCGCCTACAAATCAATGATGCACATATTTGTTAATGCAAGTGATGCCTAAAAACATTATTAGTGTTAACTAATCTGTCTTAGTTTTGATCACGACAAATTATTTAAAAAGACGTTTTGTTTCGATTTGGACAATTGATTCGAATTCGATTTCGGTTTTTAAAACTAAATTTAATTCTAACAATTTAAAACCTAAGTTAATCCTAAAGTGCATGAATCGTTTGCCCGAAATTTATTTAATCTAATTGACAATTATTAAAAATATATAAAAAAAAGTTAAACTATTTAAAATAAGTCTAATATAATAAAAACAATTTTAAAACTAATAAAAAATTTAAACTAAATCTATTTAGAAATTTTCTATTAATAAAACAAAATTATTTAGATCTACAATTATTAATTACAAACTTTATTAAAACTAAAGTATTTAAAACTAAATTTAAAACAATTAAAATTTCTACTAAGTAATAAAATATATTTTTTTATTATTATATTATATTTATTTATTTATCTTAACTAAAACAAATTTCAAATGACAAATTAAATTAAAAAGTAAAAACAATACTTATGAAAATAAACGTTTTTGAAAGAAATAAGTAAAAACAAGACAGTGGACTTAAGTATAAAAAATTAATATCGTAAACTAATAACTAAAAGAGCCAATTAGCTCAGTGTTAAACGTGTATGGCCTGTGACCAGGAGGTCACAAGTTCGAATCTAATGAAGGACATTTTTTTTGTATTTATTTTAGACAATAAAATTAGTTGATATTTGGTCACAGGAATGACCCTTTTTGACAGTTAATCTATGAAAAGTTGATAAGTCTATCTACTTGTGAGCTTATCAGATTAGTGAATCTGAAAGCTTAAAAGTATATCAGAAAAACCAAATTTAACTATAAGAACAAACTAAAATCAGCACATCCAACATTTAACCAACATGCAATCGAACATTTATAAGCTTAACACCGGTACAAACACTAGAAATGAAAACTCAGATAAAACTCAAACCTAGCAGTCTATCCAAATCAATAAACTTATATTAACTTAGCAAACTTAACTAAAATCGACAGCATACCTAACAGATTAAATATGATGAGCAATTTAGGTATAACAGAATAAATCAAACGAATCAGCGAGTAACTGAGGTCAAACATCACAACCCTATATCCCAAACAACTAGCACGAAACGAGCAAAAACACAAACAAACAGATCCACCTAGTACACTACAAAGATTGATAGCAAAATAATTCCATTACAGAATCAAAACAATCAAAATGAAACTAGGATACAGGCACAAATAACTGATGAAACTAATGCAGTATATTAACGAAATTAAAACCAAAAGCTCAATTAATACAGCTAAATCTCCATATCAGCATTCACAAAGAGCAATATTAAAAACATAAGGCAGCAGACTAATGAATGAGTAACTCAAATATATTTCAGATTCAACTCTCATAAGCAGTTAAAGCTAAGCATACCAAAACAGATTAAATTAATTCTCCCCAAACAAATTCAGCCACAACAAAACTATATCAGATTCATTAAACTAAAGCAGGCATACAAATCATTCACTTAAACAAATTGGAACTAAAATAAAACATAAAATTTAAACTAGAACTCACCTAATGTAGAAAACCTTTGAGAAGAGGTGCAGCGCTGAGCTGACCTTGTTAACCGAATCAACACCACTCTTTAACACCAGACGAACCACCATTACCCGATCTTACAACGAACCATCATTTAATAAATCGACAAACGATTTATAAATATGAATCAACCAGCTTTATTTATAACTTTTCCAGTAGAGAAAAGTTTTTCCCAAAATTCACTTTAATTATTTAATTAAAGCTATTTTTTCAGCTCAATTAAATAACTTACTATATTATTCCAATAAAATAGATAATAAGAATATTGCAAGAATTTAAACAGAAACAAAACCAAGATCAATATAAATCAACAGAACTTTTATTAATAACTGAGAAATCGTTACAGTACTCTTAAAGAAAATTAAAAATATTCCTAAATCTATTTTGACATAATAATTGTAAAGTAAAAAATGGGATACCAAAATACTCCATTTGAGGGGGGTATTTATACTTGAACCGAGAGGGTTGGGTGAAGTTTGTTGGTGAAGAATCTTGCATCCTAGCCATCCAATCCATCTTTCTCTTTCTTTTCCTTGATCCTATGGTTGAGATGAGCCAACTAGCACACGGATCGCCAACGTGGCATACGAGTGTGCTAGTTGTGCTAGTTTGGTGATAAGGTGTCACCTCTTTATTGGTGGAATGGCAGAAATGTGTTGTCATAGCCAGTGAAATGATGCCACGTCGAAGATGCCTTCCACTTCTCCCTTCCGAAAACATGGGGGATTTAATTTCCTTCGTGTGAATTACACGTGCCAACTAAAACCCCTAATTTTTATTGAACAATTTATTTAATCATGGTTGATTAGGGATTGGGAGGAGGATGTCTGGTTTGGTTTATTTGGGATGGGAGAGAAAAAAGAAAGAGATGATACATAGATAGTATCGAAAATAATAATTGAGTGTGTGGTGGAAAACGTGAGTGAGTAATAAACATGTGAATATGTAAAGTAAATAACAAAAGTTTTATCTCTTTTTTTTTGGTAACCGGTTATGAATGAAACCCTAATGGGTAAATAAGGCCCATTCCTCATACGTCTTCAATTTATTCTTGGGCCATTTTTGGACTTTATCACATATTACTCCCAACCGTCCTATTTAACATTGATTTGGGCCTAAACTTGGGTTAATTCCAAATGATACACACTTTATGAACTTCAAATGGGCTTTTGAGCCCATTTTCCCAATTGTGGGACCCACAATCCTATAAATTCCATAAATGATGAAATCCGCTAAAAACGAGCTTGAAATTGGCTTTGTCGATCTTTTCATCAAACTCGTGCCGGTTTTTGTCGATTTTTGCGATCTTGGTACCTACTGAAAGTCCCTTAATATGACAATTGTTGATAAACTATAACTCTTGTAACCACGAAACACAATGAAATACTTTTCAAACGCGTAATGCTTTATTAAGTATTATAAACAAAGTATTACAAAGTGCTATGAATACACTCGTTGAATGACAACAAGGTATGAACCCTAGAAACAAGTAAACTAGATTCGAGATACAAGTTTACAAGGGAACCAATGAGACACTGGTAGACAGCTGAGGGCTCAACGGTTCCAAGGTGAGAATTAACTTAGATAATTTATCCAAGCACAAGGGTTGAGTTAATTCTTCTTTCTCACTCCTATTTATAGTGTACGAGGTTGCTTCCTTAGTGGGAGTAGTTGATACGTGTCACCTTCTGAATGGAAGAGTACAACGTATTAAATGCATGTCCAAATCGAGACATACCTTTAACCAACTTTAGGTGAACAGTTCTGCCAACTGTTCACCTTTTGTCCTACTAGGTCGTACTAGGCTTTATCTTGAATCTCTTGTTTTGTATCGCTCAAAATACTTGGTAGATTCTCCCGCCTAAACTATAAAGGATTGGATAAGCTTTGCTTATCCCAGACCTCTAGGGTTCTTAAGTGGTCTCTGAGTGTTGTCAACTCAGAGATCCTTGAACACCAGTACATTCCTTCAACTTCCCAGCTATCCATAATCGCTGGTGAGTCTGACTTCAGATTGTCTTCGACTTCTCTGACGTTGTCTTTGACTTGAATGTTCCTAGTGTGCCAGCTGAGGCTTTGCCTTCCACTGGTCTGGTCTCTGTCACTGGTCCTCTCAGCGATCAGTAAACACTTAGTCTAATTAAACAAATCTATACTGGGCCATAGTTAAAACTTTCATTGGCCCAACAATCTCCCCTATTTGTTTATAGTTTATACTAAGTCTAAAATTATTGTGAGTGAGTACACAGCTTCTTCTTACACATAATTTAACAAACATACCTCAAAGTTTTATTAAAAATAAAGAACCTAGTCTATTACAAGAACACCCAGAGGTGTAAACATAAACAAAAAGTAAAAAGGTTCTTCAGCGATCGAGGCATTGATCATAGATTCTCTAGGCTTCAACTTTGTCACTCCTAGAGTTGATGACAAGCTCAACTTCAAACTCAAAATCCTCAGCTGCTTTGTAATTCCTTAGGATGCCCTGTTTGAGTCTGATAATCTGGATGGTTGATGCTAGATGTAGTTCATTCATCCGCTAAAAGCAATACTCACAATTACCATTCATAAAGACCATACCTGTCTCTGGTTCTGAGTATACTTGGCCCCCTACTGGTTTGGTGATCTCTTTGGGAAGAACCAAGTTTCTATGCATCCCATCAACAATAATGTTTTCAGTAACTAACTTCTCCACCAGAGGCCCCATTTGGGTTTTCCTTTTCCTTTGTCCTTGAGAAGGTTGTTGTTGTGAAAGTTGAGGAGGCAGGGGTACCTTCAGCTTCTTTGCCGTGTCTCTTACCCAATTCAACTTTGCTTGAATGTTCTTCATCATTTGAGCAGCACCAGGCCCAGTCTTCTTTTGGGAAAGAGCCAACATTTCTAACCATTCAGAGAGGCCCATATCTCTGAGTTTAAAGTCACTGGAGACTTTGTAGTTGGTTAGTTGGTTCTCTCTGTAAAGGGTCATCACCACCTTTTTGTTCTTGTCAGTGTAACATGCATACTTGGTGATTTGACCAGGTTCAACTCTCTGGTTTACAAGTCTTTCATATTCCTTTAGAAGGTGGCTCCTTTTAACCTCCAATTATTTGAGCTTAAGCAGTTGAGCTTCCTTTACAGCAGGAGAGAGTTTGTTCAGAGCTTCTTTGCTTTTGAGTTCAGCCGCTCTGATGTTTACCAGCCTTTGGTGTTCCAAGATTTGAGCTTTTGCCTGCTCTGGGGTGAGTGGTGGTTCATCAGCGCTCTTGAATTTGTTTAGATTAGAGTCTTTGGAGAGCCTGGCTGTAGATCCACCTTCTTCTTGGAGGGAGTGCAGGGTTATTTCAGGCTGTTCAATAGCAATTCCTTTTCCCTTATCCTTTATTGCATTAGTGCTGGGGTTGAAGGATCTAAGAGGTTGTGGTGTAGGAATCCCTGTTGAAGGTTTTGGTTGTTTAAGTGACTGCTCCCCCTTAGGTGAGGCAGTGTCTTCTTCTTCTTCAGAGGTGGAGGTTGCTGAATTCTCCCCCTCAGGCATAGCGCCGGTAGTAGCTGTGCCTGATCCAGGCTTAAGGAACTTAACGAATTCTTGATGAACAAATAAGCAGATCTCTTTAAGTTCCTCTTGCAACAGCTCTTGAAGAAGTTTTCTTGAAGGCTCAGACGCCTTAGCAATAGCTGCAACATTTGCTTTGACAGCTGAAGTGAGGACAGATGGTATGTATTGCTGGAGGCTCTGGTCTAGAACAGCTGGGAGGTGAGCTTGCAAGGCATTTCCCAGTAGTTGCGGAAGTAAGGCAGTCATAGAGGACTCCACAGATGAAGTTAGTGAAGTCTCTAGTGTGGTGGTGAGTTCCTCAGCAGCATGGGTTAGTATTTGTAATTCAGAGAGGATGACGTCATTTGTGACTTTGGGCTTGGTTTTACTAATGTCACCCCTCTTAACCCAGAGAGCCTCAGCAGCGAGTTCCTGAACATCTTTCATTCGAGGAACATGGACAGGCTTGAGTTGTTGTAAATGTTCTAAGTGTTGCTTGGCCCCTAGTTCCATGACATTTGGTAAGGTTGGGAAGGGAACTGGGGTTGGTGTACAGAGCCTCTGGTCCAATAGCCGCTTAGCAGCCAGTTCTTGCACATTGGGCAATGATGGGAAGGAGATGGGTTTCAACTTTGATGTAACTTGGTCATCATCAGCATCCATATCAGCATAATCTGAAATGGTCAAGTCCTCTTCAATAATGAAGACCTCATCCTCTGGCATGGAATCAATGTCTGACATGGCATCAAGATCTATGTGGGGGACTTCAGCATTCTCATCACCAGCAATAGAATAGGCATCATCGTTTTGCTGTTCTTCATGAAGATTATGAGCCTGTTATGACATTTGTTAGTAACCAATTGTGAAAAGATATGAAGTTATAGATCGCCATTCGCTGCCCCTAGGAAAGCTGAGTGTGATTATCCAGCCCCCCCTAAGGATTTCTCGTTGGGACTCTTTTAAGTGTGAAACAGTTATGTTGAAGGGTCGCCATTCGCTGCCCCTAGGATAGCTGGGTGTGATTATCCAACTCCCCCATAAGGATTACTCCTTGGAACTCTTTTGAGTTGTGAAAATTATGTGTTGAATGGTCGTCGTTCGCTGCCCCTAGGATAGCTGGGTGTGATTATCCAGCTCCCCCTGAAGGATTGCTCCTTGGGACTCTTTTAGTTGTGAGTTCATGGAAGTTAAAGGTCGCCATTTATCGTTATCCCTAGGAAGACTGAGGGTGATTATTCAGCCCCCCTAAAAGAATAATTCTTAGGGACTCTTTTAGTTGTGAATTATTTGAAGGTAATGGTCGCCTTTTATCGCTGCCCCTAGGAAGACTGAGGGTGATTATTCAGTCCCCCCAAAAGAATGAATTCTTTGGGACTCTTTTCAAATGAGGGGAATGAGGGGACCCAGAGACTGCGTGAAGTGCAGAGACTCTGGGTCGGGACCTATAGCATGCTCAAGTTGGTATGGACAAGAGCACAGTCAAGAGGGTGAAGGATCATCAGGGTGCGTTATGAGCACAAATGAATCATATCCTTGTGTTAAGACAGAGTGTACAGATAATCCTAAGAGTTCTAGGTGCTGACACAGACACTCTATGGGTTGAGGCAAACCCTAAGACTTCATCACTCTCTCCTACAGAATGTTGAGAGTGATTGTATGTGAACCTCCAAGAGAATAAAATGGAAAACTAATACCTGAGAGATATCAGCGTTGAGAAGGTTCTTAGTCGTCTCTGCTGACTGGGAGACGCTATACTCAGGTTGTTTGTCAGCGGCAGGCTCTTCAACCACATCCACCAGAGAAGGGGATGGGTTCTTCTTAGTCTTCTTGGACTTGGAAGGATTAACAGAAGGGGTTTCATAGGAAAGGGGGATGGCTTTCCTCTTCTTCTTCTTTTCCTTGGGCACCTTGGGCTGAGAAGAAGACTGCACAAAGGTCTTTAACAGAGACTTGTCAGTTGCTCTTTCAGCATTCACCTCATTGTGAGGGATCAAGGGCTCTCCATTAGCAACTAGTAGCCCAACGACCTGCATCATGTGCCTGCTGAGAGGTACTTCGTCTTCCAAAGGAGTCTTTAGTAATGCAGCAGTGATGTGATAAGGAGAGAAGGAGAGAAGTTTATCATTAGTGTAGCCTTCACCCAGCATATCTTCTAAGAGAAGAGAGATATCTTGTGTAGCAGATGGTGGCCAGTCTGTTCTTCTTCCCTTTGTTTTCTAGCTTAGCAATGAGGTCAGAGTAAAGTATATGAGCGATCCCTATATCTTGCCCCCAAATTAAGCTGCAAGCAATCGCTTGCTGGGCTCCATTAAGTTGATCATGAGACCCCTGGTTTCCACCCAGACATTTCACAATGTATAACATCAGCGTCCTCCAAATAGGTAAGAAGTAGTTCATTTTGATCAGGGATTTGGTCTGGAAACCTTGTGTGGTGAAGGGTTTATCATTGTCGTCATGAGGACGAAGGGTAGCCAAAGCCTTCTTCACCGTGGCGCTGGCAGGCACAGCGGACATGCCTTCATTGACTGGAAGTCCAATGACTTTGGCAAAGGTATGAAGATCAAAGGTGAGAGGTTGGGGATGTGTGGAAAGGTTGAAGTTGATGTGTGAAGAGGTTGGATCAACTGCGGTGCTATACCAGAACTCCTTCAAATATTGGTGGTAGCATGTGGAAGGTACTCTGGTTATGGCTTCAAAAATGGTGGAGTTTTTGAGGAAGGAGAACAATGGTTGGTAGAGTGAATTGGTGTGTTCCAAGAGAGCTACACAATTGTTTAAGGCAATTTTGCCATCGTGTATCCCAAAATCAACGTTCGAGGCGGCCAGGACGGTGAAAGTGATGTTTGATGATGAAGACGCCATTGTTGAAGTGAGGAAGAAATGAAGGTTTTGGAGAAGATGAATAGTATGTGTGTGTGAAAATAATGAGTAATGTGAGTTTTGAAAAGTGAGTCAAGGGTTTTGATAAAAGGGTTAGCCGTTTTACAATTAAAGCATTTAATGCAAAAAAAAATTACCTTTTAGAAAAAGTGGGACCCCTTGACTCTTCATGTGATATTTCTGTCCCTTGGAAAGCAGGAAAGTTGTTGACAATAAAGGTTAATCATTTGAATTAAATATGGGAATATATCAAGTCCCATTGGAATGTAACTACCTCGTTACATTCAATTCCCTTTAATGCCCAGAGACAGAGATCAGAGATCATTTATCAGATTTGTTTACCAATATTGAGCATACCCAACTCAACAACCAACCTAGTAAAACTTGGCTCAGCCAGAGGTTTGGTGAATATATCAGCGAGCTGGTATTCAGTGGGTATAAAGTGAAGCTCAATATCACCTTTTAAAATATGGTCTCTGATAAAGTGATACCTGATGTCAATATGCTTAGTTCTGGAATGAAGTACCGGATTATTTGAGATGGCAATAGCACTTGTGTTGTCACATAATATGGGAACCCTTTTCATAAATGATCCCATAATCAGCCAGCTGACTTTTCATCCAGAGAACTTGAGCACAACAACCAGCGGCCGCTACGTATTCAGCTTCAACTGATGACATGGCCACAGATTTTTGTTTCTTGGCGCTTCAGCATACCAACTTTCCTCCAAGGATTTGACAACTCCCAGAGGTGCTCTTTCTATCAAGACAGCACCCAGCATAGTCAGAGTCTGAGTAGGCTTTGAGGTCGAAGCCTGGTCCATTTGGATACCAGAGACCCAATGTGGGAGATCCTTTTAAGTACTTGAAAATTCTTTTGACAGCTACAAGGTGGGATTCCTTGGGGTTAGCTTGGTACCTAGCACAGGGACATGTGGCAAATTGTATGTCTGGTCTGCTTGCTGTGAGGTACATCAGTGACCCAATCATGCCTCTATATAAGGTCTCATTAACAGAGACCCCTGAGTCATCAGCTCCCAAGTTGTTGGGAGGAAGCATGGGGCATTTCACTGATGCACAATCAGACAGATCATACTTCTTGAGCAAATCCTTAACATATTTTTCTTGACAAATGGAAATTCCTTTTGAATTTTGTTTAATTTGAAAACCCAAGAAAAAAGTTAGTTCCCCCATCATGCTCATTTTATTTTTTTGGTCATTAATTTGGCAAACTGTTTGCTCAATGTAATATTGGTTGAACCAAAAATTATATCATCCACATAAATCTGTACTAAAATGACATCACCCTTGGACCTATAAGTGAACAGGGTTTGATCAATGGTACCTCTGACAAATTTATTTTCAAGTAAGAATTTTGATAGGGTTTCATACCATGCTCTAGGCGCTTGTTTCAGCCCATAGAGTGCTTTGTGAAGTCTACAGACGTAATCAGGATACTCACTGCTTTCAAACCGTGGGGGTTGATAGACATATACTTCCTCTGCAAGCTTCCCATTGAGGAAAGCACTCTTCACATCCATCTGGTACACAGTAAACCCCATATAAGCTGCAAAGGCTAGGAAGATTCTGATAGCTTCCAATCTGGCTACTGGTGCAAACGTTTCATCATAGTCAATCCCCTCAGATTGATTATATCCCAGCACCACAAGCCTAGCCTTGTTTTTGACAATCATGCCAGCTTCATCCCTCTTGTTTCTGTAGACCCATTTAGTTCCAACAACTTGCTTCCCAGCTGGAGATTTTACCAGAGTCCACACCTTGTTCCTCTTGATCTGATTCAACTCATCTTGCATGGCAACAACCCAGCCTTCATCTAGAAGCGCAACAGCCACATTCTTAGGTTCATCCTCACAGAGAAAATCAGCGAAAAGGCATTCATTCGCTGAGGTGGTTTCCAGAGATCTCAATTTTCCTCTGGTGGTGACTCCCTCAGAGGGTTCGCCAAGAATATTCACCAGAAGAATATCTTGGTTCCTACTCCATTTGGATTGAGGAGCAGGAGTCTCTGTGGGTTCAGGAGTCACAGCAGGTTTAATGAATGCTAAGGGATCTTCACAAATTATTTCTTCATCCATAATCTCTTCATCAAGTGGAGAGATTGGTTCGATGAGATCAACATTCACAGTAGTGGGTGAAGTGATTTGTTCAGCATTTTCAACTTCTAGAGTGATGTCAGAGATTGAATGAGGATCAAATGCATGAACATAAGGGAAGTCCTTGTGACAGCCCTTGGATGATTCCTTGGGATGTGAGAAATCATCCTCTGGATATGATTTAACTTCATTGAAGTCAATGTCACATTCTTCTGAGTTGGTGTGGTTGATGACAACATCTGCTTCATTGAAGGTGACATGGATGGATTCTTCTCATTCTTGTCTGCGGGATGTTGAATACTCTGTAAGCTCTGGAAGTGAGAGAGTAACCAACGAAGAATCCATCATCAGACTTTTCATCAAATTTTCCCAGGTGACCTCTGTATTTGTGAATGAAAACAGGGCAATCAAAGACATGGAAGTAGCTTAAATCAGGGGCTCTCTTCCTATATACTTCATAAGAGGTCTTGCCATGTCTCTTCACAATAATGGATCTGTTTTGTATATGACAAGCTGTTTTCACAGCTTCACCCTAAAATTGTTTAGGAAGTCTTGATTCGCTGAGCATTGTTCTAGCAGCCTCTATGAGGGTTCTGTTTCTTCTTTCAGCGGCACCATTTTGTTCAGGGGTGCCTGGGTTCGAAAAGTTCTGTGATATTCCCTTTTCATCACAAAAGGCTTCCATGGCATGATTCTTGAATTCAGTGCCATTGTCACTTCTGATAGCCTTAACTCTGCAGTCATTGAGATTCTCTATTTCTCTGATGAAGGACATTATTCTTTCAGCAGCATCACTCTTTCTTTTGAGAAAGAATACCCATGTGAATCTAGAGAATTCATCTACAATGACTAGTGTATACTTGTTGTGATTAAGGGATTAAGGTTTTACTGGTCCAAATAAGTCCATGTAAAGGAGATGGAGGCACTTATTTATGGAGAATGATTGTTTAGTCTTGAATGAGGCTATGTGGTGCTTCCCTTTCTCGCACGCTGAGCAGGGTCTGTCTTTGGTGAAGGTCAGAGAGGGAAGCCCAGCTACTAAATCATTCTTGGCCAGTTTGTTAATGTTTTTGAAGTTGAGATGGGAGAGTCTCTTATGCCATAGCCAATTTTCACTATCAGATGCTTTGGCATAGAGACAAGTGTTTGTCCCTTCTGGACAAGATGTCATGTCGATGACATACACATCCCTTCTCCTGGGTGAAATAAGAACAACGTCATCATTTTGATTGAAGATTGTTCCTTGGGTCTTGGTGAACAGAACTTTGAAGCCAGCATCGTAGAGTTGACTAATGCTGATTAGGTTGTGCTTCAGTCCATTGACATAAGCGACCCTTGTGAAGGTTATTCCATTATAATCCACTGAGCCATAACCCTCAGTAGCCCCTGAGGAATCATCTCCAAAGACTACTTTAGGACCAGACTACTTTAGGACCAGACTCCTTTTTATATCTATGCAGATATTGTTTAACCCCTGTCATGTGTCTGGAGCACCCGCTATCCAGATACCAAACAGATTTCTTCAGATATTCCTGCATAGATATAATAAAGCCAGATTAGTTTCTATGATGAGCCCACTTTCCAGTGGGTCCATGCTGTCGCTGACCAGCGACATTGGTCCTTCTCTGGTTACCTCCCCCTCTTTGGTTGCAATCCCTGGGTTCATGACGCATTCTTCCACAGATGTCACATCCAGGATAATGCTCGCACTCATCAGAGTGATGGTCAAAGAAACCACAGTACTTGCAGGGGGGTTAGGTCTGTAACCCTGAGAGTTATCTCCGGGTTTAGGCTCAGCCTTTCTTGATGGTCGATGAGGAGTTTTAGATCTCATTTGAGTTCTGGTTCTTTGAACCGCAATGACCTCCTCATGCTCTCTAGATGAGTGTTCAGTGGACTCGTATGTGATACATTTTGGTTTCTTAGTGCAATCCTCAGATGAGTGATTCTTGAAACCGCAATGCTTGCAAGGTCTGAACAAAGCTCTCCCCTTGGAGCTACTAGAGCCTTCACCAAGAGAGTTAACAGATGGACCATTAACTCTAGGGTTGATTTGTTCCTTCAACCCTTTTACCTCTTCCATCTAGGTGAGGAGAAGTTGCTTGGTGGGAGAAAGCTCTTCAGGGGAGGAGTGGGTTTGTTGGAGTCCTTAGCCACAAAAACCTTTTTATTCGCTTTATCAGCGATTTTGAGAATTGAATTCCCAGGGGTTTTAGTTGGAGGTTTTGGGCCAGGCAAGGAATCAGATGGTTTAGCACCAGCGAGTCTAGGTGGGGCTGGTACCTCTGATTCTTTGTCAGAGTTCTTCTCATCCACAGAGGTGGAAGAAGGAGAAGTAACATCTGAAGGGACAAATTTGACATTGGGAACAGGGATATGTTTTTTGTATCTACCCTTTCCCCAATAACCTGAACCACATCACCAGGTATGGATTCAGCGACTATTTCTTCCACTGTGGATTGAGCCAAATTCCATTTCTCAATGGTTTTTCTAAGTTCAGAATTTTCATCAGACAAAGACTCATTTTCAATGGATAATTTGCTCACTTCATTTTGAAGTTGATTAGCAAGATTCACAAATGGTTTTAGATTTGTTAATTTAGATTGGCAAAGATTTAACTCTGTTTTAAGACTATGAAATTTGTTTAACAGGTTTTTTCTTTGCTCTTCCACAAAGTGGAGGTCAACCAAGGTATAGTCACTGACATGGTCTCTATCAGGACCTTCAGCCATAGATAACATTCTTTGTACCTTTTTCATGGTGATATCCACCCATTGACCAGATCTTGCTTCACTTTTACCCACATCGGGTTCTTCATCAGAGACAGCCATAAAGGCTCTGACGGTGGTGGTACCTTCATCCTCAGAAGTGAGAGGTTCATCATCCCAGTCGAATGAGGCAGCGATCAGACCTTTTTCAGTCTTCTTAACATCCTTTTTCTTTGCTGCATCATCGGCTTTCTGATTGAGTTTTAGCAGCTCAGCTTTCAAGGCTTTGTATTTGACTTTGTAGTCCTTCTTCCCTTATGAGTCAGAGATAGAGGTTTGCTTGAAAGGTGAGGTGGAAAACTTCTTCTTGTTGTTGTTGTTGCTTGATGAAGGGAAGCTTGGAGAGGAGGTTTTGTTTGACCAGCAATCCTTTTGATAGTGACTAGTCTTTCCACAAGTGTAACATGACACCTTGGATTTATTAACCTTTGCAGCTCCAACTCTACCAGATCTCTTGTAGTACCTCTTTTGATCAGCTAAAAGAGCTCTGTCATGGAACTCAACATGTAATTCATCAAGAAATTCTTGACTACTTCTGGTGTCCTCTTCAATGTCAGAGTCGCTGTCCTGAAAGGAATGGTTAGCAACAAGAGCTTTTGAACCAGTGATACTGGTGGTAAATCTGTCAGTCTCTGATTTATAAATGGAGTCAATTAGCCTTTCTTCATAGTTATATCTACCAAACAGTTGGGCTAAAGTATCATTCTTTATAGCATTGTTAGCTCTTAAGGTCTGATTTAGGCTAAGCCATTTTCTAGGTATGCTATTGACAAAAGTAGCATTAACCTCAGCCTTAGGTAGAACAACTCCATTGTTTCCTAAATCATTCAACAAAATCTTAAGCCTAGTATAAGTTTGTGCAACAGTTTCTGTTTCCAAAGCTTTAAAAGCATTAAACTTAAGTCTAAGGGCTTGTATTTTGGTTTGTTTTGTTTCCTCTAGACCTTCATACCCTAGAACTAATTCAGTCCACATCTCCTTAGCAGAGTTGCATTTAATGATGGACTTCATAATGTTCTTGGGTAGGCAAGAGACTATGATACTTTTGAGTCTCTTGTCCTGGTTAGCCAGGCGTCTATCCGCTGGAGACCATTGCTTAACAGGTTTCTTAATGGGTCTCTCAGGGGTAGAGGAAACGGCCAGTGGTACATAGGGACCGTTTTCTAAGATTTCTATCAAGAAGGGTTCTAAACCATCTAAATATATAAGAAATTCACTTTTCCAACTTGAGAAATCCTCTTCATCGAATGCTGGTACATTAGACACATGTGACCCCCCTCGAACATCAAGTAGTTGGGGAAGGTCATCATCATTATTACCAATGCTTACAACTGGTGTAGGCATGGTAGTAGATGTGGTGGCCGGCATGGTGGTCGAGGAGGTACCTAAACTAGTTTGACCAAAAGGTGGAGGAGGTATAGTATCAACCATATTAAGATCTTGATTTTAAAAACAAGAACGGTTTATGAAAAGTTTTATAAATCAAACCGCTCTGATACCAATTGAAAGTCCTTTAATATGACAATTGTTGATAAACTATAACTCTTGTAACCACGAAACACAATGAAATACTTTTCAAACGCGTAGTGCTTTATTAAGTATTATAAACAAAGTATTACAAAGTGCTATGAATACACTCGTTGAATGACAACAAGGTATGAACCATAGAAACAAGTAAACTAGATACGAGATACAAGTTTACAAGGGAACCAATGAGACGCTGGTAGACAGCTGAGGGATCAGCGGTTCCAAGGTGAGAATTAACTTAGATAAATTATCCAAGCACAAGGGTTGAGTTAATTCTTCTTTCTCACTCCTATTTATAGTGTACGAGGTTGCTTCCTTAGTGGGAGTAGTTGATACGTGTCACCTTCTGAATGGAAGAGTACAACGTATTAAATGCATGTCCAAATCGAGACATACCTTTAACCAACTTTAGGTGAACAGTTCTGCCAACTGTTCACCTTTTGTCCCACTAGGTCGTACTAGGCTTTATCTTGAATCTCTTATTTTGTCCCGCTCAAAATACTTGGTAGATTCTCCCGCCAAAACTATAAAGGATTGGATAAGCTTTGCTTATCCCAGACCTCTAGGGTTCTTAAGTGATCTCTGAGTGTTGTCAACTCAGAGATCCTTGAAAACCAGTACATTCCTTCAACATCCCAGCTATCCATAATCGCTGGTGAGTCTGACTTCAGATTGTCTTCGACTTTTCTGACGTTGTCTTTGACTTGAATGTTCCTGGTGTGCCAGCTGAGGCTTTGCCTTCCACTAGTCTGGTCTCTGTCGCTGGTCCTCTCAGCGATCAGTAAACACTTAGTCTAATTAAACAAATCTAGACTGGGCCATAGTTAAAACTTTCATTGGCCCAACACCTACACACATGAAACAACAAAACAACACATATACAAGGCATATTTGAGCATTTTATGCATTAATTCATTGTTTATTAATATAAATGATATGAGTATTTAAGCTCATATCATTGATCCATTGGTTACCTCACCTTTCACTCCAACAAATTCACCCATCTCATCATTGGACACCATGCCTCCTCCTCCTCCTCCCTCTAACACTTCAATTTTGGGTGTTCCCATTTCCCGCTTCATGGATGATCCATACTTCTTTGGTTTCCTAGAAGCTCATGGCTCTAATTGTCCATGTTGCCTCTATAACAACTACATCATTCAAAACCTAAGAATGGAGATGTTTGGAATTTACAAGAGGTTGCAAGATTTCTTGCTTACTTTTTTCTCCATGCCTCCACCTCCTAGGAGATGAATGATGGTTTTCTAAAAATGTGTTTTAATGAAAATCAAGCCAAGGAAGTCTACCATACCAAGAACTAGTTTAGCTAACTTTGTAATAGTTAGTTGCCTTTTCATTTCTTGTATTTCTTTTTCATTCATGAGTTTTTCATGAGGATGTTTAATTGATTAAGTCTTTGTGTGTTTCAACCTATGTGCTCACACTAATCAACTTCAATTTATTTAAAATTGAACCTTAATCTATCACAACCTCTAAAACTTGACTAAAGTTGGATCAAAATGTTATCTAAATATTTTTTCACCCTTTGTCAAGACACTCTTTGTGAGTGTGTTGCCTTTTGTGCAACCAAAGCATAATCTAGTGCTAAAAGAGGTAAAAATCCAAGATTTGCAAAATTTTGAAAGAGTTATTTTTTCTCAAAACTTTATAAAATTAAATTTTCAAGTCCACTGTATGCGGCTCGGTAAATGTCGCACGGTTCTTTATAATTAAAGAACCGCGGACAACAAGCCATTTTTTGTCTTTCTTCTTTGACCACAGTCTTTTTCAAGATTCTTTGTTTGCTAATTTTGGCTAAACATTCCTTGAAACTAGGGGTGGCAATTTCAGACCTGACACGAAACCCGACCTGAAACCGACACGAAAATTAACAGGTTCGGGTTGAATATATTGAATCTTAGGTTAGGTTTGGGTCGGCCTATCTGACCCATTTGTTAAACAGGTTAGGTTTGGGTTGGACAAAAATTAAACAGGTCGGCCCGACAACCCGTTTAAATTTTTTTTCCTTATATTAAAAATGATTAATATTTTACCATACGTGTTTACTAGGTTAAACATACCGAACATAAACACATATAACATATTTAACACGTCTAATGTGCCTACTTTTATATATAAAACTTGTTAAATGGATCAATATATAAACCCGTTTAACCTATTCAACCTATGTAACATATTTAACGTCAACCCAAATATATCTATGGGTTAAATGGGTTAGGTCCGGGTTATGTGTAAACGGGTTAGGATTGACATAACTGACCCGATTATTTAAATGGGTTAGGTTTGGGTTGGGATTTTCTGACCCGCCAACCTGACAACCCGAACCCACTAACCCGAACCCGACACGAATTGCCACCCCTACTTGAAACCTTTTAACTTGTTTTCATTTCAAATCTCTGCCTTGTCTACTTTCTTTAAATCCTCTTGTTTTGGGAGTTCTTCTTCTCATCCCTCACAATGCCTAACTCTTCTAATCTTAACCTTGACATCTCTTTGTCACAATCTTCTAAACCTAAAGTTTCTTTTTCTAAGAAACCGAAAATCTCGGTTCGACCCGTTTGGATCAAGAAGAACAAGGATCATAATGACTCTTCTTCTCCCAAACCTTGCAAGACTTCTTCTTTCTCTCCAATTGAGTATTGAAATGAGACTTTCTCTATCGATCCACTTACCAGGAAAAGATAAGCTCTTCCATCACCACCTAAACCTTGCAACATACCTCACATCAATGACCTCTCTTCTTTCCCGAATCTCACTAGGCATTGTGAAAACATCTTTTATCCATTTTCTCTCTCTCCACCACCACCTTCCCATTTTGATGTTCCTCCCCCATCAAACGACTTTGTTTTGTATCATGGAAGCTCGTGTGCTTGTTTTCGATTTCAACAAATTGAACTTGCTCATGTGTATGACAAGCTAAATTTTCTTGAATTTCTTCTCACTCGACCTCCTCTCAAAGTATTTGTTCCCGTGAACAAATCTTCGGATGATGCCTCGTCGTCTTATTTTTCCAATTAAAATACACTTTGTGTTTTAGTTGTTTGAGTCAAATAAAAACTTAAGCAATCTTGGAGGATTATCACTACTAGAGTAGTTTATGCTTATGTTGTTTATTTTCCTTATTTTTTTGTTTTAATATCATATTGCGTGTATGAATATTTCTCTTGTATGTTCCTTCATATTTTTGTAATATGAATGTTATGTGTGTTATTTCCTTTCCCGCTAATTCTTTATCACACATATTGTTAAGAGTTGATTATGGTTAAAATTTACAATTGTTCTTGGGTGATTCCAACAATTCGAAGTTTCTAACCCTTTGATATATTATCACTTTAATTGGTATGGATATTTCTTTTCTACCTTTATTCCACCAATTCCACTTTGATTTTGTCAAAACACCCTCATTGGACATACTTAGCAAATACTTACTTCTAATTTGAGATTTCTTTTCTTCCTCCCTCTCAAGTTATATAGTAGGTAGTGACTATTATATACATTGGTGTTTCTTTTCTCTCTACTAACCTTTGTATGTAGCATGTCACCTTAGCTCATTCACTTGGTGCCCCAAGCTAGGGGGAGTAAGCACCAAAGAGGAGCTACTAGCAAAGTATATTCTTCTCTTCTTCAAAGACTTGTGCTAACTTTTTTGCTTCGACAAGGGGGGGGGGGGGGGGGGGGAAATGATAATGATAAACTCGTTAATAATTCGAGTAATATTGTATTTTACATAAATAAGTTTATAGTTTGTCGTAATCAGGGGAGATTGTTAATGCAAGTGATGCCTAAAAACATTATTAGTGTGAACTAATCTTTCTTAGTTTTGATCACGACAAATTAAAAAGACATTTATCGTCAAAGACAATCGTAAGACGAATTATTTAACAAACACTATCATCAAGGTAATAATCATTTAAGTGTTGCACTAACATATCTTAATCATGTTTAGTGATAATAATAGTGATTAGCCCTATTTTTTCCAATGTGACAAGAGATTTTTATTTAAATTTCTTTTTAAGAAAATGTTTTATAAAAATAGAAAATGTAAATTTGAATATGGCATATTCCAAATGTCATAGGAATATCTTTTGAAGGTAAAACTTACCTCAGATATTACTACCCAACTAAAGGACAAAAAGGAGCAGATTCTATAACCAAGGTTCCTCAAATGGCTATGTGGTTCTTTAGTGATAAAGAAACGTAGGCACAATCAAGGAACCGCGGTCAGAGATCCGTTGGCTTTTGTCTCCTATAAATAGTAGATCAAATCTACATCTTCTATGAACCTTTTTGGATATTCTTTCTGCCATCTTTCTCTTTTCTAAGTCCTAATCATTAGTAAATGTTGGGAATCTAAACTTGTTAGATTCCCTGTTCATTGATTTAAACATAATTAGGCTGATAGATAGTCCCTTGCCTGTGCCTAGGAGGCAGGCAAGTTTCGCAAGACTCACAGATATCCAAGTCTCTGTGAGCAACCTCAGAGGAGTCCATGTCAGAGACATTGTCAGGGAAGTCGAAGATTACCTGAAGACATACTCCTTGGCTGTGATGGATAACAGCCAAGATGTATTAGGGACTCTGAGGGGTTGAGAGTTAACAGGGGTGGCAATACCCTGATAACTCTCAGCACACTTTGGACATGCCATTTGTGTGTTCGAGAATATGAAGAATAAGGAAACTGTTTTGGACAACTGTTCCTTAAAGCATAATGGAAGACTACCAAGAATAGAAGGACATCATGTGACTGATGTGGGAACTTGTAAAAGCTTGTGTAGTCGAAATCAAGTACTGTTTAAGTCAAACTCGTAACACTATAAATAGGATGTGTATCCATGCATTAATGTTTAACACTTTGAGATATTAAGAACATTAGTGCGTATAACTTAGTGAATCAAACAGCTACGACTGTATTCATAAGTTAAGGTTTATTGTTGTTCAAAGTGTGCACAACACATTGTCATCAAACGGTGTTATCCATAACACTTGTAATTCTTTATTATACAATAATAAGATTACGTTTGAAAAGTAATACCTTGTGTTGATTAAGTTAAGATTAGGGTTTCTTGCATTGTTTAGGGACTTTCAATTGGTATCAGAGCGGTGTTTGATATTAAAACCTTCAAGAAACATCGTTCTTAGTTTTATAATCAAGATCCACCATGCCGGAAACTTCTAGCCCACACTCACCTTCCACAAATCCATCTTCACCAAGACTTAACCCCCCAGCAAATGACGATGATCTGCCCCAACTTCTTGACTCAAGAGGTGGATCACACGTAACCAGTGTACCAGTCTTTGATGAAGAAGACTTTGCCAGTTGGAAGAGTCAATTTCTTGTATACCTTGATGGACTTGAACCTTTTCTCTTAGAAATTTTAGAAAATGGTCCATATATTCCCATGGCGCTAACTTCTACTGAAGAAAACCCTCTTCCCAAGCCTGTCAAACAATGGACCGCAGCTGATAGGAAATTAGCAAACCAAGATAAACGTCTCAAAAGCATCATAATTTCCTGTCTTCCCAAGCATATCATGAAGTCTGTCATTCAGTGTCCCACAACTAAACAAATGTGGACAGACCTCATTCTCGGCCATGAAGGACCCTCTGAAACAAGAGAGACAAAGATTCAGGCTCTCAGACTTCAGTTTAATGCCTTTAAGTCACTTGAAGGTGAAAAAGTTCAGCAAACCTATACTAGGCTGAAGATTCTTCTAAATGACCTCGCTATGAATGATGTCACTATTGGTCAAGCTGAGATCAATGCTACTTTTGTCAACAGCCTTCCAAGAAAGTGGCTGAGCATGAATCAGACTCAGAGAGCTAACAACTCAATCAAAAATGATACCCTTGCTCAGCTCTATGGTAAGTACAATTATGAAGAAGGGCTGATCGATACTATCTACAAATCAGAGACTGAAAGATTTGTAGTCCAAGGAGCATCTTCCAAAGCTTTGATCTCTGCAACACATCCTCTTGACAGCGATTCTGATATTGAAGAAGATACCCGGAGCAGCCTCAACCCTTGCCATGATGTTAACCCTGCCCTTACACCAGCTGAGGTCCTCGCCAAAGCCCCTCTGAAGATTAAGTATTTTACTCCTATGTGGCGTGTCCTCTTCACCCACATTGTGAAGTCCCTGGGAGGAATGCAGGGATCACAGGATCAGATGTCGTCCAATCATCAGGCTATTGCGTATGGACTTATCTGGGGAGCTGATGTCGACTTTGGAAGCATCCTTTTCTCAAACCTGGTAGAACAACTGAAGGGAAGGAATCAGGTCAGGGAAAAGAACATCTGTTATGTGCGCTACCTGTCCCTGATTTTTGAGAGTTTGCTGGGAGAGAATTACCATAACAAGGCCTTGACAGCTCTGAAGCCCTATCGCATCACAGGCGCCATCTACAAGGAGATAGGAGCTGAGGATATCCCTGTCACTGCACACATGCTGAACGTTGCCAACCAGGTACCCAACGCTGAGAAGCCCTTGCTCCCTTCCTCTGAGAAGGTGAATACTTCTAGTGTCGCTGGCATGTCTACGTCTTTGACCTCTGGGCAGCACACTACTAAGTCCAAGGCTTCATCTGGCCAACAGCCAAAGAAGAAGAAAATCCCCTCTTCTTCCCAATCCAAAGCTGTTAGTAAGGCCAAGGAAAAGAAGATTGACACCGCCTCTGGTCCAGATACTCTTGTGGATACAGAATCTTTGGCTGACAAACAACAGGCGTCTAGTGTCTCTAGGTCAGCCGAGACTACAGGAAACCAGCCAAACCAAGCTGATATCTCACAGGTAATCAGTGTACATTTTTAGAGGTTCACAATCAACCACTCTCATTTGTCTGTAGGAGAGAGTGGTGAAGTTAGGGTAATCCTCGACCCATAGAAGTCTGTCATTACACTTAGAATACTTTAAGACTTCTGTACACTCTGTCTTTGCACCAGGGAGTGATTCATTTGTGTTTATAAAGCACCCCGATGACCCTGAACCCTCTAGACAGTATTCAGGCTAACAACAACCTGAATACATTAATGTATCAACCTTGATCAGCTGTACTTCACACAGCCTCTTGGTTCCCTCCTTAAAAGAGTCCCAAAGGATTTATCCTTTCAGGGGGAGCTGAATCATCACCCTCAGCTTTCCTAGGGGCAGCGTAACAGGCGACCTACAACAACATATGTTTCACTCTTAAAAGAGTCCCAAAGGTTTTACCTTTTGGGGGGGCTGAATAATCACACTCAGCTTTCCTAGGGGCAGCGACTGGCGATCATTAAACAACATATGTTTCACAATCAAAAGAGTCCCAAAGGTTTTTACCTTTTTGGGGGGGCTGAATAATCACACTCAGCTTTCCTAGGGGCAGCGGATGACGACCATTAACCACAATTCATTCACACTTAAAAGAATCCCAAGGATTTATCCTTTGGAGTGGCTGAGTAATCACCCTCAGCCTCTCTGGGACAGCGAAATGGCGACCATTCACCTTATATTTTTCCCTGTTACTAATTACAACAAACTTGCAGGCTGAAATTGTACAGCCAGTCAAAGAATCTCAGGTACATGAAAAGGAGGCTGAAACAATAACTCAGGACATTCCAAATGAAGAAGAACCTGTGCTCAATGTTGATGAAGAAATGATCTCAGTAGAAGATTATGTCTCTGAGTTTGAACCCATGCCTGAAGATGAATTCCCTGAGGGAATGTTTGATGAAGAGGATGAAGAAGATGAGGATGACCAGCTGTCAGCCTCTCCTCCTAAAGAAGATGACAAGACTTCTCCTCTCAAGGAAGCTGTTGACACTCCAAACTCTGCTACATCTGCAACAACAGTCTTCCAAAGACCAGCATATGATCCAACAGCCGAATTCCTCATGTTTGATCATCCTACCCAGACCAACTTTAACTTAATTCCAAGGGGGGATGATTTTGCTCAGCAAAGCCTCAATATCAAGAATCTTCAGCCCGTACATCATCAATCTGATATTGAGCGCTTATCAAGGAAGCTGGACGTGATCAAGTCAGAGATGCACAATTTTACTGTCACTTTTCCAGGCATTATAAAGAAGGCTGTGACTGAGGCTGTCACTGAGCCTATTCAGGAGGGTGCAAGAAAAGGTGTGGCCCAGGGACTAAGTCATCTCTCGACACGAATCAAGGATGCAATTGACTCAGTTGTCCCTGCCATGTTCCATGAACAAGAAAACAACATGAACAGGCACTTCAATGCGGTTCGCAACAGGCAATACAATCATGCTGGTTTTATTGTCAGGCGTGTTCAGGCAAATACCAATGCCAATGCCAACCTCTTGCTGAAGATTGCCAGGGCTTCAAGAAAAAGACAACGTGCCATGGCTGCCTCTGTGGAGCAGATTGCAAGACGATTTCAGGCACGTTCATCCAAGCATAAGAGAAGTAAGGATGAACGTGAGGGGGAGAAGAATGCTACACTCAGCCTTGCATCTGCTGAACAAGGCTCATCTTCAGCCAATCCCTCAACAACACCTGTTCCTCTTCAAGTCATCACACCAGTTATAGTACATGATGATGAGGATAATACTCAGGGGGAGCAACAAACACAAGATGGAGCTGACTCATCTAAATCCATGATCTTAGTTAACATCAACAAGCCTGAGGATGATGATGAACCAGCGGCCAAGAAACTTAAATTCACTGTGAGCTCTCTCCCAAAATCTATTCAAAATCAGGCTCAGACAGCGTTTCTCAAAAGAGCTGATGATTTGAAAAACATAAGTGTGGAGTCCTCTGTCTCGAAGAAAGGTAAGGAGATAGTTTTGGTTGATACAGACACCAAACTTAAGAAGATAGCTGCGATGCTAGAGACAGGAGGATCCACCACAGACCTTTCCCATTTTTCAACCTTTACACCTTCCGATGAGAGTCCTTTAACTCCTGAAGAAATAGAGCAACAGGCTGAAGAATTCAAAAGACTAAATGAGCTCAAGACAGCCAAAGAATTAAATGAAGCTACTCTGAGGAAGATGACACCACCTGAAAGGGAAAAACAAAAACAAAGGTTGAGGGAAATGGAACTAAAACGCGTTGAGGCCTTAAAGAAAGTCAAAGCTGACTATGATGCCTGCGTGAACAACAGGTATGCTGCTGGCAAGATAACTAAGTTTAAATACACCATTCACAAATCCACAAACACCCCACAGATGATCTTATGGAGGGAAAATCAACAGAGGAATATGGATGTGTTTGACAACTTCAGGTTAAAAACACTTGGGTTCTCAGAATGGTTTGAACTCGAAGCCTTAGCTGCCAAAAAGTCTGGACAGGCAAATTTCCTTCTGCTTAAAACTCTTAAGGCTAAGTTTAACTGGATCAAGGAAACAGCTGCCAAACTCAAGATTGATCCCCCACCACAGCTTTTCAAACAAGAACCCCCAAAGACAGGCAACAAAAGAAGAAGAATTTCCCAAATTATTGATGAAACTTTTGTTACTGAAGATGTTCGTGTGGATGGTATGCACAGGGATCTGATCCTTCCAAATGGTATCGTTGGCCCTGTTGATGGTCAGACATACTCAGTGCCTGAAAGAGGAATGGCTTTTATGAACAAGGCCTGCCAGTATGCTTTTCAGAGGGAAGATGAGCTGTGCCTGGCTTCAACTATTCAGCTACTCTGTCACAAGAAGTGTCTCAAGATCAACTCAGAGTATTCCAAGAAGTTTGCAAAGACTTTGCAGGATGAAATTGATAACAGATTAGATGTGGCTGAAGCTGAAGAAAGAATAAAAAATGATGACTATTGAAGATAGCGTCAGCCCTTTTTACCTTCATCTTTTATTTAACTTATGTAATGAACTTGTAATTTTCTTTAAGTCTTAATAAAATCATGAGGTATGTTTGTTTAGATCTGTTATGTGTAAGAAGAAGCTGTTAAACTCACTTACCTTAACTTAGTTAGATCTAGCATTATTTATGTTTAAATAGGGGGAGATTGTTGGGAATCTAAACTTGTTAGATTCCCTGTTCATTGATTTAAACATAATTAGGCTGATAGATAGTCCCTTGCCTGTGCCTAGGAGGCAGGCAAGTTTCGCAAGACTCACAGAGATCCAAGTCTCTGTGAGCAACCTCAGAGGAGTCCATGTCAGAGACATTGTCAGGGAAGTCGAAGATTACCTGAAGACATACTCCTTGGCTGTGATGGATAACAGCCAAGATGTATTAGGGACTCTGAGGGGTTGAGAGTTAACAGGGGTGGCAATACCCTGATAACTCTCAGCACACTTTGGACATGCCATTTGTGTGTTCGAGAATATGAAGAATAAGGAAACTGTTTTGGACAACTGTTCCTTAAAGCATAATGGAAGACTACCAAGAATAGAAGGACATCATGTGACTGATGTGGGAACTTGTAAAAGCTTGTGTAGTCGACATCAAGTACTGTTTAAGTCAAACTCGTAACACTATAAATAGGATGTGTATCCATGCATTAATGTTTAACACTTTGAGATATTAAGAACATTAGTGCGTATAACTTAGTGAATCAAACAGCTACGACTGTATTCATAAGTTAAGGTTTATTGTTGTTCAAAGTGTGCACAACACATTGTCATCAAACGGTGTTATCCATAACACTTGTAATTCTTTATTATACAATAATAAGATTACGTTTGAAAAGTAATACCTTGTGTTGATTAAGTTAAGATTAGGGTTTCTTGCATTGTTTAGGGACTTTCAGTAAATGATCACTTAATGTGTTAAGTATGTTTACTTATGATTATCTTCTTGATCCCCTTCTTTACCTTGTCCAAAGAAAAGATCACTCATACATTTGTGATGTGATTAAAGATGAAGCCTTGATGAAGATCAACCTACCTTAGATCTAGTCATGTTCATCATTTTTATTTTTGTCTTGTGTAGATCCAAGTTATATGTGTATACTTGGATTATAGTTGTGTAAATCCAATGTATATGTGTATACTTGGATTAGAGTTGTGTAGATCCAAGTTATATGTGTATACTTGGATTAGAATTGTATAGATCCAATGTATTTGTGAATACTTGGATTAGTGTTGTGTAAGTCTATTGTATATGTGTATACTTGGATTTGTCTTGTGTGAATCCAAGTTACATGTGTGTACTTGGATATATCTTATTGAGTTGTAAGTGTTGTGTGTTACTTCTCACTAAACTATAAAGTGACGTGTATATGTGTCTTGTGAGTTCTCACTTAGCTTCAAAGTGAAGAGTTGTGAAGATTGGTTCTAGCTTTGGATTAGAACTCGACATCTAACCTTGTGTCGAAAAATGGTGAAGTAGGCAACTTGTGTAGATTGGTCCTAGCTAAGATTAGGTCTCGAAATTTAGCTTAGTGTCGAAAAATAATGTAAGCAGTTTTAGTAAGGTTTTCTCCGCCAAGAGGGGAGCTTGTGGATATAGTGGAAATCTCAAGTAAGGTGTACTCGAGGAGTGGAGTAGGAACGAAGATAGAGCTTCGTTGCCGAACCACTATAAATCTTGGTGTCTCCCTATTAGGTTGCTTCCTTCCTTATTCTTTACTTACTTTCTATATTACATTGCATACAACTATTATTGGTCATTGTTAATGCATTAGAATTGAATCTAATCATTATGCAACTAGCTTTCAAGTAAAAGATAGTTTTAGGACAAACCTAATTGAAAGAAATTTTAATTAGGACATAAACCGAAGAGAAACTATTCAACCCCCCCCCCCCCCTCTAGTTTCTACAATATTAAAGAAATTTAGAGCATCTCGGGAAGTATGCTCACTCATTTGTAAATATTCATATAATGCATCGGGTGTGTTACCGTATGCAAATTGGCATATAGCCGTCGTGCACTTTATAAGCGAACTAATACTCATACGACCCGTACAATCTTGTCGAGACGAAAAAATAAAAATGTTGTGAGAGAGGTTCAACAGGGTAGGTTATAATAGCATCGAAAATTTTAGTAAAAAGTATACGACTCATACAAAAGCTTCTATGAAAATAGTATAAAGGATACCTACAACCTTCATCAAAATAGTCGGCACGTAGACGACATTCGACATCTTCACGGTCACGGAAAATTGGTGTACGGATCAATATTGGGGGATTTTTTTGTTGTACTAGCCATTGACGATAATTGTAGGCTTGTTGTTGTAAAAATAAAACGTCCGTTTCATCATCGATATCGTGTACGCTTCGATTCGATTGAAAATCTGTATTCATTTTGTAAATTTTAGAATGTGTGTATTTTTTTGTGTGTAAAACAATTAATAAGGTTTGAAATATTTATAATGATTTGGATCTGGGGTTGATTTTTTTAAATATAGTCGCTTTAGGGGGGTGTTTTGAGAATTTTATAAAGATATTTTAAAAGAAACTGGTAATATAGCCGGTACAAACTAAGATGTGTGTGTGTGTGTGGGGGGAGGGGGGGGGGGGGGGGGGGGGGGGGGGAGGAGTACTGCCAATTTTTTGAATGTTTGCAAAAAGAAAAAAATATATAGCCGACCGTTTAAGTGGGGTAAATGGATTTTTTTAAAACACCCCCTAACACGCGTTGTCATGGCAACGCCAGGGCCAACGACGTTAAGCAAATTGCAGGTGCGATATCGTAACGCAGCTTAACGGCACGCAACGCTCGTTGAGGCGTTACGACACCTAAGCCTATTTTAGGAGTATTTACATAGCTTTCATTTTAACTTTATATTTCTTATATCACATCAAGATTAAATACTCGTAGCAAGAGCATGCACGCATAACTAAGTATAACCTCACAAAAATAAATTAAGAAAAATTGCAAATGCAAACACAAACATTTAATTTATTCGATCGACTGAAACACCACACAAATAAAAAACATTCAAGACCAACCAAATACATTGTTTCATGTAATGGGAAACGCGTTCTATTTTGAACAAATTTAAAGCGATTGATCGCAAGATCGAACTCATTACATTTAGTTTTATTCTGAATGGATTTTAGCACTTCTTTTACTTCACTTTTATAATTTTTTTAATTATAAAAACACAAAATTGAAAAAACGAAAAAAATGTAAATTTTAAGTTAAACCGTATGTTATCGCTCATATAAATTTTAGTTGTATGTAATCTCTAGCCCTATGGGTTGTTTTTTTTTTTTAACTTTCATCAATCATCTTGATTGATTATAAAAGTTGGAGGCTTTTTGTATTGTTTTTTCTTGTGTTAATCAGAAAACAACCTCTTTTTTTTAGAATGGCAAATGTTAGTGGTTAGTGGGTTGAGTCGTGCAATGACATACAAGCGGAATAATATCTTCTTCGAACCCTCGCATAGTTATATTAGACTCCTTATCCGCTTCGTCTGAAATGCCCTTAACAGGTCTTAAACTCAAGACCTCCAGTAACCTCTTAAAACAGAACATATGAAAAGATTTCTAAATGTAAGACAATTATGAAAAGATTTATAAAGTCTAAAGAAAACAAAACCTACTGATTAGTGATTACTACTAGTACTAGTCCAATTCCCATGATTAACAAAATATTTAACCCATGTTACCCATTGCCAATTATTTTGTCTGACATAGATACAATATAAAAAAGCCAGCTAGGACACAAAAGAACAAACACCCAAAACACAAGGCCAAAATAGTCAGTTCACAATACCTAGTCTATAACCCTTAACCCTTTACTCCACTCACAGAATCCTTCATTATAGCACTCACCATTACACTCCCATACCACACTCCACCACCATAAACCACCAATGCACTCCACTCAACCACCATAAATAACTCGAAGCACAGGGTACGCGCGTGCATATATTTTCAACATTTTAAGTGGTGTAACTTTTTTTAAAATAGTTTCACTCTAAGTGTTTTTTTTTTCTTCGAATTTCTGGATCCGCCACTGAACGAAAAAATATAAAAAAAAAATGAAGATCACATCTAAATCAATATTAAGCCCAGGCAGATCCAACAACTCAAACTCACTCACAACTTCACTCAGCAGAAAACTCAGAAACAGTGGCAGCATAAAAAAAGGTGGTGCATCTCCAGCCATGTTTCCCTCCAAAAAAAGAGCCACATTTGAAAACCAACAACAAGAACCATCTTCACCTAAAGTCACCTGCATTGGTCAAGTCAGAGTTAAGTCCAAGAAGAAACAACAACAAAAAGCTTTATCAAGAAGACACAGCACAGGTGATATCAGTTTTAAAAAGCTTGACTCAAATAGTTCTAGCTTTAACCAGAGTTTGAATATCAGCCAAAAGGGTACTCAAATCTGTAATCAGAGCCAAAATCCAGAGTGTTCTAGAAGCTGGGTGCATTTTCCAGTGACTGTTTGTGATGCTTTGAGGGCTTTTGGTTCTGAGTTTAGCTGCTTGTTTCCTTGTAGAACTGATAGAGACAGTAATAGTAAGGAGAAAATGGTAGTTAGTAGTGAGGACAGTAATAGTCAAGGGAGCTGTGGTGCTTTTTTGGCTAGATGGTTAGTGGCAGTTGAAGGTGGCGAAAGAGATATCGAAATGGTGGTTGGAGATTGTGAAGAAGAAGAAGAAGATGGTTGTGAGGATGAATGTGTTGTTGTTAGGAAAAGAAGACATGTGTTTGAGGATTTAGAGATTGTGAATGATAGAGTTGAAGGTGTTAAAGATGGAGCTAGAGTTAGTATTTGTGTGCCACCTAAGAATGCTTTGTTGTTGATGAGATGTAGATCTGATCCTGTTATGATTCAGGCTTTGAATAATAGATCTTGGGAGCCTAGTGTTGGTGTTGTTGGTGGTAATGATGTTGAAGAAGATGAGTTTGAAGATGCTAATGAGGATGAAATTAGAGATCTTGAAAATGTGGAACATAATAAAGCTGTGATTTTGGATCAAGATGATGAAGCTAATGAGTATCAAGATTGTTATAATGTGCAACAAATTGAAGTGGGTCAAGTTGAAGATTGTGATAATGTGCGAAAATGTGAAGTGGGTCAAGATGTAGATGAAGAAAATGTGCAACAAGCTGAGGTGGGTCATAATCAAGATCTTGATAATGTGGAACTTGAAGTTATGATTTTGGATCTAGATCAAGAAAATGTGCATAGAGATGATATGGGTCAAAATGAAGATCAAGAAAATAAGCAAAAAGATGATATGGGTCAAAATGAAGATCAAGAAAATGTGCAAAAAGATGATATGGGTCAAGGTCAAAATCAAGAAAATGTGCAAAAAAGTGATATGGGTCAAATTGAAGATCATGAAAGTATGCATAAAGATGAAATGGGTGAAAGTCAAAATCTAGAAAATGTGGAAAAAATTGATATGGGTCAAGACTTAGATCAAGAAAAAGAGCCAATAGAAGAAAGTTTGTATCTTGACTCATTATTTCAAGAAAATGTGAATCAAGATTATGAAAGTCAACAAACCCATGAAGAAGAAAGTGTGGAAGAACCAAAAGAATCCCATAATGAAGTTGTAGCGATAGAAAACGAGGCAAAAGAAGTGAAAAACCCCGAGAAAACATTGCCAGAATGTTTACTAATGATGATGTATGAACCCAAGTTATCAATGGAAGTATCAAAAGAAACATGGGTTTGTAGTCAAGATTTCATTAGACGAAATCCTAGCCGGAAAAAACCACCTCCAGCACCGGCGCCGCCAACATTGACTGCAGCTGAAAATGAGTCAAATGGTGGTGGTTTCACTACTATAAATGATGTTTTAAGGGTGGCTGACAGTGGTTTTCCTGCAGCGTTACCGCAGCCGGCAAGGTCATCGTGTTCTTTGCCGGCCGCTCCATCAATGGCGACGGTGTTAGGGCAAAAGCTAGCTGATGCAGTTGGGTATGAGCCGTTTGTTTTGACTAGGTGCAAGTCTGAGCCGATGAAAACAGCTGCGGCTAAGTTATTACCCGAGAGTTGTGTTTGGGAAAATAGGAAGTTGGATCAGCTGAGCCGAGCCTCTTTTGGTTTCGGCTCGGCTAGGTTAGGGTTTTGAGTTAGTTCTTTGGATGGTTGTACATTGTTTTTTATGAGTATTGTTTAGTGGGATTTGGTAGTGGTAATGTACAACTTTGGAGTTAAGCTAGTGAATGGGATAGTATAAGTATGTAATGCATGCATTATGTGTGTTTACATGTTTTTTTCTTGAATTGTAACTTGGATTATTGTTGTCATTGTTATTATGAATGTGAGATTACTTCTTTTGGTTAACATATTGTAATCTGATGGCTTCTGAAATAACGAGTTTGACGATGCGTTTGCCAAATAAATGGAAGCTCAAACTTGAAATTTCTGCGACTTGGCTAAAAGAATTGGTCGATTTGTTTGGTTTATGGCATCGAAGACACATGGTTATGCAAAAGTGGTGATGTATGATATATTTGGTTTCACAAACCTTTAAGCCAGGTCTTGCTCAAACGAAGCAATTTTGGTCATTCTTTTGAAAACCAGAAGTCCATTACTCAAGAGGTTTCATTATGATTTTTCTTTTGTATGATCATTCGTTCCTATAAAGTTATAGTGTTCGTTCTGCATTCTTTCCACATTTCCACAAAAAATAAATTGTATGGGGAAAAAACTCCTAATCGTTTCACCATCACTCTATGCATAAGGATAGACCCTATTTGGTTGATCTAAAACACAAACAAATAACCATTCTGCTCGAGTCTTGCATTCACCCCAATCTTCTACGATTCCTAGATCAGAATCACATTATTACCACACAAGAATCTGATGAGTAACGATAGGGGTGGAGCCAGAAAAGTTCTCGTGCAGGTCTATACTCAAAAGTATCAGCAACTAAAGTTATACTAGAATTACACTAACAGCATACACCCAATACATATTTTTCGTTTGGTTCAACTAAACCTTTTAGGCTATATGTGGCGCATCCCAGATATATTGGACCTGAACTACAAGTCATCATAAATAATCTATATATGAACTTTATAACGATCAGACATTTGCAGCAATGCTTTGAAAAATGAATGATATGTATTATATTACGATAATATCATAGTATAGTCAGTATACTACTAAAAGGATCCACAACATTGAACCTGTTTTCTACAGTCCCCTTTCTCATCTATGCTACTGTTGCTTGTTATTGGAATCCTGATCTCCATCACTGATGTTTGTTTCCGAGTCATTCGAGCTGAGTTGTGTTTCATTCTTGTTCTCAGTTATGTCACTTGATGAATCTCCCATTATTGAGTTAAGACCAAGCTGACCTGAGTAGAGTACTAACCCTACCGCGTTGATGCCAAACACAAATGTGGCAAGGTAGCATATCCCATTTATAATCGTCCTACAAGCGATGCATGCAAATGTATTCTCAGCAAATTGATCATCTTAAAAGTTAGATCATGAGATTATGTCAGAAAAATAAATTTAAAAAATGGCATGCTGTGATATCTAAGCTAACCTTATCGTTATTGTGATCTGTCGCACCTGCAATGCAAAAGATGAGTAAAGATTTTGTTACAAAAAGTTGAGCTGAAGAGCATAATAAACACAAAACTAAAGATGCGAATGACAGCAAGATTATGACTGTTTCTTGATTGTGGCTATGATTACAACAGTGGGCTCAGCATTGCGGATCAAGCACAGTACAAAAAGCAATTGAACTGTATCAAAATCTCCTACATATTCACCTTATAAACTTCAAACAAAAGTATATTCATGAAGCCGTGAAGGGTCAATTCATAAAACACATAAACCCTGGCACCCTGGATTAAGGTGCAAAGTCTTGATTGTAATTTGTGCACCAAAACTCGACTGTGAGATCAAGTTTGCAGATCATACACAATACAAACGTTAACCGAGAAACATTAAAAGTTCCTAAATTTACCCCTAATGAACAACATTACTAGAGTTATAGAACCGAGAAGGGTCAATTCATAAAAACACCATTGTTGAATGGGCACAGGTTATAGCCAAGAGATCGATTTTGCAGATGATTTACAATACAAAAAGATAATGAGTAGCATTCAGGTCAAATTATCACCTTATGAACTATCACACAATATAGAAAACACTTACCGAGAAATTATCTGAAATTGTTTGGCGATTCAAAGAAGCTTCAATGGTGGTGGTGAATTTATACAGAATAAGTGCAATAACTCCCGCGGATAATCCTCCCAACAACGCCTGAATAGCCGATGGAGGAGCATTTTTATCAACAGGTGTCATTGCTTTCAAACTCTCGAGTGCCTCCTCCTTCAATGTCTTTTTAGCTCCTGTCGACCTAAATTGCTAATCCAATAGACAAAATTCCAACTCAATCATTTCTAGTACTTAAACATAATTTCATTGGCAAATTACAAAATATACCAATATCACTCTCACATTTGTCCTCAATTAGTCACTTAATTATTTTGTTCGAAATGCGACATTACAAGATGGTTCTGTGGTTTACTTTAGTCAGTAGGTAATTAGATCAAGTAAAAGAACTAAGCACATTGACTCACACCGATCATATGTGAAAGTATGCTGATATTTTGTTAGCAATAATACTACGGGGTATGTGGGTAAACAAATTTAACCACCACCACAAATGGCCTAGTGGTAAGGTCCTTGGCTTTCAAACAAGAGGTCAATGGTTAAAAATTCGCTAGGTGTGTACATTTGGGTGTGGCCAGGAAGGGTCGGAAACGGTCCCTGGATTGGCTCGCCCTCCCCTGGTTCTCGGAAGAGAGAAAACCACATCTGTTTGGTTTTTGGGTAAACGAAGTTCTAACCGCTTATTTAGGGGGTGTTTGGTTTGGCTTATATAATGTAAGTTCATTTCGGCTTATATAACATAAGCCCCAATTTTGTGGCTTATTTAGAGGTTTATGGGCTTATATAAGTTTATTATATCATGATAAACTTGTATAAGCCCCTAAGTCTCAAAATAAGCCACAAAATTGGGGCTTACGTTATATAAGCCGAAAATAAGCCATATTTCGGCTTATATTTCATAAACCCTAATTCTTTAAGCTTATTGGTGACTTATGGGCTTATATAAAGTTTATTATATCATAAAAAACTTAAATATGCCCATAAGTCTCCAAAATAAAAAACTAAATTGAGGCTTATGTTATATAAGCCGAAATAGGCTTACGTTATAGTATAAGCTAAAACAAACAAAGCACTTTCATGCCAGTTTTTTCTAACCTAAAAACGCAATAAGCAAAACTCTAACTCTAACCGAACACTAGCTTAGAGGTAAACATGTAAGTTCTCGGATTTCTAAGTGCGCTTATTCTGCAAGGAAATCGGCACTTTTAGAAAAGCACATTGGCAGGGACTTGTTTCAAAATGGTTATAAGCTATATATAACTGAACAGATAAGGTTCGCAGACATTAAGGTTAAAAGTAAGACATTGATATATGAAAGAAAGGAAGAGAAAGAACCAGTTGTTTAGCGCGCTTAGCACGACGACGAAGAGAGCGAAAAAGGAAAACAGAAACAGCACCAGTGAGAAGCACACTGGTGGCAACTTGAATAGTAGAAGGGTCATCATCAGTAGCTATAAATGATGGCATGGAGAACGGTAGCTCAACTGGTCCATCAACAGGTGTATCAGGGAGCTGAGCTAACAATGGAGGAAGAAGGTGATTCCTGGTCGGAAAATGGTGTGGTTTTCTGGGTGTTCTGAGGAAATGGACAGTGGGGAGGAAGGTGGTAGCGGTGGTGGTGGTGGTAGAGTGGCGGAGGAGTGGTGGTGAATGCAGCAACATTGGTGGTGCTGGTGGTGTTTGTTTGGATTGAAGGGGATATGTGAAGTAGGATAAATTTTAAAAAATTGATATCTTTGTGTTTTATGCATGTACCCGCGCAATATAGCGACGGATAATAAGTGACGATTGATTTATATTAAAATATAAAAAAGTTGAATTAAAATCATTAAAAATAAAGAAAATGAAAAAAATTGTAAATATATCAAAAAATTGATCTTAAATTAAAAAGAATAAAATTTTTAAAAATATTGTGAAATTAGATTATGATAAGAATAAATAAGTTAAAAAATATTTCAATTTAAAAATAGAAATAATTTTTTAATAAGTTAGATTTGAAGTTATGTTTGGATTAAAAATTGAGAAGAGTTATTTTGGATACTATATTTTTTCATGAATATTAGGGACTCATCTCCACCATTCATTTCATATCCATCTAATGGATGATATTAAATATATTTTATTTTTTTATCTATTTTTTATAATTTAAATATCTTTTAAACCGTTAAATATTAAACGAAAATAATTATACCATCGCGACGAGCGTTTAATTATCTTTCTACCAATATGCAATATGATATACTTTCGAAGAAAAAAAAATTCGTTTTTTTTCTTCTTTTTAAAATTCACGTGAAATATCATATATGATAAAACTGTTTCATCATATATGATAACAGTGTTAAATCATATATGATATCGGTTTCTATCATATATGATACGCTATATCATATATATATATATATGATACCAGTGATACATCATATATGATATTAGTATCACATATGATAATTTTCGAAAACGTGAAAAAAATGAAGAAAAAAATATTTGTCGAAAGTGTATCATATAGCATATCCATAGAAAGATAATTAAATGCTCTTCGTAACTGTATGTTTTTTTTCGCATAACGATTAACGGTTTAAGAGATATTAATGTTTGAAAAAAGAGGGTGAAAATATATTTTGTTTTTAATCTTATCCATTAAATTAAAATAAGATGGATGATAGAGATGTGTTCCCTCATATTCAAAGAAAAGTATGGTATCCAAATTAACTTAAATCTTAAAAATTATGTAATGGTTAAATTATTAATATGTTTTTCTTAATTTTTGGTTTAGAGTTAAGTTTGGAGTTAGGAGTTGTATATGCACCCTTTATATATAGTATAGATATAGATATAGACTAGCAGCTACCTGCACGTTGCAGGTATCTGTGATTAAATTTTCTTGCGAGTAAATGTTAGTATTTGATTATTCGTTTTTTATATGAATAACTTAAAAATGATGATAGTTCCATCCAAAAAGGATGCGCACAATTGATCATTGACCGCAGTCTTCTCTTTTCTCTCTCAATGTGGGGAACTTTTTGCGGTTTTTTTCTCTCTTCCGCACAGCACTCAATGGTAATGATACATGGCGTCATTACTGAATCCTTTCATTGACCTTTCTTTTCTATAACGAAAAAAGCCCCCTCTCGGTGATGTGGGTGAGAAACCCAAATCAGAAAAGCTCAGCAAGCCAATGGCTCAACGGTTCTCACCACCCTCCTCTGGCGCAAACACCGTTTGTTGCGCTGCGCTCATCACGAGAAGCCGGGGAACTCTCTTGGGTGGACTTCACGATGATAGTCAGTCTGAAGTTTTCTACTATGCCATCTTTATTTTACCTAAAACCATGTCTAAAAAATTATAATTTTGATATAGGGATATTATTACTTGTAGCGTATATGTAGAAGTGACAAATTTTGTCCATTTTGTTAATTATTAGCATTTTGTAGCCTTTTTTTTAAGTGTGGACACTTTTTGCCCATCCATTATTATTGATGGGCTCAATGGTCATATGTAAGACATTAACTGAGCTCAATGAGCGTATGTAAAACACCAAATTGAACACTCGGTAAATCTTTATATTTAATACTTTTTTTACTTTTAAACAAGTTTTATTTTTAACTTTTTTTACGTTTTTATATGTATTTTTTGCTCGTTATACCAGTCGCATGTTTAGCCCGCCCGTTTGGCTCGCGCCCGTTTAGCCCGTTACTCATTTATCCCATCGCCCGTTTAGCCCCCACTTTTTGCCCGCCCGCCCGTCTATTTTGCCACCTCTAATGTAATATGTGTAACTTTTATTTTCGGAACTCAATTCAGAGTGAGAATTGACAGATTTGAATGAGAAGATAAACCTAAAAGTGGTTTGTATATATGATTGCAAAGAGAAAGTGAAAAAAAATATGATGAAAAAGATATGTACAATGTGTTGTTTTGCTTGTAAATTGTGGTGATGATATGTTTTAATTGTATTACAGTATTAATATGTTTTAATTAAGTATAAGTTAAATGTTTGTATATATTCAGAGATATAAAATTTTACATATGCATTAAAATCTTATATTAATTAAATTTGATTTTCTTGGCTGCATTAATATGTTGTATTTGTTGTATTACTTAACTTTTTAGCATTAAATGAAAAGGGGGTGTCTAATCTCTTTTATAAGATATTATGATTTATATTTAAAAAATTTAAACTATATACTAAAATAAGAAATAAATACCACGTATATAACTAACTAGTTACAATTACACAAGCTAGGCGAACCCGCGCTTCGCTGCGATCCAACATGACACGCCTTTAATTTAAATGAATTGCAACATGTTTAATGCAAATTATTAGTACGAAAATGGTTGTACATAAACATTCCTAGGCTCAGATAGGCGAGCTTTGGATATGAGAATATGGGTACCGTGACTACAAACATAAGAAGGTTGCCTTGTCAGGTGACACATAATCCGAATTCCAGCCGATTTGGCTTAGGAACACTCAATTCTTATTATCATTGCCACTCAAATTCATAACAACAAACAACAAACAAAACAAACACCTATATTACTGCTTATACAAGTGTCACACACATAGTCGCATTACCCACCGTTCGTTCTCTGTCTCACAATCTAAAGTCCATTACCCATCATTCACGTGTTTCACATTATTTTTAGGCTCAAATAAGGCATAATGAAGGAAAAAGATGACACACCCGCCATGGGTGCATTCGTAACAGGCTGTCCTGCCAAAATACGGGTAGTCTCAACTGTCTCCTCGGCCGTTGTTAGTCATCATTGCCTAAGTACATCGTCTAGTACCAATATCAGCATCATATACAAATCCCAATCAATATGACATAGGAATGCTCAAATATGTGATGACAATCACCAAATGCGGGCACATCCGCCATGGCTGCAGCCGTAACAGGTTGTCCTGCCAAGATACATGTTGTCTCGATTTTTTCCTGGTCTATTACAGTATAAATTCCAATCAATTATACGTTGTTGTTCATAACACACACAATGTTTATGATAAACGTACACGTGTTACAATAATTCTACCAAGGAATGATAAAGTATCAAATAACAACCAACAATCATCTAGGGTCAGATCAAAAACAGCCCTACCAACCACAAATGTATCCAGTCACTGTATCATAAACAATACAACACCCCGTCTGTCACCGTAAGCTGACCGTCACCAACCCACCAAAATTTGGGGGCAACGATCATAGTGAAAAGATGAACAATAACCCAATCCCAAACGTCAACAACAGATCAAAGTAGCTTGAACTTGTAAGCACAGTTACCTAATCCCATTAGTCACCAACCCATGAAACATACCCTGCCATATTATAATTATAACATATATATGTTTATCATACACATTTTATGTATGTTCTGAACAATGAACGAGTATAATTCACCATCTCACCAATAAACCAATTAAAACTAAAAACATAACCTAAAACAATTATCATAACTACTAAAAACAAAATGAATCTCACCTCATTCAACCCAATCTTGTTAATCGCAAAAAAACAACGACGAAAAAAGCCCTTATCAAAGATTGGGGCAACAATTCTGTCACGTAACCCAACCATTACCAACCCATGAAAGATTGGGGACAACGATCGTTGTGAAAAGAAACGATCATCGTACATGCACACTCACCGAAAATCAACCGCCGCCAACTAATACCTAGGTTTTTGGCTAAGTATAAAATCTTATATCGTCCGATCTTTTCGAATTGATTTCCAGTCTAAAGTGCGACTCAATTGTCTTTTGGTGAACAAGAGAATGGTTTGGTTTCATTATCTATTTTAAACTAAAAGCAAGTATGGAAATGACGTTGAGAAAAGTAGAAGCTTTTAAGAATTTAAAATAGAAAGTTATTTGGAAAAACACTTAAAACATAAAACTTTGTAAAACTTTAAAACTTAAAAAACTTAGTCTATCGGAATATAACAAGTCCTTTCTATCGGAATACACCGAAGTTAAATCCATCGGAATATAATTAAAACAAGTCATCGGAATAATACAAGTGAATGTCCATCGGAATATCAAAGTCCATCCTGTCGCAATGATGACAATCGAAATGTCCTAGATCGCAATGTCCAGATCGGAATATTCTAAATACCTCTGTCACAATGTCCAGATCGAAAAGTTGTAAACTAAAATTTGGCAGAGTTTCGTCTTAAAAAGGACCTTAGTCCCGTCGGAATATGCGATCGCAATGAGCGATCGCAATCCCAGATCGGAATAAGGGGGAAGTTACCAAGTGATCGCAAAGTAGAACCACAATGGGTTATTGCGATCTAAAAAAACAATCCGTCGGAATGTTGAAATCCCTAAGATTGCGATAAGCACAAAAGTAATCCGAAATTGATGAAAAGCAGAGATTCAATAAGCACTAACAATAAGCTGCCTTATCCGAATCTTAAACAACTCAAAAAGCTTGACTTTGACAACTTTTAAAACATAAAAGATCATAAACTTTATGAAAGGAACTTTAAGACGACTAAAACTTTTAAGAAATCCGAAAACCAATAAGCTAAAACTTGAAATAAGCCCATAAGCATAGAGAGCTTATATCTTATACGTGTATGAGCTTATGTAGAAACAAGAAAGATTAACCTTTAATCACGAAAACATCAAATCAAACGAATGTAGCATGAATTTCGGATCTAAAGATAAAGTAAACCAAGAAATGTAGAAGGAGATTAAAGAACTTAAAACTTAACTTGAACTTGATTAATGGAATCCAAAATACAAAAAGCTTAAATTTAAAAGATTAAAAGAAAGAAAAGATGAAAGACTTAGTGAGAGAAAGTTTAGAACTTTCTCTCTCTAAAAACTAGAAAGGAAAAATTAAAAGTGCAACTAGCTAACCACCCTCCTAATGTGATTAGGAGGGTATTTATAGGCTAAGTGGGAGGTGAATGTGTGGTATGCTTCCTTCTTTCTTTTCTTCTCGACTCGATTTAATTCTTTGTCTTTCTCGACGTCGTCTCGGGATTTGAACTCGTCTTAATAATTTTCTTCTATAATTTAGACTTGAGTTCTTCGACTTCATTAAACTTCCGTCTTTAGACTTTTTCTTCGATAAATCTTCAGAATAGGTCTTGGACATCCGTTCTTTAAACACTCTTGATCTCTTGACTTCGTCTTTTCTCGTTTTCTTCGATAAAAGCCCGTGAAAGCCCGTGTTTTCTTCCTTTTTCATCTTTTGGTCCTAAAACACAATAAAAACACAAACCACGCATAATTCCAACTTTTACGACATAAAATACACGTTTTGGTCTTGTTATTATTGGAAATAAGTGGTAAAAGAATAAGTGTTTTCACACTTATTAAATCCTCTACACTTGACCATTGCAATGTCCTCATGCAATGCATTAATTTTAAAGCACGGTTTACATTTTCCATCATAAATAACCTACCTTGGCCTTTATTAAATACTAAACATTTAAAGAAAATAAAAAGATAGAAACAAATCAAAGACTTACATTGGGTTTTGGCTGCTATGAACGTTTATCATCCTCAAGTTTCACGTTCCCCATACCAAGCTTAAAAACGAGATCATTGTTATTATAAGTTAGCAAACTAACACGAATTCATGTGGACCAATTATTTACTTAGACTCCCTTATTCCTAGGTGTATCTCTTATATTTTATTTTTGTCTTAAATGATCACGAGGATGCATTGTTTGACTTATTTCGATAGTTATTTAGGCCGAAAATAAAGTGGACGATTTAATCAATAGTTAGCTAAAGGACAAAATCTTTTAAAACTGCTTCTCGGGACCTCATAAAGTTCATATCTTGGCATAACTCGCTTCACGATTTGAGACCTTTCTCGGACCGATATTTGGCAGCGACTTCATACTTCGAATCTTTGAGAGACTGTAAAACCCGCATGCTTTTACCATGAATAGTGCCCTTAAGATCGTACGTCCTAGATTAAAACTTACCTCATTTAGTATTGATCACATTCATGTGCTAATAATCAAGCAAGTGCATACGTGTATGACATTACAAGTATCGATTACGTACGAACTCATGATAAACAGTTAATAAATATGTCACGTGAACATAATTAAATCATGATCACCATTTAAAATACGAACTAGAATAATTACGTAAATACTTATAATATAATTACGAGCGTTAAGTTTACGATAAACGACACGTTAGATTAAACAGAAACACTTTAAACACGAGCACGTTTAACCACGAACGAACACGAAGCATCGGGACACGAGAAAGGTACGGGTACCCCATGTGGGGCCCCCATACCCACGGCACATATACAAGAAATGGGCTTAGCCCATGGACTTTACAAGTAAAGGGGGGTAAGAGTAAAAACATGTTTTCATTTTTCACTTTCAAGAAATAAACACAAAAACCCTAAAAAGAGTTTTCTCCTCCTCCTTTTGCTCTCTTTGTGCCGCCACCTTTACATCACCATAGGAGGGTGATTGGTTGATTTTGATCTCAAAAACTATTGTTATAATCAGTGTTTGTTCATCCTTTTTCCAAGCTACATAGTGGTATACCTTTCTAACCCTTCTTTTTAATTCTTTTAATTCTTTTAATCTTTGATTATTTTCATGAACATGTTATTTATTTTTATTTAAACATGATAACTAATCATTGATCTAACATGTTTTGGTATTAATTAAAATCAAAGATTGATTTAAAGGGGTGTTTGTTTTTAGCCGCCTAGCAAAACAAACCCGAGGGGGGTTTGGTTTGCTATTGCCGCCACCACCAAGACCATTTTTGGTCTTGGTTGGCTCATGTGGGACCCACGGCAGCAAGGAGACACATGTGCCCCGGGTTTGGCTCGGGGTACAGTGTCGAATTCATGCCCGATTCATGGTTCGTTGGTTAAATCATGATTTATGCTACATGTTAATTTTTATGAATTATGAACTTAGGATATAATTAATTAATAACATGAAATATTAATTAAATCATGACTTAGGTTATTTTAATTATTAGTTTAACATGGCATTAATTTAACCTAAGTATTTTTATGTTATAAGTTATAATTAATTAATTATTAAAAACATGCCTATAATTAATTAATTTAGACATGACTTAGGTTATGTTATTAATACATAATAATACACATTTTAACCTAAGTACTTTCATTTCATTTTAATTAAAACATGTTATACCTTAATTAAAATGCTTAACCTATAGTTTAATTAAAATACATGAAATAATAATTAAACTATACACTATATCATATGACTTAAGAAATAAGCTTATAAACACTTAGACTTATATGTTAGCTTATGTAACCAGCTTAATTCTAAATATGGAAACTTCTATTTATAGAAACTTAATTAAATAAGGCAGTTAATCTAATTATGGAAACCTTCTATATATGGAAATCTATCTATTTCAGGCAGCTAATCTAATTATGGAAACCTTCTATATATGGAAACTTATTTAATTAAGGCAGCTGATCTATTTTTGGAAACTTTCTATTTTTAGAAACTAATCTATTTTAAGCGGTAAATTCTATTTTAGGAAACTTTCTATTTTTGGAAACTTTCTATTTTTGGAAACTTTCTATTTTTGGAAACTTTCTATTTTTGGAAACTTTCTATTTTTGGTAACTTTCTATTTTGGAAACTTTCTATTTTTGGAAACTTTCTATTTCTGGAAACTTTCTATTTTTGGAAACCTGCTATTTTTGGAAAGTTACTTATTATTACACAGTAAGTATAATAATACATGAAACACCAGTAATACTTAATCAGATTAATCAGAATACTAGATAAACACAGTTTAAGGCTTTAAACAGTGAACCATGACCTAAAACATACCAAATCAGCTAAAATGAGACACAAAACCCAGTACGTAATCAGTGAATCGATACTTATACACGTGTGTATTCATGTAGCGTTAGTGATCCAGAAGTAGGAGTCTTTCTTCCGTTCATTCACTGGACTTGAGGTACGGATTCCCGTCCTTTCAGTATGGACATTCTTTCCTTATTAGGATTTCCCCGTATGCAGCCAACTGTTTTCCCCAACATTTGTTTTATTGTTTTGAACTGCTTATGTTAATTTAGCATAATCTATAGCCATATACAAGCATGACCAGTTTCACCTAGTTATGGAGGTACCATAACCATAGCATTGGAGGCACCAATGTTATGACTTCCCCACGGCGGAGTGATTGCTCGTGGCGTCCCTTTCAGTTTTGGCCATATTATTATATCAGGTGGGGCGTATGGGTGCATCCTAGTTACATGTTTTATTCAGTTTATCATGGTGAATGTGGTGTGTGCCTTGCACCCTTCACAAGGAGTTGATCCCTCCTACCCAAACCAGTATATTGATTAGAGGCATCCCCTCTAATCAGCATGATGAGGTCACCCCTCCAAGTATTCATGCACGTGACCTTTTCATGACCTATATGGGCTATGGTATATATATGTTAAAACAGTTTTCACAAGATAAACATAAGGCTTTTCAAACTATAAAACCAGTTTTCTTGTTACTTAACCAGTTTACTCAATACTTAGTCTTCCGCTGTTATATGTTACATGCTTATCCTATTTCATGCTTTATTGTACATCCGTGCACTGAGCGTCTTGCTCAGCCGTTTTCCTTTTCATGTTCCCAAAACGGCAGGTACTCAGGGACGCTCGTAGATCTCAAACGTAGGTGCATATGGACTGGAAGCTTTACTGTCTTTCTTTACTTTATGCATTTCCTTTACTTTAATACAGTTGCTATGGACATTGTTTCGTCCTTTCCTTTTACAGTATTTATGTTTGTGTGTGATGAGCTTTACTTTGGGGGTACCGATGTTTGATTCCGGTATTTCCCTTTTATGGTTGAATAATGCTTAGACATTTATCCTTGTATGCTTTGATGACACGCCATGATTATGCGTAATACTCCATTTCCAAAATGGGGTGTTACAATTATGGTATCAGAGCCAAGGTTTCGACCTGTAGGCTCTCAAATATGACCTGTGATTAGTGGGTAGTCACTACGGTCTTTCTAGAACTGACAGTTGTTTTCATGCATTCATCATTTCTAAGCATACATATACATGTCATTGTTACAGGGTTTTTGACTAAGTAATGGTTGGTACAGGACTGGCCCTATTTAGTCGCATGTGTTTTATCGAAACTTTTAGATTTGGGACCGACCCATAGGCGTCCCCTCGATATGTCTTTTATTTTGAGTGAACTGACCAGAGGCGTTCACTCTCGAGCATCAAAAGTTTTCATAAAACTGCATCATGCATTCATACAAAGATTTTCTTGCATAAAATTTTTCTCGTGAAAATTTTGGCATAAATTTTTTTTTTTTCATGTATATATATAACTTATATTTTATGTTTTGAACTGTCGATCATATGTTTTATGTTATACTGTCAGATGGCAAACACAGACAAACTCTGGGAGTTATTTGCTGACATGGATGCAGAAAGGCAAGACGCCATCCTTCATGACGACGAATATCCTCCCCCACCTATCGTTTTCCCCATGGAAGGAAGGAATCGACTCATGAGGGAATACTACGCCATGAGACAGAGACCCGACGAGAATTGTGGACAGTTCATGCAGAGGTTCCTCGGGTACACAGCTGTCCTGAGGACATCCGCAGGCACCACTGAAGAACAAGCACTACATTTTCGTTGGGGCCTTAACCCAAGGATTGCCAATAATTTATCGGGTGCCCCGTTGGATACAGTAGCACAAGTGGCTGAAGCAGCAAGGAAGCTTGAGATGTTGCAGGAACGTGATGAGTTCGGGGAAGCTGAAAGACCCGACAAGAGGTAAAACATTTCGTGTTCTAGCGTTAACCAGACCGCATCCTATCATAATATGTTCTATAATCATCTCTTAAACTGTATCTTCCAGGCAGAAAACTGGGGACCGGTCTCAGCCGGCTACTCAGCAGCAGCCCAATCAGCCCAAAGGAAACGGTCACTCTAACGACCATTCTATTGTGGAAAGGCGCAACGGTAATGATAATTACCGTAACAATGCGGGACACTCCAACAACAGCAGGTCCTACTATTTACGCATCTTCTTATGATTTCATGTTGTTTTTCCCATGCTGACACTATATTAATCTCTACCAGGAACCACGGTAACGGAAGGGACCAGAACCACAGGGGTTCTCAGCCTAACCGTTCAGCTAACACTGGTAAACATCTTATGACGCTTACGTCCTATACTCGTGCATATACTTTATTCTTAGCACGTTTTGTCATCAGCAGGCCCTCAGCAAGCAAGGACTCCTGCTGGAGGATTCACTCATCCTCTTTGCAATACTTGCCATCGCAGACACCCTGGCCCATGTCGTCGTGATTCTGACGCGTGCTACAAGTGCGGCCTCCCTGGCCATCGTATGAGAGATTGCCGTAAGGGTGAAATGGAGGGTACTTCGGGTCATGCTGATACTAAACCGCCTCCTACCACTGGGCGTGTCTACACGACATCGCGCGATCAGGCAAACAAATCTACAGGTACCATTACTGGAATTTTGTATATGTACGGCCAGGCTGCATGTGTTCTTTTCGACACGGGTGCCACTCATTCAGTTATTTCCACTACTTATGCTAAGAACATCAGGACACTTCCCTTGCCATTAGAAAATAAGCTTACCATTTCCACGCCTCTGAGGGACTCTGTATTAATAACTCATGTATACAAGAGTCTTCCTCTAGAGTTTGACGATAAAGTTCGTGCAGTAGATGCACTTCTCCTAGACATGATTGAATTCGATATGATTCTCGGTATGGACTGGCTATCCAGGCACCATGCTACCATAGACTGCCACTCATATCGGGTGATCTTCGGCGACATTAATGCACCAGAGTACATTCATAACGGGTTCATACCTGGACGGTCTGTACAAGTCATATCTACCTTGCAAGCACGTGCATTACTGTCACATGGCTGCGAAGGTTATCTAGCTACGGTTCATGACATGGATGCTGAATCCCCATCGATTCAGGATCAACCAGTAGTTTTGGAATTTCTAGACGTCTTCCCAGATGAACTTCCAGGCATACCACCTGCAAGAGAAGTGGAGTTCAACATCGACCTTGTTCCAGGAGCCGAGCCAATCTCTAAGGCTCCGTATCGTATGGCTCCCATAGAGCTAAAAGAACTGAAGGACCAACTGCAGGAACTTCTTGAACGAGGGTTCATTAGGCCAAGCGCATCTCCATGGGGCGCACCGGTCTTGTTTGTTAAGAAGAAGGACGGTAGCATGCGACTTTGCATTGACTACCGTGAACTTAATAAGATTACCATCCGCAATAGATATCCACTGCCACGTATAGACGATCTGTTTGACCAACTTCAAGGAGCCAAACACTTCTCAAAGATCGATCTAAGGTCAGGCTACCATCAGCTAAGGGTTAAAGAGCAGGATATTGCCAAGACTGCTTTTCGTACCCGCTATGGCCATTATGAGTTTGTGGTAATGCCATTTGGCCTGACTAACGCTCCAGCAGTATTCATGGATCTGATGAACAGAATCTTCCATGAATTCCTTGATAAATTTGTCATTGTATTCATCGATGACATCTTGATTTTCTCAAAGTCCACGGAGGAACACGAAGATCATCTCCGTACTGTACTACAGATTCTTCGTCAGAAGCAGTTGTATGCGAAATTCTCCAAGTGTGAGTTCTGGTTAAACAAGGTGGCATTCTTAGGTCACATTGTATCAGCAGAAGGGATCACTATGGACCCAGCGAAGGTTGAGGCTATCACTAAATGGCCAAGACCAACATCAGCGACAGAAGTCCGCAGTTTCTTAGGCTTAGCTGGATATTATCGAAGATTCGTGGAGAACTTTTCCCGCCTGGCTTTGCCTCTCACCAAACTGATGCGAAAAGGAGAGAAATTCGTCTGGACGGAAGAACGAGAGAAGAGCTTCGAAGACCTAAAGCAGAAGTTAGTATCTGCACCTATTCTCACTCTCCCATCTGGTACAGGTGGATTTCAGATCTATAGCGATGCATCGGGGAAGGGACTGGGCTGTGTTCTCATGCAACATGGGAAAGTGATCGCGTATGCTTCACGGCAGCTTAAGCCCTATGAAGAAAACTACCCTACGCATGACCTGGAACTTGCTGCAGTGGTGTTCGCATTGAAGATATGGAGGCATTACTTATACGGAGAATCATGCGATATTTTCACGGATCACAAGAGCTTGAAGTATATCTTCACACAACGAGAATTGAACATGAGACAAAGGAGATGGTTGGAACTGTTGAAGGATTATGATATTAACCTACAGTATCATCCCGGGAAGGCTAATGTAGTAGCAGATGCACTCAGCAGAAAGTCCGGAATGATAAACGGCATTGGGATCGAGGAACAAAACATAAGAGACTTGGAGCAACTAGACATCGAAATCATGGTACGTGGGCAGCACGGATACTGGGCGAATCTTAGAGTAGAACCTGAGTTACTGACTAGGATTAAGGAAGCGCAGAAGGATGATGGAGAGATTTGGGCGATAATTCAGAATTTGGAGAAGCAGACAGAATTCAGAATGGACGCAGACGGTATCGTTTGGCAGGGCACGAGACCTTGTGTTCCTGACAATCCAGAACTCTGGGAAGCATTGTTAGCTGAAGCTCACAGCTCCCCATTTTCTATACATCCTGGGTCGACAAAAATGTACCATGACATCAGACAGCACTTTTGGTGGAGTGGTATGAAACAGGATGTAGCCACGTATGTCTCCAAATGTCTTACCTGCCAGCAGGTTAAGATTGAACATCAGCGATCGGGCGGTCTCCTTCAACCGTTGGATATTCCAGAGTGGAAGTGGGACAAAATCACCATGGATTTTGTTACCGGTCTTCCGCCTACCAAGAAGAAGCACGATGCTATTTGGGTCATCGTTGATCGACTCACCAAATCAGCTCATTTCTTACAGATACGCAAGGAAGATCCGGTAAGTAAACTCGCAGATACGTACAGAAGGGAGATCATGAGACTCCACGGCACTCCCTCCAGCATCGTCTCAGACAGAGATCCTCGTTTCACGTCGCGATTCTGGAAAGGTCTGCAAAAAGCTTGGGGTACACAACTTAAGCTGAGTACGGCCTTTCATCCTCAAACGGACGGACAATCAGAGCGAACAATTCAGACATTGGAAGATATGTTAAGGTCGTGTGCGTTGGAATGGACAGGTGATTGGGACGATTACATCTGTTTAGTCGAGTTTGCATACAACAACAGCTGGCACGCAAGTATCAAATGTGCTCCTTTCGAAATGTTGTATGGCAGAAAGTGTCGCGCTCCAACTTGCTGGGATCAAGTGGGAGAGCGAACACTCGAAGGACCAGAGATTATAGAAATGACCAATGAGAAGATCGAGGTAGCTAAACAGAAGTTGCAAGAAGCACGGTCACGTCAGAAGAGTTACGCCGATAAGCATCGTAGGGACATACATTTTAATGTGGGAGATCACGTCTTCCTCAAGGTTTCGCCAGCACGTGGTGTTAAACGCTTCGGGATCAAAGGAAAACTCAGTCCTCGTTTCATCGGACCTTTTGATATCATTGAACGAATCGGTGAGGTATCTTACCGATTGGCGTTACCTCCTCAGCTTTCGCACGTGCATAACGTGTTCCATGTGTCCTTACTCAGAGGGTACAATTATTATCCCCTTCACATGGTTCAGTATCCACTGGAACAGATACGTGAAGATCTCACTTTTATAGAAGAACCCGAACGAGTACTCGACAGGCAAGAACGAGTCATGAGAAGGAAGACGATTCCATTCGTCAAAATTCTTTGGAGGGACCATACCGAGCGGGAAGCCACTTGGGAAACAGAGGAGTCTATCCGGGCTTCTTACCCTCACTTCATATTTTGAGTTCGGGTATGTCACTTCTTTTCAGCTTACTTTATCTATAATTCGGGGACGAATTATTCTTTTTAGGGGGGAAGAATTGTAAAACCCGCATGCTTTTACCATGAATAGTGCCCTTAAGATCGTACGTCCTAGATTAAAACTTACCTCATTTAGTATTGATCACATTCATGTGCTAATAATCAAGCAAGTGCATACGTGTATGACATGACAAGTATCGATTACGTACGAACTCATGATAAACAGTTAATAAATATGTCACGTGAACATAATTAAATCATGATCACCATTTAACATACGAACTAGAATAATTACGTAAATACTTATAATATAATTACGAGCGTTAAGTTTACGATAAACGACACGTTAGATTAAACAGAAACACTTTAAACACGAGCACGTTTAACCACGAACGAACACGAAGCATCGGGACACGAGAAAGGTACGGGTACCCCATGTGGGGCCCCCATACCCACGGCACATATACAAGAAATGGGCTTAGCCCATGGACTTTACAAGTAAAGGGGGGTAAGAGTAAAAACATGTTTTCATTTTTCACTTTCAAGAAATAAACACAAAAACCCTAAAAAGAGTTTTCTCCTCCTCCTTTTGCTCTCTTTGTGCCGCCACCTTTACATCACCATAGGAGGGTGATTGGTTGATTTTGATCTCAAAAACTATTGTTATAATCAGTGTTTGTTCATCCTTTTTCCAAGCTACATAGTGGTATACCTTTCTAACCCTTCTTTTTAATTCTTTTAATTCTTTTAATCTTTGATTATTTTCATGAACATGTTATTTTTTTTTATTTAAACATGATAACTAATCATTGATCTAACATGTTTTGGTATTAATTAATATCAAAGATTGATTTAAAGGGGTGTTTGTTTTTAGCCGCCTAGCAAAACAAACCCGAGGGGGGTTTAGTTTGCTATTGCCGCCACCACCAAGACCATTTTTGGTCTTGGTTGGCTCATGTGGGACCCACGGAAGCAAGGAGACACATGTGCCCCGGGTTTGGCTCGGGGTACGGTGTCGAATTCATGCCCGATTCATGGTTCGTTGGTTAAATCATGATTTATGCTACATGTTAATTTTTATGAATTATGAACTTAGGATATAATTAATTAATAACATGAAATATTAATTAAATCATGACTTAGGTTATTTTAATTATTAGTTTAACATGGCATTAATTTAACCTAAGTATTTTTATGTTATAAGTTATAATTAATTAATTATTAAAAACATGCCTATAATTAATTAATTTAGACATGACTTAGGTTATGTTATTAATACATAATAATACACATTTTAACCTAAGTACTTTCATTTCATTTTAATTAAAACATGTTATACCTTAATTAAAATGCTTAACCTATAGTTTAATTAAAATACATGAAATAATAATTAAACTATACACTATATCATATGACTTAAGAAATAAGCTTATAAACACTTAGACTTATATGTTAGCTTATGTAACCAGCTTAATTCTAAATATGGAAACTTCTATTTATAGAAACTTAATTAAATAAGGCAGTTAATCTAATTATGGAAACCTTCTATATATGGAAATCTATCTATTTTAGGCAGCTAATCTAATTATGGAAACCTTCTATATATGGAAACTTATTTAATTAAGGCAGCTGATCTATTTTTGGAAACTTTCTATTTTTAGAAACTAATCTATTTTAAGCGGTAAATTCTATTTTAGGAAACTTTCTATTTTTGGAAACTTTCTATTTTTGGAAACTTTCTATTTTTGGAAACTTTCTATTTTTGGAAACTTTCTATTTTTGGTAACTTTCTATTTTTGGAAACTTTCTATTTTTGGAAACTTTCTATTTTTGGAAACCTGCTATTTTTGGAAAGTTACTTATTATTACACAGTAAGTATAATAATACATGAAACACCAGTAATACTTAATCAGATTAATCAGAATACTAGATAAACACAGTTTAAGGCTTTAAACAGTGAACCATGACCTAAAACATACCAAATCAGCTAAAATGAGACACAAAACCCAGTACGTAATCAGTGAATCGATACTTATACACGTGTGTATTCATGTAGCGTTAGTGATCCAGAAGTAGGAGTCTTTCTTCCGTTCATTCACTGGACTTGAGGTACGGATTCCCGTCCTTTCAGTATGGACATTCTTTCCTTATTAGGATTTCCCCGTATGCAGCCAACTGTTTTCCCCAGCATTTGTTTTATTGTTTTGAACTGCTTATGTTAATTTAGCATAATCTATAGCCATATACAAGCATGACCAGTTTCACCTAGTTATGGAGGTACCATAACCATAGCATTGGAGGCACCGATGTTATGACTTCCCCACGGCGGAGTGATTGCTCGTGGCGTCCCTTTCAGTTTTGGCCATATTATTATATCAGGTGGGGCGTATGGGTGCATCCTAGTTACATGTTTTATTCAGTTTATCATGGTGAATGTGGTGTGTGCCTTGCACCCTTCACAAGGAGTTGATCCCTCCTACCCAAACCAGTATATTGATTAGAGGCATCCCCTCTAATCAGCATGATGAGGTCACCCCTCCAAGTATTCATGCACGTGACCTTTTCATGACCTATATGGGCTATGGTATATATATGTTAAAACAGTTTTCACAAGATAAACATAAGGCTTTTCAAACTATAAAACCAGTTTTCTTGTTACTTAACCAGTTTACTCAGTACTTAGTCTTCCGCTGTTATATGTTACATGCTTATCCTATTTCATGCTTTATTGTACATCCGTGCACTGAGCGTCTTGCTCAGCCGTTTTCCTTTTCATGTTCCCAAAACGGCAGGTACTCAGGGACGCTCGTAGATCTCAAACGTAGGTGCATACGGACTGGAAGCTTTACTGTCTTTCTTTACTTTATGCATTTCCTTTACTTTAATACAGTTGCTATGGACATTGTTTCGTCCTTTCCTTTTACAGTATTTATGTTTGTGTGTGATGAGCTTTACTTTGGGGGTACCGATGTTTGATTCCGGTATTTCCCTTTTATGGTTGAATAATGCTTAGACATTTATCCTTGTATGCTTTGATGACACGCCATGATTATGCGTAATACTCCATTTCCAAAATGGGGTGTTACAGAGACGTTCTTGAAATTATGGTCTTCTCTTCATAATAGGACTTTCTTCACTTGAAGTTTTTGAGAGATTCTTCATCTTTGGACCACAACTTCTTCATTTTTCTCCAATCTTTATTTTGGACTTTGATATACAACGATCCGCCTCCTTTTAGGACTTGGATCTATTTATCCTCATACCTTGTTAGGGCCTTTTTGGATAGACTTCTCCATGATCTTTTGGGGAGTTTTTGCTTTTCGTCGTGTGTCTCGATCCTTCATATTGATTTTCGATAAATGATTCTTCTCATCACTTTTGGATCTTTAGCAACAAAATGTAGCCCTCATGCCTTGTTAGGGCCTTTTCGGACTCGCCAATCTTCGCATCCCGCTTCAATAAGTTATGCCTTGGCTATGAACTCTAATTAATACCGAGCAACTTTTAAACGATCTTGGGCTAGAAGCTAAGTAACTTTTCAAATCGTACAACCTTATTTATTGCAGATAAATTTATTAACAAGCGATGGGAGAATAGGCTCATAATTAACTCACATAAATTCACGAAAGAATACCAAACTTATAATTGACCATATCATATCTCGTTCTCCACAGTTTAAAATCTCAAGGAATGAGATTCGTGGATGCTTAGCCAATTAAATCAAAGTTTTGGGTTTTCGAGTCATCTATAGGATCTTGCAAATTCTTATACTTTTTCAAGTTTAGAAATCGCATTTTAAAGTTCCCTTGATAAACAACTCTCTAGGATCAATTATAGGAACTTGCGAAAAGTTCTTGTTCTTAACCCGTGAGAGTTAAGACTTTCGCGTTTTAAAGTTTCCTATATAAAAGCCTAGCAAAACTTGACTTAAACATGTTAAGGATACTAGCTAGAGTAAACTTAGATAAGTAAACTCGGGTTGAGTGAAAATATTCACGACTTTGAAAAATTTAAAACCACTTTATTGCAAATTTATTCTAGCAAAGAAAGTAAATAATGCTAACAAAGGAAAAACTAATAGGCCAAAATAGATTAAAAATTTTGAAAAATGTCGAAAAATCAAATTTTCCGGTTAAAATGAGGACAAATTCATGGAAAAGACCACTTACTTCGATAGAAGTCCCCCCTACACTTGATATAAACATTGTCCTCAATGTTTAAGCAAGTGGGAGTAAACTCCCACACACTTAGGACATTGTGCACTTTGGTTAAGTCTTGCTAAGGAAAGGACAACTATAGTGATTTCAATATGAACATATAAGATATGAAAAATTGAATCACGACAGTTTAGGATAGAACCAGGAAGATGGGAACACGGGATCACGGTTCGTCAAAAGTCATCAAGGTGCACTTTGAAGCTTGAATCCCTGCACAGAATAAGAAACAAGACAACAACACATACGGGGATCCCCTACACTTATTATGAAAGCAGTAAAGGATAAATCACGGGTTGCCTCCCGAGAAGCGCTTGTTTTTTATAACCGAGTCACGAGCCTGACTCGACCCAAATTTAGTTCATGGGAAACGTGGTGAGGGATGGAATCATCTCATGAGAGATGTCCTCACCAAAGTACAGCTTCAAACGCTGGCCATTCACCTTGAAATTGGGCCCATTTGGCTGAGAAAGCTCAATGGTCCCATATGGAAAGACTTTGGCGACGGTGAATGGACCAGACCAGTGGCTCTTCAACTTGCCAGAGAAGATCTTTAACCGAGAGTTAAAGAGTAAAACTTGATCACCAACGTGGAACTCTCGGTTCTTAATCCTTGCGTCATGGATGATCTTGGTCTTATCCTTGTAGATCAGTGAGTTCTCGTAAGCTTCATTCCTCAGTTCATTAAGCTCGTTGAGTTGAATCTTGCGAAGATCACCGGTTTTGTTGATGTCGAAGTTAGCCCACTTCAAGGCCCAGTATGCCTTATGTTCCAGCTCGATAGGGAGGTGGCATGCTTTCCCGTACACAAGACGATAAGGAGTACAACTTTTCGGCGTCTTATAGGCGGTACGGAAAGCCCACAAAGCATCATCTAACTTATCGGCCCACGCGGCACGATGCTCTCCCACAGTACGTTCCAGAATTCGCTTCAAGTCACGGTTGGAAATCTCGGCTTGCCCATTGGTTTGGGGATGATAAGCGATGGAAAGACGGTGATTGACACCATACTTAGCCATGACTCGTGCAAATTAATCATTGCAAAAATGAGTCCCGCGGTCACTGATGATAGCACGAGGAATACCGAATCGAGCAAAAAGCTGCTTTAAAAAGTTCACAACTACCCTCGCATCGTTCGTAGGAAGAGCCTTGGCTTCAACCTATTAAGAAACGTAGTCAACGGCTACGAGGATGTACTTGTTCCCTTTGGATGATGGAAATTGTCACACCCCACCATGGCTGAACATGGGGCGCGACGTATGGATATCATCACAACATGGCGTGTCTATAGAGATAACTATATGAAATAAGACATGTCGTAAAAATGGTGACACGAAGGTCATGACAATATCTCAACAAATGCAAGGGGTCTAGGTAAGTAAGTAACAGTCCTACTTCTTACCCAAGACAACAAATAACATACCAAAACAATCACATGTGTGCCACAGTATCACTTATTAAAAAGAACAAACAAATAAAACTAAGAAGGAAACGGGGATTCTCCTTCTATATGCATTCCTAAGCTTCTCCAATCCTAGCCACTTATGTTCTCATGCTTAACCATAGTATCACCTGAAAGAGACACTAAAACACGTCAACATAAAGTTGGTGAGAGTCATAGGTTTAGACTCCAACACAAGACAAGTCATAAGCTGTGAATACCATAAACCAATAAACATATGGACAATGCGCTACAATCATGTACTAACAACTAGCATTCAAGTTCAATCAATCATTACAATTCCAAGGCATCACGCCTTACCAACAATCACAATTTCCAAGGCATCACGCCTTACCAACAATCACAATTTCCAAGGCATCACGCCTTACCAACAATTACAATTTCCAAGGCATCACGCCTTATCATTAACCATAGGTCCCATAGGCGCCCATACACCTATGTACCTTTCTAATCCAGATCACACACAAACAAGAATCACATAGCAGTTAATCACATAAATGTACACACAAGTCCATCTCAAACCTTAAAACATTCACAACATTAATTTAGAAAATAATTCAACACAGTGTCTCTTCCATCCCATCTGGAAGTAAAAAACAATAGTAAACATGGGACTATGAAACTCACCTGATAGCTTCTTCACAAGTCCTTGCACTAGCAACAAACTAACAAACCAAAAACACACAATTAATACACGAACCAATCACTAAGATGGATCATTAACCTATGATGGACATCTAGCCTATTCCCACATATTTACCTCATTACCCTTCCTTAACAAGTCCTTAACTTGGTTAAGTTTAATAACTATCCCGTTCATATTTTACCCAAAACAGTCCCAGTTTTTAGGTCTCAAAACTTTAAGTCAAACATCCAATTAAACATACCCATGGTTTCTGTTAAAGGAATATTCATACCCTTACATATGTTGGCTAACACCTCCCACTTGCCCTAACCTTAAAGCTACTGTTAAGGCCCCTATATATACATATATCTACTTTTGTCATTCCAGATTTCCTGATTTTAAACGTACTAAAAGTTTGTTACCATTAAGGGGTCTTACCCTAAACCAAAACCTTAGCCCAAGTGCAGATACCTACTACAACATATAAACCATCTCTCACGTTCGTGACAAGATCCCAATGCAACCCTAAGTACCCCAAACAACCCAAAACTTAAAAAGGAAACAGGCTGAATTCAAAACTATTTTGACCTCCGACTGTTGTAACCTCTTTTTTACCCACTTCCCGACCTCCAATTTAGTTCTAGTTTCTTGCATTGGAAAGCCACTTCAAATATCTTTCCAGGGGTACTTGGATCGTAAAATAAGAGTTTATAGAACTCCCGATATGATCAAAACAATTGACACAAAATCTGCCCAGTTTTTAAAAACAGGTTTAACAAAATCAACCTCATTAATTAACCCTAATCCCTCTAATTACAAGCCCTAATTTATATGATCATCATATTATGATTATAACATCATTAATTTACTGATTTTATATGAACCCTAACCCTAATTCCATCATAAGAATGATTATAAAAACATAAAAACAATTAAATTAAAAAGGGTTATGAAGGTTTACCTTTGATTTATGAAAAAACCCAAAATTATGAAGAACCCTAAAAACCCTCATGAAAACCCACGAATTTTTTTAATCTCCAGGGAATAATAGTGAATTTTGATTGTGATTAAAAACAATATATAAGGTGTACATAAAATCCTAGTCCAAAAATAAGTCCACTTTCCTTTTTTTCCTCTTTTTCCCTTTTTCCCTTCTTTTCTGCGTCCAAAACCGACTATGCACCCTTAAAATTCGTTTTTCCCCCTTTTTGTTATTAATATATGTATTAATAATATTACCTTAATTTTCCTTAATTTATTTCAGCTCCTAAAGCCTCCAAAACATCAAAACCGTAAAACTAGTCAGTTTTTACGCGATTACCGTAAAAGACGTAAAATATACACTTTTAAAAAAAATCTCAAATTTTTAAATAAACTTTATAACTAAGTCCTAAATGACTTAAAACCATCCCGAAAAATATTCATATGGATAATTACCTCACCCGAGACCTCTAAATGCTAAACTGTAAATCCTAAAAAAATACTATTACTATAATACTTATACGTATACGTAAACACCAAAATATCACCATTTCATTTCATAGTCACTAATTGTGAGCTCATGAACATGAAATAACTGTTCCTCGATTTACTTATGAGTACTTCAATACTCATAAATGATAACCACACCAACCTCGTTCACACAAAATAAACACGTAAACACACAATTCAAGTAAGCACATATAAAATAACTTAAAAGTAAGATCAAGTGACAAATCCAAAACCTAGGGTTGTCACATCACTCCCTCCTAATAGAAATCTCGTCCCGAGATTTACTCCCAAACTCAAACTTATTCTCAGCAAACAAACGAGGATGCATATCCCTGATAAAATCTTCACGTTCAAACGTGAACTCAGTGTACACGAAAATAATCTCAACCAACAACACATGAGCCTTAACCGTCCGCGAGGAAACTTATCAAAACCATAAAGTTATGTAACCAACCTAACTAAATATCGCAACTCATCAAAAAAGAACTGTCTTGAAACCAAGTTAGGAGCCGTCACATAACTCAACAGGTTTAAAACTGTCACCCCGATTTCAGTCTTACTCATAAATACCATAAATCAAAACTCATCAAAATATAACCACGTATAATAAGGTCTAAAGAACTCTCAAATTCCTTCCCAACTCATCTCTATGTTTACCCTCCAAGTGTTCATTACCGCAAAATACCCAAAACACGAGTTTAAACCATGTTGTCCGAAAATTAACCTTGAACTCAACACTTGTACAATTAATTCGACCAAGCTACTGACTTCCAATTACGAAACTTTCTGAATATTTGAAAAGTATGTCCCGAGTACATAATTTTAGGCTTTTGAATCACCCAAAAACCTTTAAAAACGAATAAGTTATCACCAAAACGATTTTTCTCAAAATCTGCCTAGGCATTAGCGACAGTTTTTGACAGTTAGCGACATATTTTGACAGTTTAGCGACAGTTTCTACCTACTCCGATTTATAAAAAAAACGATGTTTAAACCCTAAAACCCCCCATTAATTACCAAAACTAGAACCTAATTTATTTTAATTCCAGAAAATTAAAACTCTATTAATTACATGATTTTAACATATTTCACTAAATAAGAACAAAATTTTTAACCTAAGAACAATAACTTTAGGTGATCAAAACAAAAATATTTTAAAATAACCGAGTCATGCTTATATGTTAAAGAATTTATATTCCACCTTCTTTGAAACATGATCCCGACACTTCCTTATTTCATCGACTACCAACAACTATTTTTTTTTCAGTTTGCAAGTTCTATTTTTTTTCCATGTATAACTCGAAACAAAAGACATCGTTACCCCAAAAAGAAATCTCCACCATCTCAAAATCCTTCACGCCAAAAGTACCGTACAAACAAACACGTGAAATGAGGACCCGAGAAATGCGCTACTACAGAAGTTGAACATCTCAAAGAGAAACGAGCTAGCAACCATCCCAAGAATACAACCGGTAAGTAGAAAATATATTTACATACATAGGCATAAGCGTACATACACTCAAATCAATCCAACATATACTATACAAGCATGTATTAACTCTCTTTCATGCAATCATACTTGAAAGTCCAGTGGTGTTGTGGCACATATATAATTATGTAGGCCTCCATAATTATACATGTTCCCTTTCACCAATGTACTCCCTCCTATGATGACACTTATAAGAAGTTAATACTACACATAACACATAATCCAACAACTCACCAGCACATAACCACACAAGATAAGATCCAAAACCCCATGTATTAAAATAACATAGCCAATGCATGAAACACATAAACTCATAGTCCAACTGAACCAGCGTAGAAAAAATTCAAAATGTATAAAGAACATGAAAACATAATTAAGCGAAATCCAACAATGACTAGCGTATACGACCATGGTTCCACCCGCACTAATCAAAACTCGTAAAGAAAATAACATGTAGTTAAGTATGAACCATATTAATTCATAACCTAACAAATACTGCGAAAATAATATTCAAACACATCAACTACTATAAAATGCACACATACTCCTATGACGCCTATATGCAGGGACCCTTAAGCTATAGACTAGGCTACACGTCTAGGCAACCTAATTCTCTATAACCATTGTATCTGATACCATTCTGTCACACCCCACCATGGCGGAACATGGGGCGCGACGTATGGATATCATCACAACATGGCGTGTCTATAGAGATAACTATATGAAATAAGAAATGTCGTAAAAATGGTGACACGAAGGTCATGACAATATCTCAACAAATGCAAGGGGTCTAGCCGTCTAGGTAAGTAAGTAACAGTCCTACTTCTTACCCAAGACAACAAATAACATACCAAAACAATCATATGTGTGCCACAGTATCACTTATTAAAAAGAACAAACAAATAAAACTAAGAAGGAAACTGGGATTCTCCGTCTATATGCATTCCTAAGCTTCTCCAATCCTAGCCACTTATGTTCTCATGCTTAACCATAGTATCACCTGAAAGAGACACTAAAACACATCAACATAAAGTTGGTGAGAGTCATAGGTTTAGACTCCAACACAAGACAAGTCATAAGCTGTGAATACCATAAACCAATAAACATATGGACAATGCGCTACAATCATGTACTAACAACTAGCATTCAAGTTCAATCAATCATTAGAATTCCAAGGCATCACGCCTTACCAACAATCACAATTTCCAAGGCATCACGCCTTACCAACAATCACAATTTCCAAGGCATCACGCCTTACCAACAATTACAATTTCCAAGGCATCACGCCTTATCATTAACCATAGGTCCCATAGGCGCCCATACACCTATGTACCTTTCTAATCTAGATCACACACAAACAAGAATCACATAGCAGTTAATCACATAAATGTACACACAAGTCCATCTCAAACCTTAAAACATTCACAGCATTAATTTAGAAAATAATTCAACACAATGTCTCTTCCATCCCATCTGGAAGTCAAAAACAATAGTAAACATGGGACTATGAAACTCACCTGATAGCTTCTTCACAAGTCCTTGCACTAGCAACAAACTAACAAGCCAAAAACACGCAATTAATACACGAACCAATCACTAAGATGGCTCATTAACCTATGATCGACATCTAGCCTATTCCCACATATTTACCTCATTACCCTTCCTTAACAAGTCCTTAACTTGGTTAAGTTTAATAACTATCCCGTTCATATTTTACCCAAAACAGTCCCAGTTTTTAGGTCTCAAAACTTTAAGTCAAACATTCAATTAAACATACCCATGGTTTCTGTAAAAGGAATATTCATACCCTTACATATGTTGGCTAACACCTCCCACTTGCCCTAACCTTAAAGCTACTGGTAAGGCCCCGATATACATATATCTACTTTTGTCATTCCAGATTTCCTGATTTTAAACGTACTAAAAGTTTGTTACCATTAAGGGGTCTTACCCTAAACCAAAACCTTAGCCCAAGTGCAGATACCTACTACAATATATAAACCATCTCTCACGTTCGTGAGAAGATCCCAATGCAACCCTAAGTACCCCAAACAACCCAAAACTTAAAAAGAAAACAGGCTCGTGACGTATGGATATCATCACAACATGGCGTGTCTATAGAGATAACTATATGAAATAAGAAATGTCATAAAATGGAGACACAAAGTCATGACAATATCTCATCAAACTCAGGAGTCTAGGTAAGTAGGTAACAGTCCTACCTCTTACCCAAGACAAACAAATAACATAACCAAATAAATATATGTGTGCCACAGTATCACTTATCAAATGAAGAAATAAAAACTAAGAAGGAAACGGGGATATCCTTCTATATGCATTCCTACGCTCTCCAAATCCTAGCCACTTAAGTTCTCACGCCTACCCAAAGCATCACCTAAAAGAGACACTAAAACACGTCAACATAAAGTTGGTGAGTTTCATAGTCCCATGTTTAATATTGATTTTGACTTCCAGATGGGATGGAAGAGACACTGTGTTGAGTTATTTTCTAAATTGATGTTGTGAATGTGTTTGTGATTTGAGATGGACTTGTGTGTACATTATGTGATTAACTGCTATGTGATTCTTGATTGTGTATGATTTGGATCGGGGGACACTGTCGTTTCAGTTATTGTGGTTTGACAAGGTAGTGGCCTTGTGGTTTGAAAAGGTAGTGGCCTTGTGGTTTGACAAGGTAGTGGCCTTGGGATAGGTACATAGTGTGATCATCTGACAACCCTAGGTTTTATATTTGTCACTTGGTCTTACTTTTAAGTTATTTTATGTGTGCTTACTTGAATTGTGTGTTTACGTGTTTATTTTGTGTGAACGAGGTTGGTGTGGTTATCATTTATGAGTATTGAAGTACTCATAAGTAAATCGAGGAACAGTTATTTCATGTTCATGAGATCACAATTAGTGACTATGAAATGAAATGGTGATATTTTGGTGTTTACGTATACGTATAAGTATTATAGTAATAGTATTTTTTTAGGATTTACGGTTTAGTATTTAGAGGTCTCGAGTGAGGTAATTATCCATATGAATATTTTTCGGGATGGTTTTAAGTCATTTAGGACTTAGTTATAAAGTTTATTTAAAAATTTGAGATTTTTTTTAAAAGTGTATATTTTACGTCTTTTACGGTAATCGCGTAAAAACTGACTAGTTTTACGGTTTTGAGGTTTTGGAGGCTTTAGGAGCTGAAATAAATTAAGGAAAATTAAGGTAATATTATTAATACATATATTAATAACAAAAAGGGGAAAAAACGAATTTTAAGGGTGCATAGTCGGTTTTGGACGCAGAAAAGAAGGGAAAAGGGGAAAAAGTGGAAAAAAAGGAAAGTGGGCTTATTTTTGGACTAGGATTTTATGTACACCCTATATATTGTTTTTAATCACAATAAAAATTCACTATTATTCCCTGGAGATTAAAAAAATTCGTGGGTTTTCATGAGGGTTTTTAGGGTTCTTCATAATTTTGGGGGTTTTCATAAATCAAAGGTAAACCTTCATAACCCTTTTTAATTTAATTGTTTTTATGTTTTTATAATCATTCTTATGATGGAATTAGGGTTAGGGTTCATATAAAATCAGTAAATTAATGATGTTATAATCATAATATGATGATCATATAAATTAGGGCTTGTAATTAGAGGGATTAGGGTTAATTAATGAGGTTGATTTTGTTAAACCCGTTTTTAAAAACTGGGCAGATTTTGTGTCAATTGTTTTGATCATATCGGGAGTTCTATAAACTCTTATTTTACGATCCAAGTACCCCTGGAAATATATTTGAAGTGGCTTTCCAATGCAAGAAACGAGAACTAAATTGGAGGTCGGGAAGTGGGTAAACAACAGGTTACAACAGTCGGAGGTCAAAACAATTTTGAATTCATCCTGTTTTCTTTTTAAGTTTTGGGTTGTTTGGGGTACTTAGGGTTGCATTGGGATCTTCTCACGAACGTGAGAGATGGTTTATATATTGTAGTAGGTATCTGCACTTGGGCTAAGGTTTTGGTTTAGGGTAAGACCCCTTAATGGTAACAAACTTTTAGTACGTTTAAAATCAGGAAATCTGGAATGACAAAAGTAGATATATGTATATCGGGGCCTTAACAGTAGCTTTAAGGTTAGGGCAAGTGGGAGGTGTTAGCCAACATATGTAAGGGTATGAATATTTCTTTTACAGAAACCATGGGTATGTTTAATTGGATGTTTGACTTAAAGTTTTGAGACCTAAAAACTGGGACTGATTTAGGTAAAATATGAACGGGATAGTTATTAAACTTAACCAAGTTAAGGACTTGTTAAGGAAGGGTAATGAGGTAAATATGTGGGAATAGGCTAGATGTCCATCATAGGTTAATGAGCCATCTTAGTGATTGGTTCGTGTATTAATTGCATGTTTTTGGTTTGTTAGTTTGTTGCTAGTGCAAGGACTTGTGAAGAAGCTATCAGGTGAGTTTCATAGTCCCATGTTTACTATTGTTTTTGACTTCCAGATGGGATGGAAGAGACACTGTGTTGAATTATTTTCTAAATTAATGTTGTGAATGTTTTAAGGTTTGAGATGGACTTGTGTGTACATTTATGTGATTAACTGCTATGTGATTCTTGTTTGTGTGTGATCTGGATTAGAAAGGTACATAGGTGTATGGGTGCCTATGGGACCTATGGTTAATGATAAGGCGTGATGTCTTGGAAATTGTAATTGTTGGTAAGGCGTGATGCCTTGGAAATTGTGATTGTTGGTAAGGCGTGATGCCTTGGAAATTGTGATTGTTGGTAAGGCGTGATGCCTTGGAATTGTAATGATTGATTGAACTTGAATGCTAGTTGTTAGTACATGATTGTAGCGCATTGCCCATATGTTTATTGGTTTATGGTATTCACAGCTTATGACTTGTCTTGTGTTGGAGTCTAAACCTATGACTCTCACTAACTTTATGTTGACGTGTTTTAGTGTCTCTTTCAGGTGATACTATGGTTAAGCATGAGAACATAAGTGGCTAGGATTGGAGATGCTTAGGAATGCATATAGAAGGAGAATCCCCGTTTCCTTCTTAGTTTTATTTGTTTGTTCTTTTTAATAAGTGATACTGTGGCACACATATGATTGTTTTGGTATGTTATTTGTTGTCTTGGGTAAGAAGTAGGACTGTTACTTACTTACCTAGACCCCTTGCATTTGTTGAGATATTGTCATGACCTTCGTGTCACCATTTTTACGACATTTCTTATTTCATATAGTTATCTCTATAGACACGCCATGTTGTGATGATATCCATAAGTCGCGCCCCATGTTCCGTCATGGTGGGGTGTGACAGAAATGGCCCCATAAAGTCGATACCCCATACGTCAAAGATTTCACATTCTTGTATGAAATTTTGAGGCATCTCATCTTTATGTGTGATCTTGCCTTGGTGTTGGCTAGCATCACAATGCTTAACCATTTCGTGAGCGTCACGATAAATGGTGGGCCAATAGAATCCAGAGTCAAACACTTTCTTAGCGGTGTAGTTGGGACCAAAGTGACCACCGGTGGGTCCTTTATGGCAAACATCAAGGATTTGTAAAGCTGCCGGCCCATCAACACATCGACGAATGATTAGATCAGCACATTGTTTGAAGAGATAAGGGTCATCCTAGAAGTAAGTTTTAACATCTTTAAAGAACTTCTTCTTTTGTTGGGATGTTAACCCTTTGATGAGAATACCACCCGCTAAGTAGTTTGCAATGTCCGCAAACCACGGGGTCTCATCAAGGTTGGAATGAATAGACATTAAGGTCTCAAGGGGAAAAGAGTCATTGATCTCTTGATTCAGATGATCCCCTTGATACGGATCCTCAAGTCTACTCAGATGATCCGCTGCTAGGTTTTCGGCTCCCTTTTTATCACGAATTTCGATTTTAAATTCTTGAAGGAGCAAAACCCAACGAAGAATTCTTGGCTTAGAATCTTGCTTGTTCAACAAGTACTTCAACGCGGAGTGGTCGGTATACACGATGGTGGTGGAAAGGACAAGATAGGGGCGGAATTTTTCAAACGCATACACTACAGCTAAAACCTATTTTTTGGTAGTGGTATAATGCAATTGAGCCCCTGTCATTGTCTTGCTAGCATAGTGGATTGGTTGGAAGTGTTTGTTCACTCTTTGGCCCAATACTGCTCCAATAGCAAAGTCGCTAGCATCGCAGATCAACTCAAAAGGTAGCTCCCAATTAGGGGTAACCAAGACCGGTGCCTTAGTTAGCTTATCCTTAAGAAGATTGAAGGCTTCAAGACACTCTTTGGAAAAGATGAAAGTAGTATCTTTTTCCAAGAGGTGGGTCATCGGGCGAGCGATTTTAGAGAAATCCTGAATGAAACGACGATAGAAGCCGCATGACCCAGAAAACTTCTCACATCCTTCACGGTTGAAGGTGGACGTAATTTGGCTATGACATCCACTTTAGCACGGTCCACTTCAAGACCGGCTTTAGAGATTTTATGTCCCAACACAATGCCTTCTTTTACCATGAAATGGCATTTTTCCCAATTCAGAACAAGGTGAGTGTCTTCACACCGCTTAAGCATACGTTCTAAATTAGCAAGGCAAGAAGAGAATGAATCACCATAGACCGAGAAATCATCCATGAAGATTTCCATGGTTTCTTCAACCATGTCATGGAAGATAGCCATCATACACCTTTGGAATGTCCCAGGAGCATTGCACAAGCCGAAAGGCATTCTTTTGTAAGCAAATGTTCCATACGGACAAGTGAATGTGGTTTTCTCTTGGTCTTGGGGATCGATGGGTATTTGAAAATAAACCGAGAAACCGTCTAAAAAGAAGTAATAGTCATTACCCGCTAGACGTTCAAGCATTTGGTCCATGAAAGGAAGGGGAAAATGATCCTTTCTCGTAGCATCATTGAGTTTGCGATAGTCTATACAAACTCTCCACCCTGTAACGAGACGAGTAGGAATCAACTCGTTGTTTTCGTTGGAAACAACGGTGATTCCGCCTTTCTTAGGCACACAATGGACGGGACTAACCCACGGGGAATCCGAGATAGGATAGATCATGTTGGCATCAAGAAGTTTGATAACCTCTTTTTTGATAACGTCATGGATCTTAGGATTCACCCTTCTTTGGCTTTGAAGGATAAGGTATATCGGATGAAGATGAAGTCTTTAGGGGAGTAGGATCACTCACAACCGCGGGTGGTGGGGGAATGGGGTAAGAAGGTAAAGGAGGTGAAGAAAGTTGTTCTTTTCCTTGTTCACAATCACGGGTGGAGGTGTAGGAAGCTCGGGTTCCGTATAACCTTTTCCACTACGAGTGGTGATTGCTTTCATCTCCCCTCGTGGATTAGCAACGGTGTTACTCGGAAGAGTACCCGAAGAAGAGGGTTGATTACCTTGGAAAAGCGAACCGATCATATCACGTATATTATCCGCTTGAGTGCTGAAAAGAGTCTCTCATGTCTGCGCGAATATCATTGCTTTGTTTCGCCATGTCATTCCTTAGCTCGGCTCGAATATCACTCCCTTGTTTCGCCATGTCTCCCTCCAAGTTGATGAATTGACTTTGAAGATTCGTCACCATCTCTCTATTAGTCCTCATGAACGTCTCGATGTCTTGATTCAACGCCGTTGGTTGATTGAGAGGTGGAGCTTGGTAAGCTTGAGAATTTCCTTGAGGTAGATATGGGTTTCTTTGGGATTGATATTGATTGTTAGCACGAGGTTGGGTTTGGTTATTTCGGTTATAGCTTTGTTGTTGGTTTTGGTTTTGAGGAGTAAAACCTGGTGGTGCAAGATAGTTGTTTGAACGATAACTTAGCAAGTTACGGTCTCCTTGAGGACGAGCTTGATAGCCTCCCGTGGGATAAGTACCGTATGCCGCGTTAACGTTTTCACAAAAATTGCCTTGAGTGAAAGGACAATCATTGTAAGAATGAGGACCACCACATGTGCCACAAGAAATAGCAACGGATTTAGCTTGTTGAGTGTGGTTATTAGCCAAAATTTGCATATTTTTGCTCATTTCGATAATGGCTCGTTCCATGGCAGACATGTCGGTGGTGGAAGAAGTAGATGAAACATTGACTCTCGGATTAGATCTTGAGGATGCGGATGAATCCCAATTCTTGTGGTGAGTAGTCATGTTTTCAATCAATTCTACACTTCTCTGGTCTCCTTTTCATAAAAGTACCACCGGCGGCGGCGTTGATCGTGTCACGATCACGAAAAGTGAGACCATTGTAGAAAGTATCAATGAGAGTGACGGGGAGCATGTTGTGATTTGGACAACGGTAAATCAAATCATTGTATCGTTCCCAAGCATCAAAGAGCGATTCATCATTGTCTTGCATGAATCCACTAATTTAGTTACGAAGGCTCGTGACCATGGATGGTGGGAAGTAGCGCGACAAAAAGCGTTGAGTCATATCGTCCCAAGTATGAATAGAATTATTTGGGAGACGGTCAAACCATTTTTCGGCATGGTGAGAAAGCGTGTGTGGGAATAGTTGAAGGCGAAGTACATCCATAGAAACACCGGGCATCTTCATGCTTTGAGTAATGGTAATGAATTTGTCGAGGTGCTTGTTGGCATCATCATCAGGCAATCCACGAAATGGATTAGTTTGCACTTGTTGGATCATGTGATGCTTCAACGAAAACTCCTGAGCCGTGATTTGCATCGGCGCAATCGGGCCTCCACGTCCGTTCATAGTGGGTTGACACAATTCCTCCATTGTTCGTAAATCAGGTAGGGGAACATTGTTGTTGTTGTTATTGTTATTCAAATTGGGTAGAGGTGGGTTATTATTGTTATTATGAACACCAGCCATATCTAAATCTTCACGAGTCTCGGGCTCAGAATAATTTGAAGATCTAGTACGCATACACATGCAGAAGAAAAATATACAAAGAGAAAATCTATATAATCTTTTTGGTGCAAAACCTTAGGAAAAGAATTGCTTTTATTGATTTTTTTAATGTTTTTGTATTTTTGAAAAGTTTTTAATTTTTGTGGATTTTTGAAAATTTTTAGCAAAGAAAATAACGTTCTTAAAAGAACGGGTCCCAAAATTCAATGCGTCTCTCACTAGAAACCGTTAATCTTAACGAAAAGAGCCGGCAGCGGCGCCATTTAATACCTAGGTTTTTGGCTAAGTATAAAATCTTATATCGTCCGATCTTTTCGAATTGATTTCCAGTCTAAAGTGCGACTCAATTGTCTTTTGGTGAACAAGAGAATGGTTTGTTTTGATTATCTATTTTAAACTAAAAGCAAGTATGGAAATGACATTGAGAAAAGTAGAAGCTTTTAAGAATTTAAACTAGAAAGTTATTTGGAAAAACACTTAAAACATAAAACTTTGTAAAACTTTAAAACTTAAAAAACTTAGTCTATCGGAATATAACAAGTCCTTTCTATCGGAATGCACCAAAGTTAAATCCATCGGAATATAATTAAAACAAGTCATCGGAATATCAAAGTCCATCCTGTCGCAATGATGGCAATCGGAATGTCCTAGATCGCAATGTCCAGATCGGAATATTCTAAATACCTCTGTCGCAATGTCCAGATCGGAAAGTTGTAAACTAAAATTTGGCAGAGTTTCGTCTTAAAAAGGACCTTAGTCCCGTCGGAATATGCAATCGCAATGAGCGATCGCAATCCCAGATCGGAATAAGGGGGAAGTTACCAAGTGATCGCAAAGTAGAACCACAATGGGTTATTGCGGTCTAAACAAACAATCCGTCGGAATGTTGAAATCCCTAAGATTGCGATAAGCACAAAAGTAATCCGAAATTGATGAAAAGCAAAGATTCAATAAGCACTAACAATAAGCTGCCTTATCCGAATCTTAAACAACTCAAAAAGCTTGAATTTGACAACTTTTAAAACATAAAAGATCAAAAAATTTATGAAAGGAACTTTAAGACGACTAAAACTTTTAAGAAATCCGAAAACCAATAAGCTAAAACTTAAAATAAGCCTATAAGCATAGAGAGCTTATAGCTTATACGTGTATGAGCTTATGTAGAAACAAGAAAGATTAACCTTTAATCACGAAAACATCAAATCAAACGAATGTAGCATGAATTTTGGATCTAAAGATAAAGTAAACCAAGAAATGTAGAAGGAGATTAAAGAACTTAAAAGTTAACTTGAACTTGATTAATGGAATCCAAAATACAAAAAGCTTAAATTTGAAAGATTAAAAGAAAGAAAAGATGAAAGACTTAGTGAGAGAAAGTTTAGAACTTTCTCTCTCTAAAAACTAGAAAGGAAAAATTAAAAGTGCAACTAGCTAACCACCCTCCTAATGTGATTAGGAGGATATTTATAGGCCAAGTGGGAGGTGAATGTGTGGTGTGCTTCCTTTTTTTTTTCTCGACTCGATTTAATTTTTTGTCTTTCTCGACGTCGTCTCGGGATTTGAACTCGTCTTAATAATTTTCTTCTATAATTTAGACTTGAGTTCTTCGACTTCATTAAACTTCCGTCTTTAGACTTTTCTTCGATAAATCTTCAGAACAGGTCTTGGACATCCGTTCTTTAAACACTCTTGATCTCTTGACTTCGTCTTTTCTCGTTTTCTTCGATAAAAGCCCGCGAAAGCCCGTGTTTTTTTCCTTTTTCATCTTTTGGTCCTAAAACACAATAAAAACACAAACCACGCATAATTCCGACTTTTACGACATAAAATACACGTTTTGATCTTGTTATTATTGGAAATAAGTGATAAAAGAATAAGTGTTTTCACACTTATTACTAACCCATCAATAACTGGGGGCGACAATAGAGGTGAAAATAGTATGAGAAAGAAAATACCAACAGATCCAAGTAACTATATCTCAAACATCAAACCCAACCGCCATCAACCCATCAAAGATCAGGGGCAAAAATCATGGTCAAAAGACCATCACAAAGAAAAGAACAACAGATCCAAGTAAACCTATGTCGAACATCACCAAACCATCATAGATCGTGGTCAATAACCATGGCCAAAAGACCATGCAAATTGAAAAGAAACTCAGATCTGGAAAGTTTCCATATCGTGAGAGAGAAAACGAACGAGGGATAATGAATGTGTGAATGACCAAAGACCTTCTGGTCTAGCAGTATGGAGGTTTTATCCTCCTAGGCAATGTCTCAAGTTCGAGTCCTGTCTAAGGCGATAGGAGTTTCCTCCTGCGTGTGTAAAGGGAAGGGTGTCATTGCGTTCTAGGTTGAACCCAACCTGGTTGTGTGGGCTCGCTACATCTTCTGGGCTAGAGGCCATGTAGCCATAATTGTTGTTCTAAAAATATGTGTGTGTGTGAATGCAGAACGTGTATAAGAAATAATATAATATTTGTGAAATGGATATTATATTCGTTCACTGTTCATAACACACACAAAGTATATATGATAAACGTATATATGTTATAATGACTAAAGTCAAACCCTGATCGAATCGAAAAAAATGGAACCGGATCGAGAGTGATTTAGCCCAAAATCATGAATCGCGGACCGGGTCAAATGTGTTTGGTTCAGTTTAAGAAGAAATAATGGTCGCTTATACATAGAATTGAATGGGACCAGTGACTGAACGCGAGATAAAATGTGAGCCGATAATCAAATCAAAATAGTTTGGTTTGTTTTCTCATTTATGTTTGATTCGCGATCGTTATGCTCAGTTCTACTAGTAACTATTGCGTCCGTAGATTATTAGTTTGTAAAAACGTTAAAGTGGTATCTAAGGTAATGTTTGATAACAACTTAATATGTCTTAATTGAAAAATAGGCTAGTAAATTAAATCACTTTAAACATGTTTGTTTGGGGCTGAAAATTAATACATGACTTTTTAGAAAAAGCCACATATGAGAGGGTCTTTGTATTAAGTCGTGACTTATTATTATAAGTTTACATTATTAGCCTCTCACTCTTAATACTTATTTTATATAAAAGGGTATAAAAGTATTTTTCTTTAATTCAGACACTTTATTCAGCACACAAAACAACCACATATATAATGTTCTACAAACAGACAACATATATTTAAAGAGACATTTTAATTTAACAGAACTTAATAAATATCAAACAAACAGGCCCTAAGTGATATGGCGTTTCATGTGTTTATAGAAATGACTAATGGCATATTTATATTTAGAGGTGGCAAAACGTGCAGGCAGACGGGCACGGGCAAACGGGCGACAGGCTAAATGGGCGACGGGCTAAACGGGCGCGGGTAAAACGGACGGGCTAAACAGGCGCAAACTAAAGCGGGGAAAAAACATATAAAAACGTAGAAATAAAAAATATAAAAACTTGTTTAAAAGTCGGGGATAAAAATTAAATATAAAGATTCGTCGAGTAGTTAATTAGTATTTTACATGAGCGTTCATTTAGTTTTTTATATATGCGCCCTTTTAGCCTATTAATAATAATGAATGGGCAAAAAGTGTCTCATCTTTTTGAAAAATAGACAAAAAATGTTTATATTTATAAAATAAACAAGATTTGACAACTCTACTTATATTTGAGTGAGCAATAAATTATCTATTTTTATAGGTTTCGTACCTATTTGCTAGGCCTAAAACCAATTAACAAACAATTATGTTGGATCAAAGATAATGTGTGTTTGGTTTTTTTTTTGAAGAGATTAGAATTGTATTTGAATTTGATAATGGTTTGAAAGAAAAGTAGAAATTTTTTTACGTATATTATATAATTATTTATATATAAACTAAAATATATAAGTTAATTTCGAAAATATAAAAAAAAATAACAAATAAATGTATGGTTTGGAAAAATGATAAGATAAAAACTAAAATCCTCATTGCAATCTCTATATCCACTACCATAAAATCTAATTAAAATGTTCTACTACCCACCAAGTGTTTGTGAAAATGTCTCAACCAAAAAACATACATAAAACTCATTATCCTTTTCATTACAAATCCATATCCCGTATTTACTTTCTTGTTTTTTTTTTAATAACATCCTCATCTATTTCTTCGGACGGTATTTGGCCGTGCCCGTTTAGGGGCTTTCATTGTTGCCTGGATGGTGAAGTGGGGAATAAAGGGTTTCCTCGTTTGATTTCTCATCTCAAGAGACTACACCTTTCGTGCAATGAACGTAAAGACGCATTACGCGAGGCTATCTCCATGGACCATATATTATATATGGCTCTTGAGGATACTTTGAAGGCATTTGGCCAATGGCTTTGTGGGAAGTGTATGGATTTACATGCTGTAAGTCGGGCTTGTCATCACAAAGATGGTGTGGTTCGTCTTTCTAAAGGGCCCGATGACACGAGTGGTCATATTGTTGGCATTTTGAAGCCTTCTAATAAAGATTCTGAGATAAACGTAACCGAGGGGGTTGCTTTGGATGTTGAGCTTCTTGATCGTGTTTTTAAATTGCCTATCACTATTGTCAAAAGTATTCCTCATGGTTGTCGTCTGGCTTTTTCTCAGGCTTTTAAAACAGTTCTTTACAAGGTGGTTGCCCAACCTGATTCTGTTGCAGCATGGGTCAAGTTGTTACTTTTCCCACGATGTACGTTACAGGTGTATAAGCCCAAAAATATACAAGAACGTAGGTCTGGAAATAGGAAATCCTTGCAACAAAGCTATATCTTGAAGTCACTAGCCACATGGGGGGAAGATGACGGTATTGAAACGTTAGTTAAGAGGATGTTTGATGGTTCTGGGTCAGGTCCGTTGGACCAGGGTGGAGGTGATTTTATGGAGGAGACAACATCAGTCAATGCCAACATCAAGCAATGTCTGCGCAAGGTCGCGGATGGGCACTTTACAGCAGCAGTGAAAGTGTTATCCTCTTCCGGTGTAGCTCAATACTGCGTTGATACCATTAAAGCCTTGGAGGCTAAGCATCCTTACAAGCCTCCCCTATCCATGCCGAGCAACACATTTTCTGAGCCTCCCCTTGTAGCAGGAATTGATTATGTCTTTGGTTGTATTAAATCATTTCCTAAAGGTACTTCATGCGGTAGAGATGGTTTAAGGGCTCAACATATCTTAGATGCCTTATGTGGAGAGGGGTCTGCTATCGCCGCAGATCTCTTAAAGGTCATCACCTCGGTCGTTAATTTATGGTTAGCGGGGAGGTGTCCGCTAATCTTGGGAGAGTTTGTTGCATCTGCTCCTCTCACACCTCTCCTTAAACCAGATAACGGGATTCGACCTATTGCAGTAGGCACTATATGGAGACGTTTGGTTTCCAAGGTTGCTATGAAAGGTGTGGGTAAAGAAATGTCAAAGTACCTTTCTGATTTCCAGTTTGGAGTCGGAGTGTCGGGTGGCGCTGAGGCTGTGTTACATAGCGCTAATAGGGTGTTGAGTGAATACCATAATGATGGGTCTCTTGCAATGCTCACTGTGGACTTCTCAAATGCTTTTAACCTTGTGGATAGATCGGCATTACTCCATGAGGTTAGGGTGAGGTGTCCCTCTATTTCTTTGTGGGTGGATTTCTTATATGGGCAGGCAGCGAGATTATATATTGGAGACACATATATTAGGTCTGCCACAGGGGTGCAACAAGGTGATCCATTAGGACCTCTTCTTTTCGCTCTTGTATTACATCCGCTTATACATAATATCAGAGACAACTGTAACCTTCTTCTTCATGCTTGGTATCTTGATGATGGAACCGTTATTGGAGAGTCAGAAGAGGTTGCCAAGGTGTTAGACATTATAAAGGTGAATGGTCCAGGTTTGGGTCTTGAACTCAATATCAAGAAAACAGAGGTATTTTGGCCCTCATGCAATGGTGTGAAGCTCCGTGATGGTTTGTTTCCTATGGATATTCGGAGGCCGTCTTCGGGTGTGAAGCTTCTTGGGGGAGCTGTTAGTAGAGATGCCAATTTTATTAGAGAGATGGCCATGAAGAGAGCCGTGAATGCTGTTGATTTGATGAGTCTTCTTCCACAGTTACATGACCCGCAGAGTGAGCTCCTTTTACTTCGATGATGCATGGGTATTTCCAAACTCTTTTTTGGGTTAAGGACCTGCCAACCTGCACACATGGAGGATGCAGCCTTGTTCTTTGACAAGGGTTTGCGCGGGTCAATCGAGAACATAGTGGTTTGTGGAGGGCCCTTCTTTGGAGACTTACAGTGGCGACTTGCCTCTTTACCCATTCGTCTTGGTGGTTTGGGTTTGTACTCGGCAAAAGAGGCCTCCTCATATGCTTTTGTGGCCTCGAGGGCCCAATCTTGGGTGTTACAAGACCACATCTTACGTGATAGTGGTATATGTGGTAGGGATGATGATTATGCTTCTGCTTTAGCTTGCCTACGTGATACGATTCCAAGCTTTGATTCTAGTTGTTTCACTAATAAGGATACCGCCCCTTCTAAAACCCAACAAACATTGGCGACTACCATTTTTAGTGAAATAGTCAAGGATATGGAGGTCCACTTTGACATGACTTTGAGGCAGAAAGCAGTTTTTGAGTGTTTACGCGCATCACATGCTCAGGATTTCCTACTAGCTATCCCTATAAACGGGCTCGGTCAACATATGTCACCAGTGGAATACCGTTCTATTCTTAAGTATCGCCTCATGATCCCATTATTTTCGGCTGATACAATATGCCCTGTTTGTCGCTAGGCATGTTTGGATTCTTTTGGGGAACATGCGGTTCATTGTAAAGAGCTCTCGGGCTTCAAGTATCGACATGATATGGTTAGGGACGTTCATTTTGACATATGTAGGCGTGCTGGCATCTCCGCCAAGAAAGAAGCACCTGTGAACTTCTTGACTGACCCGTTAGATGGAAGATCCACACTCAGACCGGCGGATATTTTGGTTTTTGGATGGGCTGGAGGAAAACATGCGTGTGTTGATCTGACTGGGGTTTCTCCTCTAGTGGGGTTGGGTAGCCGTTTTACAGCGGGTCAGGCTGCTTTGAAAGCCGCCTCATGCAAAGTGACAAAACACGAAAAATCATGCATTGAAAATCAACACGTGTTTATTCCTTTTGCATTTGATACCTTCGGTTTCCTTGCACCTGAAGCGGTGGAGCTTCTGAAGAGAATTCAGCGCGTTATGAATAGCAATGTTATGACACCTAAATCCACAGATGTGATTTTTCATAGAATTAGTTTCGCTATTCAAAAAGGGCTTGCGGCGCAGCTTGTTGCTCGCTTGCCTTCTACAGCTGTGTAATTAAATCTGATACAATGAAAAATATGTGAGAAATTCATAAAGTATGAGATACTTAAGGTGGATTAGTCTTGAAAAAAAAAATAAAAAAAATAAAAAAAAAATAAAAAAAAAAATAAAAAAAATAAAAAAAATTCTAACTGGTTAATTTCATTATAACCCAATAATTCATTAACAAGGCTTCCTAAAAACCTGCTCCCTCTTTTTTTTTCTTTTTTTTTATCGTCTGCTCCCTCATTGAGTGAGCCAAAATACCCCATGATTATATATAAATATAATCAATTAGCGATTGGTTTACAGAGTTTTTAGAGCTTTTTAATTTATTGTAATAACACTTTTTTTATAAATCCTGAGTATCTTTTAGTAGAATATTCTTTATTCTTAAGAAAAACATTAATTAAGTATACTCCACATAAGCAAGGTCAACAATTGTCTTACTATTCAAAAGGCAAACCAGGTATGTTCCAAAAAAAAAAAAAAAACCCAGGTGAAAATTGTAACTAGAATGCATTTCTAGCTAATCGTCTTGTTCAGGGTGGACCTAGGAGGGTTTTCGGGTTCACGGAATTCCAATGGCAATTTGTTACGTAATATAAATTTTTACTAAAAATTTCGATTTATTTAAAATGAACCCGATGCTAAATATATATGTTATGTAAAAGAAATATGCACTTGATGATTTAGTGTTTTAGGTCCGCCCTGGTCTTGTTGTACAGAAAGATATATCCACCTACAAAAACAATTACCTATGAAGGGGCGGAGTTAGGGGTTTGATAAAAATCTTGATTTTGTCAAAACGAATCCGGTCAAAAATTATGTGTTATATAAATATTTGTATTTAAAATTTTGTGCATGTGATGATTTTATGCTCCGGATCTGTACCTCACCCGATGCATTAGTCTCCGAAAATTAAGTTTCTGCAGTGATAGATCGCAAGTTCGCAACTCTCCTTGTTCATGTATTATCGACAACATTTTTTTATGGCGTTGTGTGTTTATACTTTCAATAATTATTATGAAATAACATTTTTTATAGTGTTAGATCTTCCTTAAGATGAATAATATTTCACATGACAGTAGTGTAACAAATTCTCAGCATCCTCAAAGAACTACGGGTAAATCGCAAAGTTGACAAGAAAATTTTCTCAGTAACAGTCCCAAGTAAAACACAAACATGGAAACACACATGTATCACAAGACGCGTAGTCCATATGCTTTTCTCTCATCATGGTTGAAGTACTTTACATTCTTGCTCTCATACGAACGGTACTAATGATTCTTCGAAAAACATAACTCACTGACAACAAAAATGTGTCTATCAAGTTCAAACATGAAGATTCACAGTACTAAATGCTAGACAGTATGTGAAGCTGGTCCTTCAATAATCTTACTGATGAAGCATTGTCGCCATCGCGTTTTGGCTTCTAGATTTAATGTACAAACCAGTTCAGGGACCAAATTACTGATTCAATTCAAACATTTATGAATCTCAGATGAGACAAAAATATACAACAATCTTACAAGAATGAGACATACAATGAATCTAGCTAAACAAAGTTTTTAGCTTATTTGTGTCATGATTCAGATGTATTACAGTATTAATTAACTTATTCTCATTAAAAATATATAAGTAACTTACTAGTTAAAGTACTTAATATGATCATGAACACTCTTGGCGCACGTTGGAAGCAACAGCTCTAGCCCAAAACTTGAGATGTGCTTTCATATCTTCTGATAAATTCTTTTCTGCTAATCCTCCTGGAATCAACGGCGCTCCGCCAGTTTTGTTCTTTGTGCTTTTGCTTTTGCTTCTGTTTCTGTCCATCTTTCTCACATCATTAATCTTTTCTTGATATGACTCAGGTGTCGTTTGCATGTTTTCCGTCACTGCCTGCAAAACAAAACTCTAGTTATGCCTATAAATCTTAATATACGATACAAATGTACAATCTTATGCACGAGTATGTAATATGGACTGTTATACGTACCTTGGATGTTGGTTTAGGTGGAGTTGATGTATGTGAAGAGTTCATGGATGCTTGCCTTATCAGTCTACCTAAACTAAACTCACGTTCTTGATCTTCTTCATCTTCTAGATCGCTTAAAGAAGTTGACGACTTGGAGAATGTTCGTGTCAAATCTTGACTTGGCTCTTTTGTTAGGAAAGATTTTGGTTCTGTTGAGTGTGGCAAAGATGGTCTCCTTGTTAGACTAGGAGGAGCAACGGGTGGTTGCTTTCTTGAAGAACAGTGTGAGCTTTTACGCTCATTCTTCATGATGGCTTTTTCTTGATCGTTAGGACTTGGGTTAGGATTTTCCATAAGAAATGTTGGCAAAGATGGTGTTCGGGTTAGACTTGGAGTGATAGGAGGTTGCTTTCTTGATTTAAAGCCTGAGATTTTGTCCTCATTCTTGAGAACGTGTTCTTGAGTTGAGCGTAAGGGAGGGTGAGGATAAGATTTAATAGGAGAACAAGAACTAGAAGCAAGATCAGAATAGCATCTTGATATACTTCTTGGTTTAGTATCAAGCAAGTTTCCAAAGAACCAACTATCTTCCAACAGATCACTAGCTTCTTCCATACCTTCAAACGCACAAAATTGACCAATCTTTATGAATAATGATCTGAAACGAAACTTATGTTTCAATGCTGGAATAAGCTGTCCATATAGATGGTTATGATTGGAGAACTGAGTGAGATACACTCATGTGGCTTTGAGATTGATTCGAATTTAAACAAATGCTTCTGAATCTGTCAAGACCCGCCTTTTTTTAATACAAATAAGCGCGCAAAGAACGTAAGACCAAAAGCGACATTAGTTTTGTTTACAAGTATACATGACAATGTGCATGAATATATATGGAAGAGTGATTGTTTATTAACTGATTGGAGGTTGGGAGATGAATATGAAAATGTATAATGCCAGCATCTACCCATGTGCAGGTTCTTTGTTTATGGTCTACTATAGTACCACAATCATATTAAGATATGAAAATAAGACTTCCTTCATATGGGTCTCTCCCATTCTCATAAATAGCTTTTTGTCACCATTTGCATTATTCAATGGCGTTATGGATACTTGAGGAGTGTTTGGATAAACTTATTTCAAAGCTTGCCGACTATTTCACGACGCAATGATCTCAAGAGAGCTATTGGGGCGCGCTTATTGGCTTATTTAGGAGGAATTTTCTCTGCGCTTATTATATTTTTTACAGAGTTGTTTCAAATAGGCTAACCCAAACACGCCTTAGAGAGTTAACATGACTACAAAACCCACACATCGTCTAATGTTCAGGAAGAGAGTATTGTGATCTAATCCGGACATGAATATTACAGCTGGTTTAAGAATCTTCACTGTGCATAACCTTGTTAGACATTTTAGACAAACGACATATACTAAGAAAGCCGGTTAGATAAAGGCACTCTATAGATGTCTTAAAATGCAGTTAAATAGGTCCAAAAAAGAGTCTTGGAACTTTGTTACAATCAATCCAAAATTGTGTTCTCGCAACAAAAGTACCCCACTAGAACATTTTAAAAGAGCCAAACATTTATACATCCAAACAACTATAGTCAAAGATTAACGGCCTACGAGTCATGTGATTGCATAATACGTTGTTTCTTAATCTTCATCTTCATCTGAATCCAATGTGAAATCTTCTACGACATTTGGTCGTTCAGTTTGCTCAGCCATAGTGCGATATTCCGCAATTTCAATCATTAACAAGGGGTCACATACCACTTTTTCTGCAAGAAGGATTTTAGGACATGCTGAAAAACGAGAGAAAATGGTCAGGAATGGAGGAAAATCTTAAATGTTAGTATAAATTATTAACAAGGTTTAAAATAAATGTACCTGCCACTGGACATACAGGCTGGCCATGTTTAGACCTTATGTATTGCACGATAACTGCCTTCTCGTATATATGCTTGCAGTCAATACTGTAAGATCATACCATAATGAGATCGATATAACAAACATAAAGCTAGAAATTTTAAGATGTTTTCATTTTTATCCTATATCATTTGAGATGAATGAAATGCAGATATGATTGTGGGTAAAATGTATCCATCACATTAGATGCTAAAATACGTCTGCAAATATATAACTAACCACTATATGATCAAATAATAGACAGCTTCTGATCTAACCAGCAACTAAAGAAAGTGTGAATGTATGAGCATGAGCACCAACAATTTGTAAAATAACAAATTAAGCTGCAGAAGATCTTGGCAGTGTTTAAGATGAAGGCGAAATCTATCTGGAGCAAACGAAATCTTAAACTAGATAAAATGACTGCGCAGAGTAGCTGGTCAAAACGACTGCGCAGGGTAGCTGGTCAAAACGACTGCGATGACACAAAATTCTTTTTAGTTTGGGCCGGGTTAATCCACATACCACTTTCACCGTTTTAAAGCAGATAAAATGGGTGGGCGCGGGCGTAGTGGGTAGCGGGTCAAAACAAGTTCGGATGACAACAAATTATTTTCAGTTCGGCTGTTTGATCCACATGCACCTTTTCCCCTTTTTTTCAGAAGAATCATAAATGCTAAAAACATAAATGTATAATCTAAATTAGGTTATATGCGTAAGAAAAGACTTCGAAATTTTGTTATTTGATCCTTTGACATAATACTCAAACCAAATGGGCCTATTCGTAAGTAACTGTATTGGCACCTCTACTCTAGACAAGGTTGTGCACTTGTGCCCATGAGATGTAAACATGGTTTTAAAATGCTGCTTTGCAGAATCAAAGTATGTTGTATCTACCGGATAACACATACCGAGTGGCGTACTATATATAACACTTATAACTAAAACCCAAAAAAAAATTGCTTGTGGTATTAGAACGACACAGAAATTGAGCTTATATGTGATACTTGATTAAAAGGCTTGTATATGTGTTACTCTTTACTTGCATTATGTATGCAAACACAAAATTAACTGCTGAAAGCACATCACGAGTATAATAAATAATACTAGAAGTAAATAAAATGGAAGAGATCAAACCTGCGAACAGGTTCTGAGAGTTCAGTGACAGGTTTTCCACTTAGCGGACAAGTATTATTCAAAAGGATGTTTTGTGTACTGGTCATTACAATATCTTCCTGTTCTTCACCAGGCATCGGTTGTCCAGAATTATGCACATTCTGTAACAAAGGAAACGAGTCAAACAACAACTTAGCATTAAAAAACTTCAACATACTGAAAAAAGAAGACCCGGAAATTATGTTTTCTTTAAGATTGGGCCAATTCGGTTATTTGTTCACTTAACTTCGTGCTTCAGTGCCCTTTTTTTTCCAGATGAGGTGTACCAAACTAGTCTATCTTGATAAAGGATAATAATCAAACTAATTAATTTCAGAAAAGTAAAATTACCAATATAACCCATTTCAAAAGAAGTGTAGCTACTAGGTCGGTGCGAAAACAAACCACCAACCTACGTATGCTGCCATACTATAACATTAGATCCCAAGAAAAAGATACCTTGATACATGACTTGCAACTTAGACAGCAATAACTAAATTTATACCAAAAGTCAAATGCATCAATTAATCATGTAACAAGACCAATCAGGGCCCGGGTACATGGATTAAAACTTCATACAGCACAATTTAAAACATCTTTAGCTCTTGACATAATACATACGATTTCCCAAAATGCGCTTAGACTAAGAAATTCAAAAAAGTGTTAAAGCCTTAAAGGTACAGACACTTTACCCATATAGCTTCTCTGAATTGGCGTAATAACTGATTAACTTGTGAAGAAGCTGGTGAACGGCGTTTTGTTTTTGCCATCTCATTGTCTATCAGTTTCTTGAAGTCAGTCGGCTGCAATTTAAGTTAATCAGCAAAATTTGTACTAAATATAATAAACAAAATCCAACCACAAAGCAGCAGATATTTAGAACTAAGAAGCGAGTAAATAAACTGCAAATGGGTAAAAATGACCAAGTCCCAAATACCTGTTGCGTCGGCTGATAGGTGTTTCCAACAGAATCAATTGCAGAAGACAGATTAGCACATTCCTCATAAGACTTTAGTAATTCGATAAACTCAGCTTCAAGCTCCTTCACCTGTAATCGTGTCACATCTAGGTACTATTTAACTTTCCTATATAGCAAGATGTTATATTATTGTATTCGCAAATTACGTGGTAGTTGCACAAAAATGTAACAAACTTTCACAAATTTGACATTGTATACGATACATTTTTTAACCATTGTATGCAAGTAATGTAACATCTTTAACTTACATATACATGCAACTATATGTGATCATATAACATGATAACAAATGGTGTATGTCAAGGGGTGTTTGCGATTGCTTATTATAATCACTAATTTGTTTTAAAGTAATAATAAAATGTAAAAAAATATAAAAAGGAAATTTTGCTTGCAAATGATCAGATTGGCAGTTTGAATAAGCTACCTTCAAACATGCTGAATATTGCTGATGTAATGAACCAAAAACATAATACACAAATAAACAGTTTTAGAGGCTTAGGGAGTGTTTGGGATTACTTATCTGAAGTGTTTATCTGGTTACTGCAAGTCTGCAGCTTCTAAAGCTAGTGTCAAGACAGTTTTCAGTGTATGGATGTAACTTGATTATCTTCTCAGTCTACGTAAATAAGCACATAGAGGGTGTGACATAGCTTATTTTGTCTGCTTAAATGCTTACAAGCAAATAAGCAGTTAAAGTGTTTGTATCATACAGATTGCTTATTATTTCATAGTGCTTAACTGCTTATTTAACCTTTTGTTTTGATGGATTTGATGGAAAATTTGTAATTAGTATTCTTTCGTTTGTTTTGTACAAGATAAGGCGAAACGTAATAGTTACCCCCTTCCACATCCACGTCAGCACCACATCATCCCCCGTTCCCACCTCCCTCTCATGTATACACCCGTAACAATCACTCACCCTTCAGACCTTCACCACATAACTATACATTCACTTTCTTATAATTCTTATCACTCTTTCATCCCCATTTATATGTACCCTTCAACCGGACACAATATTTAGTTTAATACTATAAGTGTTTAACGGCTATCATAATTTTAAAGTACCCCTGCAAAAAGACAAGATAGGGGGAATGTTCTAGGCAAAAGATATATTGTAACGAAAGCTGTTGAAAAGTTGCAAGCAACTATAACACTATTATAATTGTTGAATTTCCTTTGGGACCCCCACTAAACACACGCAATTACACAAATCATCCCCCCTGAACCGATGATGCCCGCAGCTTCTTCCCCTTTTTTTTCCTTCCCTCACGCATATTGCTCTCCCTATGTTACAGTCCACCACGCGTGAGAAAGATCACCATTACAGGATTTACGACAACTCTAAGCATATCCAAACACTAATTCCTTAAGTCCTTATTTATAATCCAAACACTATTTCTTTAAGTGCTTATTTATAATCCAAACACTATTTCTTTAAGTGCTTATTTATAATCCAAACAGTATTTCATAGAAGAAGTCTAGGTACTGTCTACATTCTACCTCCCCATATCCCGCATTGGGTATGTTGTTGTTTGTTGTTGTGTAGGAAAACTAAACAATCCCAAACACCCTCTTAAAGTAAGCAATCACAAAAGTTCCTTAAATGCAATAAAATTGACTAAACAATAAAACCACCACAAAACAACAATACTCAATCCTGACGGAGCAAGGTACATGGGACTTAGAATGTAGAAAGCCGTGTTAATCCTCGAGTAAGTCGAGTGACAAAATAACTAAACTATGTCCCATATTAATGCAACTGATAAGATAATAAAGATAATTTAAAAAGGGTATCCGAAAAGGTAGAGTAAAAATTAAAAAGTAAAAGCTGAAAGAAATAGAAAATTAGAAAAAGAATACCTTTTGGGTATTACGTTGTCTCTCCAAACTAACACCAGTCTCCTTCATAACAACCATGGCTCTTCTAATATCCTATTATTATAAATATTATAAAAACAATAAGTAATTAATTGTAAAAAAAGAAAAGTAAATGATGAAAAAAGAAGTTACTGACAGCAAGGAGTGTTTGGTTATCGGCAGAAAGGTTTGTAGTGGCTGATTTCATCCGGGCTAAACCCGCATCACTGCCTCGAGGTGCTGCTGATGTCGATGCCATGATTGATCAAACTGTGTGTTGATATTACGGCGGGAAATTGTGGAGGGAAATATATTACTCCGTAGTTCTATATAAAACCTAGAACAAGAATAATGTGCAGTATCTTTGTTTTTTTATTTTTATTTTTCTTTTAGTAATTGTTTTTTTTTATACTTTTGTAATTATTTTCTCTTTTGCAAAAGGTAATTGATATTAGAACAAAAATTGATTTAATGTAATAAGACAACAAACTTTATTGCAAAAAGTATATTTTCAATTAAACACAAATATTGTAAAATTATTTACATGATAAAACAAAATTAAATATCATCATTAAAATATGAAATCATTAAGTCATATAATAATATCTATTTAGTAAAGCAAAATATCAAATAAAATTTTTTAAATCAAATCATATCTTGTTATGAAGTATTTTTTAATAATTGTTGGAGAAAAAAACTAATAAAAACATAAGTGTTAAATTTATAAAAAACAATTTTTTTAAAATGAGGTATTTATTATTTAACAATGTTTTAGTGTTTAAATTTTAAATAAATTAGATAAAGTTAAAGAAAACGTATAATTTAACATATCTTTTCAATAATTTTAGAAAATAAATAAATACTTCTTGCATTGTATACAATTTAAACTTTATATTTTAAAGGTTTAAACATGCAAAATATATAAAATATTTTTAAACACAGATATTAATAAGTAATAAAACTTTTTTATGTAGAATCGCGTAAATAATTATTAGTTGTATTAATTTATAATTACAAAAATATTAAACACGATAAAATTCTCATATATTATTATGTCTAACTAAATTAAAATTTTAATTTATATGGAGTGAAATGCATATTTCATACATGTAGTATGTCCAGATTGCATATATAGTAATTGGTCTTCTAAAAATGTAGGCGGTCTCCCTAGTCTTTCATTAAGTGTTCACTTAGGTACTTTGACCGTAACGATCATTATTCTTTGACCGTTATATTTCGTTGCTACAGGGCTACATTTGTCCTTTTCCTTTTTTTTTACCCGACACAACTTTTCCACAAGTTTTCCTATGGATTATTACCCAAATGAATAGTATATAAATAAGTCAAAAACCTTACACTGTATTTCATTTCCATCACTCGTCTTTTTTATCTGTTTCACCTACAATCACTGTCACAATAATACCCAATCATAATTGATAACAAACCTTATTGGCTTATTAGAGCTGAAGGCGAAAGTCTTGATCATGAAGCATTATATGGTAATACTATTGCCCTAATTAATTACAGTTTAGTTTTATTTAATTTGTTTCGAAATCTTTAATTAATTGTTTTGATTTATTATTTACATCCACGTATCCATAAATGTTTTCAATGATGATACATCATGGTGGAAGGTTTACTCAATTACCAAAAAGGAAGTACATTGAAGGGGAGGTAACGTTTGTTAATATGATCGAAATAAGTAAGTGTAAGATGGATATTTTACACTCGATATTGTATGCTAGTTTAGGTTTTGAGGAAAAGCTATTTTATGTATAAAGTACCTTTGAAAAGTCTAGATATTGGAATAAGTGAATTAGCTGTTGATGATGATTTTACCTAACTGCTTACGTATGTGATTAAACATAAGATGATGGAAATTTATGTTGAGCATAAAGAATCTGTAATCAACCCAACTTTGAATGATGATGAAAGTGAAAATTTAGCTTAAGAAGCAGATAAGGAGGATATAAGTGAGGATGAGTGTAGGAACATTGACACATAATTTGATCCGGTTAACATAGGTGAGGGTAATGAATGTGTGGAGGATATTAATCTAGATGACATGATAGATGATGAGCACATTGTTGAAGAAGTGGAAGTTCATATGGATGGGTTTAGGTTTGATGTCGAAAGAGACTTTGGAGAACAACCAAGTCATACGGTTAACATGAAAGAAACTGATTTAGAAGTTATTGACTTTGATTCTTTTGAGAGTGAATGTGAAGATCCTAATGAGAATTCTAGAAGAAAAGGCACTTTTTTTTTAAGAAAAGGCACTTAGAAAACTTAGAAAAGAAGCTGCCAACTCTAATGTGACTACCAATTTCTATGTTGGACAAGAATTTCCAAAGAGAGAGTCTGAAAAGAATAAGATCAAAAGTCATTATGTGGAGACTAGAAGGAATACAATGCTGACACTAAATGACAAAATCAGAACACAAGCCAAGTGTTTTGGTGTTGTTCCAAAGCCAGCTGAGAAAATGACATATTATAAGATAAGCAATAGGGCTAGTTTATCACCTGTTAAAGATATAAAAACAAAGAAGGGAAACAAAATATTGGGGTGGAAAATAGTAAGGGTAGTAATGTAAAGTCATGTGACAAAAGAAAGGGCACACTGGTAAACAAAGAAGTCAAGGTCAAACCAGAGTGTCCTTGGTATTTGTACATATCTAAAGGTGTAAAAGGCAAGTGAGTGGTTAGGACTTTTAATGAATAACACAAGTGTCTATAGTCAAGAAAAATCAAAAGTTGCACTGCTAGTTTTTTGTCAAAACACCTCCAAGATCTAGTAATGATGAATCCAGAAATACCAGCAAGAGCTGTTCAAGAACAGATGCAACAAAAGTTTCAATTGGGTGTGAGTAAAACAAAGGCTTTTAGGGCAAAAGCAAAAGCCAAAAAATTAATAAGATGTAATGATACTTTACAATATGAATTGTTAAGGGATTATGTACAGGAGCTACAAAGATGTAACCCGCACACACCTGTTAAAATAGATGTGTATCCAGAAGGTAATCCCGACTCACTAACTAGAATGTTTAGGAGGATTTATGTGTGTTTGGGCAGCTTGAAACTTGGTTTTAGGGCTACTGGTAGAGAGTTTCTTGGTTTGAATGGGGCCTTTATGAAGGGTAATTATGTTCGTCAATTGTTAACTGTTGTGGGTGTTGATGCAAATAATGTAATATACCTTGTGGCCTATGGTATTGTGGAATAATAGTCCTTATCTTCTTGGACATGGTTTTTGAATTGCATTGGTGATGACTTGGATATATTCTCCAACTCAAATTTCACATTTATCACTGATAGACAAAAGGTAAACAAATTAACAATCAATTTTCTATGTTAAGTAATTTATTTATTGTTATGATTTTAAGAATCTTTATTTATTGTTGTGTACAGGGACTGTTACAAGCATTAAACAAATTGTTCCCAGTTGTAGAGCATAGATATTGTGTAAGACATATCTATACAAACATGAATATGACTTAGAAAGGTAATGAGTACAAACAAGTGTTGTGGGCTTGTGCAACTGCTTGCACTGTAATGGAGTTCAACAAGTATATGTATACCTTAAAGAAATTCAACAAAATAGCATATAATTGGCTGAACAAGATTTCACCTGAGCATTGGAGCATATCCCACTTTTCTGGTAAGTACATACTGTCATTCTATATCAGTAGTTTAATAACTATATGTATATTTGATAATGTTGCAATTTTATAACAGGTAGGGCAAATTGTGATTTGTTGATGTGTGAGGTTTTTAATAGACAATCATTAGATTCAAGGGATAGTCCCATCATTTCTTGTTTAGAGTATGTTAGGGAGTACTTAGTGAAGAGGATAACTCTAGTACAAAAGGTTATAGAAAAAAGTGAGGGGATTTTGACACCAGCAGTTAGTAGTATTTTTAGAGCAATTAAGGACAAATCTGTAGAATGTACTGTGGACTGGAATGGTGCAGACTTGTATCAAGTTAAGTGCAAGAGAACAGGTGAACAGTGTGTTGTTAACATTACAGAGAGAGTACGCAGTTGTAGAAAATGGGCAGTCTCAAGATTCCTTGTAAACATGTAGTTTCTTGTATTCATGATATGACAAACAATGGCAATGATGTAGGGTTGCCAGAAGATTGGACGCATAGGTCATATAAGCCAGAAACATGGAGGGAAGTCTATTATTTTATGGTAAATCTTGTTAATGGAAGGCAACAATGGGAGAAATTTGACTATCCAACTAAACTGTTTCCACCAAAAACTGTTCCAAAAATAGGGAGGCCACCAAAAAGTAGGAAGAAAAGTGTAGGTGAACTTGAAATGGTTAAGGATGGAAAGTTGTCTAGGAAAGGTAAGCTGGTAACTTGTTTAAAGTGTAAGGGTACCGGACACAACTCAAGAACTTGTAAAGGTAATCCATCCTCTAACCAAGCAGAAACAAGTGCAGCTGGTGCTAAAAGGGGTAGAACTAGTCAATCACATGAAGATGCAGGCCTAAAAAAGGCTAGAAAAGTTTCCGTCTCTGCTAGTCAACTTGTAAGAAGTCAACCTAATGCAAGTCAAGGGACTCATTCAGCAAATCATGCCAAGAGAAATGCCACTGCATCTGCTAGCCAATCTGTAAGAGTTCAAAGATCTGCTGATGGTTCTACAATGAAAAGAATCAGGATTCCAAATCTAAAATACACTCAATGATGTTTTCATGACTTATGTTTCTGTTTGTATTATGTTTGAACTAGTACTTTTGTTTGACTTATGTATCTGTTTGTATTATGTTTGGACTAATATTGTTGTTTGACTTATGTTTCTGTCAAAATTATGTTTGGACTAGTACTTTTAATGACTTATGTTTATGTTTAAGTTTGAACATTGTATGTTGTAACAAAAGTTTTCTTTTGAATTGAATGTTTAAACTTTATTTGTGTCTAATGTCTAAACTGCATCATTACTTGTTTGTGTCTAATATCTAAGTTGGGTCATTACTTGTGTGTGTCTAATGTCTAAATTGGGTCATTACCTTGTTTGTGTCTAATGTCTAAACTGGGTCATTACTTTTTGTGTCTAATGTCTAAACTGGGTAACACAATGTGATATCAACAAATAACTGTAAAAAAGGATTCAATTCAAACATGTATAAAGGTACACAAGATGAATCAATTACATGAACATAAACACTACAAATAACAACCAACTACAAATCAAATAAATCCTAAGTTATCTGTTGGCATTTGTCACCGAGTTCAATGATTCTTGTAGTTGATTTCTTGATCTTAATAACATAGGAATGGTCATTCTTGAACGAGCACACATGGGAGGATCATACCACATGAAAAAACCACACCCATTAACCTACAATAATCAACAATTATGAATCGAATAATTGAAATAATACATTCATAAAACACTTATAATAATAAAACTTACATATTGGGAGCAACTCCAAAACTTACGCCCTAGATTATTATCAGTCCAAGAGGTACGAATCACAGATCGTTGACCACAATGACAATTAACCATGTCCATGTTATGATTAGGGTTTATGTTGCTTGAAGATCTGATTGAGAAAAAAATAGACAGGCATGAATGGTGTCTGTGTGATGTCTCCAATTAGGGTTTATCTTTATAAGACTTGGATTGGGGATGAATAAATGATAGGCGTGAATGAATTTTGGGTAAGAATAAATAGAGGTTGTGTGTTAGTATTGGTTCAACAGTAAAAAAAGAGGAAAAAGACAAATGTAGCCCTGTAACAACGAAACATAACGATAAAAAGATAACGTTGGTTACGGTCAAAGTACCTAAGTGAACACTTAATAAAAGACAATGGAAGACGCCTGCACTTTCAAAAGACTAATTATTATATATACAATCTGAACATACCACATATATAAAATGTGCATTTCACTTAATTATATGTAAGCCTCTTGTGTGCATGATGCTTATAACTAATAGAATACTAAAGATTTATACATTTATTGTAAATACATGATCTCATTATATGAAAACACACTAGGCTTAATTAGTTGGACTAATAAAAGATTCCATCTGGAGATTAAGATCGGCCGAACAATTGAAAATGCGTCAAGTGTTATGTAATGGTATAAGGATGTTTGTAAGGAGTTAAGACCAGAGTCGTAACCATGCAAAATATCTTAAACGGTCATTCAACTTTTGTTTGCAATATTTCTTATCCAGAATGTATGTTAGGAGAGCTTGAAGTGTTTTAATCATAGTTTTTTGCAAGAATACATTTAATGCTTATATCTTGGGTTATGGATTATTGTAAAAATGGTTGATCCATTTTTTTCACGCAAAATTAAGTTTAAATTATCTTTTATGGGAAGATTCTTACTAGTTGGATGAGACATCTATAAACATTTATGTAAGGTGTTGTAAAATGGTGCAAGAGTAAAATTTTATAGGTATTTGTTCATAAACTACGTATTTTGTTAAGCACACAAGCACATAAGCTTCTGTACATGCTAAATGTTTGTCATCAAAAGCCCGATCACGACAACAATGGGCGGATCTGATCTTTTCGATTTTTTCTTTTTTGCCTCTTTTGATTCAATTTGTTGGTTACCTCTCATTAATTAACAATCGTATTACGAATATCATCCTAGTATCGTGTGGATATCGCTGCTGGTATTTTTTAAGGAATTATAGGCTTGCGATCTGTTGATACCCCTATATTTTATGTGATTAAATACTTTCCGGAGGTTCATGTGTTATTGGATTGATTGAAGTATATTATTTTTAATTTTTTGATGTAGTTTTCAATTGATGATATTGGGGTTTTAGGTTTTTTAGATCCCTATTTTTTGTTTTTTTCAATTTTCTTTATTTTCGAACTCCCTTCAATCCAAATCTGAGATCTTCTTAATATGGTCACATTTCGAACCAAGGAGGATGATGTAGCCAGGATTTCTACTACTGTGTACATCTCCATTATTCATGATTCAATTACTACTAAGGAGATCTTTCACGCGTGCAAGCAATATGGTCATGTGGTGGATGCGTTCATTCCACTCAAACGAGACAAGTATGGTAAGCAATTTGGATTTGTCAGATTCATTAACGTATTTAATACGGAGAGATTGGTGCAGAATTTATGCACGGTTTGGATTGGCCGATTTAAAATCCAAACTAATATCTCATATTTCCAAAGGGCACAACGGATTAATCCAAGGGGAGGAAATAGGGAGAGGAGCGATACATCAACGACTGCATCTAAAGGAATGAATTACACTTTCAAGAAACCAGCGAAAACAAAGTGGGGGAGTAATACGTTCGCGGGGGTGGTTAAAGCTAATGATCGTCTCGCAGATAAGGAGAAGATGCGTAGCACAACCCTTGTAATTGGGGAAGAGTGCTTAAATTCTAAGGTGGTACCGGTGTCTTTATTTGGGAGGATTAAGGAATTCGTCGCACTTGCTAATCTCAAAACTGCTATTGGGATTGAGGGTTTTTCCGATGTTTGTATTAAATACATGGGTGAACTCTGGGTAATGCTTGTTTTTAATTCTATGGATGCCTTGAAGAAGTTTAAAGAAAATGTTAGTATTAAGTCGTGGTTCTCTCAGATTACGAATACATCCATAGACTTTGAAGTTGAGGGAAGGATTGCCTGGGTTGAAGTAGAAGGCGTGTCATTTAAATTATGGTCTAGGAACACTTTTAATCGTATTGCCAATAAATGGGGGAAAATTTTGGATTTTGATGATCAAGATGATAATTGTTATCATTCCAAACGTCTTTGATACAGATGCGGGATGCGGACAACATTAAGGAATATTTTCATATCCTTTTCAAGGGTAAGAAGTATTGGATACGTGTGAATGAAACGGTGGGATGGGTTCCAGATTTTATGGATGGATATGAAGACCAGGAAGAAATGGACTCTGTGCCAGATTCAAATAAAGATCAGATAATTGATGAGGGGGACATAGGGGCACAAAATAATAACGAGCATGGGGATGAATACGATGATGATATTGAGGGATACCAGATGTCAAGTCTGCTGACAAGGATAATAAGGCTGAGGGTGGTACGGTCAACTCAAATCAGGGTATATCAGAAGATCCATTTTTGATTTATCCAATTTTGAATAATCCCAAGGATAATGGTGACAGTAAAGTGCATAATGGTGATTGTAACGGGACTGAGGAATCTCTAGAAAACCCACCGGGGTATACTCCTGTCCATGAAACAATGGAATATAAGGAAGCGGCAGAGGGTATTAATGAACAATCTATTGGTGATAATTATAAGTTAGGTAAGGTACCAGGGGGTAAGGGTCATGTCAGTAATTCAGATAAAGAGGGTGGGGATGTGTCTAGCTCCTCAGGACACTTTAAAAAATCTGTTTGCCCTAGGTCTGGTGGATCTATTTTGGATTTGCTAGAAGAAGTGATCAAAGTTGGGCATGTAATGGGGTATAATATGAAGGGGTGTACGAACAACATGGAGGATATTATTAGCTTTAAAGGAGGGGAAGATGTTTTTGGATGAATTGTTTGTCGCTCAATGTCAAAGGCCTTGCCCAAAAGGCCAAAAAAAACTTGGGTGAGAGATATATGTACTAAATATAAGGTTAACTTTTTGACGATTCAAGAAACGAAAATGGAAAATATGGAGGAAGTTTGTGTTAGGCAATGTTGGGGCAACATGACATTCGAATATGTGTGTAGTGATTCAGTAGGTAATTCGGGGGGTATCTTGTGTATATGGGATCCGAACAGTTTTACTAAAATAAGTGCTACCGTGTCTGATTCTTTTGTGATTCTCAAAGGTAATTGGAAAGTGTCGGGTCTGGAATGTATGTTGATTGATGTCTATGCGCCACATGATAGTAAAGAAAAACAAATGTTGTGGGATTATTTACAGCTTGAGATCAGAAGGTGGAATGGGGAGGTTATAATCATGGGTGATTTCAAGAAGTTCGGTATTGGTCAGATAGGTTTGGTTCTAGGGATGAGCACGGTACCGGTCCCGTCCCGAACCCGTCCCGAATTAGTGGTACCGATTATTTCCCGAGCATAAAATTATGGTACCGGTACCGTACCGAACGGGATTCGGGTATCGGTACCGGTACGGGAATCGGTACCGGTACCGGGAAATCGGGATTTTCCCGTTCTTTTTCGGGAATTTCCCGATTTGGTACCGGTCCCGTCCCGAATTAGTGGTCCCGAATTTTTTTTCACCGTATTTCGTAGTCCCGGTACCGTACCGAACGGGATTTGGGTATCGGGAATCGGTACGGTTCCGGGAACGGTTCGGGTTCAATTCGGGATTCGGGTCCAAATGCTCATCCCTATTTGGTTCTATCTTTAATGAACAGGGTGCATAGAATTTTAATTCATTTATATCAGGTTCCGATTTGGTAGAAGTGCCTCTTGGTGGGTGTCAGTATACCTGGTGTCTCAAATCGGCAAAGAAAATGAGTAAATTGGACAAGTTCATGGTGTCGGAAAATTTGTTACGAAGATGCCCTCATATTTCGGCTATTACTTTAGAGAGATATCTTTCGGATCATCGGCCTATTCTGCTTCGGGAGTGTAAGTTTGATTATGGCCCTACACCATTTAGGTATTTTCATTATTGGATGGAAGTGGAGGGTTTTGAGAAAATGGTGGTGGATGTGTGGAATCACAACTCGGGTATAGGTAATAATCCTATGCAAAGTTTGATGGGTAAACTCAGAGGTCTTAAAAAAGGTATTCGGGTATGGAATAATGAGAATATGATGAGTAGGAAGAACAAGAAACGTCAATATATTAAAGATTTGGAGGCTGTATTAAGATTCATGAATGTGATAATATTGATATGCTTGAGATTGCTCAAAAGGCGAAGATTAAATGGGCGATCGAGGGAGATGAGAATTCTAAGTTTTATCATGGTACGATTAATAAAAAACGCAATATTCTTAATATTAGGGGGGTGATGGTAAACGGGGTTTGGATGGATGATCCGAAAAATGTTAAAAGGCAGTTTTTTGATCATTTTAGTAATCGGTTTTGTGTTCCTGATGCAAATCATGCAACTCTGAACATGGAATTTCCAAATAAACTTACTGTTGAGCGATCTTGTGAATTGGAAGAGGAGGTGTCTAATGATGAGATTAAAAGGGCGGTGTGGGATTGTGGTATGGACAAGGCGCCTAGGCCGGATGGGTTTACATTTGGGTTCTATCGTCACTTTTGGTATCTCGTGGAGAAGGACGTTTGTACAGCAATGAGGCACTTTTTTGCTACAAGTAATTTCCCATCAGGTTGCAACTCGTCGTTTATAGCTTTGATCTCGAAATTTCCTGATGCAAGCCTTGTTAAAAAATTTAGACCTATCAGTTTAATTAGGAGTGTTTATAAAATCATTGCTAAACTTTTGACAAATCAGCTTATTGGTGTGTTGGGAGATTTAGTTAATGAAGTGCAATCATCATTCATCGCAAATAGACAGATACTTGATGGTCCGTTTATTCTTAATGAAGTCATGAATTGGTGTAAGGTAAAGAAAAAACACGCTCTTATTTTCAAGGTAGATTTTGAGAAAGCGTATGATTCGGTGCGGTGGGATTTTCTTGATGATGTCTTGCACAAGTTTGGTTTTGGTGTGAAATGGAGGAAATGGATTTAAAGTTTTCTAAGCTCTTCGAGGGGTTCAATTATTATCAATGGAAGCCCTACGGATGAATTCCAATTTGGAAAAGGTCTAAAACAAGGTGATCCGCTTTCCCCATTCCTATTCATTTTGATTATGGAAAGCTTGCATTTATCTTTTCAGCAGGTGGAGAATGCTAGATTGTTTCACGGGATTAAGCTTAATGATATGTTGACTATTTCCCATTTATTTTATGCGGATGATGCGGTGTTTGTCGGACAGTGGAGCGAACAAAATATTACCACGTTAATTCACGTTTTGGACTGTTTTCACAAGGCTTCTGGCCTTAAACTTAATATGTGCAAAAGCAAGATCATGGGGATTCATGTTAACAATAATGTATTCAATCATGCAGCAGAAAGGTTGGGGTGTCAAGTTCTTAAAACCCCGTTTATGTACCTCGGTTCTCTAGTGGGTGCTAATATGCACAGAATCAACTCGTGGAATGAAGTGGTGGAACGAATTAAGAAGAAGTTGACTAGATGGAAGATAAAGATGTTGTCATATGGAGGAAGATTAACGTTAGTCAAGTATGTCCTTAGTTCTATGCCGATCTTTCATATGTCATTGTTCAAAGTCCCTTCAGGTATTCTTCATAAACTTGAATCGTTACGTAGAAATTTCTTCAATGGCCATGATGGGGTTAATAAAAAGATGTCATGGGTTAACTGGAATAAGGTGACTGCATCTAAAGCTCATGGGGGTCTCGGGGGGTCTAGTCTATATGCAATGAATAGAGGTTTATTATTCAAATGGATTTGGCGATTCCTGCATCACGGGTCATCCTTTTGGGCTCGCGTTGTTAAAGCTATACACGGTTCTAGTATTTAGTGTAGTGATATGAGGGTTAGTGGTAGTATGTCTGCCTGGAGAAGTATTATAAATGAAGTAAGTGTTATGGCTAAAAGAGGTATTGATGTTATGCAATATCTTAGGATAAAGGTAGGTGATGGTCATTCGACGCGACTGTGGGAGGATCATTGGCATATAGGTGGCATTCTTATAGATCGATTTCTTCGTTTATATGCTCTTGAAGACAGAAAAGGAGTCACTGTAGGAGGTAAGCTATCTCAACCTACTTTAGACTACTCGTTTCGTAGATCGCCGAGAGGTGGAGCCGAAGAAGTGCAATTTCAGGCGTTCACGGAGCTTATGAGCCAAATAAATCTTTCTTCAAATTTTGATAGATGGACTTGGACAACTACAGGGTCTGGTGAATTTATGGTGGCTTCGGTTAGAATATTATTGATGAGGTGATTGGAGTAAAAGGGGATCACGAAACTCGATGGGCTAGAGGGGTTCCTAATAAGATTAATGTTCACGCATGGAAGGTGATGACCAAGTCTTTAGCTACCAGATTTAATATTTCTAAACGGGATATTGAGATAGATTTAATCGTTTGCGGAAATTGTGAGGATGGGGTCGAGACTGTTAGTCATATTTTTTTAAATATGATTTGGCGACACAAATTTCGAAGCTGATCAATAGGTGGTGGGATGTTCCTGATATTGACGTTGATTCATACGAGAATTGGAAGACATGGTTAGTGAACTTGAGATTAGAGTCCAAAAAGAAAATGGTGCTTGAAGGGGTTTATTATGTTATGTGGTGGATGATGTGGTGGTACCGCAACAAGCAGATTTTCGATACAAAGGCTACATCTAAGTCTTTGTTTTTTGAAGAAATTGTGTCTAAGGTGGTGTTTATTTCATTAAGATGTTTTGGGTCTGAATCTGACTACCGCATCTTACTGGTAAGAGGCGGTCATAAAGTCTGAATCTTAATGTAATAATGTTGTTTGTTTTTTATACTTGTCTGAATGGTTTTATTTATTTGTTTTTTAAATGTATAATAAAACATGTTTTTATACACTATTATAAAATTGTAACAATTTTTTATATGGTCGATTTTGACAAATTTGATTTAGCTACAAATTTGATTATATTACTTTTTGTTCGTTTCTTTCTTTTCGATTCCTATAAATTTGAATTATGACTACCTTTTTATATCATTATAAGGCCTTTTAGCCCAGCTAAAATTATCACACATTTCAGCCCATTGTCCTAACTAGGGCTTTTGCCCGCGCTCCGCTGCGGCGCGCTTCGCCGCGGGAGTTATTTTCCGATGCCTGTATGGGCAATTTATCTCCAACTGTTTAAAGGTAATCAATATTAAAAGGATAAGCAGAATAGCAGGTATTCCCAAACACTTGAAAGATCCAATCTTAAAAGGATAAGCAGACACAACTCTTTTTCAAAGTAAAAGACATAGACGTGAACAGATAAGTGTATGCATGTACCGAATCATCATATGTAACTACAGGTTCTGAATCCATGAGTAGATCATCTGATTCCGCCTGAAATACATTCATAAGTTATCATGACATCAGTAGTTATGTGACAAACAGCAAGCGTATGTTGTAGGCGTATAGTAGTCGATTACAGAAGATGGGTTATAAGGAAGCTGTCATACAACATAAGGGTGTCGTATAGCAAGGAGCTATAAAGGATGTGTTGTAATTACTTGCGTTTGCGTACATACCATACTGGGTGGCGCCAACGTACAAAAGTAATGCAATCAAGCGTGCATTTTTTTGATACCACAAAAGCAGCTTACTTTTTTTTCCACTTTGCGAGTTTATTATCAAAACATTGAATTAAAGCAGAATTCACAAATTTAATCGCAACACTAATAATCGCCTATTGCTCTTTAGTTTAGTAATAGTGATATGAGCTAACCTAAGTCAATGGTGGGATGGCGTGAGCAGCTGAGCATCCGTAAACTCCAATCAGCTTTTTTGAAGCAGAATCAAACTCTAAACAAATACTGTAGTTGAGAAATCAGTATTTTTGAAGCAGAAAATTAGAAGCAGTAGCAAGCCCAACTCTTTTCCGTCATGGCAACCTCTTGATAGAAATGAAGCATCTGAATAGTTGTTGGTGTCTCCATCTCAGCTTGTTACAAAAGGACCGACTTGCCATCTAAGAGCCTTGCTCCGTGGTATGAGCCCCCCTCATGCCCCATATCACATCTTCCTAAGCCCACGTCCAATCTAAGATCCATCCAGGAGGCGAGACGTTGAGCCATTGATGGAAATTACACGTACTAACACGACCTGCATAAAATAAAATTGTGATATAAGTAGCCAAACCAAATATTTTAATTCCACATGTATTATTTGTGATGACTAACTTCAAACTGAACAAAAGAGTTTTTTGATACTCGCAACATAGCCATCAGGGGTAGGCGCCTAAGGTGAAAACGTAGTTTGAGTAACAACAATATTCTAGCAGTAGCCAACACCCATTTTGCAGCAAAAGGTGTGTTTGGTTTCTGGTTTAACAGCAGCCAAACACTCCTTAAGTTGTAAAATCATTTGAGAAAAAATATTTACATGTCTCCTACGAATCCTTTGTCCAGCCCACTCTCGGTTCGGTAGCACCCTACATATTTTACGTGCTTCCAATTTAGTCTGGATTATAGAAATTTTATAACGACGAAACATACATAATAAATGCATATTAGACAGAGAATTGGCATCTTCTTTACCTCCGTCAAATTTTGCCTACATTTCCTCCCACTTGATGCATAGTTTGTATGAGTGCTATGTTCAGCAGTCGAAATGGCCGATTTCTTGAACTTCATCAGAATTACATCACTTGCATGCTGGTTATTAAAATGAACAATAAGTTGTTGCATATTATCTCAGCCTTATAACGGGTGCCTGCAGCAGGCAAGTTCAGTGGGATCTTCAAACCTTGAGAGCTACAGAGATAAAAAAAATGTGTCAGTTCGCAAGTATAAATAAATACGGGTATGGGGATGCATCCAATTAAAATACCAAATACACACTGAAAATGATGCAGAAGTCGTAAATCAGCCAGAAGTTTTAATTAAATTGATTAATTAAAGGTACACGTGAAATAAAAAAAATCCAAACACTACTTTCTGAACTACTTATATTTAAGTTGCAAACACCCCTCAACATTCATTTTATCTAAAACTTACATCGAATGGATTTGAATGTATCAATCAAGCCTATCCTAAGTAAGCTCATCTGATAAAACATACTAATGTCCTTTTATTAAAGTTCATCAAATGTTCTAAGATGACGTAACAGAATGGAGTACAAAATGAAGAAACCCACCTCTGATATTTCATTAAGCCGCTTCATATTCATCACAAATAGCCGGACCGATGGAAGTATTTTCACTTCTCGAGGCATGGCTGTGCACGTTCCTTGCAATTCCCCTATCCAATATCAGTGATGTTGACTCAATTACTTCATGGGTTCTGTAATGGTGAGCCGACCTTCAAGAAGTAGGACAGTTAAAATCCCCTGGAAGGCAGAACTAAAAGTATAAACTATGAACGGAAATAATAAGCAATAAGCATATAAACGTAAGCCGTAGAAAAAAAGAGTAACCTGTAGTGTTGAGAAACATGGAGTCTACGGACGGATGTATGTCAGGTTCCTGAAATATTAAACGGCCACATAATGTAAATTCAGAAATCATAATAACAGCAGATGTTATGGAATAGTTTAGGAACTCAATCAAGCGTGCATTTTTTTGTTCATTCTCCTAAATGCACGCTTGATTGAGTGAAATCTAGCATGAAAGTAAGTGGCGGCTAATTCTGAACATATTATATAACACAGTGGAGCCAAGCCTAAAATCATAGCATGGAAACAACCACATATTCAGCGCATTCGATCACACATGTATCTAACAACAGTCTAACCCTCAACTAATTGTGAACAGATCATTTAACGCACTCAAACGAAGCCACTAATATGAACACCTTTCTATATTCATGTCAAACTTCAGAGCTGTTATTGACTTTAGTGCTCATTCGTGACAGAAATTGTAGACCCGCCCCGCTTACCAGATTCTACTTATAATCACACATACTATGTTCAACAAATGACACATTCCATATAACATATTTCATTCGAGCATACGCATTCGTTTACAAAATATAATTACTTACCAGTATTAGGCAGGATGAATAGGCCCTCCTAACCTTTCAGTCTTTTTGATACCTCAATTCATCAAACGTTAGCCATTGACAAAAACATCTGATCGGCGTTTCTCCATGCCCCTGTTCAGTCGCGATTACGTATTTTATACTTGTAGGATGTAACAAAAACTTTACCAAGTTACTGATGTTTCCTGATGTTTCTTTCACTGTTTACTCGGCAAATAAAGAATGCAAAGTTGCAGAATCTCGTGAACTTACCAATATGTGCTTGTAGATTAAGGCTCGACATAAAGATCAAAACTTCTTCAAGAATCGACATCCTGTCATCATAACGAAGCTTTTAGACCAATTTAAAACTATCTCATATTCTCAAAAACCAAACCAAAAACTTAAGGGGGTGTTTGTTTCAGCTTATACAGCCGGCTCATGGCTTATTTGGTATTGAACTTATTTTTCATAAGCTTACTTTTTGCGGATTATTTTGAAAATTCTAAGCTTGTATAAATGACAATACTTATATAAGGTGAAAAGTTTCAAATTATGCTATAAAAAGTGGGCTTATGAAGCATAACCCAATAACCAAATAAGACATAAGGCCGCTAGATAATCTGAAATAAACAGCATCCTAACTTAGAATTAGGTTAAACATTAGTAAATATACGCACCTTTTTATATATCCTAAAGTAGACCGACACAGTTGCATGAAAGGCCTGAGCAGGGTCGATTAAGGCAGGAGCAGCAATGAACAATTATTTTTTGCATCATTTGCCCGCTGTTATATGCTCACAAAATTATGACCATCTGGGACATAAGCAACTGATCCGGAAATAGCGACTATGCTTCTACTTAGAAGATGTAAGAATCTGACACTAAACCAAGTTAAATTTAAAAAGGAGATTTTAAAAAACGCAGCAGAAATTTGTTACTCATTATTCAGTCCTTGGTAAACCATACCTTTTAGAAATAAGCAACCCCAACACCCTCTTTGGTAAATCTTATTGATTGTTTTTACTATGTTTTGATATAACATTACTAAGCTCATTTTTAATGGCTTACAAATGCAACAATAAATCGTAATTTACAAAATAAATGATACTCAATAATTTACGTACATCATAAGCAACATAAAATCCATATCATTTTTAAACAAATGCAACAAATTAGAAATTAAAAATTTAAAAGGTCATACTCAGTAAGAAGGCACATACCACAATTATTGAGGACCATCATGCTGCAAAAAAATATCAACAAAAAGGGAAAAAAGTCAGATTACACGAAGGGAGATCAAAACAAAACAAATCAAACGAAACAAAGAAAATCCTAAATTTCGTGTACATCTAATATTCAATTGAAACTCTAATAGAAAGAAAAGAAAAAATTAATTAAAGAAACTTACATCGATCTCTTCCTTTTTAATTTTGTAGGATGAGATCAAATTGGGTTTTTGTGGCTGAGACGGTGGAGAGAGATGTGTAAAGGTGTGTGTATCTGTGGCTGCAAATTATTTTAAAACGAATTGATACAGGAACAAAGGATGAATGGACGGTTGGGATATAAGAGAATCAACGGCCATGGTCGATTGTTGTGAGAAGAGGGTGTGTGTGTGAGGTAACTAATAAAATAATTTTGGTGTGAGGGGGGAACTGTTCATTGGGGAACGTGATTCCCCCCTTTTATTAAGGATATAATAATCTTGAAATCTGTTTGTTGATATATGACCATCACTCAAACAGTCAAACATAAACCTAATTACACTTCTTAAAAACTAACGCCTACATCCATATTTTCTCCATCTCAAATACACCGTCTTTTCATCTTCTTTGTAGTTACCAATTATACAACAATAAAAATCAAACTCCAATCCTTTATCTCAATCTCAAATTCATGAACGAAAAATCAATAGTACTCTTGACTTTTTTTCGGCTTCTAGATCATGCAATGTCTCGGGTAGGTATTAATGTTCTTCTTGATTCGTTTAGTTTGCTTAAAACAAAGAAAGATTATAACAGGCTCGTTCATGTTGTTTTCTTAAGATCTGGTTAAGCGGCAATAGGATTTGGTTAATACTAAAGTTAATTACATAGGTTATTGTTAAAAAAAAATAAAAAAATACATTGGTCAGAGGAGTCAGACATGGTTTCCAAGTCTGATCCAATCTGACATACAACACCCACCCACGTCTGACTTGCGAAAAAAAACAAACAGCACCGACGTCTGACCGCGTCTGACTGGTCAGACGTCAGAGGCATTCATACGTTTTTTCTTAAAAACAAACACACCCTAAGTCTTTTTATTGGTGTCGAGTTCGATGTAAAGCATCTATCTGTTTAACAGATTCGTTTAAAAACCCATACTCTATTTCGATGTAACTTTGTTTTAGCTTCTTGCTAATTTAAATATAATGCCGTTCAATTTTTTTTTTGATAAAACCATCTTTGATCATTAAGCATTTCTTCGAATGATAACTATGTCTACTTAAACTTTTACTCCAAACTGTCTCGTGAATTTAGGTGTCCTGTGCCGAATCAAAAAATAAACCCTTAAACATGTAGTATTAGGTAATTGTAAATATTTAATTTGACACTAGATTACTTATTATAATTTAAAAGGTCAAAAACCCTAACAAAGTATTTTTTATCTACTTCCAAGTAGTATTAAAAAAAAACAAAAATTTAAAATAGAAAAGCCCAAATGACACTAGATTAATGATTAGTATTAATAATTATAATTTATATATTAGGAGAAGGCAAACGGGCAACAAGTTGCGCCGCTAACCCTTTTTGTTTTCAGAATTAGTGATTTAATTCTGAAAACAGTGATTTTGAAAAAAATTTGAATTTAATGAGAAATTGAAATCTTCGGTTTGACCTCCCAATATACATTCGTTGCAACAGCATAAAACAAAATAAATTGGGCTCTTAAGATGGACCAAGTAGTAGACATATTATAACTTTGGATGAAAATTAATTTTTGGAGGCCCATCAAGGATTTTTGTTCAGCTTGCACACATTTCCTGCTTTTACTTGATACGTTTTTATTAGAGATGGCAAAATGAGCGGGTCGAACGGGCACATGCAGAGACAAAACAGCGACGGGATAAACAGACGGTCGGCGAAATAAGCGGCAGACTAAACATGTGCGGGTCAAATGGATGAGGCTAAACGTACACATGCTAAAGTGAAAAAAAACCATATAAAAACGTAAAAATAATAAAATAATAATACTTGTATAAAAGTCAGAAAAAAAACATTAAATATAAAATATTTATCGAGTAAATAATTTGACGTTTTATATATACCCATTAAAGTTCATCTAATGTGTTACATGTGTTCATTGAACTTATCAATAATAATAAATAAATATAAAATTTTATTTAAAAAATAAATAAAAAATTGTCCATAACACAGAAAAACCATTAAATAGAAATAACATTTTTTATGTGTATTAGCATTTTCTTTCTTCCGTAAATCAATCGACGGACCGACCAACTTCTCCCTTTTCGTCATGGACAACGGGCGAGTGTGTGACGGGTGTTTAATGCGTCGCGCGTCTTAAGAGCTCACTAATGCGTGAGTGAACTTCCTATTACACTTAGTCTAACACGTATCATGTTTTAGCTGATTAAATATCTTCCTGGTTGTCGTTTTTGTTGATACAAAACACAGCGACATACATACATTGTTACTTTTGATCATATATTTTTACATGTATTTATAGTTTTCCAGTATGCTTTAAACACTCTTTCTTTTACATGCATGTGCATATTATAAATTCATCCTAGGCCAAATGATCAATGCATTAATAGGTGGCTGTATGAATTGATATAATGTGTGTTTCTTTAATAACTTCAAGTTGTGTTTGACTCGTCAGAAAAACTATTTTTTATTATCATATATTTATTTCTTAAAATGCCCCCAAAACAAAAGTAACTTCTCATTTTATCCAACAATTTTTAAGTTACTCAAAATAACTTAAAATGATCGAGGCAATAAAGATAACCGAGACAACTTATCCTCCATATGTGACACGTATCTCAGTTATATAGGTTGTTTTCATATTCCAAAATGTTTTTTTGTCAAGCAGAGGATATAAATTGCATCGATCGCCTTAGTGACGTTTTCAAAATAATTCATGGTTTGTGACAAAACTAAACAAAATAAGTAGTGGTTTTGGACTTTTGGGTATTTTGAGAAATATATCTCTACTTGTGCATGATAAAAACATGTTACATGTATATTGTTGTCCTATTAGACATTTATAACATCGTCTTGACAAGACAAATTCAAAAAATCAGATACGCCACCGATGGCCATGACCAGTGAGCAAGTTGGCTTGAAAAACTTGACCCATGACCACCTGCTATCATTTTCAACTTGTTTCCCAGTCAAGCAAGTTACAAAATGTTATTGTTGTTCAGATTAGGCTTATATAAATTTTAATTAACTAGAGAAAACCTTACTTGTTTTCTCGATATTACTAATATGAAACATAAACTACTATTATAACCATTAAAACTTGTTGGTACCGTCTAATATAGGTAGCGTGATTTTTATAATTTCCATGTCATTAAATATTTTTACGTGAAATTGACTTTAATTGACTTTTGACACATCTACATCTTCATCTTCTTCCTTTTTATCAGATTCATAACCATCTTTTTTCTCAAAATTGTAGTTCATAACCCATCATCAAAATCGAGATATAAATCAAAGCTCAAAAATCAAAATAAAAACTCAAGCTCAGATCTCTAAATCAAACTAAAATCTAAACATAAACTTTAAGCCAAATCGAAACTCATATTATCATATATAAAGTCTAAAATAAAAATCTAATCCGAACCATTGTATGACCAGCATATGTTCCGTGTTAAAAGCAAGTTATCTAGTTGGTCAAACCAAACCAAACCCAGGTGCGTACACAAAAGAGGACTGATACCCAAAAGAAAAAAAATAATTACTTCGAGGATCTAATATATAAAGCACACATAAGAAGAGAGACAATCTATAGAATTTATCTTTAGCGATTACACCCCAAAAAACCCAAATACACAAAATCAATTTTAATCACAAAATCAATTATTGAATCACAAATTCACTAATGGATCTCCTATTAGAGACTGCACAAACATAAGACTCCTTGTATTCTAACCCTCCAAGTATATATCCCTGAGTCGCCTTCCAGTTCACGAACAACAGGTTCATCGCAACCCCCACTATATCAATATCAGTATGTATCATCCATCAAGATGCGATGTTCCTGAGGTATCAAATGGATAAATAAGCAACGAGTTTGTAAACAAATTTGAGATCTCAGGTGACGAGTTTATTCTAGAAGACGTGGCTTGATTAAATTTGGTAATATTGTTTAATTAGGGAGTAAGTGGAAAGCATAGCTGAAGGATATTATCCGATGTGTCACTGAGGTAGAAAATAAAAATTAGTAAAATATAAAATGACCGGCTAATGTGTGTGACGTGTAAGTTTTTTTCACCTTTTAACCTATAAAAAAAGGTCACCACTGAGGTTGTTGGCAATATTAGAACAAAATATAAACTTTGGATGGTTATAGCAGTAGTTTATGTTTCTTATTTGTAATGTCGAGAAAAAAAGTAAAGTTCGTTGGTAATTTATGGCTTTAACCCTTTGGTTTTTGATGTTTCAATCCTTGATAGGCTTGAATCACCATAACATATCATTCCAAAACTTTGGGTTACTGGAAAACCTTGATCGTCTGAGCTCGTTTTGGTTACTGATGACGTATAGGATGAAAGATGCCCTATAGATCACAAAAGGCGGACGACACAGGGAAACAAGGAAATACTTGTAGAGAGCAGCGCCGCCACACAAGTATTTCTTCTTATGTCTAGATCGAAAGCAGAATATTTCAGCGTCGTTCGAGATCTAGCTTACGAAGCACTTTTCGACTATAATGCAACATTAAGTGGATTTCAGAGGCGACGACAGATACTCTGGAGAATGATGCAAGCCAAGCTTTTTCTCAAATAGGTAGAAAGATAGTCGCCTGTGAAGGCGGATCCCAAGGTCGCCGAGTCAAGTGGTACCGCCAAAATAACTCATATAACGAGTCATGACAGGTGATAACATGTTCCGCTCGTGATCTAAAGATAACGAAAATGGAATAATCATTATAAATACCTAAATAATTTGGTATTCAATGTTAAGTCCTTTTCAATCACATAACGCAAATTAATTTATCGATCTTTATCTTACAACTTTGTTATATCATTTACTGATTCTTGTCACACCCCAAATTATCAAAGTAAAGAAATACAATGTGGTGCGACTATCATGACTATCACAACACATAGACATAAAGAGCGACTATTTAAAATTCGTTTTAACTTAATTAAATCATAAAAACTTGTTCGAAAGCATATTACACAAGATCATAAATTTAACAATGCTTCAAAGACATCATAATTGTTTCAAATTCCCAAAAGATAGTCACGGAAATTTTATTATTAATCTCCATAGCACAACCACGTCACTCCCCCGTCTTGATATCTGAGAAAAACATTGCTAAAGCGTCAACACAAAGGTTGGGGAGTTCATAGATTTAAGTTTAAATAGTATGATGAACCATAATATTTTAGTCAGACAACCGACATATAATCTTATAACAAATACAAGATTATAATCTAATAGCATATGTTTAAATGTCCTACGTCTAAGCTCATGACACCGAAGCGTTAACCAAGTTGACAAGATATAATAAGAACCCAAGAAAATGCCTATCCTGAAGCAGTTGTAAGGAATTAAATGCAAGTGTGTCTAATTTGGTCATACAACCAAAACTAGATAGGGAGGTTAATCTCGATAGATCTATCCATAACATTCGCTCTTACACTAAGTAACTAACAGTTCATGATAGTGGGCTAAAAGGCAACATGGGATAACTGAACTTAGACATCAAGTAGGCAAACATATTAAGTTTTAGGCACTTATGTTCATCCATAAAAATAAGCAATGTTTTCACCCTCAAAATATATAAAACAATTAAAAGTGGGGCTATGAAACTCACCTCGATGAAATAGCAAAGTATGAACGATAGTAATGGCACGGAAAAACAAAGCACGTAAATCGATGCGTAAACGATCTACTCGTAACCTAAGTAAAATATTTATACTTAGGCTAAATACACATAATAAAATATATAAGTCACTTGGTTGATATATTACACTTGCATTTAGTTTATAAAAATGTTTTACACATTTTTCATGTTCAACAATTTTATTCACGGGGTCAACTTTCGACTTGAATAACTCATTAATTAATAGTCCGAAAAAACCGGGTTGTCAAAATAAAAGCTAGGCCGCGAGGTCATTAATTATTGATAAATGTCGCTTTTTATTTTAGTCTCTAAGTGTATCAAACATTGGGAAAAGTAGGAAACTTGACTATATATAAAGACAATTAAAGTTGAAATTTAGTATTCCATGCAAGTGACTTGTCTTCCATATTTGAGGGCAATTATCGGGTTCAATAATAATCCATAAAACGAACGGAAAGTACCATTGTAAACTAAACCGCGTCAAGATTGACGTGATGTTTTTAGTTTGACCGGGCACCTTCGTTTGACGGGTCAAATTACGACCCAAAGTGGCGTACTCGGGTTGTGATCAAAGGATGTATATGGCCCTGTAGAAACTTGAGGGGGGGGGGGGGGGGGGGGGGGTTGAATAGTTTCTCTTGATTATGGTCCTAATTAAAAATCCTTTCAATTAGGTTTGTCCCAAGAATACCTTTTACTTGAAAACTAGTTTCATAGTTGTTAGGTTTAATTCTAATGCATTAACAATATCTAGTGACAATGAAATACAATGTAAGAATGAAAACATAAGTAAAGAGTAGGGAAAGAAACAACTTAAGGTACGACACCAAGATTTATAATGGTTCAGAAACGAAGCTCTATCCTCGTTCCTACTTCACTCCTCGAGTACACCTTACTCGAGATTTCCACTATATCCACAAGCTCTCTCCTTGGCGGATAAAACCTTACAACGTTGCTTACATTATTTTCCGACACTAAGCTAAATGTCGAGACCTAATCTTAGCTAGGACCAATCTACACACGAAGCATACTTCACCATTTCCGACACAAGGCTAGATGTCGAGTTATAATCGAAAGCTAGAACCAATCTTCGTCGCCCATCTTCTTTTCTGACACAAGGCTAGATGTCGAGTTCTAATCAAAAGCTAGAACCAATCTTCACAAATCTTCACTTTTGAAGTTAAGTGAGAACTCACAAGACACATACACACATCACTTTATAGTTTAGTGAGAACTAACACACAAGACTTACTACAACTCAATAAGACAATATCCAAGTATACACATGTAACTTGGATCCACACAAGACAAATCCAAGTATACACATATACAATGGATTTACACAAGACCAATCTAAGTATTCACAAATACATTAGATTAACACAACACTAATCTAAGTATATACAAATACATTAGATCTGCACAAGACTCAAATATAAAATGATGAACATGACTAGATCTAAGGAAGGATGATCTTCATCAAGGCTTCATCTTTAATCACATCACAAATGTGTGAGTGATCTTCTCTTTGGACAAGTAAAGAAGGAGATCAAGAGGATAATCATAAGTAAACATACCTAACAAATTAAGTGATCATTTACTAATGATTGAAGAACATAGAAAGAAGATAAGAGGTAGAAAGATTTTGTCCAAAAAGATTCTTGGAATATGAAATTTTGATCCACTACTTATAGGAGACAAAAACCAACGGCTAACTGGGCGCGGTTCCTTAATTAAGGTGCGGTTAAATATCGATATCGAACCACATAGCTATTTGGGGAACCGACCCAAGTAAACTACGCTCCTTTTTTTCTTTTAGTGGGGAAATGTTATCTGAGGTTGATTTTACCTTCAAAGGATATTCCTATGGCATTTGGAATATGCCATATTCAAATATTCATTTTCCATTTTAATAAAACATTTTCTTTAAAATAAAGTTTATTAAAATCTTTTGTCACATTTTTTAAAATGTTAATTTTAAGGTTAATCACTTTCTATGGTCACTAAACATGATTAAGATATGTTTGTGTAAGACTTAAGTGATTATTACCTTGATGATATTGTTTGTTGAATAATTCGTCTTTCGGTTGTCTTTGACGATACATGTCTGATAGTAGTAAAAATACGTGTTTAGGAAAACAACGTATAATGGGCAAGTATTAAACTCGACGATATAGGAAAACCGACGAATCGAATAAGTGCGAGTTCGTTCTCGAAGGAGGTGTAGTAGTTGAGTGCCAATTATATAAAATCAAATTTGGATTAGTGTCGTTTTTGGTTTAGAAGAGAGAAAATTAAAGACGAGCTACGACTACGATTACACTACGACGTAATGACGTAAAACGCGAACGTAAATATGTAAAACGCGACGAAATTAAAAATTTATGCTAAAAATTAATTAAAAATGAAAACTAAGTTTAAAATAATTTAAATAAGAATAAAAATTCAATAAATAAATTTTAAAACCTTTTATTAATTAAATATTCAATTTTAAATGCTAATTAAAGCCCTAAACTTAAATATAATTAAGAAAATCTCACTTATATTATTTAAAGACTAAAAACTATTTTTCCTAAATTTTAAAAAACTATTTTTCTAGTTTTTAAACACTAAAAACAATTTTTAAACTAAAATAATGATTAAAAATAATAAAATAATGCAAAAATTAATTTGACCTTTTGTAAAATCCTAAATTATATTACTGAATAGCAGAAAAATGAAAAAGTTTGAAAAAAGAAATTTTTTACACTAAAGGACAATACATTTTTAATTAAAAACTATTTAAACTTAAATTAAATCTAAAAAATAACAAAATGAAGTGAACAGTAAAAATTTTTAAACTAAAAATCTTAAAATATTATTCTGAATCAAAGAAAATTTTTAAAATTGAAAAATGTAAATTTTTTTCACTAAAAGACAAAAAACAGATTTATATAAAAACAATTAAAACTAAATTAAATCTAAAAAATGTAGATGAACAGTAAAATAAAAACAAACTTTATGAAAAATCTCAAAATAAAATAACAAATCCAGGAAAATTGAAAACACTGAAAATGGATAAACTTTATTCACTAAAGACAAAAAATTCAATAACTGATAGTGACACTTAAGGAACTTTTGTCCTTAGTGCCAGCAGTGGGAACTTTGTACTAACAGTGGGAACTTGGTTCCCACTGCTTGAAGCAGAAAAACGGGTCTGGGGGTTTTGAGCTTAGGAAAGCCTTGCTACTTGGTTTCTTTGGGAGACAAAGGCACCCCCACAACCAGTTGGGTTGTGGGGAGTCACAACAAACAAGAAAATAAAAAAGATGCACACAAAATCACTCGAAACGGGCAACTGAATGTTTCTAATGTAACATGCAGGTCTGAGGACCTTTTGACTGATGCAAATGACAAGTTTGTGAGATTCAAGCTACTATAACTTACACAAAACTCTACCAAATCATAAACAAACTGAACACAATCCTAGATTAACCAAAATCTTACCAAATTACAAGATTGAAACCATAAAATACTAGAGAAAACTAGGTTAATCCTACTGGTTTTTGACTAGACTGTTTTACCCAAATGAACAAGTAACTTCTGATTTTATACTATACTTACTTAAAACAACTTACTGATATTACCTTAAACTAACCCAAAGAGCGTGTTTAAGCTGGATTCAACCCAAGTACCTGTCAAATACTTGCCTCAAACCCCAATCCCAAACACCCTTTTACTTGTTGAAAACCAATTTTTAACAAACAAAACCTTAACCAACTAACATAAAAATCATTTTAAAAATTTTAACATGCATATAACTTACAAATGACTCAAATCAAACCTAAATTGATACCAAGAACACTCAAACCTAAATTTCTACAAAAAGTAATCACATACAATCTAAAAAAGGAAGGGAGTTCAAAAGTTGTACCTCCCTTGGACTTATTCAGACCAAGGAGTCCACTTGATGCCCCTGCTTAACCCGATTTAAAGAGGTGAGACTTTTTGGGAGATAAGTTATTGCTGATGTAGAGAAAAAAACATATATATTCAACAATATCTCACAGCCAAGTTTCTACCACAATGTATACACCTGCAATTACATGAACATAAACAGAAAAGAAAAAGGTACTAGCTCAAAAAGAGACTAAAAGCTCTTTTGTTAGAAGGCTTTTAGTAGCTTTATGGGCAACAACTTGTTAAACAGAAAATACAAAGAGAACCAAAGATTTTTTTAAACCCCACTTTTGGAACCAATCACTTGAACTGAAATAAAAGTGACCAACCAATAGCTTATATCAGCCTGTTTTTCTGCTTGGGTGTCAACCAATCAGTTTCACAAGCTGGTATAAGCTATGACAAGAAAACAGAACTAGGCCAAGTTTCCTTGAACCAAAACAGATTTTTGGTTACTAAAACTAATTTGCAGAAAACATAAAAAGGTTTAAGCTAAATTGCAGAAAAAGTAAAATTGGAACTCAACTCTTGTAAATTTACGAATCAAATACTTTAAATATTCATAAAAGTAGAAAATATTACAAAAGTTGGAACAAAGGGAATGCCACATGTTGGCTTCTCCTTTTATAACAGCTAATAGAACATACTAGAAAGCAAAACCCTAATAATTAAAAGCCTGAATCTGCCCTTGTGTTCTTGTTGAATTTTCTTGGTCAATATGCATACATGTGACTGTTGAAGAGATGACAGCAAGGATTTACCAATCTTGGACGTTGGTGTGTTCCTTTGGGACCAAGATTTCATTTGGAGACGTTGGATGTCTGCCTTGATTATTTTCTTGCTATATCTGGGGAGACAGGGGAAAACGTGTGGGGCCATGTGGTCACGGGGTGATGTTTGAGAGGTGGGGTTTGGGTTAGGGGGAGGTTAATAGTAATTCTAGAGAGATACATGGAAAACCCCTTTGATTTACTAGGTGAATTAGGATTAGGGTTTAAGTGAGGAAAATGGGTAAGCAGTTTGTTTAATCCGGTTTTGGGTTAATTAGTTTTTGAAAATTGTGTTTTCCTCCCAATTTGGTTAATCAGATTTAATAAATCTGATTTGTGTTAGTGGAATGTGATGTGTAAGGATGGTGCAAGATGATTGGTTGAAAATTATAGTGGGGTGATGTGGCGCCTGAGTATTGGATGATGAAGGTTCCTTGTCTCCCAAAATTAGTCCCTGGAATCCCATACTCTTGTCACTTTGTAATAACATCTTAAAAGCTCAATTTCCCTTTATATGAAACTTTTGGTTTTTCAATATTGGCCACCAAAACTTTTCCAAACATGTTCCAAAGGCTTTACTTGTAAATTTGATATTCTTCAAGGACCAATCTTGTAATTTCTTGTCATTTAACGGACCCAAGTGTAATTTTGAGGTTTTACAAGGGTATAAAATGACAAGTCTTCAAAAGTTGAGGGACCAATCTTGCCAAATCTTCAAACTTCAAGGACTTGAATGGAAATTCATGATTCGGGTCTATTTCTTTGTGCAGCTTCGTTTCCCGTGTTTGTTTTTGCTTGAATCTTGTGATCTTTTGTTGATTTCACGATATCCGTACCTAAAATATACAATGAACAAACACAAGCATATTTTTGGGTATTTTAATGATATTTTAAGCGTTTTAAGCCCGATTTGGACGATGAGACTATCTATAAAAGCAGTCTCGTCACTCCCCTATACTAAACCATTGCTGTGCCCTCACGCAATGCTAGAATTAAGTATCATAACACTTTCAAAATTCATTTTATGATGACATTTATTGAAGACATAAACTTAAATAAACTACTACACGTATTTTAGACATACTGTATTGTTGTCATCACGATTAAGTGACTTTTAGGGTCAAAGAATAAGAACACGTGAATGCCTCATAGATATAAGTTCGTCATCCTCGATTTTTACTCGATTCCATGCTAAGCGTGTAACGAGATCATTGTTATTATAAGTTAGCAACACAATCATATCTCATGAGTGTTAATTACATACCTAAACTCCCTTATTCCTACTTGGTATCTCTTATATTTTATTTTTTGTCTTAATGATCACGAGGATACATGTTTGACTTATTTCGATAATTTATTAAGGCCAAAAATAAAGTAGCACGATTTGATTGATAGTTAGCCGAAGGACACGATCTTTTAAAACTGCTTCTCGTAATCTCCTTAAGTTCATATCTTGGCATAACTCGTTTCACGATTTGAGACCTTTCTCGGACCGATATTTGGCATTTACTTCGAACTTCAAATCTTGGAAGACGTTCTTGAAATAATGGTCTTCATATATGGAATTTCTTCACTTGACGTTTTGGACCACGACTTCATCATTTTTCTTCGATCTTTATTTGGGATTTTGATATACAACGATCCGCCTCCTTTTAGGAGTTGGATATATTTATCCTCATACCTTGTTAGGGTCTTTTTGGATAGACTTTTCCATGATCTTTAGGGGAGTATATTGCTTCTCGTCGTGTGTCTCGATCCTTCATATTGATTTTGGAATAATGATACTTCACATCATCTTGGATCTTTAGCAACAAAATGGAGCTCCTCATGCCTTGTTAGGGCCTTTTTGGAACTTTCCAATCTTCGCATCCAGCTTCAATAAGTTATGCCTTGGCTATGAACTCTATTCGAACACGAGAAACTTTTAAACGATCTTGGTCTAGAAGCTAAGTAACCTTTTAAATCGTACGACCTTACTTATTGCATTTATTTAAAACAAAAGCGTGGGGAGAATAAGCTAATAATTACTATACATGAGATCGTGAAAGATTACGAGACTTATAAATAACTCTATCATTTCTCGTCCTCATTTAAGAGACTTAGCCTAAAGAGTTAAGGAATCGAAGCTAAGTGCTCAACACGCACGATCGAGTCAAAAATTACTCTTATTCTCACCATCGGAAAACCTACACTCGTGTCTTAAACACTTATGAAAAACAAGAAAAAACTTAAAATTTGGCCATTTTTAGTCTTATTTTGCAACAAAACGATAACAAAAGGATGAAATTTGGATTGTGTGTTGACGTAACCAAGGTGAAGTTTCTACTCACCCCCATACTAAAACTAAACATTGTCCTCAATGTTTCGAGTCTAGGGGTTAAAACACCCCCATACTAGAGACGAAGTCGAATGCTTAATCTCGAGCATGGAAAGGGTAAAACAAATAACCTAAAAACCGTTTATGAATTATGCTAATAAGATAAACGTTAGAACATAAAAGGATATCATCGGATATCGGAATCTCCAAAGGCAACGATCGAAGCTCGAGTGATCCGTAAAACGAACACGGGAGGCTTCAATGATGACGATGAACCTAATGAATCACAATCACAAACAACCACGGAACAAAGGTTGGAAGAGCACAAGTCCCCTCGTTACACTATTATAAAATGATAATATTTACAAGGATAAGCATGAGAATCCCCCACGAGGCACCTTGTTTTTTATAACCGAGTCAAAATCTCGACTCAGATCCCCATAAATATGATCATTTAGGTATAATCTTGGTATGGTCATTTTTGGTGGGGCTTACATGATAAACAATGCCCAAAGAAACCGGTACTAAGGACTAAGTCCTTTGATGATGCAAAATACCGGGATCGAAGATGGCGTCCTCGTTTTCATGGGATAAACAAACCAACGCCACTTCAACATGTGCTAGAAACCCAAAGGTTTGAAGAAAAGAGATGAGAAGTAGAAAGGTGGGGCAATGGGTAAGACTAACTTATGAGCTACTCGAGGTAGACTCACACCAAGCAAATGAATAAGATTTTCATTTATTGCATCGGTAGAAGACCGAGATTTACCTTTACAAGCAATTCCAAAATCGTAAATCTCGTCCTCGGTAGAAACGTGAGGAAACATAATGGGCTTCCCCCATACTAGATCCACATCAACCGTCGTTAAAAGTAGTAGACGAGGTGGTAGCACCCAAACAACGATGTGATGACGGAGTTAGCAATGTAGAAAAATCTTTTAAATCACTTTTAAAATCTTTCCCTTTTCATCGTTTTTAAACTCTTTATGAAAACCCGATTTGATAATGTCAAAAATATTTGGCGTTTCAAATTTAATATTAGTCGCGCTAAAAATCCTCACATTTAAGTCGCGGTTAGGGGGTGATGGATTGTATACGTTCTCAAAATGTCGATCAACAAAGAACACCGCCCCCTCGGGGTCTACATACTCATCATCCTCATGAACGTCGATCTCATCGATTTCTTCATCAGAGATAGGCTTGTCAAACCAAGGTTTGTCATTCCCCTCCTTGAGTATCTTAGAAACTCTCTCGAAATGATCACGATCAAGCACTAAACCATCATTCATTTGTAGAGATTGTTGATAAGTTAAATCCTCACGAATGTGGTAAACATAATTCTCATTTGAGGAGTGTTGATTAGGTAACTCCTCGAGAATTGGATTTTTGGTGGTCACATGAGTTGGTTCGTCATCGAAAATAAGACGTTCTAACTCATTAAGTTCATCGTTGATCTTGGAAAAATCAACCTCACTCGTAGGTGGGAGTGGAGGCAAAAGAGCTAGCTCTCGTTCGATAATTTTCTCAATCTCGGGATCGAACTCATAATCATCGTACTTCACATGTGAAGAGGTCATTTTAGGAGAATCCTCAAAAATGGCATGTGGATTTCGAAGTACGTGATCAGTCTCGGCAAAATCGCCATCGTCATCATCAAAGAAAGAGTCGATGTGAGCACTCACAACCATGGTCTTACAAGTCGAATGAATATACTTAGGTGACTTTTCTAAGACGATAGGATCGATGTCGATAAAACCTTTAGCCTCAACGGGTGTTGGGCTAGGAAATAGAGGCACTTCGATGGAGTTAGTAGTTGAAGCCTCAAAGACGTGGTCCTTCGAAGGTGGTGAAGACGAGTGATAGGTGTGAAAACACCCATCCTTTTATCACTTAATTATAATAATAACCAAGCCAAAACGTGTATTTTATGTCGTAAATGTCGGAATTATGCGTGGTTTGTGTTTTTATTGTATTTTAGGACCAAAAGATGAAAAAGGAAGAAAACACGGGCTTTCACGGGCTTTTATCGATGAAAACGAGAAAAGACGAAGTCAAAAGATCAAGAGTGCAAAAAGAACGGAAGTCCAAGGCCTATTATGAAGATTTATCGAAGAAAAAGTCTAAAGACGGAAGTTTAATGAAGTCGAAGAACCAAGTCTAATTAAAGAAGAAAATTATAAGACGAGTTCAATTTATATCGACAAATCCCGAGACGACGTCGAGAAAGACAAAGAAATTAAATCAAGTCGAGACGAGAAGAAAGAAAGAAGAGAGCATCAACATTTCCTCCTCCTATATATAGTTCTTAAACACTTCATTAGACGTAGTAGATTTTAGTTTTAATTTTTTGTGAGGTAATTAGGAGTAGATTAATATACTTTCTCTCTCTAGCTTTTCTTAATGTTTTTCAAGCTTTTTCTTTAATCTTGTGTTAAATCTTTGATCTTTAATCTTTTTAATTCAAGTTTTTAATCATTCTCATTCTTCTCTTCTTGTTTTAAAAAACCTTTTGTTTGATTTGTTTAATCTTCAAGTTTTAATCTTTATGCTTATTTCAATTTTAAGTGTTTTCATAAGTTTAATCTTTTTCTTGTAATTTATCTTATAAAACTTGTTTATTTAGTGTTTTGAAAGTTTCTTGTTAGTGCTTATCTATTTCTTTTTATTGTTTGATTTGGTAAGTTTCGATTAGTGCTTATTTAAACATAGCTTATTCGGTTTTGCTTATTTCCATTTTATTTGCATCGGAAAAGGGTTTTGGATTCCGATGGTGATTCCGATCCTTCCATCGAATTAGGGTTTTGGATTCCGACGGTGATTTCGATCCTTCCATCGGATTAGGGTTTTGGATTCCGACGGTGATTCCGATAGTAGTGATTCCGACCGTCTTTCCGACGGATTATTCCGATGCTTTCATAGTTATTCCGACTGTCATTCCGATCCTTCCATCGGAATAGGGTTTTGGATTCCGACGGTGATTCCGATAGTAGTGATTCCGACCGTCTTTCTGACGGATTATTCCGATGCTTTCATAGTTATTCCGACTCATTTTGATACATTCTGACGGAGCATTCCGACGGGTATATTCCGATGGTATTCCGACGAAGGTATTCCGACAGAGGAACATTTCTATAGAATTTTAGTTTCTATTTTTATCTTTTATTTTAATTTCCAATTTTATTTTTCCTGCCATTTTTACTTAGTGTTATTTTAATTGTCTTAACTTAGATTTATTTTAAAGTTTTCCTTTTTATTAAGTTTTCAAAATTTACTTTTTTATAGTTTTAATTTTTCGTCATTTATTTTTAAACTCGTAATTTTTAGTTTAACTTTTTTCATTATTACGCAACGACATTTTCATATTTGCTTTTAGTTTAAAATAGATAACCTTTTTCCTTTATATTTCACCAAGAACGACTGAGTCGAACTTTCAACTAGTAATCAATTCGAAAGGACTAGAACAGCGAACTTTATTTTTAACTGAGTAAAAAACATAGTTATTAAATGGCGCCGCTGCCGGCTCTTTTCGTGAAGATTAACGGTTTATTGTGAGAGACGCGTTGGATTTCGGGATCCGTTCACTCTTGAACGTTATTTTTCTTGTCTAATTTTCAAATTTTTTCAAAAATCCTAAAAAATATAAAATTTTCAAAAAAAAAAAAAAAAAAAAAAAAAAAAAACTGTAAAACATAAAAAACCAAAAATATTTCTTGTCTATCTTTCTTTTCCTTTTGTAGGTGTGTATGCGTACCCGTGCTCGCAAGAAGAAAGCAACTCAATCCGAAGTCGAAACTCAACCTATTGTCGCTATGGACAATCGACCAATGATCGAGCTTTTGCAATCGCACGTAGAGTGCAACACCGATGCTATTGTCATACCCGAGATTGTAGCCAACAACTTTGAGCTCAAATCCGGCTTCATTCAAATGGTCTCTGCTCAACCATTCTTGGGGCGTACACTTGATGATCCTCATGACCATATCAAAAGGTTTCTTCAACTCACTAATACGGTCAAGTTTAATGGGGTTTCACAAGAGGTAATTCGCTTGCAACTTTTTCCTTTCTCCTTAGAGGGACAAGCCTGACATTGGCTTGATAAGGAACCGCCACAAAGTATTCTTACGTGATCGGATTTAGAGACCAAATTCATCAACTACTTTTTCCCACCCTCACGTACTACCGCTTTGCGGAATGAAATCATTAACTTTGAACAAAAGTACGATGAGACATTTAGTGAATCTTGGGACCATTTTAAGGAACTTTTAAGAAAGTGTCCACAACATGGTTTTACAAAAGTGCATCAAATTAATACTTTTTACAATGGTTTAAGCATGAATGACCAAGATTCACTAAATAGTGCCTCGGGGGGTAACATTTTGGTTAAGTCTTCTAATGCCGCGTGTGATATTATTGAGAATAAATCTAGAGTGCAAACTAAGAGTGTTCGGGCTAATGTGGCTAGTGCTAGCACTAGGACACCGACAAGAGACTTGATAAGCTTACTACGGTTGTTGAAGAACTTGATTTACAAGCCGTTAACAATGCCAAAAACAACAATGCTATTCATATAACTTGTGAAACTTGTGGTGGGCCACACTCTTATGCTAATTGTGATAAAGCTTATGATCAATCTACGGAGAAGTGTATGCTTACAACAACACCGAGAGAGTTCATTTCAAGACTAATGTCGATGTTAATCACTTGTCTTACACCTTGACAAATTACTTGGCTCCACCCGGTTTTCAGCAACGACCACCACCACCCACCCATAACAACCAAGGGCCACCAAGAGCAAATGTTCCACAAAATGCTAATGTGAGGGGCTCCAATGCAAACCAGGGAAATTATCACATGCCAAACCAAGGTTTTCAACACCAAGGTTTCAATCCTCAAGGTTTTCCACCATATAACCAATACCCAAACCAAGGTTTTCAACAACAAGGGTTCAATTTACCTCCTCTGCCAATGGACTTAGTTTTGCAAAAATTGAAGGAACATGAGAAAATAATGCAAGAATCTAATAGACAACTACAAGAGTCCACGGATAGGAAATTCATTCAAATGTTTCAAACCCTTCGCCCCCAAGGTGCTCTTCCTTCCACAACCGAAACAAACCCTAGAGCGAATGTGAGTGCTATTACTACCCGAAGTGGAGCAACTTTAGTAGGACCTTCTACCCCTCCTCCCGTTACTCCATCTACACCTCCTCCACCTCCATTTATCCCTCCTACTGCCACACCTAGTACTAGTTCTCCATTACCGTCTCCAGCTCTTTCGGAAGAAGTACCTAAGCAAAACCCTTCACCCACCCCACCTACCACCTCTAAACCTTCTACTTCTCAACCCTCAACATCTCAACCTGTACCTACTACACCTTCACCTTACACACCTACACCACCTAAACCCAACATCCCTTATGCTTATCGGTTAGACAAGTGCAAATTGCTCACAAAAGAGGATTCTCAAATTACTTCCTATTTGAAGATGATCTCTCAAATGAATTTCAACATTAGCCTTGTTGAAGCACTTGTCCAAATGCCGAAATTTGTCAAAGCATTCAAGTAATTGCTTAACAAGAAGGAAAAGATGGCTGAGTTTGTCAACACACGCTTAAATGAAAACTGTTCTGCAGTCATTCTTAAAGAACTTCCGAAAAAACTTGGAGATCCTGGTCGTTTTGTGTTGCCTTGCATTTTTAACAAAACCGAATAATTTACTGCCTTAGCCGATCTCGGGGCAAGTATTAATCTGATGCCTTTAAGTGTTTGGAAAAAGCTATCATTACCCGAGCTTACACCGACAAAGATGACTCTTGAGATAGCAAATCGCACTCTCGCGTACCCCATTGGTATTGCCGAAGATGTGTTTATTAAAGTTGGTACCTTCACTTTTCCGGTCGATTTTGTTGTTGTTGATTATGAAATGGACCCTCGTATTCTGTTAATACTTGGACGACCATTTTTGAGAACCGGAAAAGCTTTAGTCGATGTTGCCGAAGGTGAATTAATCTTAAGGGTCGGGAATGATGCTCAAGTTTTTAAGATGGGGAAGATTACAAGTAAGTCAAATGGAAAATAATCGGCGAAAATGATTAATGTGCTTCAAGAAGAGATTACTACTACTTTGGAAAGTTTTAAGCTTGATGATTTTGTTGTATATGACAATCCTCTTTTCGAGTCTTCCTATGATAATCCACTTTTCCAAGACGATGTGGATGATTCTGAAGATTCTCTCTCCAATTTGGATTCCCCACCAATTTATGATTCTCCATCGATCTATGATGATTATGATGATGATTCTAGTTCCGATGGGGATGATTATGTTGATTTTGTTTCAGAGTATCCAGACATGCCAACTTATGATGATTTTGATGATGTTGATACTCTCTCGAGTGATTCTTCAAATGATGAACTTTCTCCTACTTTTGATTAATATCCTCCACCAAACACTATTGATACTTTGAATAATTACTCATTTGAGGAAGATTTTGCCACTTTCCTTAATACATACTTCCCCAATGAGAATGATTCTCCTCCGGTTGGACTTTGATTGTGGTCTTTATCCTCCTTCGGATATGAAGAAACTCGTTCCAAAGGAGAAGAAGCCAGAAGACACCACCATCCGCAATACTTATGTTTTGACACCTCTCTATCCACCTTCTGAGGATGAGATTGTGCGATTTATGAGTGGATCCTCTTCAAGGTCTACTGAGCCTGAGTGTTATTTTCCCCTAAAGGAAAAGGTGTTCGATCCCGGTATTGCAATTTTTAAGCCATCTCAGTATCCATCTGATGAAATAAAAGGAAAGATTTTTGGAACTTATGGAGATATGCTTTCACCTCATCCTACTTTCTACCATCGTGCTCAATCTTTGCTTAAGGGAACCTTGCCTACTTTTATTTGGCTTGCCTTGTTCGCCTTAAGCTTGTGCTACTTGATGAATGAAAACCATGTATTCGATCCCGGTGGATGCTCTTCAAGCTTCTTACCATGATAATCAAGGTCGAGTCAGGCTCACGACTCGGTTAACTAAAACAAGCGCTTCTCGGGAGGCAACCCGCAGTATCTATACTTTTTCTCTGTTTTATAATAAGCGTAGGGGGAGACCCTAGTATGTGTTTGTTGTTTTCTTTCTTATCATGAGCAGGGATTCGAGCTAACAAAGATCCATTCTTGATGACTTTTTACGAATCATGATCCCGTGTTCCCGTATTCCCGGTTCTATCCTAAACTCTTTTGATTCATTATTTTATCATTTATGATTGAAATAGGAATCACTTTAGTTGTCCCTTCCTTAGAAAGATTTAAACAAAGTGCACAATGTCCTAAGTGTAGGGGAGTCTACTTCCACATGCTTAAACATTGAGGACAATGTTTATATTAAGTGTAGGGGGACTTCTATCGAAGTTAAGTGGGATTTTCCATGCATTTGTCCTCATTTTAACCGGAAAATTGATTTTTTGACATTTTTCAAAATTTTTGATCTATTTTGGCCTAGTTGTATTTACCTTTGTTATGGTTATTTTCTTTCTTTTCTAGAATAAATTTTGAATAAAGTGGTTTTAATTTTTAAACGTTGTGAATCTTTTGACTCAACCCGAGTTTACTCTAGCTAGTATCCTTAACGTGTTTAAGTCAAGTTTTGCTAGGCTTTTATATAGGGAACTTTAAAACGCGAAAGTCTTAACTCTTACGAGTTAAGAACAAGAACTTTTCGCAAGTTCCTATAATTGATCCTCGAAAGTCGTTTATCAAAGGAACTTTAAAACGAAAATTCTAAACATGAAAAAGTCTAAGAAGATGCAAGATCCTATAGATGACTTGAAAACCCAAAAGTTTGATTTAATTGGCTAAGCATCCACGAGTCTCATTCCTTGAGATTTTAAATTGTGGAGAACGAGAGATGATAGAGTCAATTATAAGTTTGGTATTCTTTCATGAATTTATGTGAGTTAATTATGAGCTTTTTCTCCCATCACTTGCTAATAAATTTAATTGCAATAAATAAGGTTGTACGATTTGAAAGTTACTTAGCTTCTAGCCCAAGATCGTTTAAAAGTTGCTCGGTATTAATTAGAGTTCATAGCCAAGGCATAACTTATTGAAGCGGGATGCGAAGATTGGTGAGTCCGAAAAGGCCCTAACAAGGCATGAGGGCTACATTTTGTTGCTAAAGATCTAAAAGTGATGTGAAGAATCATTTATTGAAAATCAATATGAAGTATCGAGACACACGACGAAAAGCAAAAACTCCCCAAAAGATCATGGAGAAGTCTATCCGAAAAGACCCTAACTAGGTATGAGGATAAATAGATCCAAGTCCTAAAAGGAGGCGGATCGTTGTATATCAAAATCCCAAATAAAGATTGGAGAAAAATGAAGAAGTCGTGGTCCAAAATGAAGAATCTCTCAAAAAGTTCAAGTGAAGAAATTCCTATTATGAAGAGAAGACCATTATTTCATGAACGTCTCTCAAGATTTGAAATATGAAGTCAATGCCAAATATCGATCCGAGAAAGGTCTCAAATCGTGAAGCGAGTTATGCCAAGATATGAACTTTATGAGGTCCCGAAAAGCAGTTTTAAAAGATTTTGTCCTTTAGCTAACTATTGATTAAATCGTCCCACTTTATTTTCTGCCTAATAACTATCGAAATAAGTCAAAAATGCATCCTCGTGATCATTCAAGACAATAATAAAATATAAGAGATACACCTAGGAATAAGGGAGTCTAAGTGAATAATGGGGCCACATGAGTTTGTGTTAGTTTGCTAACTTATAATAACAATGATCTCGTTTTTAAGCTTGGTATGGGGAACGTGAAACTTGAGGATGATAAACATTCATGACATTTCCAAAACCCTAATGTAAGTCTTTTATCTCTTTACTTGTTTTCTTCCTTTGAATATTTTACAATTTTCTATTTCTTGTGTTTAATAAAGGCCAAGGTGGATTGATTATGATGGAAAATGTAAAACTTTCTTTGTAACTAATGCATTGCATGAGGGCATTGCAATGGTCAAGTGTAGGGGATTTGATAGGTGTGAAAACACCCATCCTTTTACCACTTAATTATAATAATAACCAAGCCAAAACGTGTATTTTATGTCGTAAATATCGGAATTATGCGTGGTTTGTGTTTTTATTGTGTTTTAGGACCAAAAGATGAAAAAGGAAGAAAACACGGGCTTTCACGGGCTTTTATCTATGAAAACGAGAAAAGACGAAGTCAAAAGATCAAGAGTGAAAAAAGAACGGAAGTCCAAGGCCTATTCTGAAGATTTATCGAAGAAAAAGTCTAAAGACGGAAGTTTAATGAAGTCGAAGAACCAAGTCTAATTAAAGAAGAAAATTATAAGACGAGTTCAATTTATATCGACAAATCTCGAGACGACGTCGAGAAAGACAAAGAATTTAAATCAAGTCGAGACGAGAAGAAAGAAAGAAGAGAGCATCAACATTTCCTCCTCCTATATATAGTCCTTAAACACTTCATTAGACGTAGTAGATTTTAGTTTTAATCTTTTGTAAGGTAATTAGGAGTAGATTAATATACTTTCTCTCTCTAGCTTTTCTTAATGTTTTTCAAGCTTTTTCTTTAATCTTGTATTAAATCTTTGATCTTTAATCTTTTTAATTCAAGTTTTTAATCATTCTCATTCTTCTCTTCTTGTTTTAAAAAATCTTTTGTTTGATTTGTTTAATCTTCAAGTTTTAATCTTTATGCTTATTTCAATTTTAAGTGTTTTCATAAGTTTAATCTTTTTCTTGTAATTTATCTTATAAAACTTGTTTATTTAGTGTTTTGAAAGTTTCATATTAGTGCTTATCTATTTCTTTTTATTGTTTGATTTGGTAAGTTTCGATTAGTGCTTATTTAAACATAGCTTATTCGGTTTTGCTTATTTCCATTTTATTTGCATCGGAAAAGGGTTTTGGATTCCGACGGCGATTCCGATCCTTCCATCGGATTAGGGTTTTGGATTCCGACGGTGATTCCGATCCTTCCATCGGATTAGGGTTTTGGATTCCGACGGTGATTCCGATAGTAGTGATTCCGACCGTCTTTCCGACGAATTATTCCGATGCTTTCATAGTTATTCCGACTGTCATTCCGATCCTTCCATCGGATTAGGGTTTTGGATTCCGACGGTGATTCCGATAGTAGTGATTCCGACCGTCTTTCCGACGGATTATTCCGATGCTTTCATAGTTATTCTGACAGAATTCATTTTGATACATTCCGACAGAGCATTCCGACGGGTATATTCCGATGGTATTCCGACGAAGGTATTCCGACAGAGGAACATTTCGATAGAATTTTAGTTTCTATTTTTATCTTTAATTTTTATTTCCAATTTTATTTTTCCCGCCATTTTTACTTAGTGTTATTTTAATTGTCTTAACTTAGATTTATTTTAAAGTTTTCATTTTTATTAAGTTTTAAAATTTACTTTTTTATAGTTTTAATTTTTCGTCATTTATTTTTAAACTCGTAATTTTTAGTTTAACTTTTTTCATTATTACGCAACGACATTTTCATATTTGCTTTTAGTTTAAAATAGATAACCTTTTTCCTTTATATTTCACCAAGAACGACTGAGTCTCACTTTCAACTAGTAATCAATTCGAAAAGACTGGAACAACGAACTTTATTTTTAACTGAGTAAAAAACATAGTTATTAACGAGTCCATTTTTGTCATTGTCGTGATGGCACTAACGTCGCCCTTCGAAATTGGTTGTTCACTTGTTTCGCCAAATATATCCCAAAGTGATTTTTCGTCCATAAATCTACGCATACCCTTTTGAAATATTCTTTATCATTGATATCATCATCTTTAAAACCGTTCTTTTTAATTCTTTCAAAACATGCATTAAGCCTCATATTTTCCGCTAAAGTTAACATTTTGAAATCATTAGAATTTGAAACATTAGGTTTTGAAACCTCAGTTTTTTCATGATCATTAGACACTTGGGATTTATTTGCGAAAAAGTCCATTTTATCATCCCCATATCTCATAGTAAGTCTCCCCTCGTGGACCTCGATTACGGTTCGAGCCGTCGATAAAAATGGTCAGCCTAAAATAATGGGACATTTAGGGTCACACTCGTAATCGGATATGACGAAATCCGCGGGAAAAACAAACTTTCCAACTTTAACATAAACATCCTCGGCTATTCCAATTGGTATAAGTGGTGTACAATTTGCAAGCTCGATTGTCATGTTCGTGGGGGTAAGATTAGGCAATATCATCAATTTCCATAGAGAATGAGGCATAAGATTGATGCTAGCACCTAAATCGGCAAGGGCTAGACATCCCTCAATCTCGGAATAATCACAAGGTAATAGAAATTGGCCCGGATCCTCTTCCTTTCTCGGCATATGCCTTTTGGGGTTTTTTAAGAAGGATCGATGCACAAGTTTCTTCAAGGGTTACTTTGGTAAGGTCGATAAAACTCTCTTTTTGAACCATGGATGGAATTTGAGGTACACGAGGGTGTGCACTCTTTTCCTTGGTCCCCATGTTCACCCCATCGACTTTAGAACAAGAAGACGTCTTAGAAGTCGAGGGTTGAGAAGAAGGAACAACTCGAAATCCATCAAGGGTAGGGGTAATCACACGACCTTTCTCACGAGACGAGGCGGCTTTACATTGTTCCTTCGGATTTGCTACGGTGTCACTAGGTAATGAACTCGACGAAGCACCTGAGGCTTTGTTCATAATAGCTGAAAACATTTTTTTAATATCAATTTGTCCTTGCTCAATCTTCGTGTTTTGCATTTTCAAAGTGTTGGAAATGTCGTTTTTCAAAGTACCAATTTCTCCCTCTAATCGTCTCATATTAGCCTCATTCGTTTTCATGTAATTTTGAAAATCGTTTGACAAACTATTTTGATTTGAATTAAAGTTCCCTTGGTTTTGATTACTTCTTTGAAAATTTCCTTGATTACCACTTGAAGAACTGTTTCCTTGATTGTTGTTGTTTGAAAAATTTTAGTTTTGATTATTGTCTCGATTTTGCCAATTCAAATTCCTACCTTGATTATAACCTTGATTTTGATTCGAAAAATTTCCTTGTTGATTATTTCCTTGAAAATTGTTTCGATTTTGATTAAAATTGTTGCCTTGGTTATAATTGCCTTGTTGCGATGGACCGACGTTATTTTGATTTTGATTAGAAAAATTGTTGTTTAACGCACTCACATTCGAATTTTTGCCATCCGTAGCCACACACTCATAATAATTATGAGGTCCACCGCAAAACGTACACGAAGTCTCAACCGCTTTCACCGTAGCGGGAGCGTCTTTCTTTTGCATTTCGATGAGAAAAGACGTAAACACATTCGTTAGCTTGTCGACGTTCGCATCAACCCTCTCAATGTCGCGATTAGAATTACAAACATTGGCGACATTGGCAACACTCGGTGCGTTGTGGAGTTGGTAAACCTTGGATCGATTCTCGATAATCATTAATGCATCCTTCGGAGTCTTACACAAAAAGTTGCCACCGGCCGCGGAATTCAACGAATCTTGTTCTTGAAAACTAAGACCGTTGTAAAACGTATCGATTTGGTGCAACTCGGAAAATCCATGGTGAGGACATTGCCTAAGCAATTCCTTGAAACGATCCCACGCGTCTCTAAATGACTCATTCGTTTTTTTCTCAAATCTCGTAATCTCGTTTTTAAAAAACGTCGTCTTAGACGGTGGGAAAAATGATTAACGAACTTGGAAACGAGATCCTTCCACGTAATTATCGAATTAGGTGGCTCTTTCTCGTACCAATCCTTGGCGGCACCATCGAGCGAGTACGGAAAAAGCATAAGCTTGACGAAATCGGTGTCGAAGTTCTTAAACTTGCTCGTGGCTAAAAGACAATCAAAATTCCAAATGTGGTCGTGAGGATTATCGACTTCACGACCTCGAAACTTCGTAGCTTGGATTAACGAAAGAATTCCGCTCTTAATCTCAAAATTCTCCGCTTCGATAGCGGGAATTACGATCGCGTCTCCATAACCCTCGGTGGGCGCTTGGAGCAATTCCATCATCGAACGATTGTCGGCCATCTCGTCTACGTTCTCTTCAACAACGATATTAGGAACGTCGGTTTCTAAATCTCGTCTACGACGTTGATTCCTTCGATTACGATTGCGTCGATTCGAAGCGTCGCTATATTTAGAATAATCCTTCGATCGAGTGCGCATGCACTAAGCGTAGAATGGGGGGTAGCAAAGAAGATTCTTTTAGCGGTTTTTTGATTTTTCATTTTTTTGGTTTTCGACTGTTTTTTTAATTTTTTTGGATTTTGGCGTATTACGTAGACTCAAATCTACAAATCTCTCCTCGAATCGATTTCTCGATTAAAGGAGCCTCAAAGAATGAAAACGATCACGTGGAGTGAACGCCTTCGATGACTTCAGAACGTTGGTGGAACACCAAAACGTTCAAGAGGGTTTAATCTTGAAAACAAGCAAATATAATATACGTAGATAATACTTCGGCGGCAAACCCTCGATTAGCTCTCTTTCTCAAAACACTCACAAGCAAGCGGGGGAAACGAGGCGGCACTAAGCACTTAAGAGCCTTTTTCCCTTAGGTCGTGAAATACAACCGCCTTATACCCACCTTATAATTTGTGTTAATCAAAATTAAGTCTCACAAAAGTATTTTTCTATTTTGCCTTTAAACTTTTGCTATAGATTCGAATACAATAAGAGTGATGAAATCCCAATTAAGGTTGCGTTTTCACGCTTTCGGAGTACTTGTATATTTATTGTTCTACGTAGTACAATATATTAATAATATTCACAAGAAAAACGAAAACGATAATGGGATATCTACAATATAGTAAAATGATTGTTTTGTGTTTAATTTAGGAAAGGGTTAATATACAAAGAAGTTACTAAACTTTCCAAGAAATTTGTCCTAAGGTAATGAACGTTCATTTTGTGTTTCTATGTTACTAAACATTACTAAACTATACATCACTATAATTTAGTGTTAATTTAAGTAACCTGAATGCATGTTTTTTGATAAGTTAAGTAACATAAATGTCTTGTTTTTTCATGTGAAGTAACATAAATATCACGTTTTTGATAAGTAGGTAACTTAATCAACCAGTCATATGAGCATTAGTAACTTAGAAACACAAAATGAACATTCGTTACCTTAAGACAAATTTCTTGGAAAGTTTAGTAACTTCTTTGTATATTAACCCTTTAGGAAAATTAAACAAGGTTTATTTGGATATTATAATATAATAGAGAAAAATAACAAAAATTAGTATGTACGTTATATACGCTTTCCAAAAATTGAAAAGCAAAAACGCACTACTCACACAAACACGATAGTAATAATGGCACAAAATACACCTCCCCGGCCGCGGCGCTATAATGATAGTAGTAAAAATACGTGTTTAGGAAAACAACATATAATGGGCAAGTATTAAACTCGATGATATAGGAAAACCGACGAATCGAATAAGTGCGAGTTCGTTCTCGAAGGAGGTGTAGTAGTTGAGTGCCAATTATATAAAATCAAATTTGGATTAGTGTCGTTTTTGGTTTAGAAGAGAGAAAATTAAAGACGAGCTACGACTACGATTACACTACGACGTAATGACGTAAAACACGAATGTAAATACGTAAAACGTGACGAAATTAAAAGTTTAATCTAAAAATGAATTAAAAATGAAAACTAAGTTTAAAATAATATAAATAAGAATAAAAATTCAATAAATAAAATTTAAAACCTTTTATTCATTAAATATTCAATTTTAAATGCTAATTAAAGCCCTATAATTAAATATAATTAAGAAAAACCCCAAAATATTATTTTATTAAACTAATATCTCACTTATATTATTTAAAGACTAAAAAGTATTTTTCCTAAATTTTAAAAACTGTTTTTCTATTTTTTAAACACTAAAAACAATTTTTAAACTAAAATAATGATTAAAAATAATAAAATAATGCTAAAGTTAATTTGACTTTTTAAAAAATCCTAAATTATATTAATGAATAGTAGAAAAATGAAAAAGTTTGAAAAAGGAAAATTTTTACACTAAAGGACAAAACAATTTTAACTAAAAACTATTTAAACTTAAATTAAATCTAAATAATAACAAAATGAAGTGAACAGTAAACTTTTTTAAACTAAAAATCTTAAAATACTATTCTGAATCTAAGAAAATTTTTAAAACTGAAAAATGTAAAGTTTTTTCACTAAAAGACAAAAAACAGATTTATATAAAACCAATTAAAACTAAATTAAATCTAAAAAATGCAGATGAACAGTAAAATAAAAACAAACTTTATGAAAAATCTCAAAATAAAATAACAAATCCAGGAAATTGAAAACACTTAAAATGGATAAACTTTATTCACTAAAGACAAAAAATTCAATAACTGATAGTGACACTTAAGGAACTTTTGTCCTTAGTGCCAGCAGTGGGAACTTTGTACTAACAGTGGGAACTTGGTTCCCACTGCTTGAAGCAGAAAAACGGGTCTAGGGGTTTTGAGCTTAGGAAAGCCTTGCTACTTGGTTTCTTGGGGAGACAAAGGCACCCCCCAACCAGTTGGGTTGTGGGAGTCACAACAAACAAGAAAATAAAAAAGATGCACACAAAATCACTCAAAACGGGCAACTGAATGTTTCTGATGTAACATGCAGGTCTGAGGACCTTTTGACTGATGCAAATGACAAGTTTGTGAGGTTCAAGCTACTATAACTTACACAAAACTCTACCAAATCATAAACAAACTAAAAACAATCCTAGATTAACCAAAATCTTACCAAATTACAAGATTGAAACCATATAATACTAGAGCAAACTAGGTTAATCCTACTGGTTTTTGACTATACTGTTTTACCCAAATGAACAAGTAACTTCTGATTTTATACTATACTTACTTAAAACAACTTACAGATATAACCTTAAACTAACCCAAAGAGCGTGTTTAAGCTGGATTCAACCCAAGTACCTGTCAAATACTTGCCTCAAACCCCAATCCCAAACACCATTTTACTTGTTGAAAACCAGTTTTTAACAAACAAAACCTTAACCAACTAACATAAAAATCATTTTAAAAATTTTAACATGCATATAACTTACAAATAACTCAAATCAAACCTAAATTGATACCAAGAACACTCAAACCTAAATTTCCACAAAAAAAAATCACATACAATCTAAAAAAGGAAGGGAGTTCAAAAGATGTACCTCCCTTGGACTTATTCAGACCAAGGAGTCCACTTGATGCCCCTGCTTAACCCGATTTAAAGAGGTGAGCCTTTTTGGGAGATAAGTTATTGCTGATGAAGAGAAAAAAAAACATATATCTTCAACAAGATCTCACAGCTAAGGATCTACCACAATGTATACACCTGCAATTACACGAACACAAACATAAAAGAAAAAGGTACTAGCTTAAAAAGATACTAAAATCTCTTTTGTCAGAAGGCTTTTAGTAGCTTTATGGGCAACAACTTGTTAAACAGAAAATACAAAGAGAACCAAAGAATTTTTTAAGCCACACTTTTGGAACCAATCACTTGAACTGAAATAAAAGTGACCAACCAATAGCTTATATTAGCCTGTTTTTCTGCTTGGGTGTCAACCAATCTGATGGCGTATAGTCCCCAGCCGGGTCATAAACCCGACCCACGGGTACCACCCGCATCCGGCCTGTTACTAATGGGTTGGATTTATATCATTTAAAGCTTATGGGCTTCGAATGAACAATAGCCGCATACACGTGTGCGGCCCACGGCCCGTTACGGCCGGTACAGGGTTAAACTGAATCATAATCTTATTATGATTAGGATTTACCCCAAAGTAGAGGATATACACTCACCATAATTAGAAGACAACAATCAAGCTAATTATGGGACTTATCCTTTGCTTGGGGCCGAAGCATCGGTGACAGCCCATTAGGGTTTCACCACCTATATAAGGAACCCCCAAGGGTTCCATAGAGGTATTACATTCTACACACTCTCAACTCATCCGATTCCATAACCCTAACCGATTACTTACTCTCACGCCGGAGTCTAATCGTGGGATACATTCCCACGGTAAGCCTAACGCGTGTTGTTTTAGTGTGCAGGATCCCAACCAAATATTTCACTTGGTGCAGGAGCCGGAGCCCAGCCAACCCGAATTAAGCCTAATTCGGGTCTAGCAAGGAACATCCAACTTTTGTATCAACAAGTTGGCGCCATCCGTGGTACAAGTACACTAAGCTAGAGCAAATCTCATCTCGATCTCTCTCTATGACGAAAGGACATCCGTAAGGAAACCCCAAGAACACAAATCCTGCGAATCGGAAGTCCACAAGGGACGGGATACTCATCCCCACTCTGTCCCCCGACAACCAAACAAGTGGACCGAATAACCAGAGCCTTTTTCAGTCCATGAGTGGAGTAGGCACGTCCGCTATCACCCCACCACCAACCTCGACCTTGGACAACCCTGATCCAGGGAGCGCGCCTAAGCCCCCTAACAAGGAGCCGCGCAGGCCATCGACCGAGGAAGAAGTAGAAGTAGAACCACTTAGTGAGGAAGATCTCGCTCGAGTTCTCAGGCAGAACTTCGAGAGGATCGTCCTAGGAATCGCGTCCAGGTTAAACCTAGGTAGGAACCTCCAATCTAGGCTCAACTTTGGCAGGGCCGCATCCGGCACCTCTCCTCAGACTCAAAGGAAGAAGAGGGCGTGGCCCTAGGAACGAAACCTCTTTGAGGAAACCCCTCAACCTAGGAATGTGTTCGAGCGCATAGGGGATCGTGTCATGCAGGAACTACTACAATCTCGTGAAGAAGGAGATAGATCCGATGATTCAGCCGAACGGCCGGACCTGGAATTAACCAGGAACAATCGCCGCACAAGTGTGTGGGATAGGATGAATACCGGGAAAAAGGCTCCTAGCTCTTCTCATAGAGAGGATCCTTTACCAAAAGGTGGGGCACCGCCCCCTTCCCCCGATCCATCAGGAGAGGATTCGGATGACCATCCACCCAAGCGTCGTCGATCTAGGCGTACTCCTCCACCGCCACCAGACGATGAAGAGTACTACTGTGGCCCCTATTATCGTGAGGCGGAAGCGGAAGATATCTCCCGCCCATGGTGTGATCCTAATCTCATCCGTCCATGGTGTGATCCTAGGGAAGATCCTTTTACTCTCCGCATACGGAATTACTCCGAGGATAAAAAGCGTCACATGCCGGCGTGCGTCAAGACTTATGATGGGTCTGGTGATCCGGATGATCACTTAAAGATATTTGACATGTAGGCGAAAATTGAACAATGGCCCATGCTTATATGGTGCCAGATGTTCAATTCAACCTTGATCGGCAATGCTCGTGATTGGTTTGAGGGACTTCCTCCCCGAAGCATTGATAGCTTCACTGAACTGCGTACTGCGTTAAAAAACAATTATACTCAGCGAAAGAAGTATAATAGGGACCCGGTCTCATTAGCAACCGTCAAGCAACGGCCTGGGGAATCTACGAAGGCCTTCACCGAACGCTTCAATGATGAGTGCACGCGCACAAAGACAATGCCGGAACTTCTAAAAATTTCCGATTATATGCATGCCATAACAGACAGGGAATTAATTAGACGCCTCAACGACAAGCGACCAGAGAGGTATGACGACCTCATGGAAAGGGTCAGGAACTTTATAGAAGGAGAAACCGCGGTAGCCGTGGCCTATCCTACAAAGGGAAACAACTATAGGTCAAACGACCAATCCAGGAGACAGTCGGGTGGTCAAAACAACCAAAGCAGTGGAAGGAGCTCGGACTACAAGAGCCAAAACAAAGGAGGAAGGTCGGAGGACAAGTTCACCCCCTTAAAGATGTCCTATCGGGAGATCCTGCTGACTGAAGGGCCCAACTTCCCAAGACCCCCCCCCCCAATGACGACTCCGGTGGACCGTTGTCAAGGAAATCGCTTCTGCGAATTCCACAACGACAAGGGCCACGACACGGAGGAATGTATCCAGCTCAAGAAGCATATTGAGTCACTGATAAAATCAGGCAAACTCAAACATTTGGTCAAGGATTGGAAGGAAGGAAAGGATAACAAGAAGCACGATAAGAAGGATCCCCAAAAGGACAAACCTTCGACCATATATATGATCCAATCTTGGCAACGCCGTACAAAGCAGAAAATTAGCCAAAAATTTTCACGCGGCAGAGAAATCTCATTCTCTCCCATCATGACAAGTGACGTAGCCGATGCACCTATCATGATTGAGGTAAGCATTGGAACACACAATGTTCGCTGTATGTATGTGGATGGAGGGTCATCAGTAGAAGTACTGTACGAACACTGTTTCGTATAGCTACGACCAGAAATAAGAAGCCAATTAGTACCGGCCACGTCGCCGCTCATCGGCTTTAGTGGAGACACCATCTGGCCAATAGGACAGCTGCGTCTGCTAGTAACCATTGGGAATGAAGAGCATTCCACCACGGTGTGGATGAACTTTATGGTGATACGCTCACACTCTCCGTACAATGGGATAATAGGAAGACCAGGTATCCTGGCCATACGGGCAGTACCCTCCACAACTCACGGAATGATTAAATTCCATGTGGAAGGAGGAATTGTCACCATCTATAATTCAATCATGCCAGCATCCGAATGTCATGCCGTGGCAACACCAGTCCTACCGGTCCCCACCAAGGAAGGATCACCACCCCCAACTGGAGGGTGGCAATCCATCCTGATTATCCGGAACAAGAGGTGTCCATAAGAGGAACGCTCTCGGATAGCGGCAAGAGGGCCATGTGCTCTCTTCTGAAAGCAAACTTGGATGTATTCGCATGGGAGACCAAGCATATGACGGGTGTGCCACGTGCGATAGCAGAACATAAACTCCAAATCCGTTAGGGATATCCCCCCGTTAAGCAAAAGAAGCATGGTCAGGCACCAGAACGCAGCCAAGTAATATTGGATGAAGTACGGAAATTAGTGGATGCATGAATTATGTGCGAGGTATACTACCACGAGTGGTTATCCAACCCGGTCATGGTCAAGAAGCATGACGGGAGCTGGCGCATGTGTGTGGACTTCACAGACCTAAACAAAGCATGTCCACAAGACTGCTATCCGTTACCAGAGATTGATTGGAAGGTGGAATCCCTATGTGGATATCTCTTTAAGTGCTTCTTAGACGCATACAAAGGATACCACCAGATCCAGATGGCAGAAGAGGACACGGAGAGGACGGCGTTTCATACTAGTCAAGGCGTATACTGTTATACAAAATTACCATTCGGACTAAAGAACGTCGGGGCAACATATCAGCGACTCGTTGATAAAGCCTTCGAATCATAGATAGGCCTCAACCTTGAGGTCTATGTTGACGATCTAGTCATCAAAAGTCATACGGAGGAGGCACTTCTCCGCGACGTCCAAGAGACGTTTGACACATTGAGGAGGATTAATATGAAACTGAATCAAAAAAATGCACGTTTGGGGAAACTGAAGGGATGTTCCTTGGATATATGATTGATCCAAACGACATCAAGCCTTGTCCGGAAAAGACGGACGCGGTGATACAGTTACTGTCTCCTCAGACGCGAAAAGAGGTACAATCTTTAAATGGAAAGATGGCCGGGCTAAACATGTTCTTGTCGAAATCCGCGAAGAAGTCACTCCCCCTATTCAAAACACTCAAGAAGTGTATCAAGAAGGGAGATTTCTATTGGACAAAGGAAGCTGAGGAAGCTTTTGGTCAGCTTAAACAACACCTCGCAGCTCTTCCCATGCTAGTCGCACCCTGACCTAAGGAAGAGCTCATCATGTATCTGTCGGCTACATATGGAGCAATAAGTGCGGTACTTATGACGAATAGGGACACAATCCAAACTCCGATCTACTCCATAAGTAGAACACTACAAGGGCCGGAGTTGAATTATTCCTCTATGGAGAAATTGGTTTTGGCATTAGTATTCGCCACAAAACGGTTACGCCGGTACTTTCAGGCGCACCAATTGTGGTTATTACTGATCAACCAATAAAACAAATCATCCCAAAACCAGACGTAGCCGGCAGGCTACAGGAGTGGAGCATTCTGCTAGGAGAGCATAACATCTCCTATAGACCAAGGACCACGGTCAAAGGCCAAATCTTGGCAGACTTCTTGGTTGAGAAGCTAGATGAGGACGGACCAGTAACACAACGAGATGAAGCTCCAGCAGAACCATGGGTATTATTCACTGACGGATCCTCGTGCACGGATAGATCAGGAGCTGGTCTCATCCTTACGAATTCGGAAGGAATGGAGTTTACATACGCCCTGCGCTTTGAGTTCACAACAACCAATAATGAGGCAGAATATGAAGCGTTGATTGCGGGTTTAAAAATCGCCGCTAGAATGGGAGTCCACAACCTTGAGGCCTACCTGGACTCACGGCTTGTCGCGAACCACATTCTAGGGGGTTACGTAGCCAAGGATGACAACATGGTTCGATACTTGGAGAAAGTCATGTCGCTCATCGCTACTTTCAGCTAGTTTTCTATCAAACAGGTACCAAGAGGTGAAAACAAGAAGGCGGACGCTCTTAGCAAAATTGCGTCTACAAGTTTCGCCCACTTATCCAAACAAGTCTTGGTAGAAATATTAAAGGAAAAGTCTATAACGGAAGGGGAAGTCGCAGCTATAGTTGAGGAAGATGGACCTACATGGATGACCCCGATCATCGGCTATTTAACTGATGAAACCCTTCCGGATGAGGAAAAGGCGGCACGACGTATCAGAAGGAAGTCACAGCACTTTGAGCTTCGAGAAGGTATTATTTACAAGCGCTCTTTCTTACAGCCGTGGTTGCGGTGTGTTGGGCCACGCCAGGATACTTATGTGATCAGTGAGATACATGAAGGGCTATGCGGTATGCACGCAGGTCCCCGATATGTAGTGGCACGAGCTCTACGCACAGGATATTATTGGCCTACTATGCACAGGGATGCACGCGACATGATTCGTAAATGCAGTGATTGCAAAGTGCACAGACCAGTACCGCGACATCCGCAGCAGGAACTAACACCCATCACGTCCTCATGGCCATTCTATAAGTGGGGGATAGACATTGTAGGACCTTTTCCCGTGGCTGTAGGGGGAGTTAAGTTCTTGATTATCGCAATGGACTACTTCACAAGATGGATAGAAGCTAAAGTGGTCAAATACATTACGGGTAAGCAGGTTAAAAAGTTTGTATGGGAAAACATCGTATGCCGTTTTGGTTTGCCATGAGAGATTATCTCGGACAACGGGAAGCAGTTTGCGAATAACCCATTCAAAGACTGGTGCGCAGCATTGAATATCACGCGGCGCTTCGCATCTGTTAAGCACCCGCAGACAAATGGTCTTGTGGAACGGGTAAATAGAAGCATAGGTGAAGGCATCAAGGCACGCCTGGATGAAAGAAGTGCAAAATGGGTAGATGAGCTGCCACATGTTCTATGGGCACATAGGACTATCATTAAAACAGCCAATGGGGACACTCCATTTGCGCTGGCCTACAGCACTGAAGCTGTTATACCAGCGGAAATTGGAATGCCGACCATCCGCACAACGGAGGTTAATGTTGTCACGAACGACGAGCAACTCCTGATTAATCTAGACTTGTTGGAGGAAAAAAGAGAAATAGCGGCTATCAATGAGGCCAAGTCCAAGGCACAGATGAAGGCTTATTATAACGCCAAGGTTAAAGGTGTTTCCTTTCGACCCGGAGATTTTGTTTATCGTGCCAACGAGGCAAGTCGAGTGGAGAATACAGGAAAGCTGGGCTGCAAGTGGGAAGGACCGTATGAGGTTACGGAAGCCTTAGGACGGGGCGCGTACAAGTTGTGTGACATGGATGGCCACGACCTGGAACGCACATGGAACATCTACAATCTTAAAAGATGCCATCTTTGAAAGGCTACGGCTTCCGCATGGACACTTCGCTATAGTTGGCTTCAATGAAGACCCATGTATTCTCTTTTTGTTTTGTTTTTCATGCTTTCTAGGTCCCCTTTGTTTTTTAGGATTTCCCATTCTTGTCAAAACAGAAATCGTAAACGTTCTAATAAAATGTCGTGGTGCTTAGCTAGCTCCACGGCATGTTCTTGTACAAATTATTTTCGTGTCTTTTAAATTCTATGTGCAAATTATTATCGTATAGATTTAGTTGTTATTGCTATAATGTGCTATCTTTTATTCATATGCATTCATTCAAAACCGTACATGTACTATTCACCTCCAGGCGGGGTAAGAGGATTAAGTGAACCTAATAATTCAACTTGTCGCATAAGAGGGATGCAACCCTAGTGACGTAGATCATGTATCCTTATTAGACACCTTATTCACAAGACGTTGTAGTAAGTTTCCATATGCCGCACTTACTTAGTGCTTTGCATGGTAAAGACGCACGCCGCACGTCTAGTAAAATATAGACTTGGTTTTATTCTAGGTAAGACGTGACACGTCATGCGACACAGGTATATGATATCTAAAAGAATATAAGCAAGTTTCCAACTATCAAAATTGTCGTGACCACCACGGACTTATAAATATTATTTTAAATGTTCACAAGAATGTTACAAAAGGATAAAATGTCGTGGACATCCACGGACGAATGTTTAGGTTACAGACCAAATTATTCAAGAGTTACAACAAATTTGGGAGCGCCCTACATGGGGGGGGGGGGGGGGGGGGAGAAACCTACTTATCTCCCACTACTCTTCAGCTAGGCGGGGCAATACCTCACCTCGTTCTTTCCGTTCCAGAGCTTGAGCCGCATTCACCTCCAGCGCCTCACTTGATAGCTGTTCACCAACTACAATCCTGGTGACGTCTTCATAAATGGGAAAAGTGAGTTGGCTGGGGGAGGGAGTGAAGTGAGTCCGGGAGTGTCCCTCATCCTGAGAAAAGGCACCAAGGCTTAGCTTCTCCATGATCTCCTTATTGGATGCATCTTTTGTAGCCTCCTGCTCAGCCAAAAAGGGGTAGTTGAGATCTCGCATAGCGGCCATAGAGGCAGTCATCTTCTCAGCAGCTCCAGTGTTGAAGAAAGCATGTTTTGTGAAGTTTTGTTTTTTCCTTATTAGCTTTGCGGCCATGACCATTACCTCATGACGGTCGTGGTCGATGCCATCCGATACGAGATCTACAAACTGTTGAACGATTTTTGGGGCCTCCAACACTTTCGTGACGGTCAGGCGCGTCCCATGACCCACCATCCACCTGCGGCCGGCAATGGCTGCTAGTAGTTGGGGATACAACACATTATCACGCTCGGAGGTAAGGGCGTTCACCAGTGGGTCTTTTTGTGTGGAAGCCTCCTTCAATTGTCCCGCCACGACCCTTTCATGGGCAAGCTCCTCTTTCAGTCTTTCCTCACCCTGGATCAATGCATGTACGTCTTCAAGCTTTATTGTAAGGATGGACATTTGGTAAGAGGAGGACTTGGCCAAGGCTTCTACCGCGGTCACCTGTAGATAATACATCGAGTATTAGAATGCAGGATAGTGTGACGTGGGCATGATGCAGTACGGATACATACCTTAGTTGTTGCAGCCTCAAGTTCAGTCTCAAGCTCGGCTACGCGTTGATCGTGAGCATTGGCGTGCGCTGCTTGTTCTTTAAAGTAGATTCGGCAGTGGCGAGCTGGGAATGGAGGGCGGCAATCTGGGCCTCATTGTCTTCAATCATCTTTTCTCTTCGGCCAAATTTTCTCTTCGGCCAACTTTTCTCTTCAAGGAATCAACATGCTCTAAGGCGGCCTCAAATCTTACCCACATGGAAGTACCCATGGCCATTTGATGCACCAAGGCACCATTGTATTCATCAATCAAATCCACATGGCTTAGTGCATTTACATCCTTTACCAGACCGGGAGAGATGCAGTTATTCAGATAGTCATGACATTCTTCGGCCTGTCTCATCCGTGAAGCGGTGGTGATCTTCCAGTCAGGGTTGAACTGTGTATGAGGGCCGGACACCGGTACCTCTTGTGAAGCTGTGGGGTACCTTCCTCAAAGGCTGGGCCAGATCTGGTTGCGGCGGTATGCGGGACAGGTTCCTTCTCCTTCTCCTTCCGTGCCTCTTGGGTAGGTGCGGCACCAGCTTGTTCATTCCTACGACGACAATTGAAATAGACATTAAATATTGTCTGTGGAAGGACGTACCTTTTACTTGGACAATGGATATAATGACAAACGAAAACGGTCGACTTACATGTTGGTTCTTCCTAGTTCTGATGTAGTGGGGGGAAATTGAGTGACTGGCTCGACATTTGGTAACGACACGACCGGATCCACGGGTACAGCCTGCGCCGTCTCGGAGGCTTGGTTGGTGCTCTCAACAGATTGATAGCGGGGGTGATCCTCACGCAGTCTCTTCACAGGGGTATTGTGTTCCCCGATCTCAGCCTGAGCAACCCTTCTTACCCGCTTGTTCTTCCTACGGGTACGCTTGGGGGCCGGCTGGGCTTCTTCTTCCTCCTCTTTTAAATGTTGCACTTCCTCCTCGTCATCACCCAACATTTGGCGAAGGCTGGAAGTGGTCCTCTCTATGATGTCACCCTGCTCCTCCTCATTGGCAGGGGTGGCAGTCCTAGGCGGAGAGGAGGGCCCGACTTCATCCTCCAGCATCAGGTTGTCCCCGTCCTCATTGTCAAAATCCACGGGGGTCATCATGATTGTTGTATCTTCTTCGTCAGATTGGGGGTCTGGTACGGCTGCTAAGGCAATTGTCACGTTTCGGGTATGCTCGAGAAGGGGTAGCTCATTCTCACGTCTAGGACGGGCTCCCTCTGGTATAAGTTTTGGATCACCCTGACGAAGGATCCCAAAGAAGTTCATTTCTATCAAACAAACAAAGTATGTTAGTTATAGCCAACAGGTTTATGTATGTCTTTGATGTGCGGATGCTATACCTACCTTCACCACACCTCCTCCAGAATACAGGATATCTGTTGGACGGGCCGAAGTAGTTGCGGCTAATCCCTAGCAAACAAAGGAATGACTCGGGTAGGTTCCTATGGAACCCTGTCCTATTCCTATCTATTTCTTGGGAATGTTGGGGATTGTATGTACCAGCACGCGGATGAGGGTCGGGAGATAACCTATGATTAAAAGCAAAATCAGTCGGCCACACTATTGAGTCGATGAAAAAGTAATGGTCGTACCAATTTTTCAGCGAGTCCATGGATTTATTGTGGGCTGTGGGGCTGTTTGGGGATCATTTCTTGATGGAAAGCCACCCGTTTACTACATTGGGGGTATAAAATAGTCTAAATAACTCTACGGTAGGAGGGATGCTTCTTGCACGACAAAGGATTTCAAACTGGCTAATCTTACATGCACCTATGCAGTGTAATTGGGTGATATGTACGTCATAATAACCTAAGAGATCTACGAGGAAACGAGTGAAAGGAATGCGGTAGTTGGCCGCATCAAACAGACGGGTGTATATGCCAATCTTTTCCCTGGGGTGCCTCAGTTATGAGGTCCCCTGCACCAGGGAGAGAAGGGTGAAGGTTGCTAGGAATGAAGAAATCAGAGCAAAAGTGCCCCAATTTCTCCTCAGTCATTACGTTGAGCACGAATCCAATAGAAGGGTTGTTTCTGTGAGCCATTATTAAATAAAAAAGATAAGGGTGTGGTATTCTAACCTGTGTAGGAAGGGATCCGTGCTTAAGAAGATGGTGATAAGAAGGAAAGCTTTAATGGCAGAAATGAAGGAAAAGACTGTGTGTCACACACAACCGTATGGGAGACTTATTTATAGGGTTGCCTTGGAAGTCATGGTTCGTTGGATTCATGACACGTGTTTGCCACTATCCTAAATCGTATGGTTGGGAAGCAAGTGGCAAGTGAAAAGTCAGGTGGGACCCACGGGTCACTTCTGAATCAGAAGGTTACGCCGCTCGAGGTTCTGACTGTTTGCACTTAGCCAGTCAAATGGCAGGTGAACAGTCAATTATGTCGGGATATACGGTCATACGTAAGACCATATTCAATGTTGCATTTAATTTGTCTCGGTCATCCAAGTGCGGCTGAGGTACCATAGGAATAAAATCCTAATAAGGTTGCCACGTACGGCCGAAACAAAGTTTTGGAAATTCATCATTCCCTAAAGATCTTTCATGGTACGTCTGGGGAGCATCTTGTTAGTCTAGATATTCCGCCGACGGCTGTAACAACTAGACTGGGGGGACATGATGACGTATAGTCCCTAGTCGGGTCATAAACCAGGCCCACGGGTACTACCCGCATCCGGCCTGTTACTAATGGGTTGGATTAATATCATTTAAAGCTTATGGGCTTCGAATGAACAGTAGCCGCATACACGTGTGCGGCCCACGGCCCGTCACAGCCGGTACAAGGTTAGACAGAATCATAATCTTATTATGATTAGGATTTATCCCAAAGTAGAGGATATACACTCACCATAATTAGAAGATAATAATCAAGCTAATTATGGGACTTATCTTTTGCTTGGGGCCGAAGCATCGCTGACAACCCATTAGGGTTTCACCGCCTATATAAGGAACCCCCAAGGGTTCCACAGAGGTATTACATTCTACACACTCTCAACTCATCCAATTCTATAACCCTAACTGATTACTTACTCTCACGCCGGAGTCTAATCGTGGGATATATTCCCACGGTAAGCCTAACGCGTGTTGTTTTAGTGTGCATGATCCCAACCAAATATTTCACTTGGTGCAGGAGCCGGAGCCCAGCCAACCCGTATTAAACCTAATTCGGGTCTAGAAAGGATCATCTAAATTTTGTATCAACACAATTAGTTTCACAAGCTGGTATAAGCTATTATAGAAAACAAAACTAGGCCAAGTTTCCTTGAACCAAAACAGATTTTTGGTTACTAAAACTAATTTGCAGAAAACATAAAAAGGTTTAAGATAAATTGCAGAAAAAGTAAAATTGGAACTCAACTCTTGTAAATTTACGAATCAAATACCTATAAATATTCATAAAATTAGAAAATATTACAAAAGTTGGAACAATGGGAATGCCACATGTTGGCTTCTCCTTTTATAACAGCTAATAGAACATACTAGAAAGCAAAACCCTAATAATTAAAAGCCCGAATCTGCCCTTGTGTTCTTGTTGAATTTTCTTGCTCAATATACATACATGTGACTATTGAAGAGATGACAACAAGGATTGACCAATCTTGGACGTTGGCGTGTTCCTTTGGGACCAAGATTTCATTTGGAGACGTTGGATGCCTGCCTTGATTCTTTTCTTGCTATATCTGGGGAGACAGGGGAAAACGTGTGGGTCCATGTGGTCACGGGGTGATGTTTGAGAGGTGGGGTTTAGGTTAGGGGGAGGTTAATAGTAATTCTGGAGAGATACATGGAAAACCCCTTTGATTTACTAGGTGAATTAGGATTAGGGTTTAAGTGAGGAAGATGGGTAAACAGTTTGTTTAATCCGGTTTTGGGTTAATTAGTTTTTGAAAATTATGTTTGCCTCCCAATTTGGTTAATTAGATTTAATAAATCTGATTTGTGTTAGTAGAATGTGATGTGTAAGGATGGTGCAAGATGATTGGTTGAAAATTATAGTAGGGTGATGTGACGCCTGAGTATTGGATGATGAAGGTTTCCTTGTCTCCCAAAATTAGTCCCTGGAATCCCATACTCTTGTCACTTTGTAATAACAGCTTAAAAGCTCAATTTCCCTTGTTGGAAATACGTTTTTCCCAATAAAGTCTCGGTCACATCTTAGTTAGCATAGATCACGAGATATAGACTATTTAGAACTTTGTCTCTTGGAGCGACCTCCCTTAGGGGGAGATTGTTGGAAATACGTTTTACGTATTTATGAAGGATCGGTCGCTCCAACGATAATTATGTAATGGGCTCGTGATCCATTTAGTTAATGTATAGTCCATATAGCCCACATGTAGGGTGGGCTATATATATATCCCCTCCTAGCATGTTAGGAGGGGGTTGTTGGTTGTTCATTTCACACTTTTTCATTATTAATCTTTATTTTTTCTCTCTCTACTTTTCTCCCTTCTCTCCTTTCTCTCTCTACTCCCTCATCTTCTTCCTTCATCTTTCTTATATTTATCATTTAATCAACCATCTTTATCAACAAAATCCATCTAATCAATCATGTAGAATAGGCCAAAGATCACGTAGACCTTCAATTGGTATCAAGAGCATGGTTAGTTTGGTTTATTCTTGTTTTTATTTTGTTTGATTTTGATGGGTTTTGATTTAATCAAGCTTTTATCTTAAAAAGTTTGTATTTTTATTCTTTAAATCATGTCAAATCTTTAGATTTACTTACTTTTTAGATAAAAATCACAAATTTTTATACAAAAATCAAAAATTTTATTATCAAATCTTAAAAAGTTTGTGTTTTTATAAAAAGTTTGTGTTTTTCTCTTTTTAATTTTGTATTTCTTTGATTAAATCCTTTCTATTTTGATTGCTTTTTTTGTTTGAATTCCTTAAATTGAACTTTTATTTTTATCCTTTTTTTATTTTTTTTATAATCAGTTTCTTCTTTAATTTTTTATTGTTAATTTTTCTTTTATCAGTTTTTCATATTCAGTTTTTTTATAATTTTTTATATTTTTTTATATAACCTTTTTTATTTTTTTTATATAATCAGTTTTTTATATAACATTAGTTTTATCCTATCTGGATTTTTTTTCTGTTAAATTAGTTAAAGTTAATTTCAGTTCTTTGTTTTTTCTTGTTTGGTCAACTGTCGAAAGTATCGCGGATCAAAAATCATACATCATTTTTCTGTCCAGTTATCTTTCATCGTATCTCAGTCTCATCAAGTTTCGAACCTGTTTCTACTGATCCTAAAGTTCCGAATCAAACCCAAAAGTTCCGAATCAAACCCAAAAGTTCCGAATCAAACCCAAAAGTTTCGAATCAAACCCAAAAGTTCCGAATCAAACCCAAAAGTTCCGGGTGAACAAAACTTCCGGCCGAACTTCCGGACGAACTTCCGGACGAAGAAAGTTCCGGGTGAACGAAAAGTTCCGGGTGAAGAAAAGTTCCGGGTGAAGAAAAGTTTCGGGTGAACGAAAAGTTCCGGATGAACGAATAGTTCCGGATGAACGAAACTTCCGATTGAATGACACTTCCGAATGAATGAAAAGTTCCGAATGAATAAATTCTTCCGAATGAACCATTTCAAACATAAAGGGACCAGACTCGACTACTCTTTTCTCGACACAACAAACTCACACTCTTGACATCAACACCCCCGAAACAGACTCATCACAAACACTCGAAACAGATCAACAGACTCTCTCATTAAACAGACAACACTCACTAGACTCGACTTGACACAAACACACTCGACTCGAAAATCTCTCGACCAACCCTACACACGACAATCACAATTCTCTCGACAAACTGATTATTAAAAAATCACCAAACTCAAACATTTCGACACTTGATTCGACCCAGCCTCAAACACACACCCTCTTGACTCCAACCCCGTGTCATCACTGTGAACAAACCCAAGTACTCTCGACTCATTCCCTCGACCTCATCACAAACCTCACAGCTCGACTCGAACTCACACAACAACTCATCAACATCACCCAGACGCGACACCCTCACAACACACCCTCTCACCTTAACACCACACCTCTCGTACTAAAACAAACAAACAGCCTCGACTCCTTTTTAACACACCCTCTCGAACACCCTTTACTAGACTCGAAACAAATACAGTAAAACCTCAAAAATCTCAGATTCATTTAAACTATTAAAGATCTTTAAAAGGATCTTGTAAGTTAGATCAATAATCATCATCGATTTATATATCGAAGGAAATCCCTCTTTTAATATTCGAATGAAAAGAGTAGATTCATAACAAATCTGTTAGAATCCATTCATTTGTTTCGATTTGTGTGACAGAATGACTCGACAGATGAGAGAAGACTTTGATTAGACGATAAACACACCTACCCGAGACCTTATTTTTAAGATCTTGATGCTGTTTTTTCTTGTAGAACCTTGTTTTTCATTCTCGTTTCACGGGTGTTCGATTTGTTTCGAAGGGTATATTGGCTGCGATTAGATTGTAGGGTGTATTGGTGGTTCGTAGGGTGTTTGATTAGAAAGAACTGCTAAAGTTTCTTTGTGAGTGTGTGATTGAAGAGAGAGAGAGTTAACAGAGATCGATTGTGTGTGTTTGTGAGTTTATGAAGAGAGAGCGATTGGGGCAAAGAGGAAAGAGACGGAGGAAACAAGAAGGGTAGGTTTGGGTGTTTCAGATTTGTATTTAAATTGTGAAAGAGGACGGAGGAAACAAGGCAAGTAGCCTTTTCATATCTTGTCTCCACGTGGTGTAAGGCGGAGGAAACTAGGAAGCCACATTCACACGTTTCTTTGCTACATCTCTCTATCTTTATCAGATTTTCTTTTCTTCTTATTTTATTTTCATTTTTATTTTTTTTTTCATTTTTTAGTTGAGTAAGTTTTTTAAACTTTAAGTAACATTTTCTATTTTTATATTAAATTTATTTTGTATTTTTGTCAATTTTAGTTAAGTAAATTTTTTTTAAGTTAACTTAATTTTTTTTTATTTTTTTTATATTTTCATATTTTAAAGTTATTTTCCTTTTATTTTTTTTAATTAAGTTAATTTTTTATTATTAATTTTTGGCAAATCGTGTTGAGGCGGGTATTTTTAAAAGTATTAACGTGATAAAATATTTGACCGGTTAAAAGTTTTTGTGGCCGGATTTGACGACAAAGCGACGAGTCAACGTGACGGGATTTTTGATCGGGTTTAATTCATAATCGTTTGAGCCGACAACATCTTTTGAGCCGAATCGAATTGTAACATCCCGAAAACAACAACATCCACGTTATTTTTAATCGATATTTAATGGATTCGTTCGATTCGACATATCAAAAGGGAGAATCGCATTTAATGCAAAACAAAGTTAGGAAAAGCGGCATCACTTCCTTTCAAATGCTCCAGTCTCATCTTGTTACTCTTTCGAGGATTCAAGGAGGGAGCGAATTTGTGACCATCTTTAGACAAGATCGTCATATATTCATCGACTCAATATTCACCACTTTGACCCAACTCGCCGAGCAACTCAACAATGAAAACTTTAATCACTCTGCATCGGCACTTGCATATAAGGCTCTTGTGACACAACTCACGCCTTTCCTCCAATTTAATATCATCAAGCTTGAAAGTTCAGTGATTTGCCAATCATTTCTTCGAGATACACATACCGAGCTTCGAGTTTTCCGTGATACAATTTTGAAACTCATGACATCGGTCTCGTCTTCGATTTATGAACAATCTCGACTTCAGCAAGGGTATGATAATGGAGTGCAAGACTCTTCGATGCAAGAGGAAACTGGTCATACGATTGACAACTTGGAGCCTAACGATGGCAAGAGCACGGAATCGGGAGGACAACATGATACCAGTGACACGTCAGGGACTGTTCACGAGATCTCTTTTGCTGACACCTTACCCGTTTATGACGAAGCGCCTGCAAACATGGTACAATGTAATGTTGTTTATGATGTATATGCTGATGACATGCCGCATATTGAGCATTCTGAACCTAATTATGACAAACATGGGATGGAAAAGAGTGATAGAAATACCACTTCTGATTCATCCGATGTGAGTCATAATGGGGGAGACAGTGTTCAAAATGCTATAGTACATCATGATAAATGCTTTATAACTGCTTCGTTAACTGATTCTGATTCCAAGATTAAAGAGCTCGAAACGATCGTAGCTCGGCAATCAAAAGATCTTGAGGATGCCAAACTTGAATTTTCTAAGAAAACGGACAAATTTGAAACATACTTTGAAAAACTTAAAAAGTCAAACGTTGTTCTTGAAAGAAAATTGGATCAAACTGTTCTAGATTCTAAAGCTGAAAAGGATAATCTTTTGAAACAAATTCAACTGCTTGAATCTAAGTTGGCATTCCAAGATAACTTGCTCAAAGAAAATGAAACGTTAAAAGCCCAAGTTCAGGAAAAGGTGTTTGCTATAGCTGCGTTGAAAAATGAGTTAAGGAAAAATAGAGGACCTAGTGTGGACACTAAGCTTGAAAAACCATCAATCTTGGGGAAACCGCCTACAAATCAGTTCGTCAGACAACCGATTGTCAGACAACCTACTGCATTTAGATCCGAGCGACCACAATCCTCGAGACCGCGGTTTGCCTCCCAAGTTGATTTGGGTCATATTTCTAGAACAGTCACTCCACCAACTAGGCCTAATGTGACTAAATCAGTTTTAGCAAGACCTCATCACATGATTGCCTCTAGTTTCTCTAAGAATAGTTCAATGAACACGTCTAGAACTAGTTCAGCTGATGTGCGCCAGGATTTTGGTCAAAAAGAAGCTAAGCAAAAGACACACGTAAGAGATAGGAATTTCAAACCTAGTCAGATGCCTTCTAGTTTACCCAACACTGCTAACCATAGCATGTCACATCCTAGGAGCATCAATCAATCATCTAGGAATTCTAGATCTTACTCGGACATTAAATATGCTACTTGTAAAACATGTAGAAAATGTGTCTTTACGGCAAATCATGATTCTTGTATCAAAAAATTGCTTAATGAGGTGAACTCCCGTGCTAGACTTAAATCCCAGTGGGTAGCTAAAATCAAACCCGTTGGCAAAATGTGGCACCCCACTAGTAGAACTTTCACTCTTGTAGGAAACGAGTGCCCTTTAACTAGGATAGTCTCTGATTCTGCGAAGACTACTAGGGAGGAAATTGCAAAGGATGATATATCGCTTAAGCCTGAACTTAAGGTTTTCTATAAAAGGAAACGTTTGCCAACTAAGACAAGTGAATCATCCCCTCAGGCCACCTCTGACACAAGAAAAGAAAACCGTGAACCCCCACGTGCTTCTAAAATAGATATCTCTAACCCATGCAAAAGTATACAAACTCCTAATGAGAATGCAGGTACCAAAGTTGATGTTCCAAAAGAACGAAGCGGTCCAATCGTTGTATACCGTTCAACTAAGGACACTCTTAGAGTTTGGTTGCTGAAGAAACAGATATCGGAGAAACTAGTATCTCAGGGGATTCATGGTTAAAGCTTACACAAGGACTTATAGTCACATCACAAACTATAACTCGCTATTCAAAGAAAGGAAAGTTTATCGCCGATGGTAAACTTATCCTAACAACGAGAAATTAATTTTTCTCGGGCATGAGCTTATATCAAAAACATTCCAAGTTTTTAAGCTCATGCACAATGGCTCCTCGTTAAATGACAGACGACGACCCGGACTTCAGAGACAGGGAAGTTTATCTACGCAACGATAACTTACCCTCTTAACAAGAAATTAATTTTTCTTGGACACGAGCTTATCCTAAAACCATTCAAAGGTTTTAAGTTCGTGTAAATGGTTTATCATTAAATATCAGATGGTAACCCGTGCTTCAAAGAAAGGAGAGTTTATCGCCGATGATAAACTGATCCTAACAACGAGAAATTAATTTTTCTCGGGCATGAGCTTATATCAAAAAACATTCGAAGTTTTTAAGCTCATGCACAATGACTTACAGTTAAATGTCAGACTGTAACTCGAACTTCAAATAAAGGAAAGATTATCTTTTATGATAACTTATCCTCATAACGAGAAATTAACATTTCTCGGTCATGAGCTTGTATTAAAACATTCGAAGTTTTAAGCTCAGAAAGGAAAGTGTATCTTTTAAATAAGAGAACTTTTCCTCGAAACGAGAAATTAACCTTTCTCGGTCATGAGCTTTCCGTTAAAACAGTCAAAGTTTTCAAGCTCATGAACACGACTTCTAAGTAAATGTCAGCTTAGGACTCGTTCTTCAGATAAAAGGAAAGTTTATCGCCGATGATAAACTTATCCTTAACAACGAGAAGTTTACAACTTCTCGGACTTGAGCTTTCCTAAGATATTCCAAATCTTAAGCTCAAGTAATTGGTTTTCAAAACTTTGAACACAATTTTTCAAGAATTTCTCAAAAGGTTTTTCTAAATCTTTCAAAATTGTGTGTTCAAAAAATGTTTTGATAAAAAGAGCATGTCTTCTAGAATCGATAATATTTACGAACCTAGAAATGTCATTCAATAATGACACGGGGTTGTAAATAAAGTTCGAGCAGAAGTTCAAACTTTGAAAACATGCTCAAAATGGTTTGCTATTATTTCCGATAGTAACCCGCTTTTCACTTTGAAGTCAAGCATTTCACTAGAAAGCTTTGACTTCAGAATCCGAAGTTATCATCTCCACCAACCGTAGCAACTTACAATTGATATCTACATACTTGACGATGCGACTACTCAAACGGTGACTACAGCTCTTTCAATAGAACACGGGTCAAAAATTGAGGGGGAGCAATTGTCCAGCATTCAGAATCCTTGATGCCGAGAGTGCCAAGATCACATATTGGTGTTAAGACAACGATATCAATCATTTACATAGAGTCAAGAGATAACTTCAGAAGTTACGAGGAAGACCAACATTCGTGAACAAGAACCATGTGCTTCTTTCATATGATGTTCTCCATCATTCAGGTCCAACCTCGTAAATTGCTAATATTGTGAATTCATTATCATATATGATCTTTGCACGTGTTAAATACCTTACACTTGTGTTTAAAAGGTATTTAATTTACGTTTCAAGTACACCCTCATTAATTTGAGGGGGAGCTTGTGTAATTCATGAAGATAATTGGATTTGCATTTTTCTTCCCAAATTTTCTTAAAATGCTATTAAATCAATTGATATTAAAAAATCGATTGGGTTAATATTTTTAATATGGGGGAGAAAATGTAATTTAATATGGGATATGATCAATCATAAATGGTTTGACTTAACGTGATAGCTCATCCCGACATGTGCAAAATGTTTTCGGATATCGTAGCATATGTTAAGGGGGAGCAAAATGGATTTGCACTTCAAAATGGATTCCATGGTGACATACACTTACCCAAAACATCTCTATTCAAGACGGTGAAGATTTTGGTGACATAAGGATGGTAGGATAGGTTAAAGTCCAATGATTTTTCTAGAACCGGAGGAATCTTCCCAAGGACATTCCATAGCTAGAAATAGTAGTCCTTAAGAAAGATGGAGAAAGATTGTGAACGTAGCTGAATGCCGACCAAGTACTTAAGTTAGCACTGGAACAATCACAACAAGGTGCTAGTTATGACGTATTGGTAAGCATTGAAGGGGTTGAAGAATGAAAAAGAATTGTAAAGATAAAGGGTGTAAAGAAAGAAGCCCTCCTTACAACTTTAGGCAGAAACCGGGTCAATACATATGCTATTGAGATCATTTTTGTTAATGATTCTCGATATTGAAGAAAGACATCATGGACCCAGTGATGCAATGCATAACCCTTCCCAGCTAACTCAGATATCTCTTAAAAGATATTTGTTTTAATCACACGGAGACAACACATTATCTATTGATTTATTCACTCCGAATAAATTGGTATTGAAAAGGTGGCACTCCTCTCCAGCCTCCGATCACTAAAATCCAAAATGCACGATCGAGTCTAGAGCCATTTGAGATCATCAAATATCTCATTAGGACACACTTTAATATTTCCTTGCTTCTTCACACACTGTGAAAAGTAAGAAAGATCTTAAGAGTCCTACGCAAAATCTTCATGATCTTGCCTGAACATCCGAGTAATACGAAAGTATTTACAATGAAGATGGAAATCCTTCTTGAGCGAATATCAAAAAGCTCATGGTAGGTGACTTGTGCGATTCTTTATGAATCAAACTTGTGATAACTGGAAAGCAACAGTGGTTTAATTCTTAAATGAATTTAAACACGTTCCAAGCCTCTACGCAATATCTTAGTGATCTTGCCAGAACATTCAGAGTAATACTATTAAGTATTTACTGTGACGAATGGAAATCCTTCTAGTGTTAACATCAAACAGCACTTGGTAGGTAACTTGAAAGATTCTATATGAATCAAGCTAGTGACAACTGGAAAGCAACGATGGTGCGGTTCTTAATTGAACTTCACTTGTTCCAGGAACATGAATTGACGGCTTCAAATCATGCGGATAATATTTTCCAAATGATTCACTCTTTACGTTCACAGTCAGCTTTGGACGGTCGAGTAAAGAGAACGGGTTTACCCGCGAAATCTTGTCAAGGAGGTTCTTTATTGAAACTACCTGCCACAAGTACGATATTTAATATCATCCAACGGTCTTCACCGACCGGAGGTAAAATGCTACCGAATTAGAATGAAATGTTCAAGGCCATTTCATCCGTGTATATTGTTTGTTGCTAACTGTCTTATGCAGCGTAACAAAAAGGTGGCATTGCGGTGTACAATCCAGAAGAAGTCGTCACCACATGCTTATACTACATACAATTAGTACTTCAACAAATTCAAGAAAGCCTGAAGGTCAAGTCTTCCGCTGTATCAAACTCTGAAGCTTTCAAGAATTTACAAGTATAAGTATGTGGAACATGAAGTCAGGAAGAGGCAAATATCACAAGTGAAGAATGCACAAGGTCAAGGCAAGGAAACATGCTCAAGACTAAAGTCAAAGATCACATCAAGCATATTCACAAGAACAAGATCGAAGACTCAAGCATAGATGCTAGGTTTAAGATTTTGTAAAAAGATGTGACCTCCCTTAGGGGGAGATTGTTGGAAATACGTTTTTCCCAATAAAGTCTCGGTCACATCTTAGTTAGCATAGATCACGAGATATAGACTATTTAGAACTTTGTCTCTTGGAGCGACCTCCCTTAGGGGGAGATTGTTGGAAATACGTTTTACGTATTTATGAAGGATCGGTCGCTCCAACGATAATTATGTAATGGGCTCGTGATCCATTTAGTTAATGTATAGTCCATATAGCCCACATGTAGGGTGGGCTATATATATATCCCCTCCTAGCATGTTAGGAGGGGGTTGTTGGTTGTTCATTTCACACTTTTTCATTATTAATCTTTATTTTTTCTCTCTCTACTTTTCTCCCTTCTCTCCTTTCTCTCTCTACTCCCTCATCTTCTTCCTTCATCTTTCTTATATTTATCATTTAATCAACCATCTTTATCAACAAAATCCATCTAATCAATCATGTAGAATAGGCCAAAGATCACGTAGACCTTCATCCCTTTATATGAAACTTTTGGTTTTTCTAAATTGGCCACGAAAACTTTTCCAAACATGTTCAAAGGGCTTTACTTGTAAATTTGATATTCTTCAAGGACCAATCTTGTAATTTATTGTCATTTAAGGGACCCAGTTGTAATTTTGAGGTTTTACAAGGGTATAAAATGACAAGTCTTCAAAAGTTGAGGGACCAATCTTGCCAAATTTTCAAACTTCAAGGACTTGAATGGAAATTCATGATTCAGGTCCGGTTCTTTGTGCGGCTTCGTTTCCCGTGTTCGTTTTTGCTTGAATCTTGTGATCTTTTGTTGATTTCACGATATCCGTACCTAAAATACACAATGAACAAACACAAACATATTTTTGGGTATTTTAATGATATTTTAAGCGTTTTAAGCTCGATTTGGACGATGAGACTATGTATAAAAGCAGTCTCATAAATGTCTTTATACTTTGTCGTGATCAAAACTAAGAAAGATTAGTTAACACTAAAAATGTTTTTAGGCATTGCTTGCATTAAAAATCTCCCATTTTTTGATTACGACAAACTATAAACTCATTTATGTAAAAACAAAAGTTTTCGATTTATTAACGAGTTTATCACTATCATTTCTTCCCCTTTGTCGAAGAAAAAAGGTTAGCACAAGTATTTGAAGGAGAGAAGAATCAAATTTGTTGTAGCTCCCCGTGGTGCTTACTCCCCCTAGCTTGGGGTACCAAGAGATAGAACTAAGGTGACAAGCTAAATACAAAGGTTAGTAGAAAGAAAAGAAACACCAATATATAACTATAGTCACTACCTACTAACTAACTTGAGAGGGAGAAAGAAAAGAAATCTCAAATTAGAAGTAAGTATTTACTACGTAGTCCAAAAAGAGTGTTTTGACAAGATTAATTCACAATTGGTGGAATAAAGGTAGAAAAGAAACATCCATACCAGTTGTAATTAAACAAACTATGTCAAAGGTTAATCATTTAGAATTGTTGGAATCACCTAAGAACAATTGTAAATTTTAACCATAATCAACTCTCAACAATATGTGTGATAAAGAATTAGCAAAAGAAGAAATAACACACATATCAATCATATTACAAAAATATGAGAGAACATACAAGGAAAATATTCATACACACAATATGAATATTAAAACAAAAGATATTGAAAATAAACAACATAAGCATAAACTATTCTAGTAGAGATAGTCTTCCAAGATTGCTTAGGTTTCTATTTGACTCAAACAATTAGAACACAAAGTGTGCTTATTGGTAAAATAAGATGATGATGCATCATTCGAAGATTTGCTCACGGGAAAAAATACTTTGAGAGGAGGTCGGGTGAGAAAATTCAATAAAATATAACTTGTCATAAACATGAGCAAGTTCAATTTGTTGAAATCGACAACACACACACGAGCTTCCATGATGCAAAACAAAGTCGTTTAATGGGGGAGGGTCATCATAGTAAGAAGGTGGGGGAGGAGAAGGAGATTGAGGATAAAAGAGGTTTTCATAATGCCTAATAAGATTGGAGAAAGATGAAAGGTAATTGAGATGAGGTATGTTGCAAGGTTTAGGTGGTGGTAGAAGATCTTCTCTTTCTCTGGTAATTGGATTGATTGAGAAAGTCTCATTCTAATACTCAATAGGAGAGAAAGAAGAAGTCTTGCAAGGTTTGGGAGAAGAGGAATCATGATGATCCTTGTTCTTCTTGATCCAAACGGGTTGAACTGAGATTTTAAGATTCTTAGAAAGCTTAGAAGAAGAAGCTTTAGGTTTAGAAGAAGAGGCTTGTGACAAAGATATGTCAATGTTAAGATTAGAAGAAGAAGACATTGTGAGGGATGAGAAGAGAACTCCCAAAACAAGAAGATTTAAAGAAAATAGGAAAGGCAAGGAATAAAATGAAAGCTAAAAGATTTTGAAGGAATGTTTAACCAAAATAGGCAAACAAAGAATCTAGAAAAAAACTGAGCTCAAAGAAGAAAGACCAAAAACGAGCCAGAAAGTGGCTCACTGTCCGCGGTTCCTTAAAGGAACCTACGGTTCAATAATTATATTGAGCCGCACGACTTTAATGAGCCGCCTATAGTGGACTTAAAAATCCGATTTTTAAAGGTTTTGAGAAAAGAATAGACTTTTTCACAAGAGGGCAACACACTCACAAAGAGTGTCTTGACAAAGGATGACAAAATATTTAGATAATACTTTAATCTAACTTTAGTCAAGTTTTAGAGGTTGTGATAGATTAAGGTTCAATTTTAATTAAAATTGAAGTTGATTAATGTGAGCACATAGGTTGAAACACACAAAAGCTTAATCTATTAAAAAATCACCATGATAAACACATGGAGGAAACCAAGTACAAGAAAATAAAACAACTAACTACTACAATAGCTAGCTAATCTAGTTCATGATTAAGCAAATTTCTTTGACTTATCTTCTTGAAAATATATTATTGAAAATATCATCATTCATCTCCTAGGAGGAGGAGGATTGGTGAACAAGGTCAACAAGAAATCTTGCAACCTCCTATTAAGTCCAAACATCTACATTCTTAGGTTTTAAATGATGTAGTTGTTATAGAGGCAACATGGATAATGAGTGCTATGAGCTTCAAGAAAAGCAAAGAAGTAAGGATCACCCATGAAGTGAGAAATAGGAACACCAAAAATTGGAGTGTTAGGAGGAGGAGAGGGCATGATGTCTAATGGTGAGAAGGGTGAATTTAGTGGGGTGAACGGTGAGGTTTGCAAAGGCTCAACAAGGTCATTCTCAAAGGGAATGATTTGAAGAGGTTGAGGGTTCACATCGAAGAGAGGACTAGGAGTGAAAGGTGAGGACAACTCATTCATTCTTGATTGGAATGAGAAAGAGGTGGAACCATGAGAATGGTTAACACCATGATTTGAACTACTCTTGCATGGAGCAAGAGGTAGTGAAGGTGACGAGGAGATTAGAATAGGATATATCTCATTCTTGGGTGTAAGATAAGATGTAACACCTTGTTTAGGTAGCTTGATCTTAATCTTAAGGTTTCCTTTGGTTTTTGAGTGTTTGGAAGAGTTTGAGGATCTTGTGGACATCATGGTTGTGTGTCAAGGTTTAGAAGAAGGCTTAGAGGATGAAGAAGAAGAATAACCAAACGAGGTTTAAATAGGAGATGGGATGATCTAAACTAGTAATGTGTTAAAACTCATTTTGGTGAATAATAAAATTTGCTAGGCTTAATTGGGAAAAATCTGGTTTTTAGCAAAAGTTTCAGCCAAGTTTACAAAGATTTAGAGAAAGTAGTGTAAAGCAAATATTCCTTCGAAGTTACAACCTTCGGTTCTCGATATATAGGTGTGGTTCGATATCAATAAGGAACCGCACTTAGATAGTGAGCCGCGGGCAGAACCCTTCAAAAATAGGACTTCCAACAATTTTCACAAGCCCAGATTTTAAACAAAGTTTTAGCAAGCCAAAATAGATTACCAAGCAAAATCTAGATAGCTAACTAACACATAATAGCACAAAGTCATGTAAATCGAAAGTTTGATCACATAAACACATTAAGATTAAAATAATAATTAATCCAAACACAAAGTATTAGTTCTACAAACAAAGTCTAAATGCAAGAAATAAGAACCAAGTCTAATGAAAGGAGATTATCCAACATTACACCAAAGATAACCAATGAAGTCTTCACCAAAGGCTTCATGCATCCATCACTTCTTTTTCTTTCCAAGCTTCTTAAGCATGCTCCCAATAGCCTTGAAGGCACCCCTTGACTCCGTACGATACTCGTACAACTCCTCTCGAGTTTGAAGGTTAGACTGATAGACATCCTCAAGACCAAATTTTTGAGGAAGTTGACTCAATGAAGAACAAGGAGGGCGATTAATTTGGTCTAACCCATCCATGAAAGTGTTCATAGATGGGATGGAGTCACTCGTAGAATCGAAATGAGCACTAGTTCCCTCATCATCACCATCACTTGATGATGGGGGATTTTCCTCATTATCGGGTTCTTGTAGATCACCTCTATTCCTCCCTCAGTAACTTGTAGGCTTTAGTGGACCTATCCTTTGAATTGGATACATCACATGTTCAAACGAAGCATAGTTAGAAAGACCGATCTTGGGATAGTCACGATCAACCCTTTTCATAAGGCGAGTGAGGAGCATGGCATAGGGAAGGTTGGCTTTTGATTTAGATAGGACGTAATTAATCCCTCAAGCGATGAAGTATGCAAGATTGTACTCGATGGCGGTGAATATGCAACACAACATGTGAGCCATACACGCCAGAACATGATCCCGATTTTCACCATGACAAAACACATTCTCCGTAATGATATCGGCCCTAGAGACCATGCACTCATTAAAGTCGCTTACGAGTATCTCATGGCATTTCAAAGAACGCTTCCTAGTATGGATACTACGTACAACGGCTTGATCACGTCCTTTGGTAATGGTATCAAGGATGAATTCTAATTCTGGCATTTCAGTGTCATATGGAGGATTCTCGGTACATAATTCCAATGAGTCAATTTTCCACAACTTCGTGAACCGACATTGACTTTCATATGGCACTTTAAGTGCCGTACCGAATTCTCGAGAGATTAAGTGATGATTTGACCATGTTAGGTCCAAATAGTTAAGTAAAACATGAATATCATAAACAATTAATAACATGTTTTACTCAAGACCCACTTAACTACTAATGACACAAGTTTGGTTTTTCAACGTTTAATTCTTAGCTTTATTAAAGAATTATACCCTATTGTATGCGAAACTACAATAGGGATTGAATAGACAAACTATACTCCCATTGATCTCAGCTTTGCTTGTTGATCAATGGGAGGAAGAACCCTATCACTATAATCTTTACATTTTACAATTTACTTTACAGTGAATAAAATCCCTAACCATCTAATTCTATAATGACTAGTATATATAGTGGTAGGTGTGAAAGCATCTTTCACTACAATACAAAAGTACATGTGTCAGCATGCATGTGACCATATGACACACCATGTGCTAACTTGTACTTTTGTCCCCACCCTTTTGTCTCTTTGTCTCTTGTACTTTATACTTGTCAATGTTTATCTTTATATGGTCTTGAGGGAGTCAGTGAGTTATTGTCATCACTCACTGACTCCATTGTCTCCTTCTTCGTCTCAGGTACATCATTCATTGAGTTCCGCCTCACTGAATACTCGAGTATTTCTTTGTAGACTCAGGCTGAGAATCTTGAAGACAACTCACTGAGTGACTGTTCACTCAGTGACTTCATAATGTTCAAGGGTAATATTTATACCGGGAGCCTGAGTCTTCTGAGTGGGTAACGCTCCCCCTGAGGCTCTTACGTCTTCTGAGTGGTAGAGCTTCCTGAGGCTCTCGAGGCTCCTGATGCTCTCGAGGCTCCCTGAGCCTCTCAAGGTTCCCTGAGGCTCTCGAGGCTCCGAAGTCAACGCTCCCTTGAGACTCTTAGGGATCTTGAGGGAGTAACGCTCCCCCAAGGCTCCTGAGTCTTTTGAGTGAGTTGCGCTCCCTGAGGCTCCTGAACTTCCTGAGTGACTATTCACTCAGGGACTTAAGTATAAATTATACTTAGGATACTTTTCATTCAAATCCAACATATGGGACAATTAGGCACTGAATTGACCCAACAATATCCCCCTATTTGGATAGAAAAGTAGCCTAATTCAATTAGCAGTAAGTGAGCAAAACTGCTTCTTCTTACGTACTAAATTACAACAAAGAAATCATGAAACAACTTCTTGAGTCACTTCGTTAACCAAGTCTTCTATGTCCCACTGACCTGATGTTGTCTTGATTCTTTGTTGTTCAGATTTGACACATACAAGCTCCCTGATGCCTTCTTCTTTTGAACAAAACATACTGATGAGCAGATGTATATATCAGCAAGGACAATCAGGCTTCAGGGTGGGTACCATCAGGTTGTTTGAAGTATCAGGTGGGTTGATGTTTTGGCATACACTCTCCCCCTCAAAAAGTAACTGTAGTCGACCTGGTTTAGTATCAACCTCAGGTTCGTCGTCAACCGGATGTCATCAGTGACTATGTTATCACTGACCTCAAACTATTATCTGCCTCATGCTTGTCGTCGACGTGACACTTGTTGAGTGACTTGGCTTGCTAGTCTCAACCATCATTTGAGGCTTCGGTGCTTAGGCTTAAGGACATCAGGCAACCATTCAGGTTCATGCTCGTTGTCCTGATCATTAACCCTAACACTGAATTCATTCAGTGTGTCTCTCCCCCTCAAAGGTTGCAACGAAGTGGCAGCTTTTGACCTTTTCGACCTTCAGACTCAGTAGTCATATCAAGCCTTCTTAGGTTCCTTCTTTATATGTAGGGACTCGGTTTAGTGTTGTGGATTTAGGGACATGAATGAGGTTTCTAGTTTCAAGGACCCTGGTGTACAGTTGGTTCTAAGGCTGTAACGGGCACACTAGCGTGTGTTCAGTCCAATGTTGACACGACTTCAATGCACGAATATGAATGAGGTTTCTGGTTTCAAGGAATCCTTGAGCAACCCGTTCAATTTCAGGTTCAGTGACCTATTCGTTTTTCAGGTTCAGGAGGTTAAGTGACGGGTTATGTTCAGGCCTTTGTGGGGTTTAGTCTACCAACTTATATCATTTCTTTTAGTAAGTTCTTAAACCCCAACACTGATATTCATTCACTATCACTGATTCATTTAATCAGTTCCTCCAGTATTACAAACTCGCCATGTGACTCTTTGTAAGCTCAGCCCCAAAAATCCTCATTCTGCCCGTACCCATAAATAAAATTCATTCAATGGCGTGTACTCACTGATAAATTTTTATCAGACCCTCATATAGACAGATCCACTGACTAGTTCTTTTTCAGGTTCACTGACCAGGTTCAATACCTGAAGGTTCAGGTTCATGGTTTGACGTGGGCTTCAGCAGGTGTACTTCAGTGTTTTGGGATTCAGCAGGTGTACTTTAGTGTTTTGAGCTTCAGTAGTAATTGGGCTTCAGGGGATCGATATTCACGACCAACTTTTGAAGCTTCAGTATTATCTTCTAAATACTGAACTAATCCAAATACTCATGAACAATCAGAAACTAATCATTATACTCCTTTTTTAGTTTCTTATAACTGAACACACACTAATTTTTATCAGCTCCCACATCAAAACTGAACAAACTACTTGCACATTTTCACTGATATCAGTGACCCATTATCAGGTTCTCATTCAACCAAATAATGTCTGTGTATTTTTCTCCCCCTCAAAAATTGCAATATTTGCAACTTTTGACCTTCAGGCTTTGGCGACAGGTTTTTCAGCAGCTGCTTTTTCTTTTTAGCAGATTAAGTTTTTTCGGCAACACGTTTGGGCTAATGTTACTTTTAGTCAGCTTCTCTTGGAAACTGAAACCACCATTTTCATGAACACCCTTTTTTATCATCTACATTAACTGATTTTTTTAATCAGTTTCTTTATCACCCTGAGTGACTCCGGTGTTCGCTCAGCCCAAACAATCTACAAACCACATTTATCAGTGTCTCTTAACACTGAACAAACCAATACCCCTGTTCGCATCGACTGGATATCCTTTTCAGCTTCAAGACGCCCTTTCACTATTCTAGCCATCGTCTTCACCGCATCCATTCATCTTCCACCTTAGAATCAAACCAACCTATTTTATTTTCAACACGCCAACAACATGACTTCTATGTCACCCTTCTGGTTCTACCATCGCCACCCACCATATATCCCACATTGACCACCACCGGATTACCCCATCAACCATAGTTTCTTAAAAGAAAACTTTCTCACTAAAGTCAATCTCAATCTCATACCGAAAACAACAACCACAACTAGCCACATCACACCATGATTCACGGATAATAACCTTCTTCCCCGGCTAACCTCAAGATATCAAAAGATCACTTATATCAACAAAATCAAACCAAAACTAACATTTTTAATTTTGGTTTATTGTTAGTATCGATTTAGATCTGGGTTTTTGAGGATGTGAGGTATGGTTATGAGTGACGAATTCGTATACATCAATGGTTATTTCGTTGGTCTTGATATGTTTTTGGTGATTTGAGTTTTAGAGATGGTGATTGTGAATTGGTTATGAAGATATGGGATTTGATGTTGGTGTGATATTGACAGCGTAAACAAAGAAACGTGATTTTTTTTTTGTTTTTTTTGTTTTTTTAATTGGTGGGGATTTGGGTTTTAGTTTGAGATAAGATATCTAGGGCAGGTTTATTCAACATTTATGGTTTCTCTCCCCTCAAAATTACATACGCTTTATAAGCAATAGCAGTTTTGAATAACAACCATAAATTTGAACGATGAGCAAATGTTATTAGCAGTTAATTCGAACGGATCTAGGTTATGGAGTTAACCCACCTGCTCTGATACCACTTTTTAGGTCCAAATAGTTAAGTAAAACAGGAATTCATAAACAATTAATAACATGTTTTACTCAAGACCCACTTAACTACTAATAACACAAGTTTGGTTTTTCAACGTTTAATTCTTAGCTTTATTAAAGAATTATACCCTATTGTATGCGAAACTACAATAGGGATTGAATAGACAAACTATACTCCCATTGATCTCAGCTTTGCTTGTTGATCAATGGGAGGAAGAACCCTATCACTATAATCTTTACATTTTACAATTTACTTTTACAGTGAATAAAATCCCTAACCATCTAATTCTATAATGACTAGTATATATAGTGGTAGGTGTGAAAGCATCTTTCACTACAATACAAAAGTACATGTGTCAGCATGCATGTGACCATATGACACACCATGTGCTAACTTGTACTTTTGTCCCCAGCCTTTTGTCTCTTTGTCTCTTGTACTTTATAATTGTCAATGTTTATCTTTAGATGGTCTTGAGGGAGTCAGTGAGTTATTGTCATCACTCACTGACTCCATTGTCACCTTCTTCGTCTCAGGTACATCATTCATTGAGTTCCGCCTCACTGAATACTCGAGTCTTTCTTTGTAGACTCAGGCTGAGAATCTTGAAGACAACTCACTGAGTGACTGTTCACTCAGTGACTTCATAATGTTCAAGGGTAATATTTATACTGGGAGCCTGAGTCTTCTGAGTGGGTAACGCTCCCATTGAGGCTCTTACGTCTTCTGAGTGGTAGAGCTTCCTGAGGCTCTCGAGGCTCCTGATGCTCTCGAGGCTCCCTGAGCCTCTCGAGGTTCCTTGAGGCTCTCGAGGCTCCTGAGTCAGCGCTCCCATGAGACTCTTAGGGATCCTGAGGGAGTAACGCTCCCCTGAGGCTCCTGAGTCTTCTGAGTGAGTAGCGCTCCCTGAGGCTCCTGAACTCCCTGAGTGACTATTCACTCAGGGACTTAAGTATAAATTATACTTAGGATACTTTTCATTCAAATCCAACATATGGGACAATTAGGCACTGAATTGACCCAACAGACCATTAATGGCGAACCTAACATATATTCCATCTTCATTTGATAGAAGGTAATATGTGCTAAAGAAATCTAGAAGAAATTTGGGATAAATAAGTTCGTTAATGTCTAGCAAGCTGTTAGCCTCAAAATATTGAGTCAAACAAGAATGTTCGGTCATAGGTTTATATTGTAACATTTATTAGAACGTTGTAATAGTTAGTTAAAATAGTCGTGACATTACGAGCTTGATGGCCTTAAAAGGCCTCTTTCAAGGTACTAAGCATTTATTCAAGCCCGGCCCAATGAAACATGTAGCCCATTATGCCACATGTAGGCAAAGGCTATAAATACCCTTCCTAACATGTTAGGAAGGGTGTTGGTTGTTCATTTTCTTAATCTAATCTTCCCATAGTTTCAAACACTTCTCTCACTACTTTCTCTCTCTAGAATTCATCTACTTCATCTATTTTCTTTCTTTCTTCCTTGCTTAATCATCACAAATTAGGGACAACAATTGGTATCAATCTCCATTGGGTAGTTTTGTGATTCGTTGTTGATACACTACTTGGTTCGTATGATTTACACCTTAAATCATCTCGGATTCAAGTGTTTCTTGTGCTTTCCGTGCTATAAATCTTGCTATATATCTCTTTCATACTTGTGGTAAGGATTTGGTTGCTTTGGTTTGGCTAAAAACACGGAATTCTTGTGAAAAATCTTAGCTTGTTACCTAAAGTCTCGAACATGTTTATTTCCATTGCAAAGCTTGGGGTTTTTCATATTCCGATCGCAAAAGCCTAAGGGTTTCTACATTGCGATCGTGTATTCCGATCTATTATTCCGATACAATATTGCGATCGTATATTCCGATCCAACATTGCGATCGTGTATTCCGATCCAACATTGTGATCGAGTATTCCGATAGGACATTGCGATCTACATTCCGATAGGACATTGCGATCTACATTCCGATAGGACATTGCGATCTACATTCCGATAGGACATTGTGATCTCTATTCCGATCGAAGCACTTTGATACATTGCGATAGGTTTGGACATAGCGACAATTGGAGGATTTCTTGAAAAATTCTAAAAATACACTTAAAAAATTGTGTGTTTTTTGGTTTTTTAAGAATTTTTTTAGTTTTTCGAGAACATATTGTTAGGGATTTCAACACTTTTTCAAGTCAACAACAATCACTATAACATCTACTTAAGATCCATATTCATTTCTTAATTCAAAGCTTATCAAGATGGATTCTACTACAGAGTATCGTGTGACGAACAACAACATCATGGTGGCGGGCAACAAAGAAAGACCACCAATGCTTGTGTCCGGTAGATATGCACAATGGCAATCACGATTCCTTCGATATCTTGACACAAAACCTAATGGTGATTTTTGAAATTGAGGTTTTGACACCCCGTATAAAAATTAAAGTTCTTGTTCTCGAAATCTTAACGAATTGATTCCCGGCTTAAAGTACGACTCAGTTGAATTTGGTAAAACAAATATTTTTGGTTGTTTTTAAATTTAAATGTGCGAAAACAATTAAAGTAAATGTCGCTAAAGTAAAGTGGCGTTATAATAAAAGAGCGTTGAAATTAAATCTAAGTCTAATTAAAATAAAGGTGCGATATTTAAAAACGTGACGGAAAGTAAATTAAAAAGATGACAAAAATTAAAAGCGTGACGAGAATTAAAAATGGACAAAGTATAAAAATATAAGCTAAAAATTAAACAAGACAAAGTATGAAGAAAATAAACCCAGATCGGAATATATTCCAATCTTACCTTGATCGGAATATTAACTTACACCCAAATCGGAATATTGAACGGAAAACCAATCGGAATATGTCACTTACCCCAGATCGGAATATCCAGACAAACCTTGATCGAAATATAAACTAACCTCTGATCGGAATATGGGATAGACTTGGTCGGAATGCTGATCGGAACCCACTGATCGGAATATGTCACCTTACCTGATCGGAATACCACCAACACCTCGATCAGAATATGGCAAAGAGCACCAATCGGAATATCTGTCACTTACCTGATCGGAATACCCAAGACTCTTCTGATCGGAATACCAAAGTCTCCCAAATCGGAAAGTTGAAACCCTTTTCCGACCAAGCAATGTAGCTATGGTCGGAATGATAAACCCCTTTCCGATCACCCCAATCGGAATACAGTAAATGAAAATGAAAATAAGCTAGAAAAATAAGCTAAAACTCTAATAAGCAAACCACGAAAATCCTAAGGAAAACCGATTAAGAAAAAGCTAATAAACAGAAATTTAAAGACTTTTAAAGCACGGAATGAAAAAGCTTTACGAAAAACAACTTTTATATAAAAATAACTTTTATAAAAAATTTAAAAACTTAAAGATTAAAACAAATAAGCTATAAGAATCAATGATTTAAAACAATCAAAAGCATAAAAATGTAATCTTTAAACAAGTTAACAAGATAAAAAGCATATAAATCAAAGATCAAAGAAAGGTAGAATGAGATCAACAAGATAAAGTAAAGGTGCGAGAATTAAAAGAAACACTTACTTGAAATTAAAGATATTAAAGGTGCAAGACAAGTATTTAAATTGACATGAAAAGTAAAGGTGCAAGTAAATAAAGGTGGAAGAACTAATTGTCACGATTAGTCAACAAAAACAAATGAATGAAAATGAGAAGTATTTATAGGTGATTAGGGGGATGGTTAGAGGAAGCTTCCTCCCCTCCTCCCTTTCTTCTTAATTGCGCCCTTAAGTCCTTCCTTCTTAATCTTTTTGTTAATCTTGGACTTTGATGACTTTTGGCTCGGGATTTCTTTGGACTCGTCTTTTAATGCTTCGATAAATAAGACTTGAGTTCCTCGGTTTAAGTAAACTTCCGTCTTTTGACTTTTTCTTCGATAAATCTTCAGAATTGGTCTTGGGCTTCCGTTCTTTTTGCACTCTTGACTTCTTGACTTCGTCTTTCATCTTTTTCTTCAATAAAAGTCCGTAAATGCCCGTGAATTCCCGTGTTTTCTCCACTTTTCACCTTTTCGTCCTAAATCACAACAAAAACACAAACCACGCATAATTCCGACATAAAAGACATAAAATACACGTTTTGGTCCGGTTATTATTGTAACTAAGTGGTAGAAAAGATGGGTGTTTTCACACCTATCAAATCCCCTACACTTGACCATTGCAATGTCCTCATGCAATGCATTAGTTATAAAGCAAGTTTACATTTTTCATCATAATCAATCCACGTTGGCCTTTATTAAAGAGAAAATATAAACATTCAAAATGAAGAAATCAAAAACATACCTTGGGTTTTGGAAATGTTGTGAATGATCACCATCCTCAAGTTTTCACTTTATCCAAACCAAGCTTAAAAACGAGATCATTGTTATTATAAGTTAGCAAACTAACACGAACTCATGTGGGCCAATTACTCACTTAGACTCCCTTATTCCTAGGGGTATCTCTTATATTTTATTATTGTCTTGAATGATCGCGAGGATGCATTGTTGACTTATTTTGATAGTTATTTAGTCCGAAAATAAAGTGAACGATTTAATCAATAGTTAGCTAAAGGACAAAATCTTTTAAAACTGCTTCTCGGGACCTCAAAAAGTTCATATCTTGGCATAACTCGCTTCGCGATTTGAGACCTTTCTCGGACCGATATTTGGCAGCGACTTCATACTTCAAACCTTGAGAGACGTTCATGAAATAATGGTCTTCTCTTCATAATGGAATTTCTTCACTTGAAGTTTTGAGAGATTCATACTTGGACCACAACTTCTTCATTTTTCTCCAATCTTTATTTTGGACTTTGATATACAACGATCCGCCTCCTTTTATGACTTGGATCTATTTATCCTCAAACCTTGTCAGGGTCTTTTCGGATACACTTCTCCATGACTTTTGGGGAGTTTTTGCTTTTTGTCGTGTGTCTCGATCCTTCATATTGATTTTCGATAAATGATTCTTCACATCACTTTGGATCTTTAGCAACAAAATATAGCCCTCATGCCTTGTTAGGACCTTTTTGGACTCGCCAATCTTCGCATCCCGCTTCAATAAGTTATGCCTTGGCTATGAACTCTAATCCATATCGAGCAACTTTTAAACGATCTTGGGCTAGAAGCTAAGTAACTTTTCAAATCGTACAACCTTATTTATTGCAGATAAATTTATTAGCAAGCGATGGGAGAATAGGCTTATAATTAACTCACAGAAATTCACGAAAGAATACCGAACTTATAATTGGCTCTATCATCTCTCGTTCTCCACAGTTTGAAATCTGAAGGAATGAGACTCGTGGATACTTAGCCTATTAAATCAAAGTTTTGGGTTATTGAGTCGCCTATAGGATCTTGCAAACTCTTAGACTTTTTCAAGTTTTAGAAATCGCGTTTTAAAGTTCCCTTGATAAACAACTCTCTAGGATCAATTATAGGAACTTGCGAAAAGTTCTTGTTCTTAACCCGTGAGAGTTAAGACTTTCACGTTTTATAGCTCCCTATATAAAAGCCTAGCAAAACTTGACTTAAACACGTTAAGGATACTAGCTAGAGCAAACTTAGATAAGTAAACTCGGGTTGAGTCAAAAGATTCACAACGTTTGAAAATTAAAACCACTTTATTAACATTTATTCTAGCAAAGGAAGAAAATAACTATACAAAGATAAAAAACTAATAGGCCAAAATAGATCAAAAATTTTGAAAAATGTCGAAAAATTGATTTTCCGGTTAAAATGAGGACAAATACAAGGAAAAGAGCCACTTAACTTCGATAGAAGTCCCCCTACACTTAATATAAACATTGTCCTCAATGTTTAAGCATGTGGGAGTAAACTCCCCTACACTTAGGACATTGTGCACGTTGTTTAAATCTCGCTAAGGGAAAGACAACTAAAGAGATACCTATTTTAATATTGAGAAAATATAAAATAGTGAATCGAAAAGAGTTTAGGGTAGAACCGGGAAGAAGTAGAACACAGAATCACGGGTCGTCAAGAATCATCAAGAGTGGATCATTGAAGCTCGAATCCCTGATTAGTAGAAGAGAGGAGAGAGCAAACACCAACGGGCCTCCCCTACACTTATGATAAAGAAAGCGAAAAGATAGATGCATGGGTTGCCTCCCAAGAAGCGCTTGATTTTTGTTAACCGAGTCATTAGCCTGACTCGACCTTGATCATCAACGGAAGAAGCATGAAACATATCCACCAGGATCAAAGACATAGTTTTCGTCCATCAAATAGCAGAGGCTTAAGGCGAACAAGGCAAGCCAAAGAAGAGTAGGCAAGGTTCCCTTAAGCAGTGATGGAGCACGGTGGAAGCAAGGGTGAAGTGGTGCAAGCATGTCTTCAATAGTTCCAATGATTTTTCCTTTTATTTCATCAGGTGGATACTGAGATGGCTTAAAGATTTCAATACCGGGGTCGAACACCTTTTCCTTTAAGGGAAAATAGCACTCAGGCTCAGCAGAGTGTGAAGAAGATCCGTGAAGAAGCACAACCTCGTCCTCAGAAGTGGGACAAAGAGGTGTTAACTCATACGTGCTGCGGATATTGGTGTCGACCGGTTTCTTCTCCTTTGAAAGAATGTGCTTCAAATCCAAAGTAGGATCAAGACGATAATCTTCAAAGTCCAAAGGAGGTGCATCACTCTCATGAGGGAAGTAAGTATTAAGAAATGCAGAGAAATCTTCCTCAAATGAGTAATCGTCCAAAGTAGGATCGAGTGATGGCGGAGGATCTTCATCATGTGAAGAATCGCTCGAAAGAGTATCAGCCTCATTGAAATCATCATACGTGGGCAGATCGGGATACTCAGAAGTAAGGTCATCATAATCATCCGAATCTGAGCTAGATTCATCATCATAAGCATCAAAGACCGGTGGAGAATCATAAATGGGAGAAGGTTCCAAAGTAGGGAGAGAATCATCCACATCATCATGAAAAAGTAGCTTATCGATGCAAGAGTCGAATAGAGGATTGTTGTAGACAACGAAGTCATCATGCACATTAATCATATTCACTGATTCTCGTCCTCCAAAGGTTGTACTGGTAAGCTTACCCATTTTGAAAACTTGTGCATCATCCCCGACTCTTAAGATTAACTCGCCTTCGGCCACATCCACTAAAGCTCGTCCGGTGCTCAAGAATGGCCGACCAAGTATTAAAGGAATACGAGGGTCCATTTCATAATCAACAACGACAAAATCGACCGGGAAAGTAAATGTACCAACTTTTATGAACACGTCTTCGGCTATACCAACGGGGTAAGCGAGAGTGCGGTTTGCCAGTTCAAGAGTCATCTTTGTTGGAGTGAGGTCGGGTAATAATAGTGTTTTCCAAACACTCAAAGGCATAAGATTAATACTGGCCCCGAGATCAGCAAGGGCAGTAAATTCTTCAGTTTTGTTGAACACGCAAGGCAACACAAAACGACCGGGATCTCCAAGCTTTTCTAGAAGTTCTTTAAGAATAACTACAGAGCAGTTTTCATTTAATCGTGTGTTGGCGAGTTCAATCAGCTTCTCCTTCTTGTTAAGCAATTCCTTAAATGCTTTAACAAATTTGGGCATGTGGACAAGTGCTTCAAGAAAGCTAATGTTGAAGTTCATTTGAGAAATCATCTTCACATAGCGTGTCACTTCGGAGTCCTCCTTAGTTAGCATTTTGGTCTTGCCTAAACGAGAGGGATAAGGGATATTGGGTTTGGGTGGTGAAGGTGCAGGTGTAGGTGTAGGTGGTAAAGGTTGAGATGTTGAAGGGTCCTTCCTAGGAACATCGTCATGGTGAGGCGGAGACGGTAATGGTGCACTAATACTAGGTGTAGGAGGAGTAGGGATAAATGGTGGTGGAGGAGGTGTAGATGATGGGGGTGGGATTGGTGGTCCTATGATGGTGACTCCACTACGGGTAGTAATAGCACTCACATTGGCTCGCGGATTGGTGACGGTGTTTGAAGGTAGAGAACTTGAAGTAGAAGGTTGAGCAGGGGGCAAGAAACTAGCAAGCATATTCTTCAAATCATTTGTTTGATTGCTGAAGGAGGATTGAATATTATCTCGAAGCTCGGATCTTATCTCATTTCCTTGCTTTGTGATATCTCCTTTTAAATTGATAATTTGGCTATGAAGATTCTTGATTTGCTCACCTTGGGTTCTCATGATTGCTTCAACATCGGTGTTAATGGGTGGGGTTTGTTAGGCGGGTGGGTGATAAGGATTAGAAGCTCTTGGTGGGATTTGGTTGCTTCTATTGTAGTTGTTGGCGGGGTTTTGGTTTTGAGGAGAAAAACCGAGTGAAAGGTAGTTGTTGGACCGGCAGCTCAGCAAATTTCTATCCCCTTGAAGTCGAGCTTGGTAATTTTCCGGTGAATAATTACCATAAGCTGCATACACATTTTCCGGATTTCCTTGAGTCGAAGGACAATCGGTGTATGAGTGAGGACCGCCGCATGTTTCACAAGGAGTAGCAACAGCTTTAACTTGTTGTTGTTGGTTTGAAGCCAAGAGTTGCATACTTCTGCTCATTTCAGTCAACACACGGGTGAGTTCGGTCATATCAGGGTTTGCTGAAGTGGAGGAAACATTGACTCTCGGATTGTTCCTTGAAGAAGCAGAGGAATCCCAGTTTTTGTGGTGAGTAGTCATGTTCTCAATTAACTCTCTACACTCCTCGGGTCTCCTTTTCATGAATGTGCCACCGGCGGCTGCATTAATCGTATCACGATCACGAAAAGTCAATCCGTTGTAGAAAGTATCTATTAAGGTCACAGGTAGCATGTTGTGGTTTGGACATCTATCGATCGAGACATTATATCTCTCCCAAGCATCAAAAAGAGATTCATCGGGATCTTGCATGAAACCACTGATCTGATTGCGAAGGCTCGTGACCATGGATGGTGGAAAGTAGCGCGACAAAAAGCGTTGAGTCATGTCATCCCAAGTGTGAATTGAATTCTTCGGGAGACGATCAAACCATTTCTCGGCATGATGTAATAAAGTATGTGGAAAGAGTTGTAGGCGAAGTTCATCCATTGTGGCACCAGCCAACTTCATGCTTTGGGTGATTGTAATGAACTTGTCGAGGTGTTTGTTGGCATCATCATCAGGCAATCCTCTAAAAGGATTTGTTTGCACTTGCTGAATCATGTGGTGCTTCAACGAAAACTCAGGAGCGTTGATTTGCATCGGCGCAATCGGTCCTCCTCGTCCAAACATTGTAGGTTGACAAAGCTCCTCCATGGTCTGAAGATCGGGCTGTGGAAGAACATTGTTGTTATTATTAAGGTGCGGTGGATTATTGTTGTTTACACCTGACATAGCTAAATCTTCTTGAGTCTCGGGCTCTTGATAATTAGAAGATCTAGTACGCATACACCTGAAAATGCAAAAGAAAACAAAACCAAACACAAAGACAATATATATACACAATAAAGATAAAATCTTTTTGGATTTTTGAATTTTTGAATTTTTATGGATTTTTATCTATTTTAATTTTTATGATTTTTTTGAATTTTTTTTATGCAAGAAAATAACGCTCACAAGTGAACGGATCCCAAAAAAAACAACGCGTCTCTCACAGAAAACCGTTAATCTTTACGAAAAGAGCCGGCAGCGGCGCCATTTGAAATTGAGGTTTTGACACCCCGTATAAAAATTAAAGTTCTTGTTCTCGAAATCTTAACGAATTGATTCCCGGCTTAAAGTACGACTCAGTTGAATTTGGTAAAACAAATATTTTTGGTTGTTTTTAAATTTAAATGTGTGAAAACAATTAAAGTAAATGTCGTTAAAGTAAAGTGGCGTTATAATAAAAGAGCGTTGAAATTAAATCTAAGTCTAATTAAAATAAAGGTGCGATATTTAAAAACGTGACGGAAAGTAAATTAAAAAGATGACAAAAATTAAAAGCGTGACGAGAATTAAAAATGGACAAAGTATAAAAATATAAGCTAAAAATTAAACAAGACAAAGTATGAAGAAAATAAACCCAGATCGGAATATATTCTAATCTTACCTTGATCGGAATGTTAACTTACACCCAAATCGGAATATTGAACGGAAAACCAATCGGAATATGTCACTTACCCTAGATCGGAATATCCAGACAAACCTTGATCGGAATATAAACTAACCTCTGATCGGAATATGGGATAGACTTGGTCGGAATGCTGATCGGAACCCACTGATCGGAATATGTCACCTTACCTGATCGGAATACCACCAACACCTCGATCGGAATATGGCAAAGAGCACCAATCGGAATATCTGTCACTTACCTGATCGGAATACCCAAGACTCTTCTGATCGGAATACCAAAGTCTCCCAAATCGGAAAGTTGAAACCCTTTTCCGACCAAGCAATGTAGCTATGGTCGGAATGATAAACCCCTTTCCGATCACCCCAATCGGAATACAGTAAATGAAAATGAAAATAAGCTAGAAAAATAAGCTAAAACTCTAATAAGCAAACCACAAAAATCCTAAGGCAAACCGATTAAGAAAAAGCTAATAAACAGAAATTTAAAGACTTTTAAAGCACGAAATGAAAAAGCTTTACGAAAACAACTTTTATATAAAAATAACTTTTATAAAAACTTTAAAAACTTAAAGATTAAAACAAATAAGCTATAAGAATCAATGATTTAAAACAATCAAAAGCATAAAAATGTAATCTTTAAACAAGTTAACAAGATAAAAAGCATATAAATCAAAGATCAAAGAAAGGTAGAATGAGATCAACAAGATAAAGTAAAGGTGCGAGAATTAAAAGAAACACTTGAAATTAAAGATATTAAAGGTGCAAGACAAGTATTTAAATTGACATGAAAAGTAAAGGTGCAAGTAAATAAAGGTGAAAGAACTAATTGTCACAATTAGTCAACAAAAACAAATGAATGAAAATGAGAAGTATTTATAGGTGATTAGGGGGATGGTTAGAGGAAGCTTCCTCCCCTCCTTCCTTTCTTCTTAATTGCGCCCTTAAGTCCTTCCTTCTTAATCTTTTTGTTAATCTTGGACTTTGATGACTTTTGGCTCGGGATTTCTTTGGACTCGTCTTTTAATGCTTCGATAAATAAGACTTGAGTTCCTCGGCTTTAAGTAAACTTCCGTCTTTTGACTTTTTCTTCGATAAATCTTCAGAATTGGTCTGGGACTTCCGTTCTTTTTGCACTCTTGACTTCTTGACTTCGTCTTTCATCTTTTTCTTCAATAAAAGTCCGTAAATGCCCGTGAATTCCCGTGTTTTCTCCACTTTTCACCTTTTCGTCCTAAATCACAACAAAAACACAAACCACGCATAATTCCGACATAAAAGACATAAAATACACGTTTTGGTCCGGTTATTATTGTAATTAAGTGGTAGAAAAGATGGGTGTTTTCACACCTATAAATTTTCTTCTCCGTTGTATCAGTGACGGACCCTATACTCCCACTACTATCACCATTCCTGCAATTCCAGCAACCGACTCGACGACCGGTTCCGATGAGCAAACAATTGAGGAAACATATGAGAACACTTCGAAAGAGAAACGTGCTTGGATTGATGTAGAGAAAGAAGCAATCTATTTGATTCTCAGTGGGATTGGGAATGATATTTACTCAACGGTTGATGCGTGCTCCACTGCAAAAGAAATGTGGTTTGCCATTGAATGCTTGCAACAAGGAGAATCACTTAACAAGCAAGATGTCAAAACTAACTTGTTCTGGAACTTTGTCATGTTTAATTCATTGGATGGAGAATCAATTGATTCATATTACTCAAGGTTCTACAAGATGATGAATGACATGACAAGAAACAATTTGCAAGTCTCCACCATGCAAGTCAATGTGCAATTTCTACAGCAACTTCAACCAGAGTGGACACGGTTTGTAACCCTGGTGAAACAACAGAGTAAGCTAGACGAGGTCAACTATCACACGCTCTTTGACATTTTGAAACAATTTCAAAATGAGGCTAATAAACTTCGAGCTGAAAGGATAGCAAAGACTGCTAATCCACTTGCTTTGGTGTCTACCACTCAACACGTCCAAGATCATCGCTCTTGTGCTTCAAAATCATACTCCACTACATCTTCCTCACCAAGATACTTCACTTCATCTAAGTCTTCAGCTCCCACAAGATCACGAGACAAAGAACCAAGAGCACCATCAGCATCACCTGAGCCATCATCTGAAGAGGACAGTGATGAAGAACTAGCTCAGAAGGATAGGGAGATGAAACAACAAATTGCTTTCATTATGAAGACCTACAAGAAAATCTTCAAACCCACCAACAACAATCTTCGAACATCATCTAATACACAGAACCAATATGTTGAGAGTCCTCGAAGGTATGACACACGTCAACGTGATGAAAGTCCTCCTCGGTATGATCGACGTAATCCAACACATGTTGAGGGTTCTGCACGGTATGATCGACAAACTGCTAAGTATGATACTCAGAGGATTGCTACTGTTGATGGGAATAGGGAAACTGTTGGTACTTAAGTGGTTCAGCAAAGTGGGATTCAATGCTTCAATTGTCAAGGTTATGAGCATATGGCAAAGGAATGCAGAAAGCTGAAATGAGTTAGGGACTCTGGTTATCATAAGGAAAAGATGCTGCTTTGCAAGAAGATGGAAGTCGGGGTTAAACTGTCGGCTGAGGAAGGATCAATGCTTGATGATACTGATGATGAAGCCTCCGACCAAGAACTTGAAGAACATTACTCGTACATGGCAAAGGTTGAAGAAGTTCTCAACGTCACTGAAGATGACAATGGTCCTATCTTTGGTACTGAGCCAATCGATAAGGTACACACTGAAGAGGAATATAATGTGTTTGGTAATATTCATGAGCATTGTAAGCTACCCAACGCCATTAATGACACATGTATGATGGAAACGGTTGATAGCAATACCACACCCGATTCATCAGATATGTGCAATAATGAGTCTGAGGATGATCAACATGCAAATGAGTATGATGATGATGAGGAGCGTAACACGCTTGCTAATTTAATTGCTTCTTTACAAAAAGATGTCAAAGAAACTAGAAAAAGTCAAAAGCAATTAAAGAAGGCAAACACTACGCTCACTCAAAAGTTTGAAGAAAGCAAAACTGCAGTCATAAAATCTGGTGAGCTTCTTGCAAGCTGCAGAGCTGAGCTTATTCAAAAAGACAAAGAGCTTGCAAGGTACAAAGGGGCTGTTGTTACTACTGTAAAGGATGTTTTTGAAACTAACTACAACAAAACTCTTAAGCTTTAGAACAAGAGAAACATAATTATAACACCTCGTTAAGTACAGAACGATACAAAACGTATCTTGCTACCACTAAAGTGAATGAGTTAACTCAAAAGATTGGTTTTCTCCAAGAGGATAAAACTAAACTAGTCACTGCGAAGACGGAAGAGGTTGCTAACTTGCAAAAGTCTTTCAAAATTAAACAAGCAAAAGACATCGACAAAGTCATGGAACTTGAAGTTCAAATTGATTTTTATAAGAAAATTATTTATAAGACAAATCAATCTATTCAAACAATGCGAATGTTAGCACCTTGTTCGATTTTCAAGGGTAAAGCTAGTTTTGCTGGTCCTAAGTACCTCGAGCAAGCTCAATCTGAGAACCCATGACTCTATCTTGAGGAGTCCCAATGGACCGACCTTGATTGTCTTCTTGTTAGGCCTGATAGTGATGAATCACTATGTTTTGAAGATGAGAGTAGATCACCAGTGAATAAAGACTTTGTGACACCATATAATTATGCTTATGAAAATAGTTTTTATGAAATTTTCAAACCACAAAAACAGAAGTCTCGTGAGGAAATATTTTACGAATGTGCGCAAATAAGAATTAAATGGAGACAAGTTTTTGCCACTAAGAAAACTATTGTTTCAAATATATCGGGTACTTGCCGCATCAAGCTTCTATAAGCAAGAGTAAGCAAGCACTTAGTATTCTCAAGAGTAATATTGAAAATTTCAAAAGGGTGGTTGATGTTGACTGGAAAAAACGTGAACTTTTGAAAGGTGACAAAGAAATTCCTCACGATATAACTATTCTTGTGAAAACTATTTTGATTCCTCTTGTGGAACGAATAAAGAAACATGCTTTGGAATTTGAACAATTAATAGAGCAAGAAATGTTTGACGATTTGAAATATATGGAATCTCTTGAAAAAGAAATTGACGATCATCAACCTGAAAGAGACGATTTTTCTATAGCCTATGATCTACTATTGCAAGAATGCCTCTCAAAAGATATTATGTGTGTTTATGTTACATCTTGTGTTGATATTGATGAATATTTTGATGTTGCATGCAAATATCTTGATCAAATCAAAGAGTGTGAACGTCTTGAAACTGAGCTTTCAAATAAAATTGACCAAAAAGAGTTTTCGTTACTTCAACATAGATATGATTTTCTTCAAAAACATTGTCATTCACTTGAACTTGCCTTGCAAAACAAAGTTGGCAGTTTTTCAAATGATACACCCTTGAATTGTCTGAGTCATGTCGATTACTGAACGAAAAAAGTATTGATATTGAGGATTTAAAAGCTCAGTTACAACAAAAAGACATAGCAATAGAAGAGTTGAAGAAACTCATTGTTAAGATGGGTGGTAAAGTTGTGGAACCTAGCGTTAAGAAATCTGTTGTTAGACAACCCAATGCTCATAAAGTTAATAGATCCTCCATCTTGGGAAAACTATCCGCTTTCTCAAATTCCTTGTTTGCTAAACCCGTGTTTTCCCCTAAGATGGATGGAAAGGAAAGGTTTCCACATAATCAACTCATAAGGAGTACTCTAGCACCAAGCGTTAAGCACAATAATGTGACTAGACCAGGGATGTATAGAATGACCACTAATCCTACAACAAAGTTAGTCACTCGCCTCAGACTTCTAGAAACACTAATACTTGTGTGTCTTCTACTACAGGAGTAGTCTCCATTGCTACTGTTAGCCGACCTTAGCTTAAGAGTACTCAAGTGAATGATAAGGTTTGAAAACACAAGAGTAAAAGGAAGATGAAGGAAGTAGAAGCACACCCTAGGAATTTGAATGTTCCTAAGAATAAAACGTCTGTAATCGCATGTAATGACGATTTGAATGCTTTAAATGTTAAGTTTGTTTGTGTGAAATGTGGAAAATGTGATAATGCTGATCATTCTATGTGTGCTATGAATAATGTGAAAGGCGTAGATACTAGAACTAAGAAGCAAGTTGCGATGCCTATTAGTGCTAGTAAACCCAAACGCAAAGTGAACCATTCTATTGCTACCCCCACTAAAAGTATTGCATCAGACTTCACCACTAAGAACCATAGAAGCAGAATTAGGGAATTATATGAGTCTGCTAGCAAGTCGTGGAAATGGTGGTTTGCAAATCAATGTCCTCCAGGATATAAATAGATGCCTAAAGTTAGGACAGAAAATGTGACAACGAGTGTTAGTATGCCTTTAAATGATGCTAAGGAAACTAATGATTCTAAAATCACAACTAACGTGGTATCCAATTTAGCAAATGCTCCATCATGTTCTAATTCTTCTACAGGCGATACAAATAATTCTATTCATACTGGACTCCGGATTCACGAAGCACATGACGGGGAATCTCAAGCTTCTAATTAACTTCGTGGAGAAGTTCCTGGGTACGGTCCGATTCGGAAATGATAAATTTGCACCGATCCTAGGATATGGAGATTTGGTTCAAGGGAATATCACGATAAAAAGGGTATACTACGTCGAAGGGCTCAATCACAATCTTTTCTCAGTTGGTCAATTCTGGGATGCAGATTTGGAGGTTGCTTTCAGAAAGAAGACATGTTTTGTTCGTGACTATAATGGGAATTACTTACTTACCGGTTCACGGGGTACTGATCTTTACACAATTTCACTTCAAGACACAAATTCCTCAACTCTAATTTGCTTCATGGCTAAAGCTTCAACGACTCAGGCATGGTTATGGCATCAACGTTTATCTCATCTCAATTTTGATACCATCAACTTGCTTTACAAGAAAGATATTGTGAGAGGCCTTTCAAGCTTGAAATTCATCAAGGATCATCTTTGTTCTTCTTGTGAGCTTTGCAAAGCTAAACGGAGTAGTTTCAAGACAAAGACTACGCCAGACTCAAAAGGACGGTTAGATCTTCTTCATATCGATTTGTGTGGACCCATGCATGTTCAAATCATCTATGGGAAGAAATACGTTATGGTAATTGTCGATGAATACTCAAGGTACACATTGACTCACTTCTTGAGATCCAAGAATGAAACACCTGAGGTTCTCATTAACTTCCTTAAGTTGATACAACGTGGTCTTCAAGCTCAAGTAAAAGTGGTACGTACTGATAGAGGCACAGAATTCTTGAATTCAACTCTAAAGAATTATTTTGAAGCCGAAGGGATTGAACATGAAACATCTATTGCTCGAACACCCGAACAAAACGACATTGTTGAATGATGAAACCGTACTTTATTTGAGGCTGCTCGAACACTATTATCCGCTTCAAAACTACCATTATACTTTTGGGTCGAAGCCGTGTCAACCGCATGCTACACACAAAACCGATCCTTAATTATCCGTAGACACAAAAAGTCACCATATCACATAATTCATGATCGAAAACCTTCACTCAAACACCTTCACGTTTTTAGATGTACTTGTTACATTATACGAGATGGTGAAAACTTGGACAAGATGAAAGAGAAAGGTGATGCATGCATTCTTGTGGGATATGCAACTCAGTCTAAGGGATATAGAGTTTACAACAAGAGAACAAAATTGATAGTCGAGACTATTCATAACCGACTTGATGAAATACAAGAAATGGCACTTGAACAAAACAGTTTAAGTCCCGATCCACAAAGACAAAAGACTTATGTGCACAACCGCACGGAACTCAGAACTCAAGACCACAACAATGAACCGTCAAGTTCAAAGCTGGTTCCTGAACATGTTCCTAGAGCAGATATGACAGTAAACACGACAATTGAAGAGTTGGAAATGTTATATGGACCAATGTTTGATGAATATTTCACGGGGAAAAACATGTTGGATCGAAGTCTTGCGCTGTCACTCATGATAAGAATGATGATACCGATCATCGTCAACATAAGGATACAACTTTATCTACTTCAACACGGGTTGCTGCAGATTTACCTCCTCAGAATATCACATCAACAACGGCTCCTACAACATCAACAACTACTGTCATTGCTCCAGAGAACACAAATTAAGCAGAAAATGCATTAAATGACGAAGACGAATTTATCAACCCATTCGGTACACCGATACACGAAACTGGAGAGTCTTCTACTCGCCATGTTGATCCGTCAAATATGCATACGTTCTACCAGCGACTTCCTTCAACACATCATTAGACCCGAGGTTATCCTTTGGTTCAAGTAATCGGAAACCCTTCACAACCCATTCGTACAAGACGACAGCTAGAAACCGATGGCGACGTTTGTATGTTCGCACTCGCCGTGAGTACAGCTGAACCAAAAAACATCAAAGAAGCCATGGCTGATCACGCTTGGATTGAATCGATGCAAGATGAACTTCTTCAATTTTAAAGACTTAAAGTCTGGGAACTTGTTTACAGACCATACGATTTAATTCCATTAAATCTTTAGTGGGTCTGGAAAAACAAGATGGATGAAGAAAACACAATCATCAAGAACAAAGCTAGGCTAGTGGCTAAAGGGTATGAACAGAAAGAGGGTATTGATTTTGAAGAATCATTTGCACCAGTAGCTCGTTTGGAAGCGGTCAGGATTTTCCTTGCTTATGCTGCACATAAGGGATTCATTATTTATCAAATAGACGTAAAGACGGCATTTCTTAATGGTCCTTTGAAGGAAGAAGTCTATGTCACACAGCTGGAAGGATTCGTCAATCCTCATTATCCTGACAAGGTGTATCGTCTCCACAAAGCACTTTATGGACTCAAGCAAGCTCCAAGGGCGTGGTATGACGAGCTCTCGAAATTTCTGGTATCCAAATGTTTCCCAAAAGGTTCCATTGATCTAACTTTGTTCACTTATAAATATGGGGATGACATTTTGCTTGTGCAGATTTATGTTGATGACATTATTTTCGGGTCTACAAACCCAAAACTTTCAAAATGGTTTGAAAAAGTAATGCACAACAAATTTGAAATGTCAATGATGGGCGAACTAAAATTCTTTCTAGGAATTCAAGTTCACCAATCCCCAAGTGGTATCTTTATCAACCAAGCTTAGTATTGTCAAGAGATAATCAAAAAGCATGATGTGACCCCGTTGGGACACCATTATCAACCACATCCCTAGATGCTGATTTGGAGGGAGATGCCGTAGATCAAACGAGATATCGTTTCATGATCGACTCCCTCATGTACTTAACAGCAAGCCGACAAGATATATCACATGCTACGTGTTATTGTGCACGATATCAAGCACGACCCACTGAAAAGCACCTCAAGGAGGTTAAACGGATCTTTCGGTACCTTAAGAATACCATTCACATAGGACTCTGGTATCCGAGGGAAACCGGTTTCTTTCTGACGGCCTATTCAGATTCTGATCATGCAGGGTGTCTTGATACACGAAAAAGTACTTCTGGTGGTGCACAATTTCTAGGTCAAGATAAGCTCATGGGATGGTCTTCCAAGAAGCAGGATTGCACGTCACTGTCATCAGCCGAAGCGGAGTATGTGTCTATCTGCGTGTTGTGCTCAAGTTCTTTGGATGAGAACACAACTCACGGGTTATGGCTTCCACTTTGATAAAGTACCTATGTACTGTGACTCAAAGTCCGCCATAGTCATATCCTGCAATCCGGTACATCATTCCCGCACAAAACACATTGATGTCAGATATCACTTCATTAAGGAAAATTTTGAAAGGGGTATTATTGAACTATACTTTTTTGGAACTGATTACCAATTAGCTGACTTGTTTACAAAAGCTCTTTCGAAAGAGAGGTTTGCGTATCTAGTTAGGCAAATTGGTATGAGATGTTTGACTCCAGCAGAACTGGAGATTCTGGCAAAGAAGCCTGCTTGATTCATCTATCAAACATCTACTTGTAAATATTAATTAAAAAAGCAAAATACAAAATACAAAATCTTTGATAATCCAAAAATATTCTTCTCGACATGTATTTCAGTATCGATAATATGGACGTACCTAGAAATGTCGCTCAATAACGACATGGGTGTGTACATAAAGCTCGAATGAAAGTTGTAAATATTTTTTCAAAACATGTCATTTCTACTTTTAATAAAGGAAAATGTCTATTTTGGAAAATTTTTACAACAACGGGTAGAGAAATCTATCTTGGGTTGAGCTTGTCACAAAACATTCAATATTTTGAGCTCAACACAATGGCTTGTAATCACTCTCAGATTGCAACTCGGATCTATATTCACGGGGGAGTGTACGACTTAGTGCGCTTACCCTTAGCAAAAGAAGTTAAATCTTTTTACACATGAGTGGATTTGTCAAGACATTCAAAGTCTATGAACTCAAGTTTATGCTCTAGAAAAACCTTTTCGCCAAAAAGAAATTGAGTTTTTCAAAAAGCGTTGAACACAATTTTTTCAAGAATTTCTCAATGTTTTTCAAAATCTTTCAAAATTATGTGTTCAAAAAATCCCATCCTCAAAAAACGAAATATGGATCACATCCTCACAATGACAATTCAATTGGATCAATTTTTGAGGGGGAGCGTTCCAAATTCATGCTAAGTTTGACACATTTTTCTCTCAAAATTTCAAGACTATTTTTCAAAATATATTTTAATCAAATTTGGTATCTATAATATCAAACGATTTTATATATTAGAGATAGGGGAGAAAATATGATTAAAATATGATCTAAAGACTCAAGCACTCATGGTTACGATCAAATACCCACAACATCTTTAATTCACGATGTTATTGGTGTCAAAAGGGTGGTTAGGTTTAAGTCCTATGATCCAACAAGAACCGGAGGGATCTTCCCAGGGACAATCCAATAGATTATTAGAAGTCCTTAGGAAAGATGGAGTAGAATGTGAACGTAGCTGAATGCCGACTAAGTACTGATGATAGCACTAGAACAATCACAACAAGGTGCTATCAATGATGTCTTAGTAAGAATTGAAGGGGTTGAAGAATGAAAAAGAAATGTAAGGATAAAGGATGTAAAGAAAGAAGCCATCCATACAACTTAGGCAGAAACCGGGTCAACACATCATGAAGACAACACATCATGGACCCAGTGATGTAATGCACAACCCTTCCCCAACTGACTCATGCTTCTCTCAAAAGAAGTTTGTTTTATTTTCACGGAGATAAACACGACTTCTATTGACGTTCTCACTCCGAGTTAGTTGATATTGAATAGGTAGCATCTGCTCCAGCCTCCGACCACTAAAATTTCACAAATCGAGTCTAGAGCCAAGAGATCAATCAAATATCGTTAGGACACACAGATGACGATCAAGAGAGTCCTACGCTATATCCTTGCGATATTGCTAGAACACTCAGAGTGATACTACCTAGTATTCACAATGATGAGTTGGAATCCTTCCAGTGTTAACATCAAACAGCACTACGGTAGGTCATGTGTAAGATTCTTGTAGAAACTAGAAGGGGGGGGGGGGGGGGGGGGTTGAATAGTTTCTCTTCGATTGGTGACCAAATTAAAATTACTTTCAATTTGGTTTGTATCAAAACTATCTTTTGTTTGAAGCTAAGTTGCATAATGATTAGGTTCAATTCAAATGCACTAGCAAAGATAATAGGTAAGTGTAATGATAATGAAATAAGTAAAGAGTAAAGAAGAAGACAACCTAGTGGGAAGACACCAATATTTATAGTGGTTCGACAACGAGGCTCTATCCTCATTTCTACTCCACTCCTCGAGTACACCTACTCGAGATTTCCACTATATCCACAAGCTCCCTTCTCGGCGGAGAAAACCTTACATCGTTGCTTACTTTATTTTTTGACGCTAAGCTAAATGTCGAGACCTAATCTTTAGCTAGGACCAATCTACACAACGTTGCCTACTTCATAATTTAACGACACAAGGCTAGATGTCGGGTTCTAATCCAAAGCTAGAACCAATCTTCACGACTCTTCACTTTGAAGCTAAGTGAGAACTTCACACAACACAACTACTAATCACTTTCAAGTTTAGTGAGAACTCACAAGACACAACCACATCACTATTTAGTTTAGTGAGAACTACTAATCAAATCTATTACAACTCAACTAGACTTATCCAAGTACACACATGTAGCTTGGATTTACACAACACAAATCCAAGCAAACACATATGCAATGGATGTACACAACAAATCCAAGTATCCACAAATAACTTGGATGAACACAACTAGTCCAAGTATTCATAAATACAATGGATTGACCTAAAACAAAAAGGGTATCATGATGAATATGACTAGCTTATAGATTCATCTTTATCACAACACTAGTGATTGAGTGATCTTCTCATTGGACAAGGTAAAGGAGGGGATCAAGAGGATAGTCATATGTAAACATCCTTAACACTTTAAGTGATCATTTACTAATGATTATGCTATAGAAAATAGAAAGGGGGCTGAGAAAAACGTCCAAGAGGCTTGTTGGAAAATGAGATTTGACCCACTATTTAAAGGAGACAAAGTATAACGGATATATAACGGCTATCTGGGCGCGGTACCTTATCTAGCCCGGCGGTTCCATATCGCTAAGGAACCGCGTAGCTACTTAAGGTACCGCCACTAGAGTACGCTCCGTTTTTTGTCTTTTAGTGGGGTAGGAATATCTGAGGTATTTGAAGCCTTCAAAGGATATTCTAATAGCATATGGAATAAGCCATTTTCAAATTTTCATTTTCCATTTTAATAAAAAAATTTCTAAAAAAGAAAGTTTATTAAAAAGTCTTTTGTTATATTAACAAAAGTAAGTTTTAAGGATAATCATTTTGATGATCACTAAGTATGATTAAGAAAGGTTAGTGATATGATTATTACCTTGATGATAGTGTTAGTTAAATAATTTGTTTTGTGTTTTATATGTGTTGTATAGTTTGTTGTGATCAAAACTAAGACAGGTTAGTTAACACTAGTAATGTTTTTAGGCATTACTTGCATTAACAATCTCCCCCTTTTTGATTACGACAAACGATAAACTCATTTACATAGAAACCCAAAATATCGAATTATTAACGAGTTTATCACTATAATTTCTCCCCCTTTGTCGTAGCAAAAAGGTTAGCACAAGTCTTTTTGAAGAGAATCGGACTTTGCTAGTAGCTCCCCCTTGGTGGTTGCTCCCCCTTGCTTGGGGCACCAAGTATATGAGCTAAGGTGACATGCTACACAAAGGTTAGTAGAAAGGAAAGAAACACCAATGTATATATAATCACTACCTACTAAGTAACTTGAGAGGGAGAGAGAGAAGAAATCTCAAATTAGAAGCAAGTATTTTGCTAAGTTTGTCCAAAAAGGTAATTGACAAAATCAAACTTCAATCCAATGAAGATGATAAGCTTGTCAATGGGTTAAAGTTTAGAATTGATGGAATCACCCATAAGTAATTGTAAAAATTAACCATGATCAACTCAAAATAGAACTAAAGGGATAACACACAAAGGTTACATAATAGAAAAGACACAACAAAGTAGATAGTCATACACACAATATGAGTATCTAAAGCAAAAGATATGGAAAATAAACCACTAAGCATAAGCTATTATAATAGTGATAATTTTCCAAGATTGCTAAAAAAAACTCTAAGAAGACGACGATGCATCATTCAAAGTTTTGTCCACCGGAACGAAAACTTGGATAGGAGGTCGAGTGAGGAGGAATTCAAGGAAATTTAACTTCTCATATACATGAGCAAGTTCAATTTGTTGAAATCGACAACAAGCACACGGGGATCTATGATGCAACACAAAATCGTTTGATGGGGGGTATGGCATCAAACCTAGGGTTTGGTGGTGGAGGGGTAATGGGTTTGGGAATGTTTTCACAATGCCTTGTGAGGTTTGGGAAGGTTGAAAGGTCATTGAGTTGAGGGGTGTTGAAGGATTGAGGTGGTGGAGGAACATTTTATTTAGCTCCGGTGATGGGGTTAATGGTATAAGTCTCATTACAATACTTGATTGGAGAGAAGGTAGGGTTTTTGGGTGGTTTGGAGGAAGATGGTTCGTTCTTCTTAACCCAAATAGGTCGAACCGAGATTTTCGGTTTCTTTGATAGCTTGGATGAGGAAGCTTTGGGTGAGTGGGGTTGTGACAAAGAAATGTCAAGGTTAGGAATGGAGGAGTTAGGCATTGTGAGGGTGTGAGAATGAAATCTCAAGGTTGGGAAGGTGTGAGAATGAAATCTTAAGGTTGTGTGAGAATGAAGTCTCAAGGTTGGGAAGGTGTGAGAATGAAATCTTAAGGTTGGGGTATAAGTAAAATGTAATCAATGTAAGAATTTGAATACAAAATGTGAAGTGTCAAGGAATGTTTAGCCAAATTGAGCAAACAAGGAATCTTGACAGGGTATAAGGTTTAAAGAGTTTTGACCAAAAACGTGTCAAAAGACAGTTACTGTCCGCGGTACCTTATAGGGACCGGCGGTTCCATATCGCTTGGGAACCGCGGGACTTTAAGGATCCGCGTGCAGTAGACTTGAAACCAGGTTTTTCCAGGTTTTTGAGAAAAAATAAGACTTTATCAAAAAATTGCAATACTTGGAATTTTACCTCTATTAGCACTAAATTATGCTAGGGTTGCATAAAAGAAACACATTCACAAAGAATGTCTTGACAAAGGGTGACAAAATAATTTAGATATCATTTTGAACCAATTTTAGTCAAGTTTTTAGAGGTTGTGATAGATTTAGGTTCAATTTTAATTTCAAATTAAAGTTGATTAATGTGCACATAAGAATAGGAACACATAAAGCTAAATCCATAGAATAACTTCATGAAACACTCATGAAGGAAGCATATACAATGACAAATGAAAAAACTAACTAATACAAAGCTAGCTTAACATTAAATCTAGATGAGTAGTCTTCTTTGGCTTGGTTTTGTTTAAAACACTTATTAAGAAAACTTCATCATTCATCTCCTAGGAGGAGGCATGGAGAACAAGGCAAGCAAGAACTCTTGCAACCTCCTATGTAGTCCAAACATATCCATCCTAAGGTTATGGATGATGTAGTGGTTGTAAAGACAACATGGACAATTAGGACCATGTGTTTGTTGAAACTCATAGTATGGATCACCTAAAAGGAGGGAAAGTGGAACACCCAAAATTGGAATGTTTGAGTTGGGTGGAGGTGGAGGAGGCATGTTGTCCAAGGGTTATGTGGGTGAGAGTGGAGGCATGTTCCCCAAAGGGGAAATGGGTGAGTATGGAGGTATGTTCTCCAAGGTTGGTAAAATGGGTGAGTTAGGAGGGGTAAATGGTGAAGTCACCAAGGTGTCATCAAAGTCATTCACAAAAGGAATGCTTTGGATTGGTTGGGGTTGTGTGGTCACATCCAAGGGTGCACTTGGAGTGAAGGGTGAAGAGAGCTCATTCATTCTTGAGTTGAATGAAGAGGAGGTAGAACCAATGGAGTGGTTAGTACCATGGGTGGATGTTGTCTTGCATGGTGCAAGGGGTGGTGAAGGTGGTGAAGAAATGAGGATAGGAACCATCTCATTCTTAGGTGTGTGGAAGGGTGAGGAGTTAGGCTTGGGTACCTTAATCCTAATCTTAAGTGTTTTCCTTGGGGTGTTTGAGGTTTTTGTAGAAACCATGGTTGACAAGGATGGTTTAAGGGTTAGGGAAGGATGTTTTGATGTGTGAAGAACATGACTAACGAGGTGGGTTTAAATGGGTGAGGGGATGACCAAACTAGTAATGGGTTAAAATCATTTTAGGTGAATAATGAATTTAGGTAACCTAGTTTAGGAAATGTGTAGTTTATTACAGAAAATCATGCAGTGTTTACACAGAATTAAGAAAATAGTGTAAAGCAAAAGATGCTGTCGGACACAGTAACGGCGGTTCCTTATCTAGGACCGGCGGTTCCTTATCGATAAGGATCCGCGGGTCGATATGGAACCGCGACCAGAGGTCTTTCAAAAATTTCCCATCCCAAATTTTGGTTAACCCATATTTTTACCAAAGGATTCACAAGCCAAAGTTAACTACTGACCAAAATCTAAGAAGCTAACTATCATAAGGCATGTACAAAGCTATGTAAAACACAAACATGATGGCATAAGCAACTTTTAGGATCAAAATAAATAGTAATCCAAACAAGTAGTGTTAGAATATTACACAACCAAATGAAAGAAAGAGAACAAGGAAACCATCCTAGATAAATGTTGCAAATGACTATGAGCATTACTTCTATTTCCTTGATTCACCTCTAAGACGTTCTCAAAGAAGATGATTAAGATAAAATTGATAATCGGAATCAACTTCATGGGAGGACACAATGGAGATTGAAGAAGACATGAAGTCAGAGAAGTTGGAGGGAGGTTTGCTAGAAGACTCTTCTTGAGAAGTATTTTCGACTTGACACGAGTTCACATTGATCTCGGGTGAAATGTTCCCTTGAATGGGAGTCATGACACGATCAACGGAGTGATAAGGAGAGGAAAGAAAAGACGGAAAGTCAAAAAGAACTCTTCTAAGAAGACGAGAAAGAAGCATTCCGAAGGGAAGACTTGACTTCGACTCAAGAAGAACAAATCTAATTCTTCTAGCTATGAAAAATGCGAGATTGTAAGGAGTTGTAGTGGCAACACAATACATCATATGTGCAAGACAAGCGGGTACTAAGTCTCGATTCCCATCTAGACACATTGCATTTTACCTAATGATTTCGTCCCAAGGAATCATGAAATCATTAAGATCGCTAGTAAATAATTCCCAAGGAGAGAGAGTTCGAACAACTCCTTGAAATTCACCAAGAATAGGATGTTAACGAGGTTTAGAAATGACATGAATGATGTCCGAAGATGATGGAAGCACAGTCACATAATGAGCATCAATAGGAGCCGATTCTAAAGAGTCAATACTCCAAGCATCGGTGAATCGACATTGACCATTAGATGGCACTCTAAGAATATCACCGAATTCTTCAAGAGTGTAAATAATGATTTTCCCCATAATAGAAAATTGTATAGATAAACCATTATTGATGCCTATCAATGTGAATGAGCTAAAGAACTCCATAAGAAACGAAGGAAATATTGTCTCATCAATATCAAGAAGACAATCAAACCCAATAGACTTAAACATGAAGCGAATAAACTCATTTGCGTAATTGGAACAAACGATGCGTCCTTCATGGAAACAACGATGTTTAAGAGACTTAGACGAGTTTTTGAGAGAGTGAGTTAGATGAGGGTAAGGTGAAGAGGGCATGTATGCTCGTGTTCGTTCATGATCTTTTTGATATCCTGAAGACATGACAAGTACCTAAACACGAAAATATCTTTCCAATCACTCATATGAAAAATTAAAATCAACAAAAAATATGAGAATGTGCAATTTCTTGACAAACATAGGATTGAATCCATATCATTCTCATGTTCACAATGTGTCTATTCCATCATTAACCAAGAACACATGATCTATGTTAGATCAACAATGGATTAGAACATTGGTTTTTCAAAACAAGGTTTTTAGGTAAGCATTAACAATGTCATTACGTACTTGTTCATGGGTTCATCTCAAATCCATCTTTTAACCAAAATCATTTAGGCTAAATTCGGATTTGTTCTACAAGTGGGTTTTAGTGAAATCTTAATGAATATGAACCTAAGTAATCATAGTAAAATAACCATGTCAACCCACATTCCTATTAAGGTTTTAATTCAATTTCAATTTTAAAAATCCCCAATTATGAAAGGATGAACCCTAGAACAAAATAGATAAAATTAAAAGAAAATACTTACAATTAATTGATGTTAGATGAAGGATGAGTGAAACCCACAACTTGGAATCAATTAATTTTGAGTGACTGAAGGTTTTGGAAGCTTCAACAATGGTGGAAAAAGGGTAAACCGTCGGCTGTGTGTTTTTGGGAGAGAGAGGGTTTGGTTTGAAAAAGAATAAAATAATCAAACTGGCGCTCTGACACACTTTACTGCCCGCGGCACCTTATCGATAAGGAACCGCGGGTTTGAGCCGCCTAGATAAAGAACCGCCTACAGAGGCTGGTTTTTATCAATGAAAAACGCCAAATTTTAAAAACCAAGTTTTTCTAAAATACTTAAAATCATATCATGAGCCTTTTAGAATATCATTGGATCATCATAACACTAAGCAATATGCCTTAACGAAGGATTACGAGTTAAATCGAGATAGAAAATAACTGAAACGGACAAACGACTACTCGTAGCAAAACGACAAAGTGGAGAGAAGTCAAGGGAAGTGAATCAAAACTAGGACCAATGCTCAAGGGATTAATGACAATCTTCAAATAGTGGTAACGAAGAGCTTGTGTCATATATAGTGGTTTAAGACGTGCCTTTCCGGCGAAACGTTAAACGGCTTTGGTAATGAATAAACACAAAGCAATTATTCAAGTATAGACTAAGATCACTTTCAATAATAGTCTTAGTCTAAACCAAAATATGAGCAAGGTATTAATTCACTTTCTCTCCCACAAAGGGCCTACTAACCGTATGGGTGCAAACCATGGAAATCATGCTTGATACTTTAAGCTACTACTAACTCACTCTACATCACCATAGTGAGTCAAGTATCCAAGCAATGAAGGTTTGAGAGGATAAAAGGAAAGAATCACAAACCAAAAACAAATGTCAAGGCAAGGATGCCAAGAACAAGCACATAGTCAAGTAATGACCAAAAGAATGATCAAAGGGCGTGTGGAAGAACGAAAGCGTACCTTGGCCACAAAGAGCAATCCATCAAGGAATCAATGCTATGCCCAACAATGACTATGATGAGTACTAAGTCTTCAAGGACTAGTATCATTCCCAATCATCTTGGTGTCATCATTCAAAGATGTTAAAGATCAATGAAGATGAGTCTTCTACAAGTGCAAGTAACTCAATCCACAACCAATTAAGTGATTGATCTTCATGAGTACCTACACAAAGCAAGATGCAAACTAGTAGATACATTTCAAGAGTAGATCTAAAATGCATAAATACTACTAATCTTAAGTGGGATGCAATATTATCAATTAAAAGACCTATTTTTCAAAAACAAAATAGTTTTCACCAAAGAGAAACTTTATACAACTTGACCTTCTAATTTGAGGAGACAATGGATCGATCCAAGTTTCAAAGTACAATATACTTCAAAGATCTTGAGTGACCATCGCTCTGATACCAATTGTAGAAACTAGAAGAGAGGGGGGGGGGGGGGGGGTGAATAGTTTCTCTTCGATTGGCGACCAAATTAAAATTACTTTCAATTTGGTTTGTATCAAAACTATCTTTTGTTTGAAGCTAAGTTGCATAATGATTAGGTTCAATTCAAATGCACTAGCAAAGATAATAGGTAAGTGTAATGATAATGAAATAAGTAAAGAGTAAGGAAGGAGACAACCTAGTGGGAAGACACCAATATTTATAGTGGTTCGACAACGAGGCTCTATCCTCGTTTCTACTCCACTCCTCGAGTACACCTACTCGAGATTTCCACTATATCCACAAGCTCCCTTCTCGGCAGAGAAAACCTTACATCGTTGCTTACATTATTTTCTGACACTAAGCTAAATGTCGAGACCTAATCTTTAGCTAGGACCAATCTACACAACGTTGCCTACTTCACAATTTAATGACACAAGGCTAGATGTCGAGTTCTAATCCAAAGCTAGAACCAATCTTCACGACTCTTCACTTTGAAGCTAAGTGAGAACTTCACACAACACAACTACTAATCACTTTCAAGTTTAGTGAGAACTCACAAGACACAACCACATCACTTTATAGTTTAGTGAGAACTACTAATCAAATCTATTACAACTCAACTAGACTTATCCAAGTACACACATGTAGCTTGGATTTACACAACACAAATCCAAGCAAACACATATGCAATGGATGTACACAACAAATCCAAGTATCCACAAATAACTTGGATGAACACAACTAGTCCGAGTATTCATAAATATAATGGATTGACCTAAAACAAAAAGGGTATCATGATGAATATGACTAGCTCATAGATTCATTTTATCACAACACTAGTGAGTGAGTGATCTTCTCATTGGACAAGGTAAAGGAGGGGATTAAGAGGATAATCATATGTAAACATCCCTAACACTTTAAGTGATCATTTACTAATGATTATGCTATAGAAAATAGAAAGAGGGCTGAGAAAAACGTCCAAAAGGCTTGTTGGAAAATGAGATTTGAACCACTATTTAAAGGAGACAAAGTATAACGGATATATAACGGCTATCTGGGCGCGGTACCTTATCTAGCCCGGCGGTTCCATATCGCTAAGGAACCGCGTAGCTACTTAAGGTACCGCCACTAGAGTACGCTCCGTTTTTTGTCTTTTAGTGGGGTAGGAATATATGAGGTATTTGAAGCCTTCAAAGGATATTCTAATATCATATGGAATATGCCATTTTCAAATTTTCATTTTCCATTTTAATAAAACATTTTCTAAAAAAGAAAGTTTATTAAAAAGTCTTTTGTCATATTAACAAAAGTGAGTTTTAAGGATAATCATTTTGATGATCACTAAGTATGATTAAGAAAGGTTAGTGATATGATTATTACCTTGATGATAGTGTTAGTTAAATAATTCGTTTTGTGTTTTATACTAAATGTGTTGTATAATTTGTTGTGATAAAAACTAAGAAAGATTAGTTAACACTAATAATGTTTTTAGGCATTACTTGCATTAACAATTCTTTTAGAATTGAACATGTGTAAACTGAAAAGCAACAGTGGTTTGATTCTGAATTGATTCAAACTCGTTTCAGGTTTCTACGCAATATCTTTATGGTCTTGCCAGAACATTCAGAGTGATATTCATTAATATTCACAATGACGAATGGAAATCCTTCTAGTGTTAACATCAAACAACGCTACGGTATGTAACTTGAGAGATTCTTATGAATCAAGCTTGTGTCAACTGGAAAGCAACAATGGTAAGATTCTTAATGAATCAAACTTGTTCCAGGAATTTGAATTGACGACTTTAATCAAGCGGATATTTATCCAATTGATTCACTCTTTATGTTCGCAGTCTTGCTTTGAGACGGTCGAGTAAAGAGAACGGCTAGTACAGTCACGAAACCCTGTCAAGGAGGTTCTTAATTGAATCTACCTAATCACAGGTACGATATTTAATATCGTCTAACGGTCTTCACCGACCGGAGGTAAAACGCTACCAATGTAGGACGAATGTAAAAGCCATTCAGTCCGTGTCTATGTTTTGTCTCAAGAAAGTGGCGTTACGGTGTACTCAACAAAGTCAAAGATTCAAAACCACATACTCACGCCCAAAGACATTCAACAATCAAGAAAGCTAAAGACTTCCGCAAATTTGATGATAAAAATCTTCCTTAACAATTAATGTAGAGGAATAACCTCTATTCAAATGAGATTGTTAGCAAGCTTTCAAGATAATGCAAAGTATGAGCATGTGGATGAAGACACAAGATCGCAAGATGGCAAAGACAAGTCAAGAATGATTTGAAGATCTCAAGATTAAAGACAAAGTCGAAAGACAATGACAAAGGCTCAAAGATCACAATATGAAGGAACAAGACGACTATTACATGTTCAAGACTCATTTATGACGAAATTCGTAATCTCTATTGATCTCCAAATATCAAAGAAGAATGACCTTACATTGGGGGAGATTGTTAGCCTCAAAATATTGAGTCAAACAAGAATGTTCGGTCATAGGTTTATATTGTAACATTTATTAGAACGTTGTAATAGTTAGTTAAAATAGTCGTGACATTACGGGCTTGATGGCTAGATTAAAAGGCCTCTTTCAAGGTACTAAGCATTTATTCAAGCCCGACCTAATCAAACATGTAGCCTATTATGCCACATGTAGGCAAAGGCTATAAATACCCTTCCTAGCATGTTAGGAAGGGTGTTGGTTGTTCATTTTCTTAATCTAATCTTCCCATAGTTTCACACACTTCTGTCTACTTTCTCTCACTACTTTCTCTCTCTAGAATTTATCTACTTCATATATTTTCTTTCTTTCATCCTTGCTTAATCATCACAAATTAGGGACAACACAAGCAGTCGAACTTAATTTGGCCAAACATATATCTAGTATAGTCATGTCCCGTAATATCCCTATAGAGTTACGGAAAGCAATGTTTTTGAAGTAAACGATAAGTATTACCAAGAGTTACGGAAGGATAAGATTAGGCATATAGTCTCTAGTATATTGGTGGTCTTGTTAATATTCCGAAGGCATGATTAAGCACCTATATAACTTACAAAAATATGTCCACAATCACTCTTATGTAAAATAATGAATGAAAATCAAAATCATAAGAAAGTGTTTAATCAATTTCTTGACTAACCAAAAGGATTGATCCTCAACATTCTCATGTCCATAATGTCCCAATTTCATTTTTGACTAGTACATATGAATTATGTAAAATCAAACATGAACTTTGAACATTGGTTTTTCAAAATCTGTTTTTAGGTAAGCATTAACAATGCGATTACCAATGTGTTCAATGGTTCATATCAATTTCATCATTCAACCAAAATATATTAGTTAAAATTCGGATTTGTTCTATAAGTGAGTTTTAGTGAAATCGCAAGGAATTCAAACCTAAGGAATCATAGCATTACAACTATGTTAACCCACATTCCTAACTAGGTTCCAATTCGATTTTAATTTTAAAAATCACCAATTACGAAATTAAGAACCCTAGAACAAATTGATTGAAATTGAAGGAAGATACTTACAACTAATTGATGTTAGAAGAAGGATGAGTGAAACCCTTGTCTTGAAATTAATTAATTTTGAGTGATTGAAGCTTTTGAAAGATCAACAATGGTGGTTTTAGATGAAACCCGTCGCCACTGTGGAGAAGAAAGGGTGGGGGGTTTTGAAAAAATGAATTTTTTAATAAAACCTGAATATTTGAGTCCTTAGTAGCCTGTGGTTCGATATTGATATTGAGCCGTGGGTTTGAGCTATGAGAATTAATGAACCGCCGGCAGAGGACGTTTTTAAATCATGAAAATAAATAAAATTTTCAAAACCAAGTTTTTCTAAAATACTTAAAATACATATCAAGACTTTTGGAAATCATTGGACCACTTCAATACTAGGTTATAATTTCTTAATAAGGGATTACGAGTTAAATCGAGACCGAAATGGAAAAACGACTACTCGTAAGAAAAGATAGAGAGGAGAGAAACCAAGAGGAGTGAATCAAGGAAAAGTTAAATGCTCAAGAGATGAGTGACAATCTTCAAGTAGTAGAAACAAAGAGTTTGTGTCATCTGTAGTGGTTTATGACGTGCCTTACCGGCGTAAGTCTAAACGGATTTGGTAATGAACCATACCAAGAAATTTTGTTAAAAAGAGTAAGATCACTTTCAAGTAATTGTCTTAGCCTTTTACAAAATATGAAAAAAAGTATAGATTCACTTTCTCTCCCACGTGACCGGACAAGAATCATTGCTTAGGATTACAATGGTAATATCCTTGGAATGTTTCAATTCCAAATGTGGAATATCCTAACTACAACTTATGATGTAGTTTGGTATCTCAAAGGATAAATAAATCATCTTAGAGATGAGCTCAATTGAACATATTACACATAATATAGGGCCTACTAACCGTATAAGATGCAAACCATAAAAATCATCCTTGATAGTTTAAGCTACTACTAACTTACACACCAACACCAAGTGAGTCAAGTATCCAAGACCATGAAGGTTTGAGAGGGCGAAAGAATAGAATCTGTGGATTTGCTATAAGCTAATCCAGTGGTCTAGGTGGGTGATGGAAGGTGGTGGTAGCCATTGTTGAGAGAGAGAGAGAAGAGAGGTTGTGTGAAAGGTTAAGAAAAGTGTATATTGAAATGAAAAGAACAAATGAAAAACACAAGCAACACCCCTCCTTGGAAGCTAAGGAGGGGTATATATAGTCACACACGATACACTTAACTATACATGAACCTAGTCTAGTCTAAACGTGTGTGACTGTGATAACTAATGGGAATTCTTAAATGTTGTCACATAAAGTGAGTTTCCAACAATCTTCCCCCATAGGACGACGTGTAGAATTCCTTACAATATTTTTCCTAACAAGTACATAATGATAAAGAACAAGAGCTTTCATGAAGCGTCCAATGCTGATGAAGTCTTTTGAGGCCTTCGTCTTCAAAACGACTCATCTTTAAAGTAACTTGTAGAAGAAATACTGTAACGGCACGAGCTAAGTAACCCATACACTTCTGGTTAAGGAGAAGCTTCTGAATTAGCTTCCCCCTAATTCATGCCACATAAACTTGATGTAGAAGCTTTTAAATAGCTTCCCCCTAATCCGACAATCCTCGTAAGCAACTTCAAAGCTTTCAATAAAGCTTAGAATGATTAAGCGCACAACGGAATCTAACAAGCAAATCCCATCATATAACATGATAACGTTGCTAAGAGGGATTGAAAGTAAGGGGTACACCAAGTAGATCAACAACTTTTCTTCTCACGCTTGAATAATTCTTCTGAATTTTTCTTCCCCCTGAGAGTTAAAGTTATGCATACCAGAAAGAATCAAGACATTTCTTCCCCCACATAGTTGAAGAAAGTAAATCAATCCCAATTATGAAGCTCAAATACTGAAGTGGACACTTTATCCCATTCATGAAGTTGACATCGTAACACCAGAGTCGATTAAGTCTCGGAAATGCACATATCTTCTTCCGGAGATGCACCAGAGTCAATTAAGTCCCAGGAATGCATATAGGATAATGATGATGAATAATTGCAACAACCAAACAATTAAGCATCAAATCAGTAGTGTACCATTTAGAGATTGATAACGCCACGAATTAAAACACTGATTTTCTCTGCGGCTATGACAAATGTCATCCCGGAATGTCTTCAAGTCATAAGAAGGTATGAAGTTCATCACGTGTACTCGTTGTGCGTTCAATGTGTCTTCTTCTTCCCCCTTGATGGTTTCAAAATTCGGAACCATCAATAAATCGTAAGCACATGAACCTGAAAATCTCGAGGGAATAATAAATAAGCTTAATTATATTCGGTGAGAATCAGCTGTTGATCGAAAATCTCTACTCATAAACTCTCCATGGCCATCTTTATCAACCCACTTGAAGGCAATTTGAAGTGACCACTGATGGAATGAACCAGATACATCAAACGTGAAACTGAATAAGAATCCTTCGATCTTGTGACTTAAGCTTGCACAATTGTTGAATGAAGAACGGTGGAGAAATCTCTAAGTACCCAATGCATCACTGAAGATGTCTATAAGCACAACACCTCTTGAAATTATCCACGTCGACTAAGCGCGTGACACTGAGTACAACAATGTAACCCCTTTAAGTGATAGTTATCCGAGTCATCAACCATCCACCCCGAACCCGAAAACTAGATAAATAAGTCTTCATTCTAATATGAAGCACGAGAAAGTTATCTTTTGAAAGATAAAATAAGTTCACGCCTTCGAAAAATCCGTCTCCAACTTCCCATAATTAATACCCAATCCAAAAAAATCTGTAGTCACTAAAAATATACCCAAATTTTTCTTGGTCTCGTCAAAATAAAATTCTCGTCACATTTGTCTCGTCACTTTGTCACGTCACATGTTGACTCGTCACGATGCCTCGATGGAGTCCCCAAAAATTAAAAATTAAATTCAATAAATGATAAAAATTTATCATTACAACAAAAATAATGTTTTCATCCATGGCAAATACTCAAAGTCCGGCCCATAAGTTCAAGTTATTATCAAACGCAAATTCTATCCATCTTGGCCCACAATCATCACACCAGCCCAAGTATAGCAAGACATGAAAACTAAACCCATGTAAGAAACCGGCCCATATGAAAGCAGAAAAAGGATGGTATAAGGAAACTAACCCTAACAATTAGGTCATTAGCTTCTCTTACACCCTAATCATAAAAAACCTCCGCCCCCAAAATCCTCTCACTACTCTCCTCACATCGTAACCTCCGTCCACCATTTCTTTAATCTCATCTCCTCAACACCTTAATCTCAACTCCATCAATCTTAATCAATCTCAATCTCAGCCTACACAATCCAAAACTATCAATCCCATCACTCCATCTCCAATACACTTAACAATGATCTCATCAAACCTCAATTAATCATAAAACCAGATTCGTATCACCAAGAAACGAATCTGATATGCTCCCATTCAATCACATATCTCGTTTAATGTCAATGAAAATATAGCTTCGATTCATTACGAATTGAACACTAATCATACGTGTCCTTTGATCCTTGACGAAATAGACACGGCATCAAGATCAATTTAAGTTGATCTCGGGTAGGTGTATAAGTGATTGCATGTGATGATTGTTATTTGTTTTTGAACAGAACGAAATAAAGAAAATGGATTATAACATAAAAGTTATAAATCCTTCTTTAATTCGAATATTGATTACAGAGATTAGATTGCATGTCGGTTTTTGACTGAAAAACGAAACAAAATAAATGGATTATAACATAATTGTTATAAATCCTTATTTGATTTCGAATATTAAATTAGATCTGTGAATATTTTTTAATTTCGTGTAGGATCTAAAAGATCTCGACACTTGCATGTCCCCACACGAGAGGAAATATGAATCTGAGATCTTTTTTCGAGTCTTTTTGATGTTTAGACGGGTTAGGAGACGAAGGGATTAGGATTAGATCATGGTGTTGTGGAGGTATAAGGGTGGCAGTGAGTCAGACTCAGTGAGTTAACTGAGTCAACTCGGTAATTAGCGAGTTGACTCGGTTGCGATGGATTCGGTTTTAAATGAGGTCAGACGAGTCAAATAGAGTACTCAAAAATGTTACCATCGCAAGTCAAAAGTGTACCCATCGTACTCAAAATTTTAAACCCATCGCAGTCTGTTTAAATCATCATCTTGATGGTTCCATCGTATCTTGATGGACACCATCGCAGTCCCATCGCAGTAAAAAAATAGACCCATCGCAGTCAAAAGAATAGACCCATCGCAGTCAAAAGAAACTATGTTCATCGTATCAAGATGACCCATTGCGATGGTACCCATCGCAATGGAGCCATCGCAGTCTGTTTAAGCAACATACCATCGAAGCCCAAAACTTTGAGTCCATCGCAGTCAAGATGAACCCATCGCAGTGGTACCATCGCATTCAATGCGATGTACCATGAAGCAGAATCTTATCCAAATCTGTACTTTTTTCTGTTTTATAGGATCTTACTTTTCTGGGTCATGTTCATCATGTGAATAAAAAATTACTAGAAAGAATGAAACTTTATCAAAACCCAGTCACCAAAAATACCAGATTTAAGTAAATATGGCAGGTTTGACTTCTTTTGACCAGGAAAAGTTGATAGATTGGACCAGTGGGTTATGAAAACTAGATGAGGACTGTGAGACAACCTTTGACAACTTTTGACATTATGACAATTTTTGACCCAGATATGAATCTGATTTAATGAAACCAGTGAGACAATGAAACAATGGACAAAAATAACAAGACGTGACAAAACAACTTGTGAATTTTGAAAGAAAAACTTGTGAACATTGAAAGACAACACAAACCGTGACAAAGAATGATATAGATTCGGACCAAAAAAATTTAGACCACCTAAATCAAAAACAAGAACGATCCAAGGATGGAACCGAGGCTCTGATACCAATTGTGGATTTGCTATAAGCTAATCCGGTGGTCTAGGTGGGTGATGGAAGGTGGTGGTAGCCATTGTTGAGAGAGAGAGAGAGAAGAGAGGCTGTGTGAAAGGTTAAGAAAAGTGTATATTGAAATGAAAAGAACAAATGAAAAACACAAGCAACACCCCTCCTTGGAAGCTAAGGAGAGGTATATATAGTCACACACGATACACTTAACTATACATGAACCTAGTCTAGTCTAAACGTGTGTGACTATGATAACTAACGGGAATTCTTAAATTTCGGCACATAAAGTGAGTTTCCAACAGAATCACATACCACAAACAAATGTCAAGGCAATGATACCAAGAACAAGCACATAGTCAAGTAGTGATCAGAAGAATGATCAATAGGGAGTGTGGAAGAACGAAAATGTACCTTAGCCGCAAAGTGCATCCCAAGTCTTCCAAGGACCAATGTTATACCCAAACTTGACCAAAGTGCATACTAAGTCTTCAAGGACTAGTATCACTTACACCAATTTTGATATCATTATCTTTAGATGTTGGATATCTAAAGGAGATGAATCTTCTACAAGTGTAAGTAGCTCAATCCACAATCAGTATAATGATTAGTCTTCATGATTACCTCCACAAAGAACATATACAAACTAATAGATACATTTCAAGAGTAAATCCAAAATGTATATAAGCTACTAAACAAGATGTGATGCAATATTACCCATTAAAAGGTCTATTTTATTGAAAAAATAATTTTGGCCAAAGATAAACTTTAGTACAACGAACCCTTCTAATTTGAGGAGACAATGGATCGATCCAAGTTTTAAAACATAATATACTTCAAAGATCTTGAGTGACTGTTGGGTCCACTAGTTGTAGATCTTGCAGCCTGTTAAGGATGGTGAACGACTTTTGTAATCACAAGTCTATTCACAGAGAGACTCTAATGAAATACAAAGTATTAGTGCGGAATACAAATACTAAGAACAAGAAGAAACAACATAACTAGATAAATAACTTGATCCTTTCTAAGGATTTCTACTATATTGATATGAATTGAGAACTGGTGAAGGTGTGTCTAACCCTTCTGCCAATGGGTTACTTTTATACTATAAGGAAACCCTAAAAATACATTAAACACACAATGTGTAACTACTGATATACATATCCTTTCCTAAGATATTTCATGCATATCCTAACAAACTACTAAGAATACTATTGTTTGACTATCTACCATACTAGGAGCACGTGTTGCTCCTACGACTACTAGGACCAGGAGGAATTACATACCTCCTAGTTCATCTATTACAAATAACCTGTTACATAGGTCCTAACAATCCTCCCCTAAACTTGAATTTGACTGGTTGAGTTCAAGTTTCTTGGTAGATCTTGCAAAAACAGCTTGAGGATTGAAGTAGCATAACAATAGCAGCAAAAGAACCATCATTAGTGAAACCATAAAGCATGCTGCAACTAAGAACTTTGAGAAGCTTCTTTAAAGCTTGGAACACATCTGCACCTGTTGAATCTTTACAGCAACATGAGCAGATTTGATAAGCCTTTACCAAGTAGCTGCTCGCTCTTGGGCTAGCTAGTCTTTGTGGTGGAATTAAGCATCACCATGGGAGACCAGAACCCAGCCCAACTCTTAGAACGTAAATCAATGGTGAGTGGGAGTACCCTAATGATTTTGGGCAAATGATCACAGCCGTCAACGGATTTGATTGAAGTCTTTACCAGAAGCCATACCCTTCCGGACTAGCCAACTCTTAGCAATAAAGCATCGGTGAGCTGAAAACCCTATATCTTTGAGCAAGCTATTACAGTTGTCAACGGATTTGAGTTATGTCTTTACCAAGAGCCGTACCCCCTTGGACTAGCCACTTTTCAGTCTAGGACTAAGGCAAGTAAAAACCATCCAATTTTTGGTAAACTGGCAACCATCAACGGATTTAAGAATCACACCAGAGTCGTACCCTCATGGTGAACCAACTCTTTCTTGTCTACGAGACATGGTGAGTTGAACACCATTTGTTGTGTGGAAGAATTCCAACACTAGTAGTACACCGCAAAACAGCCGAAGTGTGAAAAGTTGTCTTAATGGAAAAGTATAAGCAGATATTATATTATGTACATGTTGTGAAATTTCCATTATAGTTTTTTAAGTATAAGCAGATATTATATAAAAATATGTTTTTTTTATTTTGTTTTTTAAAATAATAATGAGAGTGTTAGTCACCAATCACTATACACATTGGTGAAAAGAATGTATAAGAAATCAAAAGTATAGAATCAACATACCAACTACTAACCAGAAGCAACAACCTTGTCTGTAAGAAGCCGAGCTTGAATAGATTCAACCAATGTGGTGGCCATAGCAGACTCATTACCAGAAGGAGCATTGGACACCACTAGGTGACACTCCAACATAGCTTCCATACTAGCAATGGTAAGTGGATAATCCAGATCCACAAGCATGAACACTCTCGCACCAGACTCCAACTCTAACACATGCACACCACACCCAACATACAACTTCCACCTAGAGATGACCCATAGGGGTTGTTCCATCCATACCCCAACACTAGGATTACCAGGAGGACAGTCCAACATAACCTTCAAATCACCCCAAAGAAACAGACCAGACCAATTAGGGACAACACTAGAAGTTTTAGGGATAGCAGCATCAACCAACCCATAAAGAAGCATAAGATCACAATGTTCCACCCAATATAATATGCTTTGCATCCCAGAGAAATATTTATGGTAGCCATCACTTGTCTTGATCATATGAGTAAATGTACCAGCAACAATGGGGGATGGTTGAATTTCCCAATGCACAATCTTGCCATGGCCAAGTGGGATATCATCATCGCTGTTAGAAGCGGTATCAATTAAGTGTGCGGGGTCCATCGTCTCCCAAAGAACAGCCTTGTCACGACGAGCCTTGTTCTTGCGAATAAACCTGCGAGGTGTACGCGAAGAGGAGATGGTTCCTCCTTAACCTTGGCATGAGTAGCAGTAGCAGCACCAGAAGGAGAGGGGTGATCATCATCCTGAATGGTCAGGTCAACAAGCATGGGATCGGTAGTAGCTTCATTTACAACAGGTGTAGGGGTTGGCTTAGAAACCGGTGGAGGAGTAGTATCAACAGTAGGGGTGGTAGTAGCTTAAACATGAGAAGAAGAGGGTGCATCAACTTTTGTAGAGGGACTAGATGGAATAGCAGAAGTACCCTCATCAGTAGTTGGGATAGCAGATGTACCTTCATCATGAGCACCTTAGGAGGAAGTGGGACCAGTCCTAGGAGTGGGTGTTTGAACAACAGGAGGAGGTGGGCGAAAGATGGCAGCAGGCTTTGGCACATCCTTCTACTGAATCATCTTGTTGTATAAGTCCTTAAGATCATCATTAGATAACTTCTTGACCTTCTTCATAGTCCATCCATAAGTAAAATGAGCTCCGAACTAGTTCTTCACATATTGCTGCATGAGCTTCTTCTGTTCAGCATAAGAAACTGGCCTGTTGCGGCGAATTTGAGCAGCCAAATCTTCCTGTTGCCTTTGAACCAAAGACATAGCCCGACGAACACCATTCCCTTGGTTCACATCCGCACCCAAGACATCCGTAAACTAAGAGACGTCAGAGGTGAGAATGGTAACCACATCCATCCAGTCTTTGTTGTCCCAAAACATCGCATTGTACTTCACCTGTTCACGGTGTTGTTGCTTCAAAGCTTCATCATCAGCCGCAGCTGCAACCTCTTGCTCAAAATCCTCATGTAATTTTTGGGCAGCCTCCTCTCCCAACCTTTCTTCCTCTAGTTGCCTGCGGGTTCTCTTCCTAAGAGGGGAGGGTACATCAGGCATTGGGGCTTTACCCTTGTCAACATGAGATGGACCAGAAGTTGAGGTTGAGGGACCAGAAGTGTCAGTCCTTGGCATGGGGCAAGCAGCAAATGTGGGAATGCTGGAAGCACTAGGGGGAGCAAGTATGTCCTCACTAGGCTTGGTTGCAAAGGGGGTTTTGGCCAAAACAGGCAGACCATCTTCCTCCTCTTCTTCATTAGAATCAGATAGAACAAGTTTCTTCTTTTGGCGCTTCAGCAACTTCTCCAATGTCTTTACTCTATTAGCCAAAGGGAGCACAAAGTCCCTAGTGAGCTTGCGGTGCTTGTTGAACTCCTCCTTTAAAGATAGTATCGTTGCATAGTACCTGTGTACCAAAGCAAGCAAAGAAGTGAGAGTAACTAGTTCCTCAGCTTCCCCACCAAGAGGACTTGGTTTTGGGGATGCTTCATTGGGACCAGAAGCAAAGTATTGGTCAGCCTTAGGATCATGAGAGCTAGAAGGCTCCTCAGTAGAAGGGTGTACATGACTAGGAGGTGGAGAATCAAGGAAGGGAGACACATGTGGATGGGCAGAAGAAGTATCCTTCGAGATAGATGCCATTTCTACCAGCACCTCTTGAGCAGGTTCCTCAACCTCCACATGAGGTTCCCCAGTAGTAAGATCCTCCTCCTCCATAGGATCATCAAACAATGGAGGTTCCTCCTCGGCTTGATCAGCCAGAGGAACCACATTGGGACCCCCTGGGCAATGCCCAGCATAGCATCAGTGAGGGGCCTTTCATGACCAAGATATCCAAGCTTCATATTAACATACACCTTAGGAGTGAGTTTGAAGGCACAAATTCTTTTCTATTCCTAGGCAAACACATGAGTATCTGTTGTAAAAACCTAGGATACATAAGAAATTTATTTTTCGAACCACCACCAAGATTTCCTATCATAGCATCGAGCTAATAACAAGAGAAGTTAAACCTACGACCTTGGGCGAGACAAACCAAACCAGTAGCAAGGGAGATGCGAAATGCATCCCAACTCCCAGCTTTGGGACTCAAGCACTGAATCAAGAAGTGGACAAGAAGCTTCTATTGAGGTGAAAAACGATTTTTCTAAAAATTAAATTTTCCCTCATGGTTGTACCCAATGGCATCCATCCCATCCAAAACCTCCATATTCGGGAGAGAAATAATGCCATCATCATCCTGAAGATGAAGGACAGACCTTATGGAGGCTTCAGTCACCACATAGAAGCGACCATCAACAGTAGCATGGAGCTCCAAAGGGCGACCCAAAACCTCGCGAGTGTCAGCAGTAGCCCAAAACTGGCGAATGACGAGTCATACACAGTAGGGAAAACAGTTAAATCATACTTGATGTGAGAAGCTTCTATGAACTCCAAGATGTCCAAAAACTCTTCTCTTTTGGGGCCTTCACCGAGGTAGGCGACCTTGTTGTGATCAGGTTTGTATTGAAGAGTAGCCATTGATGATGATTGAAGATTGATAGGTAAATGCAAGAAGATGGTTAAGGGTAGGAGCGTGTGTGTGTTTAAGTTGTGATAATTGAGTCAAATGATCCCATTGACCATAGATAATGGTTAGGGAAACTGTTCATTGATCCCTAATTATAGGGGTTGCCCTTTCCAAGTTAAGGCATTATTTGTGAGTAACCACTTGCCCTTTAATCCATTAATAGATAATCCCAGTTACCAAAAGATATGAAAATAGAGGCACCAGAAGTAACTTACGTTGACTGATAGTCAAAACGGCTAGAAGTCAGCGCTAGGAGCAGCGAGTGGTCAACAAAAGTCAACATGATGAACAGTGACCCGAAGAGATACTAGAAGCCAAACACAAGTGGATAAAAAGGGTTATTGACCCACTAGGAGCAGGAGAGTGCCACTAGGAGTAACCAAATCCTTCCACCAGAAGTGGCACATACATGTACAACAAGCCTCCCCTTAGGCTTTGCCTCCCCTTAATCCTATTCCTTAAGGATTGACCATACCAATGTGAACCACCAAGTGGTTGAACCTTGGACCATCAAACGCTTTAGTCAACAAATCGACAACATTATCATCCGTATGTACCTTGAGAACCTGTATCAGATTCTTTTCATTGGCATTACGTATAAAATGGTGCCAAATCTCTATATGCTTGGTTCGTTGATAAAACACAGGATTCTTCACAATGCAGATAGTGATTTGATTGTCAATGAAGATTTTGGTGTTCATAAAATTAAACCCATAGTCTAACATTTGGTTTTGTATCCACAAGACTTGTCAACAACAACTAGCAGCAACTACATATTCAGCTTCTATTGAGTAAGTAGCTACTATTGTCTGTTCTTACATTGCCATGAGATAAGCCTGCGTCCCCAAAACTGACAACCATCAGTAGTTGACTTCCTATCATTATTAGCACCTGCATAATCACTATCACTATAGGCTTCAAGAACAAAAGGTGATTCCCTTGGATACCATAAGCCTAGCTTGGGTTGTGCCTTGATATACTTGAAGATTTTCTTGACAACATTCAAATTGGACATGATAGGTGCTACCTGATGTCTAGAACAAGCACTAATAGCAACATAATGTCCGGGCGTGAAGCAGTCAAATACACGAGTGAGCCAATCATGGACCTGTACAAATGAACATCCACATAAAATTTTTGAATTATGTCATGAACATATTTATCTTGACTAATAAAGATACCATCCGGCTGCTGCTTGACTTGGAGACCAAGGAAAAATGTTAGTTCTCCCATGGCACTCATCTGAAATTCTCCTTTCATCAGTTGTTCAAACTCATCACACCATTCCTTCTTAGTAGAACCGAAGATAATATCATCTACATATACCTGAACCAGGATGATGTCTTTGGCATTCCTCTTATGGAATAATGTTTTGTCAATAGTGCCTCTTCGGTAGCCATGCTTCAACAAGAAAGTAGATAGACGCTCATACCAGGATCTAGGAGCTTGATGAAGTCCATAAAGAGCTTTGACAACCTTGTAGACCTTCTTTGGATGAAGTGGATCCACAAAGCCCTTAGGTTGAGTGACATATACTTCTTCGTCAATTTTTCCATATAGAAATGCACTCTTGACGTCCATCTAAAATACTGTAAAGCCAATATAAGAAGCAAAAGCCAAAAACAGACGAATGGCCTCAATTCGTGCAACAGGAGCAAAAACTTCATTATAGTCAATGCCTTCAAGCTGAGTGTAGCCTTGTGCTACTAGTCTTGCCTTATTCCTCACCACAATACCCCTTGCATCTTTCTTGTTTTTGAGAATCCATTTGGTGCCAATTGCTGTCTTTCTATCAGGTAAATTATAGGTGATTATCCATATAAATATGATATGAATAAATAATAAACGCAGCGGAAAGATCACCTATCAACAGATCCATATAGTCATATGATTAATCTAAAGAATAAACAAAAAAAGTATACCTTTGTAACGTGATTCGGTAGGATCGAACGACAACAAATGATTGGAGACAATCACCACATGATCTAACCAAGAAAATAAATGAAACCAAGTGATCAAAGGAGATCACCTCTATGATGTATCCACACCACACATTCTTGTATACCAATAGATGCTAGTCTTAAACCCCGTAACCTAGTAACACCCTTTGAATAAACAAGATTCAAAGATGGAGATCATTACAAAGCATAAACCCTCGTTTTCTTTATCTCAAAACCGTGCAAAAAAAATAGAGGAAAGAGGGAGGAGTTTTGGTAATGTGTTTAATGTAATAAATTTGAGTTATACCATAATAACTAATATTTATCACAAATGTAACTCCTTCCTTTTTTTCATCTTAATGGGCCGGACTCAATGGGCTTTGTATGGACCTTGCCATTCACTTTTACAAGTCTAATAACTAAGTACTCTACTAGTCGTTAGAAGCCCAATAATGATCTCGAGTTACGAAGGTTGTTTATATACCGTAAATACGATAAACACGATATATTGAAATGGTACCTCAGTGTATATGTGTGTGACCCCATAGGCCCATATGTGTCTAGCCATATAATTAGTTGTTATGACACGAGCATACTCCAACAGTTCCCACTTGCGCACGTCATAATAATCATGTAATTATACAAGCAATGGTTAGCGTCTAGCAACACGCCAATGCCCCTAGAAACGTATGGGGGTAGTTTCTCAAACATCTTATTTAAATGGTTTAGATATCAGTCATCCTTTTGTTTCAGATACTCTGTTAAACTTTAGACATTAATCAACAGTCATTCTTAAGTTTAACTATTCTGTTTCTCGATATAGAAATTGAACTAGATTACCAAATTAATCAAGAATCATCTTAATTACATTTGGGTGTGGCCACACATACATCTGTACAATTCATCGAGGGGCCCAGTAGTATCTAACTCCAATAAAAGTGGAGGAACAAATCCTATTTTGACTGCACGTGTCGTTCATGTGTTTCACATCGCACCTGAAAATGGTCTTTATAGCAGCCTTGTTCAGGACAACGTTTAACCATATCAAAGATTGACATTCCACACATACAAAACCTACTTGCATCTCAAGTCTAAGGATGAGAGATTCAACCACTTGCGAGATTCACTATTGACGACGATCCATGTAGTGAATTCTCGTAGGTTGGGTCAATCCAATGTTCATCCAATGAACACATATGAGTTTGGCGGCATCATCAATTAATATTCATTCCTAATGAATATGACCAACTCACATTTGTCTTAATTCCACAATACTCCCGTATCGTCAACTAAAAATGGATAATTAAGAATAACTAAATTATTCATGGATTAAACATGCTAATATAGAACACAGTAGTACAAATGAAGACGATCTACCAAGTATATCAATTCATTATTTAGTAAAACTGCTTAACGTTCCATTATCCAAATACTAAAAAAAACAGATATACATGAGACTACTCTAAGGTCAAAGTCCAATGTTCCAAGCATGATGAACATGTTTGACTACAAGACATTGAATTTACACAAGGACCTGTTGAGTTGTCATCTGAGTGAACTTTGAGAATACTTATTTCAGAAACTAACATAATAGTGAAGATTTTGAATAATACGATGATTGTCATTTTGTATATGTGCGCTTAAGTGCTAATACAATAATACTAGCATCGCCATAGTACAATACATAGGTTGTTTGAAGCAAGTAGAACACCTATTTAAGACAATCTTCTTAACAGCTTCCCAAAGTGTAAAGTATTCTTATTTTACTAATGAGTAGTGCAACAATGCTTTTCATCAAGCACGTCTAGGTAATAGTATTATCATTGAAGATGAAATCCTACTATCACTAGTATTGAGTACCATCTCAATCGAAGTAAGCATTAGTGTATAAACTCAACACTAATCTTCTTAGCTAAAATCCGTAAACGATGATCAAGTATATAGTAGTCTAATGACTTTCACTTAGATACTTTGTGATCAGTTCATCTTGCATTCATGCAAGTATTAACATTAGTCTAATACATCACATATCATATGTAATGAATCCACTAGGTAAACTAAAAGTTTACATGTACATAATCAATCTTATCACATGAGATAGAATTTTGAGACTTTCTCGGTGATGTGTCATATTTAGACTTATTAACCGCGTATGCCTTTTCCTAATAAGCATATGTTCCAAGGTTATATGTGTTATTTCTTATATCTCTCAATAGAAATATATTCCACTAAACATTAAAACCTAGCTTTGATGGAATGTTATTTCCAATATGTTAACAACATATGAGATTTAAGAACAAACAAAACAATATGCTCATACTAGCTTAAAGAGTTATCTTTGTTTTAATCATGATCATATCCTTGATTCAAACTTAAGATTCAAGCTCCTAGATGCATACTCTAATCTACACTTGGATTTATAGAGTTTGTACACCAATTACCATATTTCATATTCATGAAATAAAGTATGGTAATTAATATCTTTATTAATTTAACACTCGTAAATAAAATAAAGCCTTAAATCATGATCAACTGTTTGAGCATGCCTTAAACTCTATTCAAAGAGAGTGTGTATAAATGTGTACAATTGTGTCTATATCTATCTTCTCATAGAAGACCATGTATAACCTATCAGTCTTACTGATTAGTGAAAGCTAATGAAATTCCAAAATTGATTTTCTTTTATGGACTACATCTAACCATTCATAGTTTTGAGTCATTTATTAGATTCCAAGTCTAAAAATGAGTCTCCATAGTTATGAGGTTCACTATGATCCTCTAACTTAGATTCCTCAACATTGACATGACATTCATATCTTCAGGTGCTTGAGGTATCCTTGCGGATATGCGAATGGAAGTTACAACACTTTGTGGATTTTGCATTTACTTGCTTAGCCTCAATTGTGTCATTCACTAGTGTATTCAAAAGGTTGTATTTTATTCATTACTTTCTTCAAAGATGCATAAAGGCTCCCACTTGCTTCTTGTAAGAGGAGACTTTCTCCAAGTACACAACATGTCGAGCAACAATGAATTGTTCTCGTTTGGGATGTATAAAATACACCGAAATTTCTTGATTCAAGTTTTGTTAATAACACGTCTAACATGATTTTAACAAATTCAAGACTTCAACTAAGACTTACTGGGAGTAATCATTCCATAAATTGATGGTTTCTTAGTTACCTTCATGTTTGGAACCATATTGAATAAGCATGGGCATATTCAAATTTTTGTTAACCTTAATAAGATACAAGAGAGAGAGAGAGAGTAGTTGATGTTATCAAGGATCAAATAATAAAAATAGTATTTGATTTTACACATGAGACATAGTGTTGCAATTATGAGACAGTATCACAATTCCTTTGATAACATAATACTCTTTGGCTCACATATTTTATAATTTGGCCAAACCAAATTGCATAAACAAAATATTTAAGCCGATTGCATGTTATAAAGTATGATTATTTTAGTAGTTCAAGAACTTCATGTTCATGTTTTAACAAGAAAACATAACATGTTGGTCGCTAAATATACTTTATAAGATATTGAACAATCCAATAACTTCATTGTATATGCCCTAACAGGAAGACATAACAAGTCAAGTACTTACTTTATTTTATAAGTCTTTGAACAATTCAAGGAAGTTCATGTTTATGTCTTTACTTGAAGACATAAATATACTAGAAATAAAGTATTAGAATGCCTACTTTTGGCTTCAATAGTATTTTCAAGTTAATTTACATACTTCATATTTATTTCTTTACAAGAAGACATATGCTTATTAGCTAAAACATTTAGGTAATGCGATGAAGTAATTTTTATTATTTCATGACATTAATTCTCTATTAGGCAACATACATCAATATGTATAAGTCCTAATAGAATATTATAAGCCATATTGTGTTGTACCTTGCACACTCTAATAATTCTCCCACTTGAGCATGGAACAACATCATATATGAATAATATTAAAATATCACAGATATAATAAGATTTAAGTCATACTTAAATCAAGCTTGTATAGAAGGGTTATGTAGAACTTCATCATTTAATAAGCAATCATGCATAACTATTTTTAGATAACATTTCGGGAAGCGACATCAGAAAAGCGACTAGTTATCTTTTAAATAATATGCAATTAGGCTTAGAAAACTATGATGTTATTTCAAGACAATCTAGAAATTAAGTGGGTCACTTACAAGGTGATAAGCTCATAGCTCCCACTGAATAAGACAACTTTACAAGTGTGTCCTATGGTTAAAAAAATGCATTGCTCCCATTAGTTTAGACAACATTTTGAATGTATCTATACTAGTGAAAAAGCAAGTAGCAATTTGTATACTTTCTAGTTCTTTGAATGTCTACACATTATAGCCAATGTGAGTCTCGTAGACTAGTAAACATGTACATAGATATTCAAAGAAAAGTATCAAGTTCTACTATATTTGTGATGAGATTTCCATCGATGCCATTAACTTGAAAGTTTTACATGCAATTCCTCCTTCTACTTTACCTCAAAGGTGTGTAGAATCTTATGGAACTTGTTTGTGTAAGGAAAATATACTATAAAAACATGCTAGTAATTTCCTTTCCTCTCACGGTTTAATGAGACTTCAATTTCTAATCAAGACTCATACAATATCTTAACACTTTAAGATATGCAACCGTACTTAATCGTTTTGACTTACAAGACAATGCGATTTCTTGAGTAGGTGTGTATTAAGATTGATTAGAATTGAGAAGATTCAAGTGTTCCTATTACAGCCTTCTCATACAAGGAGAAAGGATGGGAACGAGTCTTATTCTTACAAGGAAAGAAGACTTAGTTTGTTTTCCTCTAACAAAAAAGGAAACAAACTTCGTTTACGGTTTGTGTTGCACAAAATCATTAATAGAAATACAAAGTTCATATTTAGTATTTTCGATAATTATCTTTTTAAAATTAACTACCCAAGTTTATAAAAACAATTAATTTTACGAAAAGGCTAAGATCCTCATTGAGGTTCCACCACCACATCAGTTGATCTGCTAGCAATGATAGATTCAACAGGTAGATGACGTTCATCAATTGCAAATATTGTGCAATTCTTAGATCCTTATGGGACTCATGACACAAGCAAACATTTCACTAAATGTCAAACTGGCATGTTTAGTCCCATCCTTGCCTCAGCCAAGGTCTCACCGTTGTACCGATTAAGTCATCCAATTTGAGAACATGCGAGAATAAGTCTAGGTCTCACGCATATATAATAATCACCTTGGGTTACAATTCACATCCGTCTCACAAGATGCAAAAAGTAATTGCAAGTGATCTCAAACGATTGGACGGCATGACTTAAATTTGAAACGGGTATAAAAGTTTGATTTACAAATCAAAAGTGTGTACGAGGAAGCATGCATTCATCCATCGTAGCACAAGTTAAAAACATTTCTTAACTTAATTCTAATCTTGTTTTAATTTATGCGTGTCAAGTTGTCCAAGTTAAAGACTAATATAAAACCTAAGTGGAAGTATTATTAGTTTAGACAATACATAAAATAAATAACATTCAACATGTTATGAATTATTATGAAAATAATATTCTTGTTTTAAATCGTATTTAAACATTATACTAAATCAAAGATTTAGTTTTATAAATGGTTTGTGATTGGTATCAAGTTTTATAAAAACATTTGCAAGTTATAGCAAGATATCAAGCAAATAAGCAACCACATAACCACAAGTATGCAAAGCCTCGAACCGATGAAAAACCTAAGCTTGATCTCGTGAGCCATCACGAGGACCAAGAAGCCAACTAAGGGTAAGTCAAAACAACCACAAAGTGGGCTCCCACTTGCTCCAAGACCATCAAGAGCAAGTAGAACCCAAAATGAACATGAGGCCCAAATCTGCCAAAAAAATTCAGTCGACTTCTAGGGCCCAAAACCCATAGAAGGATTCTTCCCTAGCCTGAGGTCCAGTTGAGACTTTTGAAGGCACATGAGTTGTGAATCATCACACCAAATTTGGGCCTTTATCTCCTTATAGAACTCCGGGAAATCACGTTTTAGTGCAGGTCACTCAGCAACTCCGAATATCACAATATGTCTTTAATTCTTTAGCCATTCCCATCCAAGCATCGGTTACAAATGATTTTTGACTAAAAACATTTAGACTATCATTAACCTACTGTAAAGTGCCCAAACAATGGCTATAACCAACATTAAAAACATATTACTGAAGCCGAAACAATGGCAAATCCCCAAAACTAAAATTAAATGCAAATCAATACACAACATGTCATATTTGGTCTAGGTTTTCATCGGCTTTGCATACGAAACATAATAATACCATAAGATTATGAATATAACAAGGTGTTGGCTGATTCCATGACCAAACATGCATGTATTTGCCATGGATATAAAATAAACAACAAGATACACTTGTTAGCCAACGAAATCGAAGCAATAATCAATAATTAATTAAACCCCGATTGGTACGTGTAACCAATGACCTTAGGACCTTAAAACCACATTTTAGAAACCTTGTAATTATCATATATTTACAGAAAATATGGTCATAAGGGCTGTTTAAAACTCGATTCAATAATCGTTCCAAAAAACGCGTTTTAAGTCATTTTACACGTACCGGTAACAAACCCATTAAAATATGCGTAACCTGTGGCTATTAGACCATTAAAAACAGATTATAAGACCTTCTAAAAATCTGTAATAAGTCGAAAATAAGGTCATAGGGGCTGTTTTAAAATTGGTTTGACAAAACCATCAAAAACACTTATTTTTAGCCATTTTTACGCATACCCGATAATCATATAACATCTATGATGGCTCTTGATACCACTATAGGTGATTATACATATAAATATGATATGAATAAATTATAAACGCAGCGGAAAGATCACCTATCAACGGATCCATATAGTCATATGATTAATCTAAAGAATAAACAATAAAAGTATACCTTTGTAACGTGATTCGGTAGGATCGAACGGCAACAAATGATTGGAGACAATCACCACATGATCTAACCAAGAAACTAAATGAAACCAAGTGATCAAAGGAGATCACCTCTATGATGTATCCACACCACACATCCTTATATACCAATAGATGCTAGTCTTAAACCCCGTAACCTAGTAACACCCTTTGAATAAACAAGATTCAAAGAAAGAGATCATTACAAAGCATAAACCCTCGTTTCTTTATCTCAAAACCGTGCAAAAAAATAGAGGAAAGAGGGAGGAGTTTTGGTAATGTGTTTAATGTAATAAATTTGAGTTATACCCTAATAACTAATATTTATCACAAATGTAACTCCTTCCTTTTTTCATCTTAATAGGCCGGACTCAATGGGCTTTGTATGGACCTTGCCATTCACTTTTACAAGTCTAATAACTAAGTACTCTACTAGTCGTTAGAAGCCCAATAATGATCTCGAGTTACGAAGGTTGTTTATATACCGTAAATACGATAAACACGATACATTGAAATGGTACCTCAGTGTATATGTGTGTGACCCCATAGGCCCATATGTGTCTAGTCGTATAATTAGTTGTTATGACACGAGCATACTCCAACATAAATCAACTAGGATCCACACATTCTGAAACAAGAATTGCTGCATCTCCTCCTGCATAGCTTCGACCCAACTTTGATCCTCAAGAGCATGTGAGACAGGTCTAGGTTCCACCTGTGACAGAAAACAAGCAAACAAACAGTGAAGAAAATCTGTGTGATTATTTCGCTCTTGGTCTTTAATGTAGCTCACAAGAGCATGATGACCAGAAGTTTCTTTCTTATGCATGTCGCTAGTCTTGACAGTAGAGCCAGGATCTCCTATAATTTGAGTTGTAGGGTGCACTTTATGGATCTGCTTAATAGGAGTAGGAGCTACTTCTACTTCTGGTGTCAAGTTAATAAGATCCCCGACAATGCCATCATCATATGAAGCAGAATCAAAAATGCCTTCTATTGGTTGCTTATAAATATCATCCAACTTATTTGAACACTTCTTTTGATAGTTTCCTAGGTTAGAAGGACTAGAGAACCTAGTTGTGGAATTTGGATCACTAATAGGATTTCCAATAGGAGTTGAACTTGCACTAGGAGTAACAATAGGCTCACTAGGAGTAGCTGGTACAATAAGAGAATCCAAAGGAAACTCAAAGCCTCCTTAGGTAGCTACAGTAGTAGCATCTTGTTGTTGCTTAAGAAGTGTATCAAGAGCTCCTTGTGAGTTAAGAATGTCTGATGAAGTATCACCATCAGGAGTAGTAGAGGTGTCGGGTGCAACTTTGGTGGAATAGGATGGTATGACAAAAATGTCATCATCCTCATCTGAAAAGCTAGTAGTAGCACCTGCACTAGAAGACATAAACACTTGTGGACCTGCATGTTGGTTAGTTTTGAAACGAAAATATCCCAATGAGTCATTAAGATCAAAATACCATTCAGGACCTTTGCCTTGGATGTTTGTTTTCTCCTCAAAGTACCTTAGATTGATAGTTTCAATAACACGCTTGGCATTGAGATTGTAGACCCTATAGGATCTTGAGTGAGCTGAATATCCCACAATGTAGCCTTCATCCGCCTTGCCATCAAATTTCCCCAAATAGTCACTAGTGTTGAGAATGGTGATAGGACAGCCAAACGGTTTCAAATGATTAATGCTTGGAACTTTGGCTGTGAGTAGCTCATAGGGAGTCTTCTTATGAGGATTCGTTATGGAGACCCTATTCAACACATAACACGTAGTGTTTACCGCTTCTGTCCAAAACATAGTTGGGAGCTTGGAATCAGCAAGCATGGTTCTTGCTGCTTCTATAAGAGTCCTGTTTTTCCTTTCTGCAACTCCATTCTGTTGAAGGGTCCTGGCAACACTATAGTCTCTTTTGATACCATTTGAATTGCAAAGTGCTACGAGGTCTGCATTTTTGAACTCAATCCCATTGTCACACCTAATCCCTTTTACCTTCTTGGACATCTGATTTTCAATAAGGGCAATGAAGTCTTTGAGAATGGGGTAGGTCTCACTTTTAGCAGCCAGCAAGAAAACCCATGAAAACCTGCTATAACCATCAGTTACCATAAGACAATAGTGTTTATGATCAATTCTCCTAATGGAGGTAGGACCAAACAGATTCTTATGAAGTAACTGAAATGGTTCAGTTATTAAGCTGAGAGCAGCGATGGCTTTGAAGGATGCTTTGTGTTGTTTGCCTTTGCTGCAAGCAAGGCAATTGATGTTATTCTTGAAAGTTTTGGGAGGTAAACCAGAGACCAGGTTCATATTTTCCAGCTTGTGAATGGTCTTGAAGTTTACATGTCCCATCCTTATATGCCATTTAGTGGCTTCATCTTCTGATGCTTTGGCAACCAAGCAAGCTAGTTGACTAGTAGGATTAACTTCATTCAACTTGATACTGTAGAGGTTATGTCTTCTTGGGATTTTGAGTAGAACTTAGGAGTCATCCGGTAGCTTAAAATCTTTGGACAACACCAAGCAATCAGTATCCGTAAAGAGGATAAACTACTTCTTGTCACAAATCTGGGAGACATAGATCAAGTTGAAGTGTTGAAGTGCTTCCACATAGTAAACCTGCTCAAAATTAAGGTTAGGGGTCTGAATAGTTCCTTTGCCAGAGATCCTTCATTAACCACCACCAAAGTACACTTTCCCGCATTGAAATGGTACAAAATTAGTCAAAAGTCCTTTATTCCCTGTCATGCTCCTAGAGCAACGGCTGTCTACAATTTCAAGAGATGGATCTTGGTATGGATTAATCTACAACAACACAAAAAATATGTAACAATTAGTGTCTTAAGGGGACCCAAACCATTTCTGACTTGAGTCTGCCTTGTGGATCATTATTAGATAGCCATGGAGATTGATGAGATCCACTGTTGTTCTTGTGGTGCTTGTGTATCGTATAGGTTTTATTTTGTGACCAAGAACAACCTGCTGAGGGCTTAATAGCAGAACCTAAATTTCCCAATCCAAAATACATTGGGTCTATAGAAGGAGCATAATTATTATGAAAATTTTGAAAATAATTGTTGGTTGGTCTATTAGGGGTACAGGTATTGCTTCTCCAAGTAGTAGAAACTGAAGGAGAGACCCTTCTAGAAGAAGGATAAGATTGTGCACATGGATTTAGTCTTCTAGAAGCAAAACCTATACCAATAGGTGCAACTCCTGTTGGACCAGGAGTACCATAAGAAAGATAGCCAGTAGGCTTTTGATCATCAAAATCACAATCTTTAATCAAATGAAATTTACTACCACAAATAAAGCATGTTTTAAAAGACCTTTTATTCAAATGACATTGTTTTGTACTGCTATTCTTATTATAAACAACTCTAGGAGAATCAACACTCCTAGAATTCAAAAAACTAGAATAAAAAAAAATAGAGGTAGAAGCAGTAGCAACTCTCTCATCACTCATTCTAGCATTAAAATCAGTAGTGTCATTTAGCTTGGGACTCGAAGGACTTGACTCTTTACTTGAACCACACGATGCATAGTCACTTGCCTTGTTACTGAAAGTACAAGAGACAAAGTCATTAGTATTAGAAGAGCTTTTTGGATACTCGTGCATCTATGATCCATCCAAGTCTTTATGCATGTATGTGGGCATAAATGTTCCTGTAAGAGGTGGAGGAATAACATGCATTGCTACAACTGGTTTAAACCTATTGTAACTAGGTTTTCCCTCCTCCTCTGTGTCAGGATCAAAGACACTTGAAAAGGATAAATCAAAAACATCATTTGGGCCAATATAGTTGTCAAATCCTAACCCCTTCTTAGTTCTACCAGACATACTGCTATCTATTAGCTTGGAAAGATTCTTGGGTGGTTTTTGCCATTTATCAAATTTTAATAAAGTAGCATCCAATTTCTCTTGCATTTCTGGTTTTGCCTGAATACTCTCAGTATTAAGTTTTTCAGTATACTTAAGCAAGTTAGTGATATTCTCTAAATCAATACTTAATACCCTAATCTTATCTTCATACTCAAGTTGAGTATTTTGTAACCACTTCTTTTGTTGTTCTAAGGTTTTGAGAGAACTCTTATAGGCTTGAACTTCTATAAAAATACTTGTCATTTTGAGCATTTAGTCCATTGCATTGAGTTAAGAGGTCAGAATATTTATCATCACAACCAAGAGGGCAATTTTGTACCTGAGGAGATATTCCCATGAGAGTAAATTCCTCTACTTCCTCAGCATCAGATATGTGGCCAACAATTATAGCAAACACATCAGTAGCAGGCTCAACTGTTTCCAAGGTGGGAGTCTCATGATCATTCCAGTTGACCATGGTATCAACAGAAACCAAAGCTTTCTTCTCCTCCTGAAGCTCTTGAACATTGAAAGGTGAATACCTGTTCTTCTCCTGGTCATTTTTATTAGGGCATTCCCTAGCAAAATGTCCTTGCTGATGACAGTTGTAGCATTTGATTTTGCTCCTATCAAACCTTGCTGGTTCTCTTGGGTTGTAGCTGAATTTTCTTCCAGCCTTCTTTTCAAACTTACGAACACGGAGAGTAAGCATAGCCATCTGCCATTTGAGGTCCATTTCATCCAAGTCAAGTTTATCAACTTGTTTGAAATCATCAAAAGCTATCTGCTGTTGTGGATCAACATCAGCAACAAAGGAGTGTATAAAAATTTCTACCATGCTACTGGTCTTAACTTTGGATTCAGGAGAAGGAGTATGTTGTGAGGACAAAGTATAGCTTGGGCTACTGGTATAGGGCATTGGGCTGGAGCCCATGGAACTCACAAAAACAGAATTAGCATGAGTGGAGTATGAGTCACTTGGGTATCCTCTCACATGAGACTCAAAAGTTTTGAGTTTGTAGAATAAGTCAACAAAAGAGAGATACTCAAGTGCTCCTTTTGCTTTTAGAGAGATAACTACATGGTTCCATGAATGAGGCAGAGCTCTAAGAAACCTGGCATTGATGTCTTTATTTTCTAGTTTGGACCTGAGTTGATTCAATTGACTGAGAATCTTTTGAAACCTGTCATAGCCTTGATGAAGACCTTCTGTCTCAGAAATATTAAATTTGGTGAATTCATCTCTCAGCATTGATCAGCGCATCTTCTTTGATTCCTCATTCCCTCCAAATCTTGCCTTGATGCCATTCCAAATTTCCCTAGCATCATCCAAGTGATAGAAATCACCCATATGATCATCAGGAAACGACTGAAGCAAAATTGTTTTTGCTTTGATTTCCTTCTGAACAACAGTGATTTCTTCATGAGTTTTAGAATCTAGAATGGTGATATTACCATTCTTGTCTCTACCAGTAGTATTCTTGTTGTTGCCATTTTGGACAATTTTCCATAAGTCTATATCAATGTTGGTGATCAAGCACTCCATCTTCATGGCCCACCTGTCATACTCTTCCTTCTTCAGGAGTGGGAATTTTCCATTTGTATTGAAGATAGTAGCAACGATTTGTTGTGTTTACTGTGTTGTGGTGGTGCTTCTTTGTCATGTTTCAGTGGAACTAGAAGCAGACATGTTTCAGTTAGTAAACAAAATGGAAAAAATGGTTCTTCTTGTGTAGAGACTCTCCCAGGCTTTGATACCACTTGTTGGGTCCACTAGTTGTAGATCTTGAAGCCTGTTAAGGATGGTGAACGACTTCTGTAATCACAAGTCTATTCACAGAGAGACTCTAATGAAATACAAAGTATTAGTGCGGAATACAAATACTAAGAAAAAAAAAGAAACGTAATAACTAGATAAATAACTTGATCCTTTCTAAGGATTTCTACTATATTGATATGAATTGAGAACTGGTGAAGGTGTGTCTAACCCTTCTGCCAATGGGTTCCTTTTATACTATAACGAAACCCTAAAAATACATTAAACACAAAACGTGTAACTACTGATATGCAGATCCTTTCCTAAGATATTTCATGCATATCCTAACAAACTACTAAGAATACTATTGTTTGACTATCTACCAGACTAGGAGCACGTGTTGCTCCTACTACTACTAGGACCAGGAGGAACTACATACCTCCTAGTTCATCTATTACAAATAACCTATTACATAGGTCCTAACAGTGACCATCGCTCTGATACCAATTGTAGAAACTAGAAGGGGGGGGGGGGGGGTTGAATAGATTCTCTTGATTATGGTCCTAATTAAAATTCCTTTCAATTAGGTTTGTCCCAAAGATACCTTTTACTTGAAAAATAGTTTCATAGTTATTAGGTTCAATTCTAATGCATTAAAAATATCTAGTGACAATGAAATGCAATGTAAGAATAGAAACATAAGTAAAGAGTAGGAAAAGAAACAACCTAAGGTACGACACCAAGATTTATAGTGGTTCGGTAACAAAGCTTTATCCTCGTTCCTACTCCACTCCTCGAGTACACCTTACTCAAGATTTCTACGATATCCACAAGCTTCTTTCTTGGCGGAGAAAACCTTACAATGTTGCTTACATTATTTTCCGACACTAAGCTAAATGCCGAGACCTAATCTTAGCTAGGACCAATCTACACACGTCGCCTACTTCACCATTTTCTGACACAAGGCTAGATGTCGAGTTCTAATAGAAAGCTAGAACCAATCTTCGTAGCCCATCTTCTTTTCTGACACAAGGCTAGATGTCGAGTTCTAATCCAAAGTTAGAACCAATCTTCACAACTCTTCACTTTGAAGTTAAGTGAGAACTCGCAAGACACATACACGCATCATTTTATAGTTTAGTGAGAACTAACACACAAGACTTATTACAACTCAATATGACATATCCAAGTATACACATGTAACTTGGATCCACACAAGACAAATCCAAGTATAAACATATACAATGGATTTACACAAGACTAATCCAAGTATTCATAAATACATTGGATTAACACAATACTAATACAAGTATACACAAATACATTGGATTTACACAAGACTCAAATATAAAATGATGAACATGACTAGATCTAAGAAGGATGATCTTCATCAAGGCTTCATCTTTAATCACATCACAAATGTGTGAGTGATCTTCTCTTTGGACAAGTAAAGAAGGAGATCAAGAGGATAATCATAAGTAAACATACTTAACAAATTAAGTGATTCATTTACTAATGACTGAAGAACATAGAAAGAAGATAAGATGCAGAAAGATTTTGTCCAAAAAGGTTCTTGGAATATGAAATTTTGATCCACTATTTATAGGAGACAAAAACCAACGGGTAACTGGGCGGGGATCCTTAATTAAAGTGTTGTTAAATATCGATATCGAACCGCATAGCTATTTGGGGAACCGCCCCAAGTAGACTACGTTCCTTTTGTCTTTTAGTGGGGAAATGTTATCTGAGATAGATTTTACCTTCAAAGGATATTTGTATGGCATTTGGAATATGCCATATTCAAATTTTCATTTTCCATTTTAATAAAACATTTTCTTAAAAATAAAGTTTATTAAAATCTTTTGACACATTTGTCAAAATGTGAATTTTAAGGTTAATCACTTTCTATGATCACTAAACATGATTAATATATATTTGTGTAAGACTTAAATGATTAATACCTTGATGATAGTGTTTGTTGAATAATTCATCTTTCGGTTGTCTTTGACGATACATGTCTTTATACTTTATCGTGATCAAAACTAAGAAAGATTAGTTAACACTAATAATGTTTTTAGGCATTGCTTGCATTAATAGGGCGAAATATGTTTGGGCCTTTCTTTGCCACTGATGGTAGTTCCATCGTGCCACTGTTGGACTTCACACTTGCCACTGTTGGGTACCCAACGTGACATACAACACACATATACTTAAATGAAATATTCTATAGGACTTAGTAACAACAATGAGACGAGTACACGTATTAGGTTTATACTCACATCCCTTTATCATATTCGTTACATGCACATGACTTTTACGATTTAACATTATTGGCGAAAAGGTTTGTCTCAAGGTTTCCATGCATCACACACCCACATAGGCATAGGAATTCCGAAGGTCTTAGGGCGTGATAATTCCTTGTTCCTGGTCTTGGTCGGTTCGCATAATAAGTACTTTCCACTTAATGATTGATGTACACATTTCTATTTATGCATATGTTTATTATTTGTAATCACCTAATGCATGTATATATTTCCTTTGTTTCTCTTACACATGAATTCAAACACACAAGCATATACAATATCATACATGTATAAGCACACAATTAATACAAGCATCCATTCTCATGTGAATTCATCAAACAAAGTATTGGCCAAGAGTTTCTTGTTCATGCATGCAAACGTGAGAAGGCTTCCACTTACAATCATAATCTAGGCATTCATGTTAGTTGTAAACTCACTATTGATACGGTTTGATTGATGCATACATGAATCCACATTTAAACCCTTATTCATTCTCATTTGGACACTCACACGAAATCCACACTTAGTCATGAAAACTTGGTTTATTCTAGTCGTCCATACACACAAGTACATAGTTCTATGTTCTTGAAAATCTTAATCATACATGACCATAGGAAATACACCCGACATACATACACACTCATTCTTTTTATGAATCTTGTATTACAAGGATTTTGAGGGTGGATATATCTCTGTAGAACAATGATAATATTTGTGAAACAAGGGGGTTGATGTTTTTCTAGAGAGAGAAAGTTAGAGAGAGAAGTGAAAGAAACTTATATATTGAAATGAGAGAAATAAACAACCAACACCTCTTTCCATGGTGGAAAGACGTTTAAATACCCCAAGTCCTTAATGGACTTGGGCTTCCGGCCCATGAACATGCTCATGGGTCGGGCTATGTAATAATGACACTTAACATTACTACGAGCCTATAACTACATTATTGGAGTGACCGAGACTTTCTATATACGTAAAACGTATTTCCAACAATCTCCCCCAAAGGGAGGTCACTCCAAATTTACAAAGTCCTAATCTAGCATGTTAGATCTTGTTCTTGAGCTTGTAGTCTTCTTTTCTTTTTTTTTCTTCCTTTTGTGAATATGTGTTGAATGATATCAGCCTTTTGCTTGGAACACGTTCTTTTTGGCCTTTCACGTGCAGTCTTTATTTTCTTGTGATGTTTTCCTCTTTGTGACTTCTTGTCCCACACACTTATTTTTTGTTGAATTCTTGAAAGTTTCAGAGTCGATACAGCGGAAGACTTTCAGGTCATACTTTCTTGAATTTGCAGGAGTATTTGATGCAGAAGGAATAAGCATGTGAGGACGTCTTTAACAGGTACACCGCAACGCCACCATCTTCAACTGGTACACAGCAACACCACCGTCTTCAACAGGTACACAGCAACGCCACCGTCTTCAACAGGTACACAGCAACGACACGAATAAAATGGCTTTGACATTTTATTCTAATTTGGTAGCATTTTACCTCCGGTCGGTGAAGACCGTTGGACTATATTAGATATCGTACCCGTGACGGATAGTTTCAATTAAGTAACTTCCTGACAGGATTTCGCGGGTAAACCCGTTCTCTTTATTCGACCGTCCAAAGCTGACTGCGAACATAAAGAGTGAATCATTTGGATCAAAAATCCTTATGATTGAAGCCGTCAATTCATGAAACCTGGAACAAGTGAATTTCAATTAAGATATTCACCATCGTTGCTTTCCAATTGTCACAAACTTGATTCCAATTGAATCTTGCTTGTTACCTACCAAGTGCTGTTTGATGTTAACACTAGAAGGATTTCCACTCGTCACTGTGAACACTAAAGAGTGTCACTCTGAGTGTTCTGGCAAGATCATACGATAATGCGTAGAGGCCTGGAACGAGTTTAAGTTCAATTAAGAATTAAACTACTGTTTCTTTCCAGTTATCACAAGATTAGTTCGTAAAGAACCGCACGTGTCACCTACCATGAGCTTGTTTGATGTTGGCTCAAGCAGGATTTCCATCTTCACTGTAATACTTGCGTATCACTCGGATGTTCTGGCAATATTGCAAGAATACTGCGTAGGACTCATACAAGATCTCTTACTTTTCACAGTGTGTGAAGAAGCAAGGAATAAATGGAAAGTGTCCTAATGAGACTTTTGATGATCTCGTGGCTCTAGACTCGATAGTGCGTTTTGATTTAGTGATCGATGGCTGGAGAGGAGTGTCACCTATTCAATATTAGTCTATTCGGAGTGAATAAACCAATAGATAACGTGTTGATCTCCGTGTGATTAAAACAAATACCTTTTGAGAGATATTTGAGTTAGCTGGGAAGGGTTGTGTATTGCATCACTGGGTCCATGATGTCTTTCTTCAATATCGAGAATCATTAACTAATGATCTCAATAGCATATGTATTGACCCGGTTTCTGCCTAAAGTTGTAAGGAGGGCTTCTTTCTTTACACCCTTTATCTTTACAATTCTTTTTCATTCTTCAACCCCTTCAATGCTTACCAATACGTCATCACTAGCACCTTGTTGTGATTGTTCCAGTGCTAGCTTAAGTACTTGGTCGGCATTCAGCTACGTTCACATTCATTCTCCATCTTTCCTAGGACTTCTAGTTCTATCTATGGAGTTGTCCTTGGGAAGATTCCATCGGTTCTGATGAATCATTGGACTAATACCTATACCTACCACCCTTTTGTCACCACATCTGTCGTGAGTTAAGTGTGTTTTGGGTTGATATAGTCACCATGAAAAATCTTTGAAAAGATCACTTAAAGCACTTGTGATATTAAAATCAAAGTTTTTGTGCCTTAAGTGTTTTTATCATCAAAAACGCTCCCCCTTAAATTGTGCATTACACATGTTAAGTTGGTTTATCTTTTAAGCCTTTTTCATTGTTTTAGCCAAGTATCATTAAGTCTCCTTAATCCCATTTTCTCCCCTTTCCAAAATGTTAACCATCAATATTTTGGATATTAATGGATTAACCGGTCTTTGGGTAATAAAATGAAATTAGATGTTGGCCAAAGAACATATTAATGCTCCCCCTCAAATTAATGAGGGTAAGTTGTAGTGCTTGAGTATGATAGATTTTGAAAGATTTAGAATCTCGTGAGAAATTCTTGAAACATTTCATACTTTCACACTACAACAAGCCACAAAAGCACAATATTTACAATATTAACATATTCACAAATTAACCAATATAGAGTAGACCTGAAATAGTACGGCCCATTAGATGGATCGGTCCACGAGCCTGTGATGTGCTGCATATGGTCTGCCCCCCACGAATCGTTCAATACTACGGATCAACCGTCGATGCCTTAACTTTTCCTCAATCACCTGGATGGTGTGGTTGGCACTCTTCTTAAATCGGCCTACCCATTGATACTTTACTTCTGGAAGACCTTGTCCTGAGTTGAGCATCAACAGCTTGTCACGTACATGCTTGAGAGCGCCATCGCTGAACTTGTGTAGTTCTGAGAGTCGCATGTATTGCATGACCTCTGCTTCATTCAGGTAAAATATGCCCATCTCTGGTTTAAGTGTACCCATGTATGGTTCCTTATCTTGGTGAAAGCGACTCATTGGTGCTGTGTGAGGTCGTTCCAGATTTAGCCTGGATTGGTAACTCTCTACCCCGAGTTGTAAATCCTCAACCCTTTTCTTGATTACAATTCGACGAGTGAATTGGCGAATGTTGGAACTTAGGGCAATGACTTCATCGGGGTCTAAGTGAGGAACCTTGCCTTGAACCAAAAGGAGTAGAAAATCTTCAATATCTTCAAGTCGTAGGAATTGAAGATCCCCTTCACTGACACTATAAGTCTTACCGTCTTCTCGCTTGAATACGATGTCTTTCAAATACGAATATCCGAAGATATGGTGAAAGTTAACGCCCTGTATGCTGGAGATTCGACGGGTTGCAATTATAGGTGTACCTTGCTTGGTGTGATTGTAGAAGTAGTAAGCCGACTTCTTGTTGCCCCGCCAATGTGAGATGCCTAATTCCGCATATTGATCATATTCTTTGACAAGCTTTTTGCTCCATAGTTTTGAAACTTTATCTTCAATCCAAGGGATATCCTCCAAATTTACTGCTTTGCCCATTGTTAATGACTTAGCATACTTGTCCGCGCCGTTTTCTAAGTAGTCAAGATCACGGTTGGTGAAGTATTGCATTGGCAGATCCTTGGCGGCTGTAATAATTGAGGGTGTTAGTGGAAGAAGGATTGGAGCTTGTTCACCTGATGCTGTTGACTTGATTGCTTTCATGAGCTCATTAAAATGATATTCTCCCTCAGTTTCGGCAATCTTCATGGAAGCCCAGAAGTTCTTGTCTTTGATCGTTGTTTGAAGCATATTTGTATCAATGCTAGGCACTCCATATTTATCCATCAAGAATCCAGAGAAGTCGATAGGATTATTAAGGAATTGTGTGAGATCCGCCTTTTCACTGTCAGAAACTGTACGTGCGGTTGCTGCCTGTGTAAGCCATGGCTGTATGAGAACCGTCTCATCAATAGTGAACGTGTCAGCAAACTCAGGACCTGGTTGATTTAACTCGTCAATATCCATATCAATGTAGTGCTGAGGTGGAGAGTTATGTATCACAGATGGTATCGGGTCGTATTCTTGCATAGGTTCGTGTTCAACAGGTGCTGTTGATGAGACATTAGTAGGAACCGGTATAGAAGAAGTACCTGTGGCTGTTTCTGTGTGATGCTGAACAGGAGTAGGCGGTGGAGAGTGATGTTCCACAGACGGTGATGGTTCGTCTTCAATCATTGGTTCGTCTTGTACTAGTGGTAGTACAGGATCTTCTTGTGATACACTAGTATGAATTGGTTCAGATGACTTACCTGTGGTTTTGTCAGTGGTTTCACCATGCTCGTCAGTGGTGATGTGTTCACTCTCAGCTTGTTTATCGTCAACTTTTTCTTTTGAACGTGCATCAGATTCTTCTCCAATGGTGCCATGATACATGATTTTGCTAGGTTCAGATTATTCGATTCTCGGAATCCTCTCGAATTGATCTCAGTTAAAAGTGGAATGATTTGCTCTTGGTGACAAAAAGTGGATTTGGTTTTCTATTCTAAATAATTGAAGTGAATAAAGATTAAAGCCGGAAACAGTAGATAAAAACAACTAAATGACAAAGCGGAAAAATAACTCCTACTGAAAATGAGTCTATGCGGAATGTAACACCATTCGGAAAGTAAGCCTTGTGCGGAAAAGATGCTCTACTCGGAATATTATGCTATTAGGAAAATGTTGACCATTCGGAATATCAGGCTATTCGGAAAATGTTCCGAATAAGGAAAAATAAAAATATGGCTATTCGGAATAATATAAAAACAAAGCTATTCGGAAAAACAAGGCTATTCGGAAAAATGTTCCGAATAGGGAAACAGAGAAACTGGCTATTCGGAAAAATAGTACTGTTCGGAAAATAATGCTTATTCGGAAAAATGTTCCGAATAGGGAAACAAACTTAAGCTATGCGGAAAATTGGTGCTACTCGGAAAACCAGTCAATTCGGAAAAAGTTCCGAATAAGGATACTAAAACACCCCTATTCGGAATATTTAATATTCCGAATAAGGGAAACTCAAAATGGGCTATTCGGAATTTTCTGGGCAGTAACAGTAACAGAAGAAAAAGAGAGGCACGAAATTTAATCCAAATCGACTTAAATACTCAAAAAGGTTTTGCCAAATTAAACACAAATCATCTAAATACCATAAAGAGCAAATCCCATCAATAAAAACACTAAATCAACAACTTTTTAAGATCAAACTAAAATCAAATAAAAACTCAAGAACTTGTAATAGATGATGATGAAGAACAAAATAAATAGAAAGATGGAATGGATTGATTAATGGAAGAGTAACAAGGTTAATGATTGAAGATTACAAGATGAAAAGAAAAAGATGAAAATCACCAAACTCCCTAATGGAGTTGGTGATGGGACGAACTACAAAGCCTGGAAAAAGGAAAAAATGAAAAACTAACTCCTAATTGTGTGAAGGGAGTGTCTATTTATACTCCTAGTGGTTGGTTGGTGAGTGGGCTTTCTCCCTTTCTTCTTGTCTTCTCGTCTTTTCAGAAAAGTTGACGTTTTCGATTCTGATTCGGGATTTGTTGTCGATTAAATCCAACTCGTCTTTTAATTTCTTCGTTAAATAGACTTGAGTTTCTTCGACTTATGAAAATCTTCCGTCTTTAGTCCTTTTCTTTGATAAATCTTCGAATAGGCCTAGTGACTTCAAATCTTTTGCATCTCTTGGACAATAGACTTTATCTTGAGTCTTTTTCCTTGATAAAATCCGTGCAATCCCATGTTTTCTTTAATATTCATTCGGTTAGCTCTGAAATCACAATAAACACAAAAACCACGCATAATTCCAAACAAATGATATTAATTACGTGTTTTGGTCTTGTTTTAGCCAGAATTAAGTGGTAAAAGGATGGGTGTTAACACACCTATCAAATCCCCTACACTTAACCATTGCCATGCCCTCATGCAATGCTTAGTGATAAAGCAATTTTACATTTTTCTCATAATTAATCAACCTCGGCCTTATTCAAATACTACTAATTAAGAATCAAATAACTAGGAGAAATAAAAACTTTAAGATAAACAAAAAGAAATGAAATAACTTGTAAAGAAATCTAAGACTTACATTAGGGCTTTGGTGTTGCGAAGATTTATCACCCTCAAGTTTCACGTTCCCCAAACTAAGCTTAAAAACGAGATCATTGTTATTATAAGTCAGTAAATCAAACACTTACACACATGGCTTAATTAAATGCTTAAGCTCCCTTATTCCTAGGTGTATCTCTTATATTTTATTTTTGTCTTAGAATGATCATGAAGATGCATTTTTGGACTTATTTCGATAGTTTATTAAGGCTGAAAGCAAAGTAGGACGATTTGATCAATAGTTAGCTAAAGGACAAAATCTCTTAAAACTGCTTCTCGGGATATCAAAAAGTTCATATCTTGGCATAACTTGGTTCACGATTTGAGACCTTTCTCGGGCCGATATTTGGCATGTACTTCATACTTCATATCTTCGAGAGACGTTCTTGAGATAATGGTCTTCTCATCATAATAGAGTTTCTTCACGTGGAGACTTTTGAGGGGTACTCCAACTTTGTTGACCACGACTTCATGATTATTTCTTCAATCTCTAATTGGGATTTTGAGATACAACGATCCGCCTCCTTTTCGGACTTGGATCTATTTATCCTCATACCTTGTTAGGGTCTTTTCGGATAGACTTCTCCATGATCTTTATGGGAGTTGATTGCTTTTCGTCGTGAGTCTTGATCCTTCATATTGACTTTAAGAATAATGCTTTTCACATCACTTTGGATCTTCAGCAATAAAATTGAATCCTCATGCCTTGTTAGGGCCTTTTCGGACTCGCCAATCTTCGCGCCCCGCTTCATAAGTTATGCCTTGGCTATGAACTCTTATCATTACCGAGCAACTTTTAAACGATCTTGGGCTAGAAGCTAAGTAACTTTTCAAATCGTAAGACCTTACTTATTGCAGATAAATATTAGCAAGTGATGGGAGAATAGGCAAATAATTACACCAAGTGAGCTTGCGCAAGAATACCGACTTATAATTGACTCTATCATTTCTCGTCCTCCACAATTTAAAATCTCAAATAATGAGACTCGTGGACACTTAGCCTAATAAACCAATTGAGGTTTATATGGTTAAGGATACTAGCTAGAATAAACTTGGATAAGTCTATTCGGGTTGAGTCAAAATAAACGCAACGGGCCTAATATGTCAAAGATATCTAAACTAGCCAAACCAATTTATTAATATCTTTAACTTTATTGCGGGATATATACATATGAAAGCAACGATAAAAATTTTAAAAATTACAACTAAATGGCCAAAGTTAATAAAAAATTTGAAAAATGCTGAAAATTAGGATTTTCTGGTTAAATGAAGGCATTTTCATGGAAAAGTCCACTTAATACTTCGATAGAAGTCTCCCCTACACTTAAGATAAACATTGTCCTCAATGTTTAAGCATGTGGGAAAAGTCTCCCCTACACTTATGACATTGTGCACGTTGGTTAACTCAAGTTAAGGAAGAGACGACTAAAGTGATCAATTTCAAATGTGAGACTGAAGAAAATTGAATCACGATAGTTGAGAGATAGAACCGGATTTCGGATAACATGGGAGCACGGTTCTTCAAAGATTTCCAAGATTGCAGTAATCCCTGTAAGCACATCACCACACAAACACAAATGACCAAAATAGGTCCTCCCCTACACTTAGGGGGTTAAAGGGATAGATACTCGGGCTGCCTCCCGAGGAGCGCTTGTTTTTGATAACCGAGTCACGAGCCTGACTCGACCCAAATTCAGTTCATGGGGAACATGGTGAGGGATGGAATCACCTCCTGAGAGGTGTCCTCACCAAAGTACAACTTCACTCGTTGACCATTCACCTTAAAATTTGGTCCATTAGGTTGAGCGAGCTCGAGAGTACCATATGGAAAAATTTGGGCGATGGTGAATGGGCCGGACCAACGAGATTTGAGCATGCCCGAAAAGATTTTCAACCGAGAGTTAAAAAGTAAGACTTTGTCTCCAACATGGAACTCTCGGTTTTTGATCTTGGAGTCGTGAATGAGCTTAGTTCGTTCCTTATAGATCAAAGAATTTTCATAAGCCTCATTTCGAAGTTCATTCAGCTCATTGAGTTGGATCTTGCGTAGGTCACCGGCTTTGTTGATATCAAAATTGGCCCACTTCAAGGCCCAATAGGCCTTGTGCTCCAACTCAATGGGGAGGTGGCACGCTTTCCCGTACACAAGACGATAAGGCGTACAGCCGATCGGGGTCTTATAAGCAGTACGAAAAGCCCACAAAGCATCATCCAATTTATCAGCCCATGAGGCGCGATGCTCTCCCACGGTCCTTTCAAGAATTCGCTTCAGTCCTCGGTTGGATATTTCAGCCTGGCCATTAGTTTGTGGGTGGTAGGCTGTGGAAAGACGATGGTTTACACCGTACTTAGCCATGACTCTAGCAAATTGGTCATTGCAGAAATGAGTCCCACGATCACTAATAATGGCGCGAGGCACACCGAATCTAGCGAATAGAGCTTTCAAAAAGTTACAAACCACCCTTGCGTCATTAGTAGGTAAAGCTTTGGCTTCAACCCACTTTGAAACGTAGTCAACGGCTACAAGGATGTATTTGTGTCCTTTAGATGAAGGGAATGGCCCCATAAAGTCGATACCCCAAACATCAAAAATTTCACACTCTTGGATGAAATTCTGAGGCATTTCGTCTTTATGTGTGATTTTGCCTTGCTTTTGGCAAACATCACATCGCTTAACCATATTGTGAGCATCACGATATATGGAGGGCCAATAAAATCCCGAATCAAACACTTTCTTTGCGGTGTAGTTGGGACCAAAGTGACCACCGGTGGGTCCTTTGTGGCAAGCATCAAGGATTTCAGACGCTGCCGGTCCATCAACACATCGGCGAATTATCAGGTCGGCACATTGTTTGAATAGGTAAGGGTCGTCCCAAAAGTAAGTCTTGATATCGGTAAAGAACTTCTTCTTTTGCTGGGACGTCAACCCTTCCTTGAGAATTCCACCCGCCAAGTAGTTTGCAAAGTCCGCAAACCACGGGGTTTCATTCGGCTTCGAGTTTATAGACATTAAGGTCTCCAAGGGAAAAGAATCATTGATTTCTTTGGTCGGATGATCCCCTTGGTATGGATCCTCAAGTCTACTAAGATGGTCCGCGGCTAGGTTTTCTGCTCCTTTTTTATCGCGGATGTCGATTTTAAATTCCTGGAGCAGCAAAACCCAGCGAAGAAGTCTTGGTTTGGAATCTTGCTTTGTCAACAAGTACTTCAGCGCGGAATGATCGGTGTACACAATGGTGGTGGAAAGGACAAGATAGGGGCGGAATTTTTCAAAAGCATAGACAACAGCTAAAAGCTCTTTTTCGGTTGTCGTATAATGCAATTGTGCCCCAGTCATTGTCTTGCTAGCGTAATGGATTGGTTGGAAGTGTTTGTTCACTCTTTGTCCAAGAACCGCTCCAATAGCAAAATCACTAGCATCGCACATCAACTCAAAAGGCAGCTCCCAATTAGGGGTAACCAAGACGGGTGCCTTAGTTAGCTTATCCTTAAGTGAGTTAAAGGCTTCAAGGCACTCTTTGGAAAAGATAAAAGGAGTATCTTTTTCCAAGAGGTGGGTCATCGGGCGAGCGATTTGAGAAAAGTCTTTGATAAATCGACGGTAGAAGCCCGCATGACCCAAGAAACTTCTCACACCCTTCACAGTGGAAGGTGGAGGCAACTTTGCTATAACATCAACTTTAGCACGGTCTACTTCAAGACCGGCTTTCGAAATCTTATGTCCAAGCACGACGCCTTCTTTTACCATAAAATGGCATTTTTCCCAATTTAGAACAAGGCGAGTGTCTTCGCACCGCTTTAGCATACGTTCTAAATTGGCAAGGCAAGATGAGAAGGAATCCCCGAAGACCGAGAAATCATCCATGAAGACTTCCATGGTTTGTTCAACCATGTCATGGAAGATAGCTAACATACACCTTTGGAACGTCCCGGGCGCATTACATAAGCCGAAAGGCATTCTTTTGTAAGCGAAAGTGCCATAGGGACAGGTGAATGTAGTCTTCTCTTGATCTTGGGGATCGATGGGTATTTGAAAATAACCCGAGAAACCATCGAGAAAGCAGTAATATTCATTACCGGCTAATCGTTCAAGCATTTGGTCCATGAAAGGTAGAGGGAAATGATCCTTTCTCGTGGCATCATTGAGTTTGCGGTAGTCTATACAAACTCTCCACCCAGTAACGAGACGAGTGGGAATCAACTCGTTGTGTTCATTGGGAACAACGGTTATTCCGCCCTTCTTGGGCACACAATGGATTGGACTAACCCACGGTGAATCCGAAATAGGGTAAATCATACCCGCATCAAGAAGTTTGATAACCTCTGTTTTGATGACTTCATGTATTTTTGGATTCACCCTTCGTTGGCTTTGAATAGTGGGCTTGAAGTCGTCCTCCATGAGAATTTTGTGTGTGCAGAAGTGAGGATCAATTCCACGAATATCCGAGATTTTCCACGCAATAGCTTTCTTATGAGCTTTCAACACAGCAACGAGGCGAGTCTTCTCTTCATCTTTCAAATCCGTTGCAATAATGACGGGTGACTTCTTGTTGTCGTCCAGGAACACATACTCGAGATGTGGCGGCAACTCCTTAAGTTCCAAATCCGGAGGATTTTCGACGGGAGGCGTTTTCAAAGTCGGAGTATCGATAGCAATGACCGTGGGAGATGGAGGCGAAGGATTGTCTTCAGTGAGAAGATTGTCAAAGAAACTCATGTCTTCATCCCCCTCGGTGGGAGAATCATTAGTAGCTAAATTCGCATCTCCCATGGTAGCTTCAAGATTGTTCCAGAATAAATCACTATCTCCAAATAGAGACAACGATGAATCAAGAGAGGACACGGTCTCAACAGTGGGAAGAGAGGTAGGAATACTTTTGCAAGCATCATTAAAGTGTTCTTCACAAGCCTCATCAAGAACGTCAATACAATTAACGCTCTCATATGAATAAGGCTGTTTAGACAACTTTCCCATGTTGAAGACTACTTTGTCGTCACCCACTCTCATGATAAGCTCTCCGGCTTCAACATCAATAAGAGTGCGACCGGTCCTCAAGAATGGACGACCAACAATAAGTGGCACACGAGGGTCCATCTCGTAGTCGACGACAACAAAATCAGCAGGAAAGGTGAATTTGTTGACTCCTACAATGACGTCTTCGGCTATCCCCACTGGATAAGCAACCGTACGGTTGGCCAATTCCAAAGTCATTTTAGTGGGGACTAGCTCTGGGAGAGATAATTGCTTCCAAATACTTAGAGGCATGAGATTAATACTGGCACCTAGATCGGCTAGGGCCATGCAATTCTCTACTCCCGGGAAATTGCAAGGGATAAGAAAACGACCCGGATCACCAAGCTTGGTTGACAATTTCCTTAAGAGCACTGCAGAGCAGTTCGCATTAAGTTGGGTGTTGGCTATGTCGAGGAGCTTTTCCTTGTCGCTCAAAAGATCTTTAAACATTTTAGCATACTTGGGCATGTGAGCGAGAGCCTCATCGAAGGAGATATTGAAATTCAGTTGTTTAAACATTTTAAGAAAGTTAGAAACCTGAATATCATCCTTGCTCTTTTGCTTCTCTTTCCTCAACCTTGAAGGATAAGGTATATTGGAAGAAGAGGAAGGCTTTAGGGGAATAGGGTCACTCACAACCACGGGTGGAGGAGGGGTAGAAGGAAGAGGTGGAGAAATTGGGGAAGGAGAAGGAGGAGGAATAGGAGCAGGCGACTCGTTCTCCTTAGTCACAACCACCGGTGGGGGTATAGGAAGCTCGGGTTCCTTGGTACCTTTACCACTTCGAGTGGTGATTGCTTTCATCTCCCCTCTTGGGTTTGCAACGGTGTTACTCGGAAGAGTACCCGAAGAAGAGGGTTGACTACTTTGGAAGAAACTAGCCATCATGTTCCTCAAGTCATTCGTCTGACTGTCCAACGTGTTTCGCATATCGGCTCTCAAATCATTTCCTTGCTTTACCAAATCGGCTTTCAGGTTGAGCACTTCTCTCTGAAGATTTCCCACTATCGCATCGTTAGTCCTCATATAAGTTTCCATTTCTTGGTGAAGAGCGGTGGGTTGGTTGGGAGGAGCATTGTATGCAGGTGGTTGGTAAGCAGGTTGTTGGTAGACTTGATTGTTTCGTTGAGGTGGTTGTTGCTGCTTGTGAGGTGGGATGTATGGTTGTCGAGGTTGTTGTTGTTGTGGAGGAGGGCGATTAAGGTTTTGTTGTTGGTGTTGGTTGGCAGGAGGAAAGCCAGGTGGTGAAAGATAGTTGTTGCTGCGATAGCTAAGCAAGTTACGGTCACCTTGGGGTTTTGCTTGATAAGCGGGTTGTTGGTAGGTGCCATATGCCGCATTCACATTCTCAGCAGGGTAATCTTGGGTGGCGGTACAAGTTGTATAGGAGTGGGGACCACCGCATATCTCACAAGGTTGGCTGACAGCGTTGACTTGTGCGTTCTTAGCGTTGTTGCTGTTGTTGTTGCTGACGGTGTGGGTGACAAGCGATTCAAGAAGCGTGGTGATTTTGTCCAATCGCTTGTCGCTGTCATTAGTGCTAGCACTAGCAACATTGGTCCTAACGCTCTTGGTTTGCACACGAGATTTGTTCTCAATGATGTCCCAAGCAGCATTGGAAGTCTTAGCCAATAAATTACCCCCTGAGGCACTATTCAGTGAATCTTGGTCACTCATGCTTAAACCATTGTAAAAAGTATTAATTTGATGTACTTTGGTAAAACCATGTTGTGGGCATTTTCTTAAAAGATCTTTAAAACGATCCCAAGATTCACTGAAAGACTCATCGTACTTTTGTTCAAAGTTTATAATCTCATTCCGCAAAGCGGTAGTACGAGAGGGTGGAAAAAAGTAGTTAATAAACTTTGTTTCCAAATCCGTCCACGAGAGAATACTCTGTGGCGGTTCCTTAGCAAGCCAATGCCGGGCTTGTCCCTCTAAAGAAAAGGGAAAAAGTTGTAACCTTATGACCTCCTGTGGAACTCCATTGAACTTGACCGTGTTGGTGAGTTGTAGAAATCTCTTGATATGGTCGTGTGGGTCATCAATGGTGCGTCCCAAGAACGGCTGAGCGGAGACCATCTGGATAAAGCCTGACTTGAGCTCGAAATTGTTGGCGGCAATTGGTGGTATAACAATTGGATCCGTGTTGCCATCGACATGAGCTTGCAGCAGTTCAATCATTGGGCGATTATCCGGAAGGTGCTCATTGTTGTTGTTATTCATGTTGTTGAAAGGCGGGTTGTTGTTATTATTATTGTTGTTCGGAGGTGGTATGTTATTGTTGTTTTGGACACCAGCCATGTCTAAGTTATCGAGAGGCTCGGGCTCTTGATAAGACGTGGATCGAGTGCGCATACACCTGCAAAAGAACGAACAAAGAAAAACAAAGCAAAAATATTTTTGGTTTTTATTGTTTTTTACTTTTTAGGATTTTTGAAATTTTTTTTATTTTTTTAGTGATTTTGAAAATTTTTACGAAAAAGTAACGTTCACGGGGAACGGATCCCAAAATCCAAATTCTCACAAAAAACTTTTGATCTTAACGAGAGGAGCCGGCAGCGGCGCCATTTGATACATGATTTTGCTAGGTTCAGATTATTCGATTCTCGGAATCCTCTCGAATTGATCTCAGTTAAAAGTGGAATGATTTGTTCTTGGTGACAAAAAGTGGATTTGGTTTTCTATTCTAAATAATTGAAGTGAATAAAGATTAAAGCCGGAAACAGTAGATAAAAACAACTAAATGACAAAGCGGAAAAATAACTCCTACTGAAAATGAGTCTATGCGGAATGTAACACCATTCGGAAAGTAAGCCTTGTGCGGAAAAGATGCTCTACTCGGAATATTATGCTATTAGGAAAATGTTGACCATTCGGAATATCAGGCTATTCGGAAAATGTTCCGAATAAGGAAAAATAAAAATATGGCTATTCGGAATAATATAAAAACAAAGCTATTCGGAAAAACAAGGCTATTCGGAAAAATGTTCCGAATAGGGAAACAGAGAAACTGGCTATTCGGAAAAATAGTACTGTTCGGAAAATAATGCTTATTCGGAAAAATGTTCCGAATAGGGAAACAAACTTAAGCTATGCGGAAAATTGGTGCTACTCGGAAAACCAGTCAATTCGGAAAAAGTTCCGAATAAGGATACTAAAACACCCCTATTCGGAATATTTAATATTCCGAATAAGGGAAACTCAAAATGGGCTATTCGGAATTTTCTGGGCAGTAACAGTAACAGAAGAAAAAGAGAGGCACGAAATTTAATCCAAATCGACTTAAATACTCAAAAAGGTTTTGCCAAATTAAACACAAATCATCTAAATACCATAAAGAGCAAATCCCATCAATAAAAACACTAAATCAACAACTTTTTAAGATCAAACTAAAATCAAATAAAAACTCAAGAACTTGTAATAGATGATGATGAAGAACAAAATAAATAGAAAGATGGAATGGATTGATTAATGGAAGAGTAACAAGGTTAATGATTGAAGATTACAAGATGAAAAGAAAAAGATGAAAATCACCAAACTCCCTAATGGAGTTGGTGATGGGACGAACTACAAAGCCTGGAAAAAGGAAAAAATGAAAAACTAACTCCTAATTGTGTGAAGGGAGTGTCTATTTATACTCCTAGTGGTTGGTTGGTGAGTGGGCTTTCTCCCTTTCTTCTTGTCTTCTCGTCTTTTCAGAAAAGTTGACGTTTTCGATTCTGATTCGGGATTTGTTGTCGATTAAATCCAACTCGTCTTTTAATTTCTTCGTTAAATAGACTTGAGTTTCTTCGACTTATGAAAATCTTCCGTCTTTAGTCCTTTTCTTTGATAAATCTTCGAATAGGCCTAGTGACTTCAAATCTTTTGCATCTCTTGGACAATAGACTTTATCTTGAGTCTTTTTCCTTGATAAAACCCGTGCAATCCCATGTTTTCTTTAATATTCATTCGGTTAGCTCTGAAATCACAATAAACACAAAAACCACGCATAATTCCAAACAAATGATATTAATTACGTGTTTTGGTCTTGTTTTAGCCAGAATTAAGTGGTAAAAGGATGGGTGTTAACACACCTATCATGCCATTACCTTCATCCTTATCACCATCCCCTTTCTCCTTATCCTTACCATTCCCATTATCGTCATCCGCATCACTATCGTCATCCTCGTCTTCCCCGTCATCCTCATCGTCATCCTGATCCTCCTCATCGTCCTCATCCTCATCCTCGTCCTCGTCATCATCCTCGTCCTCGTCATCATCCTCTTCCTCGTCCTCGTCCTCGTCCTTTTCTTCTTCATTTTTATCAGAATGTTCTTCCTCCTCATTCTTTTCCTCTTCTTCCTCATTTTCTGACTCCTGTCATTTCTGTTTCTTGGAAGATTGGGGAACTGCAGTGTCTTCTACTGGTGATGTGTTGGAAGCTTCCATTATGACCTTACTAAGAGCTCTTTGTAATTCGTGTTGAGCTTCTGTTATGGGTGACTCAATGTTGGTTAACCGAGTCTCCAAGGTTTGCATTAACTGTAAGTTAGTAAGGCCATTTGTGAATAATGCTGGAAGCTCCTGCTGTACACATGCCCTAACTTCACGCTGAATGATGTTAGTCATGGAATCATTGATGGAATCGAGAAATGCAGCATTTTCTTTGTCACGTGCGTCCTTTTCAGCAAGAAATTTTTTGTGTTGCTTTTTAAGTCTTATGACACCTTCGAATGTTTCTTGAAGTTTGTTGTCATCACGTTTTTGTGCTCGTTCTTCACGTGACTTACTATGATTTATCCTTTTCTCCAGTGACGCAATATTATTTTCCTGTGATTCAAGTTGTTTTTGGAGGTGCTGAATGAGTGGATCATTGATTGTGAGAAATGGAGTGGGAGTGGATGATAGTTGTACTGCTGTTGTTGTTGGTGGAGGAGTTACTGCAATTGCTAACGAGGTTTCGGATTGGATGGTGGTTGGTACAAGTTGTTCGAGGATAGATGGCGATGTTGGTACAATCACTAGGGCAGTTGTTGGTGTGACAAATCTAACATTTTCAGGTAGTGAAATATTTTCTCGTATAATATTTTGAAACTTATTTTTATGTTGGTTGACGAACTCACAATTTACAGATTTAAATTTGGGATTACGTGCATAATTTGGCGTCTTTTACGACTAAACCAGAAACCTTAGGATTACGTATTTACGTTTTTGAACTCCGTTTTTGATGAGACAATTTTTATTGGATCCGTTTTGTGACGGTGATTCATAATTTATAAAAACGTTTTTCGTAAAACGACCCGAGGGCACGCAAACCGAGAAAACTAGAATCGAGAAATACCCGTAAACTAGTGAGATGGGACAAAACACTTTTCCCCACCCCACTAGCTATATGGGACGGCCAACTTGACACCACAACACTAAGGTGGCATCAAGTTTAGCTTACACATTACAAGTGTAAGCCTAAGCTTACATTTCAAGCCAACTTTCTCCACTAAACACAAAACTAGCAACTTGTTTTTCATTATACCATTTCTCACATGTAATTCAACACCAAAACTCTCTTAACTTCATCCCTTTTGCCGTCCAAAATAAGCCAACAAACACCCCATTTGATCTCTTCTAGCCATGAACCACATGTTTACTAGCTCTATTAAGGAGTATTCTTGAAGCCTTGCTCATTTGGTGGCCATATTAACAACTTTTGAGGTGATTTGCTTGTGTCCTAGGGCTGATTTTCCAACCTATGTTCTTGATATTTGATGGTCTTGGAGATACTTGTTGTGTTCATCAAGTTCTTGTCTTCCTAAAACAAGAAATCCACTTGGTTGGTAAAGAAGATCATCCTCTCCATTTTTCTCTTGTTATTTTGTAAAGAACAAATGTATTTTCTTTCATTTTGTATATGTATATGATGTATATATGATGATAAAAATGTTGTGTGGGGATCAAGTGTTGATAAATATGCTTAAAAAGGTTGATAACTATATGAAATGAAGCTAAAATCTTGATTATTTAGTTGGCTGTATAAAAACAGTAGATAACTAAAACAAGAACTGATAAAATTGCATGGTTTGATCCATTTACAGTAAGTAGATGATGTTATACACATGTGAGAGTTGGCCATGCAATGGAATCAAAATAATGAGTGAGATATGATAAAAACAAGTTAGGTGGTGTAATCTGAATAAGCAGTTTTGTAGGGACTGTTAAGGCAACTTAGACTCAAAATGGGCAGTAGCTATAACTAAGTTATATGTAGCACATATTATGAAGAATTTGTCATCCAAAAATGAGCTTCTAAGTCATTTTAGAACTCTAGATATGATAAAAATGGTGAATATGAAGTTAAAAATCAGATTTTTGGAAATAATGTTTATTAATATTATATAAGCACTCACAATATAATCTATAAAATGTAAAATGTAAACCCACTAACTTATAAAACTTATTTATATAAATGTATAAAAGGTTAATTAAATGGGTAAATTATATAAATGGTGGTAAAAATAATATTTATAAATAATAAAAACTATAAACTTGATTTTTACGACTTTTTCGGCTATCGCCGTAAAATTAACGTTTTTCGCCAAATAAAACTTAGATGACCAAACCCGTCTAATGTAAAGTTTATAAAAGTCATATACTGATGTATAAGTAACTAATACAAGTAAAAACCGATAAAACCCGAACTATAAGAAATACGGACATTTACGAGCTAACTAAACATATTGGACTAATAATTGGACTTAATAAGATAAAAACTTGTAAAAAGAACTTATTGGGCTTAACCCATTTGGGCCCAACATGAAAAGTATATATACTGATCATATAGGTATAAAAGGGATAAAAACAAGTTAAAGAACTTATAAAAGGCTTAATGGACTTAAAATAGGTAAATCGGTAAAACTAGCAAACTAGTAAAACGTTACCAAAACGTAAACACTAAAATGAGTAAACAAGGATGTATAAACCCACTTGATCATCATCATATGTACAAAATCATCATATGTATATTGTTATTTTGATAAAAGTCATTTGGACCGAGTCTAAGACCGATTATTATTTATATAGGTTTCCGTGACCGAAGCACGCCCGTAGCCGATAATCCGCCTTTCATTAACAACGTGAGTTCATAGCCTCGCACTCTTTTAAATGTTTTATAAAATGATTTGTAAACCCGCGAGGGAGATAACATGCTAGATTTTTATAAAAATAGAACACAAGTAGTCCCGATTGTATGCTAAATGATATGGACCCGAATGATGCTATGACCCTATATTCGAGACTAAAAGGATTATTAGTAGTTAGGTTATGTCACTTAAAGTCCCATTAGCATGAATTGTGAACTACCGGGATTTGGTAGACGCTTATGCATTTGATAGTACTATTTGGGGACGATCACCCCAGTTCGCGCCTTGACGGTTGATCCCCGTCGTACCACATTGATTGGTAAGCGAATTTATGTATGAGAAGATTCCATAGCGTGATTTTTGTGACGACACGCTAACTTAGATGGGCAAATTGTTTGTCGGGTTCGCGGCCCGCTGTTTTCACAGTAAGGTAACAATGTCATGCGGCTAATAATAATCCTAATTCAAATAAAAATGTATCCTATATATGATAACGACGCTATTAACGATGAATATATTACCTATCATGGTAATATAGAGACTACGGTCTCATGGACGGTTTAAGATGTATGCTTGATATATATTGCCTGACTAGCAATATGTGGACTTACTTCCGATATTATACTTGTGTTCTGATTTTAAATGATTGTAAATGATTGTTTTATATAACGGTTTTCATTAAACTCTATGAATTCACTCGGCATTCGCTGATATGATTTTTGCATGTATTCTATCTCAGGTGCTTGAAGGTAATCCGGATGGAGATCGACTCTGATGGCCCACACCTAATTTTAAAAATGTTCATTCGATTTGTGTTTTGTAAACTTAATGACCTGTATAATTTGGGACCTGTTGTACGCTTTTGAAACTTTTTATCGAATGAATGTTTGTTAAACCTTGTACAACCATTTTTATGTGTTGTCTATGATTTGAGTTATTGTGCTATCCCGTAACACTCTGAAAGACCCTTCCGCTGTACCGATACGAAAAATGAGAGTGTTACAGTTTGGTACCAGAGCTCTCGTTATAGAGAACAAAAGATTTTAAAAACCAAGGTTTTGAACAAAACTTTTCAAAATCTTTTGACAATGAACATTTGAGAAAATATTTGAAAAATCTTTTGACTATAACGGTGCCAGAGATATCCGACGTTACCAACAAGCCCTATTAAGAAGATATATATTTTGATATATATAATATAATTTATATATATGTATATATCGTGATTTCATTATGTAATTGTTTAACTAGTATGTTATCCTAATACGAGATAAATATATATAAATGCAGATTGTCATGGCTGACCCTAATATTCCTGTAGAAAACCATGCTATTCCCGAACCTAATATAGAAGATGATCCTTATTTAGACTTAGTAGATTTTAATATTGATGATGAGGAGGAACCATTTGAGGATCCCGAGCCCGAGTTAGGACTAAGAGATCAGATTGCCCCTCAGGTTGACTTAGTAGAGAATGAGATTGAGAATGTGGAGATTGAGAATGTGGATATTGAGAATATGGATATTGAGAATGTGGATATTGAGAATGTTGATATTGAGAATGAGGATGAGATTGGGTTAGATAATTTAGATGATGAGATTGACGACGAGGAAGTCGAGGAAGATGTAGGTATAGATGTTGAGGTTGATGACGATGAGGAAGCTGAGCTTATTTATCCGTATGATGTTCCAGAGGGCGAGCCTTTGCCCCCACCAGTTTGTTTGTCTGATTCCGAGGATGAGTTACCTAGGGACGAAATGTCTGAATCGTCTGAATCTGATTCTGAATCAGAGGAGGATGAGGATGACGATGCACCTGACGGTACTAATGGTATTGCTACTCATAGACGTGAGATAGGAGAGTCGTCTAGTACTCGAGAGGCTACTCATATTGATGGTCTTGCACCATGGGCCTTGAGACGTAATCTAGATGCTTCCCGTGTTAAGAGTTGTGTGAAAGAGGTTGGATTAGGTGTTGTTCAGACTCAGGTTGCTTATTTGGAGTCGAAGGCTAAGGTTGGCGAGAAAGAGCGAGAATTGCTTAGTTTGGATTTGAGTGAGGTAGAACGTGGTTTAAATGAGGCTTTTAGGAGGTTATCAGTATTGGAAAGTGGTGAGTATGCTGCCATGAAGAGAAAGGTGAATTCTATGAAGATTCAGTTGAGTGTGGCTCGTGCGATGCGTGAGAAAGCTGAAAAGGAGTTGAATATATCTGTGGGTTGGAACAGTAGATTTTATGCCGACATGGTTGAAAGAGGAGTAATCCGTAAGCGCCCAGCTGAAGATGTGTCTAGTGATCGTCCGGCGAAGATCCAGAAGACGATGGATGATGGACCATCTGGCGGTTCTCAGTAGACCAGTTTGTATTTAGTAGTGACCTTTATATCTTTTGTGCTTGTAGCTTTGACTGAACCGACTTGTTAGTAATAGACTTGGCACGAATTTTGAGTGTATATAGTGTTAGAACTTTGATATGGATGTACTAAGACAATACTTTTGTTTCAGATCGAATAAAATATGTATCTTGTCTTGAATTCCATATTGTGCCTTATTTGTATCTTGATTATGAATTCAATCCATATTATATGAATCCTTTGTTGGATGAATGCTTAATACTTTGAAATTGTGGAATTATAGAACTATGCCGCCCAAGAAGGCTGTGACTGAGGATGATGTACGTAGGATTATTACGGAGCAAGTTACCGCATCTATGACTGAATTTATGGTAAATGCTAGAAATGGAGCTGGCGGTAGTGGAGCTGGCGGTAGTGGAATTGGCGGTACTAATGTGAATGTGAATGCTAATAATGTGAATGATAATGCTGGAGGAAATGTAGGAAGACTTGGAACGAATACACCTGAAGTTGGTGGTTGTACTTATGTGACGTTCATGAAGTGTGAACCTCTACCTTTTAATGGAACTAAAGGTGCTGTAGGACTAAGCCAGTGGATTGAAAAGATTGAATCGGTGTTTAGGATTAGTAAGTGTAAGGAGGAAGATAAGGTGACTTTTGCTATGGCTACTCTTAAAGGTCGTGCGTTGACTTGGTGGAACGGGAGAATTGCTTTCATGGGTCTTGATGCTGCTAATGCTACTCCTTGGGCTGAAATTAAGAAGTGGATGACTTTGGAGTTTTGTCCTCGTAGTGTGATTATTAGGTTAGAACAAGAGTTGATTCATCTGAGAATGAAAGGTGTGGATATTGATAGTTACACGAATCGATTCCATGAGTTGGCCTTGCTATGTCCTCGATTGGTTGAACCCGAAGAGATCCGAATTGAGCAATATATTAAAGGGTTAACCAGGAATATCCGGGGGGACGTGACATCATCTGAACCACTGACCATTGATGATGTTGTTCGAATGGCTTACCAACTCACTGGACAGATAATTCAGGATACAGAAGATGAAGCCCGTGTAGGTGAGAAAAGAAAGGGAGACGGTGATCGTGTAGATAGAGGTGATAATAGGAAGAATTTCAATCGCCGTCAGAACAAGAGAAAGGGGAATGCAAATGCTCTTACCAACAATGCACCGCGCAACGATGATAGATGTCCTAAGTCTGGCAACAAGAGGCATCCTGGCGACTGCTGGAAGTGCCGAAATTGCGGAAAGCTTGGACACAAGGTTGAAAGGTGTAAGAAGGGAACGATTTGCTTCAACTGTAGTGAAGAAGGTCATAGGAAATCGGAATGCCCCAAGTTGAAAGCGATTGTACCTGGAAGAAACCCCCAGGGTGGTATCTACCAACTTGGAACAATTGAGGTGAAGAAAGAGGATCCGAATGTCGTTACCGGTACGTTTTTACTCAACAATCATTATGCTGTTGCTTTATTCGATTCGGGTGCCGATAGGAGCTTTGTATCCACTAAATTTAGTGCCCTTATTGATATTGAACCTGTTGAGATAAGTACCAGTTACGAGGTGGAATTGGCTGATGGTAAATTAGTGAAAACTAATAAGCTATTAGAAGGATGCTCTCTAAATCTCTTGAACCATTCCTTTCCGATTGATTTGATGTTGATAGAATTAGGTAGTTTCGATATTATTATTGGTATGGATTGGTTGTCGTTGAATAATGCTACTATTTTATGTGGAGAGAAGAAGGTTAAGATTCCTCTTAGGAATAGGACGTTAGTAATTGATGGTAGTCGAGGTGAATCCCGTTTGAAAATCGTTTCATGTATTAAAGTCCAAAAGTACATCAGGAACGGTTGTGAGTTATTCTTAGCTCAAGTGACCGGGAATGAGTCTAGGGAGAAACGATTGGAAGATGTACCTATTATTTGTGAATTTCCTGAGGTATTTCCTAAAGATTTACCCGGACTTCCACCGATAAGGCAAGTAGAGTTTCGAATCGATTTAATTCCTGGTGCTGCACCGGTGGCACGTGCGCCTTACCGATTAGCCCCTTCTGAATTAAAGGAGTTATCTGAGCAACTTAAGGAGTTGTCTGATAAAGGTTTTATTCGACCGAGCTCGTCGCCTTGGGGAGCTCCAGTCTTGTTCGTTAAGAAGAAGGATGGATCTTTTCGTATGTGCATTGATTATAGGGAACTGAATAAGTTGACAATTAAAAATCGATATCCTTTACCTAGGATTGATGATTTGTTTGATCAACTGCAAGGATCTAGTGTGTATTCTAAGATAGATTTGTGGTCAGGATATCACCAACTTCGCGTCCGTGAAGAAGATATTCCTATAACTGCATTTAGAACTCGTTATGGACACTATGAATTTCAAGTAATGCCATTTGGGTTAACTAACGCACCTGCGGTTTTCATGGATTTAATGAATCGAGTGTGCAAGCCCTACTTGGATAAATTTGTGATTGTGTTTATTGACGATATTCTAATCTATTCTAAGAATGAAGATGAGCATAGAGAACATTTGAGGATTGTTTTGAAGTTGTTGAAGGATGAAAGGTTGTATGCTAAGTTTTCGAAGTGTGATTTCTGGTTAGATTCTGTGCAATTTCTTGGTCATGTGATTAACAGAGATGGAATTCATGTTGATCCTGCAAAGGTTGAAGCTATTAAGAATTGGTCTGCACCAACAACGCCAACGGAAGTGCGACAGTTCTTAGGATTAGCTGGCTATTATAGGCGATTCATTAAAGAATTTTCTTTGATAGCTAAACCCTTGACTAAGCTTACTCAGAAGAATAAACCTTTCGTTTGGGGAAGTGATGAAGATGGAGCATTTCAGACATTGAAGCAAAAATTATGTAGTGCGCCAATCTTATCATTACCCGAAGGGAGTGAAGATTTTGTAGTGTATTGTGATGCATCTCTTAGAGGTTATGGAGCTGTTTTGATGCAGAGAGAAAGTGATAGCTTATGCTTCTAGGCAATTAAGGAAGAATGAGGAGAATTATACTACTCATGATCTTGAGTTAGGAGCTGTGGTCTTTGCTCTTAGGTTGTGGAGACATTATCTGTATGGCACCAAGTGTACGGTATTCACCGATCACAAAAGCCTACAGTATATTCTCGACCAGAAGGAATTGAACATGAGGCAACGAAGATGGATAGAGTTGTTAAGTGATTATGATTGTCATATAAAATATCACCCAGGAAAAGCCAATGTTGTTGCTGATGCGTTGAGTAGGAAAGATAGAGAGCCTATCAGAGTGCGTTCTCTAGTCTTGACCGTGCACAATAATTTGCCTGAGCAAATTAGAAATGCGCAAATAGAAGCTTGTAAGAAGGAGAATTTTGTTAATGAAGGGTTCCGAGGAGAAGGAGATCCTTTAGAGGTTAGAGCTGATGGAGTGAAATGCTTAAGAGGTCGTATGTGAATACCTAAGTTTGGAGGCTTAAGAGATTTGGTTATGTTAGAATCCCATAAATCTAAGTATTCCATTCATCCGGGATCTGATAAGATGTATCATGATTTGAAGAAGTTGTACTGGTGGCCGAATATGAAAGCTGACATAGCTATGTATGTTCTTCAATGCTTGACTTGTGCTAGAGTTAAGGCCGAACATCAAAAGCCATCAGGACTACTTCAACAACCAAAGATTCCTGAATGGAAGTGGGAGCGAATTACAATGGACTTTATCACCAAGCTTCCTAGAACATCATCTGGAAACAATTCGATTTGGGTTATTGTCGATAGACTGACCAAATCAGCACACTTCATTCCGGTTAAGGAGCAGTTCTCACTGGAGAAGCTGACTCGAATATACCTTGATAATGTTGTATGCAAGCATGGAGTGCCTGTATCGATCATTTCAGATCGAGATCCTAGATTCGCATCGAATTTTTGGAAATCTCTCCAAGGATCTTTGGGAACGAATCTCGACATGAGCACTGCTTATCACCCCCAGACTGATGGGCAGAGTGAAAGGACGATACAAACACTGGAAGATATGTTGAGAGCTTGTGTGTTAGACTTTGGTAAGAATTGGGATAAACATGTGTCGTTAGCAGAGTTTTCGTATAACAATAGTTACCATTCTAGTATTAAGGCTGCACCGTTTGAAGCTTTGTATGGTAGGAAGTGTAGATCTCCTGTAGGTTGGAGTGAAGTTGGGGATACCCAGCTCACGGGACCGGAATTGATCCGGGAGACTACGGAGATGATAGTTCAGATTAAGAAGAGGTTGTTGACTGCCCGTAGCAGACAGAAAAGTTACGCGGATGTGCGGCGGAAGCCAATGGAGTTTGAAGTGGGTGACCGAGTAATGTTGAAAGTATCGCCATGGAAAGGCGTTATAAGATTTGGAAAACGAGGAAAATTGAATCCCCGTTATATTGGACCCTTTAAGATTTTATCTAGAGTAGGTCCGGTGGCTTACAAACTAGAGTTACCCCCAGAACTTCATGGTGTTCACAACACATTCCATGTGTCTAATATGAAGAAATGTCTAGCAGTGAGTGATGAGAAAATTTCGTTAGGTAAGGTTCGAATAGATGGGAAGTTGCATTTTATCGAAGAGCCCGTAGAAGTTATGGACCGTGAGGTAAAGCAACTGAAACAAAGTCGGATACCTATTGTCAAGATCCGATGGAATTCAAAGCATGGACCGGAGTATAATTGGGAACGAGAGGATGAAATGTGGAAGAAATATCCGCACCTCTTCGATTTCAATAAGAAACGGACATCCAAATGAAATGGATCACGAGGACGTTGATCCCTTTTAGGAGGAAAAGCTGTGACAAATCTAACATTTTCAGGTAGTGAAATATTTTCTCGTATAATATTTTGAAACTTATTTTTATGTTGGTTGACGAACTCACAATTTACGGATTTAAATTTGGGCTTACGTGCATAATTTGGCGTCTTTTACGACTAAACCGGAAACCTTAGGATTACGTATTTACGTTTTTGAACTCCGTTTTTGATGAGACAATTTTTATTGGATCCGTTTTGTGATGGTGATTCATAATTTATAAAAACGTTTTTCGTAAAATGACCCGAGGGCACACAAACCGAGAAAACTAGAATCGAGAAATACCCGTAAACTAGTGAGATGGGACAAAACACTTTGCCCCACCCCACTAGCTATATGGGACGGCCAACTTGACACCACAACACTAAGGTGGCATCAAGTTTAGCTTACACATTACAAGTGTAAGCCTAAGCTTACATTTCAAGCCAACTTTCTCCACTAAACAAAAAACTAGCAACTTGTTTTTCATTATACCATTTCTCACATGCAATTCAACACCAAAACTCTCTCAACTTCATCCCTTTTGCCGTCCAAAATAAGCCAACAAACACCCCATTTGATCTCTTCTAGCCATGAACCACATGTTTACTAGCTCTATTAAGGAGTATTCTTGAAGCCTTGCTCATTTGGTGGCCATATTAACAACTTTGGAGGTGATTTGCTTGTGTCCTAGGGCTGATTTTCCAACCTATGTTCTTGATATTTGATGGTCTTGGAGATACTTGTTGTGTTCATCAAGTTCTTGTCTTCCTAAAACAAGAAATCCACTTGGTTGGTAAAGAAGATCATCCTCTCCATTTTTCTCTTGTTATTTTGTAAAGAACAAATGTATTTTCTTTCATTTTGTATATGTATATGATGTATATATGATGATAAAAATGTTGTGTGGGGATCAAGTGTTGATAAATATGCTTAAAAAGGTTGATAACTATATGAAATGAAGCTAAAATCTTGATTATTTAGTTGGCTGTATAAAAACAGTAGATAACTAAAACAAGAACTGATAAAATTGCATGGTTTGATCCATTTACAGTAAGTAGATGATGTTATACACATGTGAGAGTTGGCCATGCAATGGAATCAAAATAATGAGTGAGATATGATAAAAACAAGTTAGGTGGTGTAATCTGAATAAGCAGTTTTGTAGGGACTGTTAAGGCAACTTAGACTCAAAATGGGCAGTAGCTATAACTAAGTTATATGTAGCACATATTATGAAGAATTTGTCATCCAAAAATGAGCTTCTAAGTCATTGTAAAACTCTAGATATGATAAAAATGGTGAATATGAAGTTAAAAATCAGATTTTTGGAAATAATGTTTATTAATATTATATAAGCACTCACAATATAATCTATAAAATGTAAAATGTAAACCCACTAACTTATAAAACTTATTTATATAAATGTATAAAAGGTTAATTAAATGGGTAAATTATATAAATGGTGGTAAAAATAATATTTATAAATAATAAAAACTATAAACTTGATTTTTACGACTTTTTCGGCTATCGCCGTAAAATTAACGCTTTTCGCCAAATAAAACTTAGACGACCAAACCCGTCTAATGTAAAGTTTATAAAAGTCATATACTGATGTATAAGTAACTAATACAAGTAAAAACCGATAAAACCCGAACTATAAGAAATACGGACATTTACGAGCTAACTAAACATATTGGACTAATAATTGGACTTAATAAGATAAAAACTTGTAAAAAGAACTTATTGGGCTTAACCTATTTGGGCCCAACATGAAAAGTATATATACTGATCATATAGGTATAAAAGGGATAAAAACAAGTTAAAGAACTTATAAAAGGCTTAATGGACTTAAAATAGGTAAATCGGTAAAACTAGCAAACTAGTAAAACGTTACCAAAACGTAAACACTAAAATGAGTAAACAAGGATGTATAAACCCACTTGATCATCATCATATGTACAAAATCATCATATGTATATTGTTATTTTGATAAAAGTCATTTGGACCGAGTCTAAGACCGATTATTATTTATATAGGTTTCCGTGACCGAAGCACGCCCGTAGCCGATAATCCGCCTTTCATTAACAACGTGAGTTCATAGCCTCGCACTCTTTTAAATGTTTTATAAAATGATTTGTAAACCCGCGAGGGAGATAACATGCTAGATTTTTATAAAAATAGAACACAAGTAGTCCCGATTGTATGCTAAATGATATGGACCCGGATGATGCTATGACCCTATATTCGAGACTAAAAGGATTATTAGTAGTTAGGTTATGTCACTTAAAGTCCCATTAGCATGAATTGTGAACTACCGGGATTTGGTAGACGCTTATGCATTTGATAGTACTATTTGGGGACGATCACCCCAGTTCGCGCCTTGACGGTTGATCCCCGTCGTACCACATTGATTGGTAAGCGAATTTATGTATGAGAAGATTCCATAGCGTGATTTTTGTGACGACACGCTAACTTAGATGGGCAAATTGTTTGTCGGGTTCGCGGCCCGCTGTTTTCACAGTAAGGTAACAATGTCATGCGGCTAATAATAATCCTAATTCAAATAAAAATATATCCTATATATGATAACGACGCTATTAACGATGAATATATTACCTATCATGGTAATATAGAGACTACGGTCTCATGGACGGTTTAAGATGTATGCTTGATATATATTGCCTGACTAGCAATATGTGGACTTACTTCCGATATTATACTTGTGTTCTGATTTTAAATGATTGTAAATGATTGTTTTATATAACGGTTTTCATTAAACTCTATGAATTCACTCGGCATTCGCTGATATGATTTTTGCATGTTTTCTATCTCAGGTGCTTGAAGGTAATCCGGATGGAGATCGAATCTGATGGCCCACACTTAATATTAAAAATGTTCATTCGATTTGTGTTTTGTAAACTTAATGACCTGTATAATTTGGGACCTGTTGTACGCTTTTGAAACTTTTTATCGAATGAATGTTTGTTAAACCTTGTACAACCATTTTTATGTGTTGTCTATGATTGGAGTTATTGTGCTATCCCGTAACACTCTGAAAGACCCTTCTGCTGTACCGATACGAAAAATGAGAGTGTTACAGTTGGCACAGGAGGATCGACAATCGGTGGAGGCATCGTTGTAATCACTTGGGTGGTGGTTAGTACAGGTTGATCGGTGACCGGTGGCGGCGTAGGTGTGATTACATGGATGGTGGTTGATACAGGTTGATTGATGACCGGTGACGGCGTGGGTGTGATTACGGGGGTGGTGGTTGATACAGGTTGAATGGTCTCGATTGTAGGTTCAATCGGCGAGACGGTTGTTACAACAGTGCTGAAGACTGGTGGTGGAGGGGGTATGTGTTGTTGGATAGGAAACAACGTCATATGAGCATCGTCTGCTGCTATCATTGATGAAGGAGGTGGAAGTGGTTTGCTAAGGTTGACGTCCTTGTACAGAATTGTTTCCATATCTTCTCCTCCTTCTAAATTTTGATCTTCATAATCATAGTTGATATAATCATCTACGTTGTCATCATCTTGATTTGTTGGGTCTGTGAGTTCTTCCTCTAGTCTGAGATCTTGTTCTTCTTCATCATTTGAATCGTCTGGATCTCCAAAAGCTTCCAGTGCTAAATCGGCAGGAGTTTTTGATCTAGAACCACTACCGGTTTTCTGTGCCTCCATCCTACTTAACTTTCGTGCTATGCGCATCTGTTTTTCTTCAGACATTTGTACCAAAGGATCTTGTTCATCTGCATCTTCATCACGTAGTTGCTCTTTCCCTTTAGCTTTACCTTTGGTTTGGGGTGAAGAAGTCTTTTGTCGTTTGACAACAGTCTTTTTCCTTTTACCCTTTTGTTTTTCGGATGAATCTGCGTTTGCTTTTTTAAATTGTGTTTCAGTGTCCAGAAGCATTTGTTTGTAAGGTTCACTGTCCTTGATCCCGTAATTGATCATGGTGTCAGGCACTAAAGCTGGAAGTAGTGAGTACTTACTGGGATGTTTCTCGTCACCCATCTGATCCAACACATGGTCATCATCTGATGTATGGTAGAAGAAGTTTCCACGCTTGTCAATAGAAGGAACACTCTTCATGAAATGGTTGATGATAAGTTTTGTGAACCTTGGAAACGGAAGATGCAGTGATTTCTTCTTGGTACCGGTGAATTGGTAACACACTTCTTGCCAAAGAGTAGAGCATAATCTACTTTAGATGCAGTGTATAAGCCCCAAAGTATATGAGCCTGAGGTGGTCTCAGTTGGTCATAACCACGAGCCTTTGAAGTGAGGCACCTGGTTATGATGGTGACGATTGCTTTCCATGGTTGACCAATGCGTGCAGTGGAGAACTGAGATAGAGTTTGAATGTTACCCTCATAGTTTAGAGCTCTAATTACTCGAAGCACTTCATCTATTTTTGGATTGGGCACAAACTTTTCTCCTTTTGCTAATTTGGGAAACTTGAACAATTTCCTGAATTGATTTAAATCAAGATTAAAATTTTTCCTGTTGATTTTGAAAGTGATCGATATCTTAGATGCTTCCTTTGCGGCGGTAATCGATGTTGTGGCCCAAAATTCATGAATGTAGATTTCGGGAACTGATGCAGTAGCTCTAAGTGCATCTTTAATGGGTGACATGTCAAGAATGTCCATTGCAACTTTGAAAGCGGCTATATTTGGATCAAAATCTTCTCTCAGACGAAAGTTGTTCTCTGCAAGTGGTAGTCGGACATTAAGTGGTACTAATGCGAGGTCTGATTGTTGTTGTTGTTCTCTGGTGATTGACATGGTTCCTGCTTTGATGACATAAGCACAAATGATATACACAAAATATATATATCTTAAGTCTATAACAAGTTGAAGCATAGGGAATAAAACTTAACAATTATTACCACATATAATAGAGAAGCAACATACAAACATGGTTCAGATGGACTAGGTCCTTACATACACTTACACACAAACATGCCAAAGACATTTTATTCTAAATGGATAACAACCTAGCATTAATTCTTAAAATATTTGGATATCTTGGTTGTCATAACCAGAACCTCAGTAGGTCTAGGTTTCATTTCTACTAACACCTCAGTAGGTCTTGGTTTAGATTCAACCAAAACTTCAGCGGGTTTTGGTTTAGTTTCAATCACTACATCAGGAACTGTAGGATTTTTCTCAACCCAAACAATAGTAGGCTTGAACAGAGGGCAAGCCAATGATGAAACTTTGTCTTCCATGGCCTGGAAACAAAACACAAGACATTGAATAAGTAATTTTTATCTCTTTTGTTTACAGAGGAGTCAACTTATTAAATAAGAGGAACTTCTGTAATAAGAAACCTTTCAAGTATTCTTAAGAGATAAAATTAATTAATTTCAATAAAACTTGGTTTCGTGAAAGTGGCCCTAATTTACGTAAAGCCTAATAAGGAAATAATGCAATCTAGGTCGAAATCATTAGATAGTCTAAGGCAATTGCATAGTGTAAAGGCATGCTAACTTAAAGTGATGGTGCAACAACAATCTTTTCGCAAATACTATAAGACCACTTATATAGGAAACAATCTAGCAACACAAGGGCACTTATCTTATCGGAATCCCCTTTGGAAATTACATAATCGGAAAGTCTAAATGGAAGAATCTCTAATCTCATATTCCCAAATCGGAATGCCCAATCGGAATGACAATATCCCAATTGGAATGACCTTATCGGAATGACATGATCGGAATGTTATACACCTCATCGGAATGACAACGTGCCAATCTTAATTATCCAATCGGAATCCCGTGATCGGAATGCTTATGTCCCAATCGGAATGATCTAATTGGAATATCAATCGGAATGTCCAATCTGAATAACTGATCGGAATGACCAATCTGAATGACCTAAAAAAATCTAATCGGAATGTCCAATGTGTATGACCGATCGGAATGACCGATCGGAATGACCGATCGGAATGACTGATCGAAACGACCTAATCGGAATGATCTAAAAGTCCATCGGAATATCCTATCTGAATAACCGATCAGAATGACCGATCAGAATGACCGATCGGAACGACCTAATCGGAATGATCTAAAAGTCCATCGGAATATCCAATCTGAATAACCGATCGGAATGACCAATCGGAACGACCTAATCGGAATGATCTAAAAGTCCATCGGAATATCCAATCTGAATATCCAATTGGAATGTCCGATCGGAATAACCGATCGGAATGACCAATCGGAATCTAAACCTTATCTTCATCGGAATCTGGGCGGAGTTTCCTAGGTGGATCTAAACTTAGCGATTTTTTATGGTTTTTAGGCTGTTTTAAACAAAATGCATACAAAACCAGTGTATAATACGTGAAAATGATTAAATCCCCTCTGTTAAACATGATGTTTATCAAGTTTACATCGAAACCCTAGATCAAATTGAGCCACCGAGAAGAATCATAGGAAGAAACACACAGTAATAAACCTCAAAAGATATAGCAAGTATTTTCGAAGTTACCTAGTAAGAAAGCACAGCAAAAAAAACGCATAGAAAATGAGTTGATGCAAGGTTTTGGCAAGGATTAATGGCGGCAGAAATAAGTGATGGTGTGTGGGAGAATAGCAGACGGGATACACAAAGGAATGGGAGAGGAAGATTTTGACAAAAGTCAAACTTTCTAACCTATGTTTTCAAAAATTGCAAACTGGTCCTCCCAGTTTTGACCTGTGTAAGAAAAACTAGTTATTAAAACTAGTTAATAATACAATATCCCGACAACTGAGACACGCCAATAAAACCTAATGCCAACACAAAACAAACACCATACAAGGCACACATTTCACATAATGCACATAAGACAATATAATATTAAGACCAGATCATGTTCAAAATGATATGATATTTGCTCCCCCTCAATTGGTGACCCGTTTTCTATTTAAAGAGCTGTAGTCATGGCATTTAATGGGACAATTATCTTATGAAGACCTTTTTTGTTTAATGATTTTCTAAAACGATTCTAGGGGCAATAAGATTTTTCTTATTTTAACAAAATAAGTGCACTGAAACGTACACAAATTTGTGTTAGACCAAGTTATAAAGTAAACTTAGTCCCTTACAAGGTTTTCAAGTAAACCTTGCCCGAGAAAATTAATTCCCGTTGTGAGCCAACGTTTTCAGAAGAAATACGTGACTTTAATGCGAAAGGCGGGTTGCAGTCTGAAATAACTACAAGCCATAATGGGCATGTTTTAAAAATGTACAACTTTTATACGGACTCTATTTATGACGCCGTGTCAATTTTGATCGACATTTCTAAGGCCGTAAATATTACCGTACTAAAAGACATGCCCGATTTGAAAAGAAAAATATTTTTGGGTTTTCTTGGTTTTATATTTTTTATGGTTTTTCTTGGTTTTATATTTTTGTATTTTTCTTTTTGTGGTTTATATATATACGATAATATACAAGATCACGATCAAAGGATACTCGAGAATAGTTTACCAGTACTATTCTTCAGATTCTTCTGCCAACTCCTTAAGTGTCGCTGGTGAAAATGATTTCATGCCTAGCTTTTCGATCAAAAACTCGATGCGTCCTCGATCTAAGGCCTTTGTGAATATATCTGCCAGCTGATACTCAGTGTTGACGAAGTATAGTTCGATCACTCCATTTTCCACTTGCTCCTTGATGAAGTGGTAGCGGATGTCAATGTGCTTTGCTCGAGAGTGTTGAACGTAGTTGTAGCATAGAGCGATTGCACTTTTGTTATCACAGTACATCGGGATTTTGTTGAATCCAAGACCGTAGTCAGTCAATTGTGACCTCATCCAAAGAACTTGAGCACAACAACCGGACATAGCAATGTATTCAGCCTCAGTACTTGATATCGCAGCGCTTTTCTGCCTTTTTGATGCCCAACTAACAAGTCTATCTCCAAGAAGTTGCACACTGCCAGAAGTGTTACGTCTGGTATCTTGACACCCGGCATAATCTGCATCTGCATATGAAATTAGTGCAATAGAGGAATCCTTCGGATACCACAGACCACGATGAAGTGTTCCTTTTAGATATCGAAAGATCCTTTTCACAACATGTAAGTGCTTTTTGGTAGGCCGAGCCTGATACCGGGCACACATGCCTATAGCAAATTGCAAATCAGGCCTGCTAGCAGTCAGATAGAGAAGGGTGCCGATCATTCCACGGTAAAGTTTAGGATCGACAGCTATCCCTTCCTTATCTTCATCTAACTTGGATCTTTCCACCATTGGAGTATCCACGGGGTCACAGTTTTCAAAGTGATATTTCTTTAAGGATTCAAGAGTAAATTTGGATTGATTAATAAAGATGCCTCTGGGATTCTGAGAAATTTGCAACCCTAAGAAAAATGAAATTTTTCCCATCATCGACATCTTAAAGCGTGTGGACATAATTTTCTCAAAACGGTCAGACAAACGTTGATTAGTAGCAGCAAATATTATATCGTCAACATAAATTTGTACCAGTATCATGTCGTTGTCCTCCTTGAGAATGAATAATGTGGGGTCCACTTTGCCTTTGGAGAAGCCTTTGGAGATGAGATACGACGATAAGAGATCGTACCACGCGCGTGGAGCTTGTTTCAACCCGTAAAGAGCCTTCTTGAGCTTGTACACGTAATTAGGATACTCTGAATTGACGAATCCATTCGGCTGGCTTACATAGACATCTTCCCTTAATTCACCATTGAGAAATGCCGTCTTAACATCCATTTGGTAGACGATCATATTCATGTGAGCATCATATGCAAGGAATAGTCTAATTGCCTCCAATCGTGCAACAGGAGCAAAGGATTCTTCAAAATCGATACCCAAAGCTTGTTTGTAACCTCTAGCAACCAATCTAGCTATGTTTTTCAGCACACTTCCTAACTCATCGAGCTTAACCTTGTATACCCACAACAATGTCAAGATTTCAACGTTGCTGGGTAACGGAACTAATTCCCACACTTCAAGATGTTGGAATTCATTAAGTTCCTCTTGCATGGCTTCAATCCATGATGATTTGGTCATGGCTTGTTGCCAGTTTTTAGGTTCAGTGTTTGAAAGAAATGCATCAAAATAGCAATATAATGCATGTTCTTGAAGTTGATGGCGTGTTAAGACTGGTCGATCGATGTCACCAATAATATTGCGGATTGGGTGATCCTTTGTCCATTTAGTATTGTGAGTTTCAATCCGTGGTGGTCGGGAGTGAACGATTACAGGAGCTTCCTCTGAGGTAGACGCACCGGTAGGGTCTTAAGGTATATATGAACCAAAGAAGGGAAGCTCTTGTAAGTGAGCATATTCCAGATCGTGATCATATAGATCCTCTTCAACATCATTAGGAACGAGTGGGGGTGATGATTCAGGTGTTGTTTGAGAATTGGTGGGGGATGGTACATCTTGTTCAAGAGTAACAGTAGTTGCCTCGGATAGATTTCCATTATCTTGAGCAACAACTACGGGAATCGGAGCTACTGCTACTGATGCTGGAGAATCATTACTCTGTGGATCAAAGAATTCATCAAACATAGGTTGAAATAACTTATCCCACTCGGACCTTGTTGGTGGTATGAATGATGGAGAAGTAGGGTTGTTGGGAATTAAGCCGGAACTGATTGTACCGGTTCCCATCTCGTGTAATGCGGGTTCAGAGCTGTGTTGCTCAGAAGCCATCGCTGTCAGCTCATCAAAATCGACATCGAAAGTTTCTACTATCTTGCCAAGACGACGGTTATAAATTCGGTAAGTTTTCTTTGCAGGCGAGTAACCAATGAAAATTCCAATATCAGCCTTCGGTTGAAGTTTTCCCAGATTCTCACTATTTGTATTTGGATAGCAAAGTGCACCAAACACATGAAGATATGAAATATCGGGTTTGTGTCCATGAAGTAGCTCATATGGAGTTTTACCATGACGTTTGCGAATGATGGAGCGGTTTTGGGTATAACATGCGGTTGCCACTGCTTCGGCCCATAAGAATAAAGGAGCATTCGCATAAATCAACATAGTTCGAGCAGCTTCCATAAGTGTACGGTTACGTCTTTCAACGACACCATTTTGTTGTGGAGTGCGAGCCACAGATGTTTCATGAGAGATACCAACCTTTTCATAATAATTTCGAAGAGTCTGATTAACGAACTCAGTGCCGTTATCAGTCCGAATGCGGCGAACAGTAGCATTACGACGTACTTGGATCATCTTTAAGAAAGTAATGATATACTCTGGTGCTTGATCCTTGGATGCTAAAAACTTTACCCATGTAAACCTTGAGAAATCATCCACTATAACGAGGATGTATTTCTACCACTCACACTAGCTGTACGCATTGGCCCGCAAAGATCCATGTGCAAAAGATACAGTGGTTCTTGATTGGTGTCTTCTGCTTTAGGTTTGTAAGATTTCTTGGTGCTTTTCCCCAATGAAAACGCGGAACATAAATTATCCTTGTCGAACTTAAGTTTTGGAAGACCACGAACAAGTTCGTTTCTAGCCAAATGGTTAATAGCATCAAAGTTAAGATGAGATAACCGTCGATGCCACAACCATGACTTGGTCTTAGATGCTTTGGAGAGTAGTCTAACAGGAGAGGCGGCCATCATGTTTTGAATAGACAAAGTATAGAGATTATCCCCTCGAGAACCCTTTAACAAATCATTTCCTGCAAGATCGCGAATGAAGCAAGTATGTTGTCGAAAGGCCACTTCAAGGTTAGAATCGCAGAATTATCCTACTGAAAATAGATTGTGACCAAGTCCCTCCACATAATAAACCCTTGAAATCGTGACATTCCCAATTTGGTATTCACCATAACCCATAATCTTTGCAATATGGTCGTTGCCGAATTTTACCGTTCCTAGAAACTTGCTGACGAAATTTCTGAGCATCGAGCGGTCTCCAGTCATATGTTTGGAGCACCCCGAGTCCAAATACCAAAGAATAATTTGGACGACCTGAAAATATTACCAAACACAGACGATGTATCGGATTCTAATTGTTCTTCTGAGTTAGCAGGTACAGATACAGTTATCTTAGATTTGCTATCAGACGAAACTTTAGGTTTCCAGATTTTCTCACTAGTGGTTGGCTTAGATTCTAGTTGTCTAGTATTCTGAGGTACTTTTTGACTGGGGACATTACCACTGGTAGGCACAGTAGTGGGGGCAGACCTAGTTAAAGGGCGCTTTTTCCATTTCTTAGTGCTAGTGTTCCTATTTAAAGGACGCTTAGACCTAACTTCCGTGGATGTGATCCTAGTTAAAGGGCACTTAGTTCCATTTGCAGTAAAGGTCCTACCAGTGGGTTTCCATTGCCACCCAACTTGGGTAAATTTCTTCCCTGTTGGAGTCCATTCAAGATTGTTCTTAATAGCATACATTTCATTCACGTGATCAACAAGGCATAAATCATGACGCTGAGAAAACATGCATTCATTACAATTCCAACATTTCGCATTAGAATTCACATTTTGCTTAGGTTTCCACTCATAAAGAGGACCTTTTGTCTTAGCTACATGATTCTTTTTATTTAAAACTGAAATAACGTTCCTAGGGTGCACTTCTACTTTCTTCTTCTCAGTCCTATTAGTGGAAGGCTTGATCCTATCTTTCTTTTCTTGAGATCCTTTAGCCTTAGTGGACACAGTTACTCTTGTAGAAGCCAAGGGAACATTAGTTACAGATTTTAAAGGTGCCTTACTTGATGGTGCCATTGACGGTTTTGCTCCTGGGGTCTTATTGAATGGAGTTACAGCAATGGGTCGATTAGTGAGTAGTGCAGAACCCGGTTTTCCTATGTATTGCAAATATGCTAAGCAATATTGAACACGCTTAATATAATCATGAGCTGAATAGTAGTAATTGCTTGAGGGATCTAACGCATACAAATCATCTAAAATATCCCTAACAAGATCTACATGCTTAATTGCATTCCTCATATAATCATCGTAGGTAACCGGGTTTTTCTTATGGAGCGGGTTCTTATAAAGCACTACTGAATTGGTTGTTGGAGCACTAGAGGATGGTGCAGAGTTGGTAGCTAAGTTATTAACAACTTCTTGTCGGGTGAGAAGAAGTGTCTCCTTTAACTCGGCCAAAACCATGTTTTTGTCTATGAGCTGAATTTTTAGGTCAGAGGTTTCCTCACATTTCTTGTTCAGTTTGTCAATTAAAGACTTTTGCTCTGTCGCATTAAACGCGAGGTGTTCTTCTATTGAACCAGAAATTTGTGAGTCTCCCTGCCTTACTTGTTCACGCTCTCCTAGTATAGAATTAATTCTATTTTCTAGGACATGATTCTTAGTCTCTGCAGCCTCTAGTTCCGTTTTTGTTTCTAGTAATTCTCTCTTAAGTCTCATCATCTCTTCTTCTAAATTCTGAACCATCTGAATCATCTTGTCACTTGTCTCAACGGAGTTTCCACCATCATTTAGTTTTGAAAGAGTTTCATTTTTAGATTGATTCTCAATTTCAAGAGATATAGAATGTTGTTGAAGCTCGTTAAAACTTTTTGAGAGTGTATTATACGAATCTTGAAGCTTTAAAAATTCAGCGTTGGATTCATGACAAGAATGATTTTCTACAGTATTCACATGTTCAACAGTATTCACAGATTCATGCACATCATCACAAATATTCACAGTAGATGAAATTTCATGAGTATATTTAACAGTAACAACTTGCATCACTTCGAGAGACACCATATGTTCTAAAAAGCGGTCATATTCTGATAAAATCTTTTCCTTTTCAATTAAGTGTTGTTCATAAGCATCATCTATTTTATTGAAAACTTTTTGAACTTCACCAATTTCAAAACTTAAATTACACGCTAGATCATAGACTCCTTGTTTAATATGGTCCACAAACGGAACGATCGCTTCTTCAAACACCGTTTTCATGTGTTCGAACGCCCATTCTCCAGCGGTTTGAGCCGTTGAAGTCGTACATTCCAAGATGACCTTGTCAAAATCGGTAAGGTATTGCCCAATCTCTTCCAAGCTGAGCTTTACCGTACTAACCGGGGGAAGATTATTAGGAATTTCCTTTGGTTTGTCCGAGTTGACAAGTGTAGGAATTATACTAAGGCATTCTCTAGTCAGCATGAAAGTGGATGTTTGGAGAGTTCTCTTTTTCATATTAAAACGAATTCTAAGATCTATTGTGGCATTTTTTGCATTCATTGAAGCATAATCATATTCAGGATATGTAGAAAGTAATTTTAACTACTTTTCATCATATGGTGTCATAGAATCACTTGAGAACACTCTCGGATCTAATACCAATCCTAACTTTGTTGCATCATAAAGTCGTGGGTTGTGGTTAAGTGCTTGCTTTGCATAACCCGGGTTAGGTGGTAAGTCTATGAGACGCGATAGGTTGAACTCTTTAAATGATGCATGAAACAAGTGTACTAGATGTGAAGCAGCATATTGTTTTAAAAGCTTAAGTTCCGTTTCTTTTATTCTTTCAGACGTCTTAATTTCTATTTCAAGCTGTTTGGACTCAAGAATTTCAAAATCCGTTTGAAGTTGTTGAAAATTAGTAACGACTGACTATTTTTCTTTAAGCTCATTCGAAAGATTTGCTCTTAAACTTTCAATTTCAAGCAGATTGTCCATTTGAACTTTCCTAAACCTATCAAATTCAGGATTGGTTAAGGTAGTGGACACAGGAGTCATTTCCAAGGTTTTAACCTTGTCCTTATGCAAAGCAAGCTCGGCAGATAAAGTCTGATTAGCATTAAGGGTTTCAAGGACCGCATTATTCATTTGGCTAAGCAAAGATGCAGGGACCATAACCAAATCAGGTTGAGCAGACGAATTAATAGTCGTAAGAGCTCCCGGTTGCGGTTCACTCAAAATCTGAGGACTTGCAATGTTGTTGCTATCATTGTTTGTCTCATCGATTGAGTTACTAACCACCGGAGGCTGTTCCGAATACTCAGACATTTGCTCAACTTGATAAGGTACAATGCTAGTATCTGTAGCAGTATTTGGTACCTTAGAAATGGTATCAGTCCCATAGAGTGAAAGGTTTGCCATAAGAGCTGCTTTGGCGGTGTTAAGATCATCAAAATCAGAGTCATATGCATCCAAATCATCACATTGATATGCAGCATTGTTGGTGATGACTGTTGTGAGACCATCAGTTTCCGCTACTCCTGGATCTGCAAGGAATGCCAATTCTTCTTCATCAAGCTCACGACCTTGGGCTTGAGCATTCACCAGGTATATCTTCTCCTTAAACCATGTTTCATCCCTTCTCCTCTTAGGCTGATTGCATTCTCGGGCCATGTGCCCTTCCCCTTTGCAGTTGTAGCAAATAACCACCTTCATTTTACCAGTGCTGTTAGCCCTTGTAGCAGTAGTATTGGATGAACGTGCACCAGCAGTAGACAAATTTGATCTCCCTTGAATTGGTTGCACCATGACCCTTCCATCCTGAATTGTTGCTTGTTGTCGAGAGTTCGACAAGTTCCTTAACTGATTGTTAGTTGTTGCTGAACCTCGGTAACCTCGTTTGTTCAAAGTTTGACTTAAATATGCAGACATCAGAGCAAGGATTTCAGTAGGGCTATCTCCTTGTCTAAATTCAGGGACAGGGATGTCATCTTCACAGTACAATGCTGATGCTGGTTGAGCAACAAACTGATTGGTTGGAGCACTTACTTGATGTGAGTAATGAGGTTGAGGAGCCTCGAGTTGTGGATAGGTACTAGCAAGGCTGGTGGGAGGTTGATACGGTGAATACTGGTGTGAAGCATAAGGTAATGGGTGTGAATCTCCTTGTGATGATGATGTTGCTGGTTGGTGATAAGATGTCGGCGGCGGTGGAAGAATCGAGTACTGTGGGAAGCTTGGTGTTTGATACACAGGTTGATATGATGATTTGTTTCCTAAAGCAAGCTGAGAGTTGTGGTATGACAGTGTAGGATGGTTTGCCAATAATGCCATTGGTTCATGATAAGGTCCTTGAGATATTCGGTTTTGGATCACATGTTTCTCATGTTGTTGTAAGAAAGCATAAAGTTGATCTAAATTGGACTTGTGTAGATCACGAATCATCTTGACATCAGTCACATACTGACTCCATTCAGGGGGTAGTGTGTTCAAAAACTTGGTGTTTAACTGAAACTGTTCAATCCTTAGATTATAGACATTCATGTCATTCATCAAAGTGGTAAAACGCCAATAAAAATCATGAAGTGTCTCCCCTGGAAGGTATGTGAATCTATCAAACAAATCATACAGTTGACACTCTCGTTCTTGCTTTGTGAGAGATGTCCCTTGTAGCAACACCGCAAGTCGATCCCAAAGATTCTTTGCTACTGTATGCTCACTCACAATTCGAAAGATATCGGGCGGAAGGGCTTGAAAAATTGTCTGAACATCACTTTCATCGGCATCTGCAATGATTTTATTTGCATCGGTTAACTCATGATACTCCCTTGGTCTTGTCACATTGTTGACGGTAACCTCTCCCCAATCTAATGGTCCTTTATCAATTGATTGAAGCATAAGTCGACCATTTTGTTTGCCCATGATATATGTTCTCATACGGCCTTTCCATGCTTCAAATAGATCTTTGATGAGCAAAGGCGGGCGAGTATCGGTACCCGAAATTATCGATATATCGGTGAGTGAAGTCATAGATGGCATAAAAGAATGTGAATTCATTTTGTGATCCCTTGACAAAAGATTATCAAAGATGACCGAACAATGAAACACGGTTAAGTGTTTTAATGTTGTTGAAACAAAGATGTTGCGTGTTTTTGTGAAAGATTACAAACTTGAAACGAAATCCTCTAAGTTGAAAATACTATCTCAATACCCAAACTTCTTAATCTCAATGTGAAAATCTCAAAGTGTCGTAAGTCTCAAAATTAATCCGTCGAAATGCTAAAAGTAACCAATCCTGTCGGAATGTTATCTGAAACCCTGATCGGAATGTTGTCTAATCGGAAACCTAGTCGGAATGTCTTCCAATCAGAATGATATCAGAACCCTGGTCGGAATGTTTTCTGATCGAAATGCTACTCGGAAACCTAATCGGAATATGATCCAATCGGAATGTTATCAGTACCCTGGTCGGAATGTCGTCCAATCGGAATGCTATCGGAAACCTTGTCGGAATACTAACCAATCGGAATGAGATCGGAACCCTGGTCGGAATACTACCAATCGGAATGATGTAGAAGACCTGGTCGGAATGTGAAAATACACCCCCTAATCGGAATACTTAACTATCCCCTATCGGAATACAGATAGGAATGTATGATCGGAATACAGATAGGAATGTGTAAACCCTTTTCCGATTTGACTGATTGGAATCCCTAAACCCTTTTCCGATTGTTCTGATCGGAATAACGGTACTGTTACGAAATTTTGAGGTAAAAAAATGAGATTTTCGACAAGAAAACCGTCATTTGAACCAACCCAAAACACTACTAAAAGTATTTAGAAGATATATGGAGCACTTGGAGAGTCAAAAACACGAAAAAAAATTGAAACTTGGGTAAAGATCAATCAAAAACACATGAACACACCAAAGTGAACATGAACAACACAAAAACAACCTTTATTTCATCCCATGCTCTTGATACCAATTGTAGAACAATGATAATCTTTGTGAAACAAGGGGGTTGATGTTTTTCTAGAGAGAGAAAGTTAGAGAGAGAAGTGAAAGAAACTTGTATATTGAAATGAGAGAAATAAACAACCAACACCTCTTTCCATGGTGGAAAGAGGTTTAAATACCCCAAGTCCTTAATGAACTTGGGCTTCCGGCCCATGAACATGCTCATGGGTCGGGCTATGTAATAAAGGACACTTAACATTACTACGAGCCTATAACTACATTATTGGAGTGACCGAGACTTTCTATATACGTAAAACGTATTTCCAACAATCTCACTTGGTTTCTTCTTGACATAAACATACATGAAGAGTATACTCTTTAATCTTTTGGTTTACACGCATACGTGAAAACTTCTATATAATACCATACATCTATATATGTTTATCTTGGTTTGCAATGTATATTACACACACGAAAACATAACCCCTTACATGGTTTATTCTTAACATGCACTAGTTGCTACATCATTATATATAGGCTTATTGCATTCATGTATTCGTAAGTTATCATAGACAAGCACATACATGTTCCTCATCTTAGTTGTTAGTCTTGATTAGATTCCAAATGTTTTGCAAATATGCTCATATAAGCACATCACTAAACTATCATACAAGCATGCAAGTATTTTGGGGGTTGATAAGCCAAATCATGCATAGATCTTTTATGTTTCACGGTATCGCCTTTGTTTTACTTATAACTTAGTCTTTATGCGCATTACAACATACATATCCCTTACCTAAGTTCATAGTTGTCTGATTTCCATTTCAAAACTCTACACGCATCTACATATGTACAAGTGGGTTCTTGGTCGTTTTAGGTTGTCAAGTAAATACCATATCAAAAACCCTAGCCGTGACTTTAGTTGTTTATTAGTGTATGTTTTTAGATTCAAATTGTTTTGAGCAAGTATAAGTATCAACCAATGCAAATTTAATCAAGGACTAGTATGAGTCCTTAGCACAAGATGGAATGAGAATGAATAAAGTCTCAACACTACTTAACCCGAATCCAAAACAATCTCACAAAACACTTAACCAATTGCTTTGCTTAAACCCAAACTGAAAGCTTCTCTCTTTTCTTCTTCCTTATACTAGCTGTAACCTATTATAGCTAGTGCAAGTATGCTTTGTGTTCTTAAAAAGTTTAATATGTGAGATTTGTGTGGTAAGTAGTGGGATATTTATAGAGAGATCAAAGTATTGAGGAGATTAATTGTCTAGTTAGGGTTTCTTTTTGGTTCCTTTCTAACTAGTGAGTTGGATGAGCAAGTACTATAGGTTAGAGTAGGGGTGAGCATTTGGACCGGCGGACAGGACCGGAAAATCGGACCGGACCAGATCGATCGGTACCAGACCGGATAATTTCGGTCCGGTCCTCGGTCCGGGGTTTTGGACCATTTTGGTCCTCGGTCCGGTCCGGTTCAGTCTTACCAAAAACCTGTCGATTATGCTTAACAGGACCGGACCGGACCAAAGACCGACCGGACCAAATCATTTCGGTCCGGTCTCGATCCGAGGTTTTGGACCATTTCCGTCCTCGGTCCAGTTTGGTCTTGGTCGGTCCGAACCTGTTTCTCAGTCCTAGGTTAGAGTGATCAAAGTTGGGAAATACCAAAAGGTGTCTAAGGGCTCGGTATGGCAGCCAAAGAAAAGAGTTTGAGGGGTCTCCAATGGTTGACTAATTAAGAGTGTAGGATGTACAAAGTTGTTGGTTGTAAACCATTGGTGTGGATGGTATAGTCCGACGGTTGTAGGAGGGAAAGGAGACAAGGAGTACAAGTTTTAATGAGGATTTATTAGATTTGGTAAAACCCCGTCCCTGAATATGATTGATTATTCCATATAAATACATATCTAAGTCTTGCTTAATAAGATAACTAGTATGGGCTAAGCCTGAGAATAATAACTAATGCATGGGCTAAATGTAATTCACCTAATACTCCCCTACAGTTAGAATGGGAGGTCTTCAGACGTTCAAACTGGAACGAAACTCATGAAATAAAGCACTCGGAAGACCCTTGGTGAAAATATTCGCAAATTGAAACCGGGACGGAACATGTAAAACACGCACTTGCCCAGAAGCCACATAATCAAGAACAAAATGTATATCTATCTCGATATGTTTAGTACGCTGATGTTGTACCGGATTAGTAGAAGGGTAAATGGCACTGACGTTGTCACAATAAACAAGTGTAGCAGTATGCAAAGGAGCTTGTAATTCCAACAGAAGATTACGAATCCAAGCAGTTTCAGCAACAACATTAGCAACACCCTGATATTCAGCCTCTACACTAGATCGAGAAACAATAACCTGACGTTTAGCAAACCATGATACTAGATTATCCCCAAGAAAAACACAAATACCTAGAAGTGGATCTGCGGGTGACTGGGCAACCTGCCCAATTAGCATCAGTGTATGCAGTGAGCTGAGCGGTAGTAGAAACATGTAGCTGAAGACCATGATCAAGAGTATCACAAACATACCGAAGAATCCTCTTTAAAGTGGCAAGATGAGGCTCACGGGGATCATGCATATAAAGACAAACATGTTGAACAACATAAGAAATATTTGGTCGCGTAAGAGTAAGATACTGAAGAGCACCTACCAAGCTACGGTACATGGTTGAATCAGAAACTGGGTCACCGGTAGGACCTAACTTGGATTCAGTATCAACCGGAGTCCTGCAAGGATTGCACTGCTGCATATGAGCTTTCTCAAGAATCTCTTTAGCAAATTTGGACTGTGATAAAAATAAACCAGACGCAGTCCGTTGAGTAGAAATACCAACAAAATAATTAAGAGAGCGAAGATCTGTCATCACAAACTCGCCATGAAGAGAGCTAATAATACGTTGTAGCAATGATGTAGATGACGCAGTAAGTATAATATCATCCACATATAATAACAGATAAGCAATGTTTGATCCAAATTGAGAAACAAATAAGGATGCATCTGTTTTACTCTGCTGAAAACTAATCTGTGTAGCAAAGCTAGCAAAACACTAAAACAAAGCTCGAGGAGCCTGCTTAAGGCCATATAATGATTTCTTCAAGTGACATACATAATCAGGTCTAACATAATCAACAAACCCAGGAGGCTGGTGCATATACACCGTCTCAGATAAATGACCATGAAGAAAGGCATTCTTCACGTCAAGCTGGTGAATAGGCCACTGACGAGAAATTACGAGACTCAAAACTGTACGAATGGTAGCCGATTTAACCACCAGACTAAATGTCTCATCACAGTCAATACCCTGTTGTTGACTTCGTCTGTTGGAAACAAGACGATCCTTATACCTTCTTAAAGAGCCATCTGCATGAGACTTATGTTTGAAAAGCCACATAGAACGAACAACATTAACGTTAGATGGGCGGGGCACAAGAACCCACTTTTTGTTACTAATTAAAGCATTATATTCATCTAGCATAGCTTCTTTCCATTTAGGATCTGTAAGAGCATGAACATGAGAACGAGGAAGCGGTGAAGGAGTAGTAACATTAAGACACATTTTTTCTAGAGGTTTTGAAATACCAGACTTTGCACGTGTAACCATGGGATGAATGTTATGCACAATTTCAGCAGATGGTTGGTTCAAAGAAGGGACAACAACCGGGTTAGAGGTGGAGGTAGTTTGTTGTTGGGTTGTGGGTAAAACACGTGGTTGTAGGGTACTTGGTTAGTAGTTGTGTGATTGGGCATGATATGTAAAGGTGGAAGTAATGGCGGAAGTAAGAAGTCATACAAAGGTTTAGTAGAATACATGACAATCCTAAATGGGAAAATGTCTTTATCAAACCGTACATGTCTCGAGATAATTATCTTATTGGAGGATAAGTCGAGACATCAAAAACCATGGTGATTGGCAGGGTAACCTAGAAATATGCATCATGTAGAACGGGGGTTCGAGTTTGTGTGCAATATTAACATGAGGATAAGAAAGGCATCCAAAAACACGCAAATGTTAATATGTGGGTGTTTGGTTGTATAGTTTCGTGAATGGTATTTCGTTATTGATGGCAGTAGAAGGTAATATGTTAAAAAGATGAACTGACATATTAAGAGCTTCTACCCAATAAGAGGGAGGCATGTGAGCTTGAAATAGCAATGTACGGATTAAATTATTAATGGTGCGAAGCATAAGTTATGATTTTCCATTTTGCTGGGAAGTACGAGGGCATGAAAAGCGAAACTATATGCCATTTTGGCGGAAAAGGTCATGGAAATGAGTGTTGTCATATTCACCTCCATGGTCACACTGCAAATCCTTAATGTCTACATTAAATTGTTTATTGACATAATCACGAAAAGCAACAAATGTAGCAAATAAATTAGTTTTTTATGCAAAGGGTAGACCCATACAAAATGCGAAAAGTGATCAAAGAAAATAGCATAGTATTTAAATCCACTTTCACTCAGAACCGGGGATGTCCATAAGTGGAGTGAATAATTTTGAACACAGATCCAACAGAAGACTCAAAACTATGAAACGGAAGTTTGACATGTTTACCTAATTGACACGCATGACACAAACTGGACAACTTCAGTTTATTACAAGAAGTTAAATTACTTGACTCTAAGCGACGAAGCACATCGTCCCCGGGATGACCGAGGCGGCTGTGCCATGTAGTGGAGCTAAATGAAAGCAATACAACTGGAGATTGTTGCTGAGTAACTGGGTAAAGGTAACCCGTACTATCACTACGAAGAACAAGCCTTTAGGTTTGGTAATCTTTCACAGAAAAACCATAAGCATCAAATTCAACAGAAATATCATTGTCACAAGTAAATTTACGAACAGAAATTAAATTCTTAATTATGTGAGGTGTGACAAGAATATGATTTAAATGAAGACGCTTATGAGATATCTGCAACGAGCTATGTCCGGTATGAGTGACAGGAACAGAGTGACCATTGCCAACAAATATAGATGGATAAATGCTTGAATTACTAAAGGAAGTGAGTATGCCTATATTGTCAGCCACATGAGAAGATGCTCCGTTGTCCATGTTCCAAGAAGAATTTTGCGTCATAATTGGCAATGCTTGCGGAGACACGGTACTTTGAGATGTTTGTGAGACCATGGTTGCTTGAGCTTGAAAGACACTTGGCGTGTATTCATAATTTTCGGGAACACCGAGATTGCTACCTTGATGATACATGTACGACTGCAGCCCAGGAAGCTGATATATGGGTTGTGGGACCGATAAATGGACCTGTTTTTGTGGGCCATATAGTTGCTTGGAACCTGTACAAATCTGTTGGGCTTGATAAACTGATTGGGCTGGTTGAATAATGGGGCTCGGTCCATGTGGGACATGTTGTGTCCATGAGGTATACGTAGCAATACCAGCCAAAGTAAAACCATTGTATCCATGTGGAACTTGTTGATTGGTAGAATTCTCATTCTTATGATTGTAACCACCACTCATGATGTATATACGTGATAATGATGCGTGATAAGCACCAAGATGCAAATAAATAATTAAAGCAACAACTAGCAATAGCAGCAAAAAAAAGGAAAAAAATGATGGAGATCTCACGTGAGATCACAAAATTAGCAAGAAGAAAATATCACTGGTATTTGATGATGAATTAGTGCAATGGTATAAGATAACATGCACAAAAAAGAAAAAGACGGCTGTTTTAGGTTAAAGGTTAGGCGTATGTTTTGGTGGGTGATTAGGGTAGGCTCTGATTACCATATTAGATTTGGTAAAACCCCATCCCAGAATATTATTGATTATTCCATATAAATACATATCTAAGTCTTTCTTAATAAGATAACTAATATGGGCTAAGCCCGAGAATAATAACTAATGCATGGGCCAAATATAATTTTCCTAATAGGATTGTAGAGTACGAGGTAAAAGTTTGAAATGGTAGATGTTGATGTGTCGTCGAATGTATATTAATTAGATACGTTATAGGGTAAAATAGAAAATTACCTTTAGGAAAAAGTAATAGACTAAAATTTACCAAAGACGGATTTAATTAAACATGTTGATGATCCAAGTTCATTGTACACGAAGATCAAGTGAATTTGAGACGTTTTTGTTTCGATTAGGACAATTGATTTGAATGGTTTTTCGGTTTTTAAACTAAAATTACTCCTACAAATTAAAATCCTAAAGTGCATGAATCGTTCCCCATTTAATCTAAAAACAATTATTTAAAATAAAAACTTTTAAACTTATTAGAATTTAAACTATTTAAAAATCTATTTAAAACTAATTTAAAACTTAACTATTTAATTAAGACGACTTTTACACTATCTAAAATAAAATTATTTAAACAAATTTAAAAAATATTTTAAATCTAAAAATTAATTAAGTTCATTTAAAATTAACTTTTACTTTTTTTTACTAAACAAAATCTATTTTAAAAACTAATTTACTAACTTAATTAAAATCTAATTATTTTAAAAACTTATTTTTATAACTAATTAAATTTCTAAAATTAATAAAACATTTTTTAACTTTATAAAAGTAAACTTAATAAAACTAATACTAAAAATGAAAAACTTGTATTTAAATGAAATAAAAAGCTAACAGCCTAATTAATTAACTATATTAATTTCTCAAACTGTAATTAAACATAAAAGAGAGGCTAAAACAGATGGTAACGCATTTGGCCTTCACCCTTGAGGTCAACGGTTCGAATCCCATGGTGGACTTATTTTTTGACAATTATTTTTGGACATGAAAATTAAATCCAAAGTCACAGGAGTGACTGTTAATGTGAGATATATTGGACTGATGAAGTTATGTTAGTATGTTACATCAATTCCCACAAAGTGGATGTGAAATTAATGAAAATATAACAGACAACAGAATCTCTAGTGTAAATAAAATGTATCAGCAAGATCAGATATCAAAATATAAGCAAAGTGCAGGCAAAGCAGATCAGATAAAAACATAATACACAAATTCTTTATGACAATCATGATACAGTTCAATAAACATACAGAAATTTCAGAACTAACAATTTCAAGCAGACAAGCAAACTGCTGTGATTAAAATATCAGATCCAAAAAGTATGAACAATTACCAAATCTCATTAAACAGATTACTCTAATCAGTCTAAACGTTATCCTAATTACTAAAATCAACTCAAAACATATGTCTTAAGATAAAAACTTGTAGGTTAAACTGTGAAGCAGATTTACACCAAAAATCAGATTGAAATCAGCAAAATACTAGCAAACTGAAACTCACGTATACAGGTTAATCCAAACCCCTGTTAAGCCAATTTTCTCTAAACTTACAAAATCAGATTATAAAAAACCTTTTTAGTGAAACAGATTAATCAAAGTACTCATTTAAATCCAAACAGTAACAATAACTAAACATAAATCAAATAGACAAATTATAACAGATAAACTTATTAATCTAAATCATGATAACACAAACTTTAAACTAAATCACATAATTATTTAAAGCAGTTAATCTAAAAAAAAACATGAATATTAGAAGAGTTGAACCTTTTGAAGACAACCGTTGGGTAGAAGCGCATCGCTGAGCTGGCTTGGATTAATCACTACTTCAGTCACGAACTCCACGAACAACATTAACACCACGAACCAACAGCTTCTTTTTAAACCGATTTATCAGTGGGATAAACCGAGTATATCCCAAATCTTACCCAAATATTTCACTCAATCTATTGATTAAGCTTGAATGAAAATATCACAGTTATAAAAATAGCTACTAATAGATTTTAATTGTATTAATTTAAACAACTTAAAACAAAAGCAGGAAATAAAGATTTTGAGACTAAATTCAACTTTTATTCCACTGAATCAAATTTACAATACTTGAAAAAGAGAGTTACAATTTAATCTAAAAACTATCATTATAACTATACAATAAAAGAAGGGATAAAAATTACAATAAACTAAGGGGATTTTTATACTTGAACCCGAGAAGGTGGGGGTTGTGGTTGTTGGTGATGAGGAATCGTATCCAACCCTTGATTCGGCATCTTTTCTTCTCTTTCTTCTCAAATCTTGATCTAAGGGCTTTAAATCATTCACAAACACACGAATTGCCAACGTGGCAATCCGTTGTGCTTCTTGTGCTAGTTGTAGGCTGATGTGACTTCTTCTTATAGGCTGAGTGAAAAGATTGAGGTGTTTCACCCAATAAAATGCAAGGAATAGGGCCACGTCACTTGCTTCTCCCCATCTTCCATCTCAGAAAAAGTAGGGATTTAATTAAGACGCGTGTATGTACACGCGCCTTATTTAGGCAAAAGCCCTAATTTTTGGTTTTATGGATTAGGGTTTGGTAAATAGTATTTTACAGGTTTGTTTTGGGGTAAGGGTGAAAATGGTGAGAGAGATGAAAGCTTTTGAAGTATCGAAAGAAAGTGGGTGAGAGATAATAAACGTGTGTGGGTGATATGTGGGTAACGATTTGTGAATAAATAAGTGAAAACATAACTTTTATTCTTTATATATGGTTTCATATTAACTAGACCTAAAAGGCCTTATGAAAGCCCAAAACACTCCCATCGTTTCTTTCATCTTGTAAATGGGCTTGGGACATAATAACTTCATCCGTCTCTTTTCCAAAGCAAATTGGCCTTTGATGGGCTTTTGTTTACAAAGTGGATAATTGTTCCATTATTGGGCTTTTGAGCCCATTAACCAAATATGGGACCCACAAAGCCCAAATATCCTCATTTAAGATTAAATCCACTAAAACGAACTCGATTTTGGCATTGTTAATCTTTTCTTCAAACTCGTGCCGGTTTTGCCGGTTTTTTCGAACTTCGGTACCTGCACACATTAAACAACAAACAAGCAAATACAAGGCAATATTGATACATTTTATGCACTTATTCATTGTTTATTGATATAATTGATATGAGTAAAATCACTCATATCAAACTCCCCCATGCTAAGCAATTGTCATGTGCTCACGCAATGATAAGATAAAACTCTAACTACACTTTTATTCAACTTTTGACATTTTATTTTGCAAAGACATAATGTAATGCTCTCATTATTTGAAAAATAACTTTTAGGATCATAAAACTCAAATAGATTCATCGTCCTCGACTTTTCACTTTTCCATGCCAAGTGTAAAAACAAGATCATTGTCAATCATAAGCCCCAAAATTAAACCAACTCATACAAGTAATTTGTGTTAAACTCAATCTCCTTTTATTCCTAATTGTATCTCTAGATTTTATTTGTCATTCACCCAAAGGCTCGTTTGACTTATTTGATATTTATTAATCCAAAAATGGAGGCAAAAACGATGTAAAATCAACACTCAAAAGCTAACCTCGACTTCAAAAACCGCTGTCACTAAAGAAAGCCCACATCAAGGATAACTTAACTCGATTTGAGGGATAAATCCCCGGATCCGAAATTTGGCTAATAGGACTACTTAAAGCAACAATAAAACCTCCAAAGTCAATTATGACCTTATTAATGGAGTTAGATACAATTACATCATATCACCTTGTGGCTCTTTAAGATGTAATTGTGTTCCTTATTTAAAATCCACACCAGAAGGCTCCTTGGACAAAAATAAGGGAATTGACATTCACCATCCCACCTTATGGCTCATGATAATGAAGCAATTTTTATTAAACACGTCCCCTTGCCATACACCCTAAGGCTCTAATGACAAGGTTAGTGCTACATGACTCCCACCCGAAAGCTCATAGAGAACATGTTTTTATTTATTCTTCTTTATTATTATGATATTTATAGTAAGCCAAATTTCCGCAATCCCATGATTAAAAGTCCATGATGCTGACACCCTTAATGTGTTCTCACTTTAATTACAAGGGAAGAAAAAGAAGGAGTTACGAGTTAAGATATTAAGCCTAAACCGCTAAAAACCTCATTTATTAAGTAATTATTATTCAAGCGTGAAATATAAATACGAGGAGATTAAATCAAACACAAAAATACTTACACAAAGAAGAATTAATCTTAGAAACTTATGATTAAACTATATCATCTCTTGTTCTCCATATTGTAAAATTTCAAAAATGTGAAATCAATGGATACTTAGCCTATTAAATTAAAGTTTTGGGTTTTCAAGTCATCAATAGGATCTTGCATCTTCTTATACTTTTTCAGTTTTAGAATTTGCGTTTTAAAGTTCCCTTGATAAACGACTTTCTAGGATCAATTATAGGAACTTGCGAAAAGTTCTCGTTCTTAAACCCGTATGAGTTAAGACTTTCGCGTTTTAAAGTTCCCTATATAAAAGCCTAGCAAAACTTGATTCAAACACGTTAAGGAAAAGCTAAGGTAAAAACCAAGTTGAGTCAAAAACTATTTTTATTTTCACCAACGGAAAGCCTACATTTGTGTCAAAAGCACTTATTTTCTTTATTAAAACTTAAAAATAACACTGAAAATTTAAATTTATTATGAAAAACGAGAAAATTGATTACGTTTAGACACGACAAAAGCAATTGCAAGCGATTATATCGATTGACTCCCCCATGCTAAAACCAAACATTGTCCTCAATGTTTCTTAGCTCAAGACTAACACCCCCTTGATAAAACACGAAGAGTCTAATGCAAAAGCCTAACATGGAAAGAGCACGCAAATCTATAAGCCGTTTATTAATTATGCCTCAAGATAAAATGTTAGTCGATAAAAATCAAAGGATAGAGAGTGTGCCCCTTTTGACAATCAAAGTATAGAAGATCAAGTGGACCGGCAAAAACCGAACACGAAAGTCTTCAATGATTAGGGTCATACCTAAGATTCATAACACAACAAAACACGAGCACGAGCTTGAAAGATCAAGCCTTATTAGTGTTAGAAAATAGAAAGAAGATATAATGTATGGGACTCCCCCACAAGGCACCTCGTTTTTGTTAACCGAGTCATGAGCTTGACTCGATCCCCGCATTCATTGGTCCTTAGGGAAAATGGTGAAAACCGGCATATTGGAATAAAATCCAACATAAAGTACGATGCAGGGGTCAAAGATTACATCATCGTTGTCGGATGACAAACGAAAGGATAAAACTTCAACATAAATCTCCAAAAAGAGATGGTGGTCACAAATCACGATATGGATATAGCATGCTCCCCGAGATAAACTCGCACCAAGATGATCGAAAAACCTTTCAATTATTACATCGGTGAAAGGCCGAGATTTCCCTAAATCAATGATTCCGGGGTCGAATACCTCGTCCTCATGAGAGAAAGGAATAGACAACACGGTGTCGTCCTCCTATGCTAATCCAAAATCATATAAAGCACATGGTAATGGTGGGTTAAAAGTCTCAACACTTGTGGTATCAACTTGCATGACTTTGTTGACCTTATCACTCTTATGAATGTGGACAAAGGGGTCATGGTACTCAAAATGAGTCACATGAAAAACCCGCACATTAAGATCAAAGCGAGTGGGAAGGATAATTGGAGTAAATGTAATTTCTCCCTCCGGGTCAACATTATCATCATCATAAATCGGGTGATCAAACCAAAGATTTTCATCACCGTCAATAGACTCTTCCTTAAATTCCGAAGGAATGTCTATGGAAAGTAACTTTCCAAACTCCTTAATGAAAAGCTCATCATCACAAAGGTTGTGAGATAAAGGAAGTATGATGCTCTCAAAATCCTCTTGAAACAATTGATTATTGTTCATTGAAGCTTCAAAGAGATGATTTGAGTAAGTCACTAAAGTGTCATCAATCTTGTCATCACAAGAAAATTCCGACAAAGTATCAACAAGTTCATCATTCTCATTAGAAGGAAGTTCATCGGAGAATTCCTCGAGAATGGTAGGTAAAACATGAGAAACACGCTCGATCTCGAGATCGGAAACGTCTTCACTTCCCCGTGGAAGTGGATCAACAAGTTCATCGGCGAACTTATCGAATGAATAGTCACCAACCTCACTCGGTGTGAAGTTAGGAATCAAAGGCTCTTCAAATGAAGATTGTGCCTTAGGATTATCAATTTGGTACTTCGAAGAGAGTGAAAATGAGTCCATTTTCAATGATTTTTCAATTAAAGCAATATCTCTCTCGGGATCAAAATTCTGACAATTATACTCACTAGTATCAATAGGTGTGCTAAGGTAATCATCAATTTCCTTTTCAATCTTAGAACTATCATCCTCGTGTGGAGTGAGTGGAGACGAGATAATATTACAACATGATTCAACAAAACAAGCATCTTTCTTTGAAATTAACTTTTCTTCTTCACAAAATGAGGTTTCCATAATTGGCAAATCACTTTTGTAAAAGAGAGATTCCTTGTTTGTGTTACTTTCAATAGGTTTAACAAGTTTCACACTTTCCACTTTCTTAGAAACAAATCTTGGAATTTTTTCCGGTTTGAAAATAATATGTTTATCCCCATAAAACAATTTTATCTCCTCTTTCCTCATATCAACTATAACTTGAGCCGTGTACAAAAATGGTCGTCCTAAAATGATAGGCACACGAGGATTGGTCTCATAATCAACGATTGCAAAATCGGCAAGGTAAATGAACTCTCCTACTTTAACAATGATATTCTCCGCTATACCAACCAAATGGGTGATGGTACCATTAGCAAGCTCAATGATCATTCGAGTGGGACTAAGTGGTTCATATTCAAGAGTCTTCCAAAAGGCTAAGGGCATTACGTTAATGCTAGCTTCTAGATCGGCTAGAGATTTGCATTCCCCAAGCTCATCAAAAACACAAGGTATCAAGAATTGACCCGGATCTTTATATTTCTCGGGAAAGAAATCAAAGAAAACCGAGGTACTAATCACATTTAAAGTAGCCTTGGTAACATAAAGGAAGGTCTCTTAGGTGGAATATAAAGCTCAATCACTCTTTCTACATTATCATCGTCATAAGCGGTGATAGCCTTAAGCTCTCCTCTCGAGTTTGGAATGGTATTGCTAAGTAAGCAACCCGAAGAAGAGGATGGTTTGGACATAAATCCCTCAAACATTGAAAACAATTTATTTTGACTTTGTTCCAAACTTTGTTACATACGATTTTGACTTTGCTCTAATCTTTGCTCAAAACGGTTTTGGTTTTGCTCTAGTCTTTGTTGGTTAAGCTCAATCTTGTTATTTTGCCCCTTAATCGTATTTTGAGACTCATTTTTCAAAGTTGCCATTTGTCCTTGAATATTATTTTGAAAAGCTTTCAAATTTGCCTCATTCGTGTAGCTTGACAAATCATTTTGATTGTTATGAAATCTTTGATTGTTTTGATTAGCATGAAATCCATTTCCTTGATTAAAATTCCCTTGGTTACCACGGTGAAAATTATTCCCATTATTCCCATTGTTGTACCTATTTTGAACCGGTGGAAAACCCGGTGGAGGAACATGATTTTGACGAGGAGCTTGAACATTAGGGCCATAAGTTCCCGTCGCGGCAAAAGCACTAGCTTGATCAAACCTGATGAGATGGCTTTTATACATGATCTCATCGTTCTTTTCGGGATTTAAATGCATTAAAATGTCATAAAATACCATATATATGCTTGTATTTGTTTACTTGTGTGTTTTAGGTATGGATATCGTGAAAAAGACAAAAGATCACAAGAAACAAGGAAAAACAGACACGAGAAACGAAGCCATACAAAGAACCGGGCCCTAGTTCATGAATTATCCAAGAAAAACCCTTGAAGACTTGAAGATGTACAAGATTGATCCTCAAAATATGAAGAAATGACACTTAAAACCCTTATATATTCATAATTACAAGTTTGGTCCCTTAAGTTTGTCAAAATTACAAAATGTTCCTTCAACTTTGAAGAATTGGCAAGTTTAGTCCCTCAATTCTAAATTGTCAATTATGGTCCCTCATAAAGTCAAAGAACCAATGAAGACCTTTGAAGATCAAGAATGTCCAAGATCAGTCCCTCAAATATTTAAAATTGGCAAAACAAACCCTTGAAACCCTTTTACCAAAGTTTTGTGGCAAAACTATAAAGTTAGAAACTTATTTAACAAAGGAAATAAGTTTTGTTGGCTGAAAAACGTGTTTTACACACGTAACTAAAACACAAGGACTTATTGTGCCATTTCCCAAAGTTCAGACTGCACAAACACGCGCCAAACAACATACACCCCCTTATTTCGGATCAAAAGGTTTACTGTTTACCTTTATGAACCCAGAACTTACCCTACTTAAAACAAAGGGTAAATCAAAATTACCTTAACACACGCTTGATTCACACAAGCAGAAACCCATCCCACACACAAAACCCTCAATCCCACTACCCAAGTGACCCCACACTCAACCTCGTCCACCAATGAAAACACAACTTCCTCTCCAAGGAATCTGACATGGCCAAATCAACAGCTTAGACTCATAGCTTAACCCCAAAGCTAAAATGAACGGGTTTGGTCAAAATGGACAGCTCAACAACAACAAGCACTCAAGGGCATTCCTGGAAATTTATAGCTAGGGTTTCTTTGTATTTTCCATTCTAGAATCGTCTACTAGTGCCTGTTTAAGGAGACCTCAACTTGTGAGAGTCCCTTGTTCTAGATTTTATCTTTAATCTTTGTAATTCCTTTTTATTTAAATAAAAGTTGATTTTCTGAAAATTATGATTTCTCTTTGTGTTTGATAAAAGTTTGGTGTTTGAGAAGATAAATCTGAGTTCCACTTATCTGTTTTGATGGTTTTTGAGGCAAGGTTTTAAGTAATAAAGCTTGTGTTTCAAAAAGATCAAGTTTCATAGTTTGTGTTCATCATTGTGGTTTGTTGATCTTAGCAGGTACAAGGAAGCTGGTGCTTGTTTTTCTAGCATCTCAGCTCAAACATTCCAAGGCTTGGATGTGAGTCTTGGAGGTTTGCATCTCTCTCCTTTTTCATTTTTCTGATTTTTATTGAATTTTTGGTGATTTTCTATGTTTTGTTATGAATCTGTGTTTTGTGGCTTGATTTGAGTTTCTGAGGTTGATTAATAGTTGTTAGGGTGGATTAGATCTTGTTTGATAGGTTAAAACACAACAATCCTTTGGAAGATTGCAAAATCAGATTCCAAAGGGGTGTTTAGGTTAACTGATTCAAAGGGATTTAAGGCTTCCTTTGTTGTGGTACATGGTTCTATTGAGTTGTTATATGTTTATCTGGTGCTAAGTGTTGGTTATCTGCAAGTTTGGTAGCTATTAACACCTAGATCCAACAATAGGCTATAAAATCTTGATTACTTGGTAATATTGGCTGAAATTTAGAGGACACCTAGATCTAATCATAGACAAGGGTTAACAAGTGTTAAATATAAGTTAATACAACCAGGGAAGTAGGATTTGAGTGCTGAATTTGGATTTGTGGTCATCTATATCAGAAAAAGTGTTTGTGTTCTTGAAAGTCATATCAGTAACCTGCATATACTTTGATCTACTTGTAATCTTTGATTCAGTGATTGAAATAAGTTTGTTTGTGCTTATTAACAGTTATTATAGCTTGTGTATGCATTTGGTTCATTCTGGTTTGCTTATTCATGCTAAAATTCCTTAAGAGTTCATAACTGCTTATTTGCTAAGTATGTATCACATCTGTGCATTGTTGGCTTATTCTGTGCTTATTGGCTTATTGGAAGTGTGATATTTTGCTTGATTGTGACTCATTACAACTCACTGGTTGTAAGGGTGCCTTTGTTATCCATCAAATCATAGTAAACCTCTCACAAATCTCAAGTCAAAAAGTCAAAGCAGTGGGAACCAGTTCCTACTGAAAGTTCCCCCTGCTAGTGTAATTTGGTGTTCAGCTTATCAATAAGCTATTCTAGCTTATTCAAACATGCAACAACTTTAAGTTTGTAATAGGTGCTCCTTATTTGACCCATTTGTTCATACTAGAGCATTTGGAGGGTTGACTTTAAGCTTTGACTAGAAAACCAACTCATTTGACTTTTTCATAAGTGCTTATTGGCTTATCCAGCTTATTTCGCTTTGCTTATTGAACTTTTCTTGATTAATTTGGCTTAATTAAGTTGTTTAGAGTCTTTTTCAAGTTGAATCAAGTCCTGAGGTGGTCTAGAACTCCAAGTCGACTATTTTGTCCTTTTGTGAAATTTTTCTTTGCTTATTTCTGGCTTATTGAGTGTGCTTTTTCAAAATTTCTTTTCACAGATCTCTTAGGTATCTCAAAAGAAGGTTGTGTGTTTAAACAGAGATTATGGCATTGGCTTATTGCTTAATGGGCTTATTGGCCCAATAAGAATAAGCTGTTTACTATTTAAGCTGTAATAAGCTCAAAATCAGCTTTTGGGCCTTCAGACTTTTGTGCTTAGAATTAAATTTTGAGTCAGATAGGGCTTTTTCAGGTCATTTGGGCCTAGTTTGACTTTTTGGGCCCAAAAGCCCAATAAGGTTGACTGTGTTTGGTTTTAGCCCATCTGGGGGCCCATTAGGGGTATTTTAGTAATTTCACTTTCATTTTCTGATTATTTAGGTTAAAATAAACTAGTTTGCAAGTTTCTAGAATTTCTTATAATTTTTGGATTTTTAATATTATTTTATTATTAAATTTCAGTTTTCATATTTTGCACTTTTTGTATTTTTCTTAGGTCTAATACATTAAAATAGGATTTTTGCAACTCTTATATTAAATTTATCATCATTAGATTAATTTTTATAATTATTTTGATTTTTAATAGCTTTTAAATCATTTTAAATAGTTTTTCTTAGTTTAAAAATTTATAAAAATAGTTTTTAATCTTTTTAGGTCATTTTAGAGGTTTATCAATTGAAAAATCTTTATTTGGGCTTTTTGATAATTAATTAGATTTTTAGGGCTTTAATTAGCATTTAAAAATTAATATTTAATTAATTGAAAGGTTTGAAAAAGTTTTGATCATTGGTAAACTCTTAATTTATTTAATTTGATTTTTGGTAGTTTTTTGGGAATTTTTCGAATTAATTTTTATTTTAGCTCTTTTTACGGGTTTACGTTCAGTCGTTGTAGTAATTAATTTCACGTCTTCGTTATTCTATTTTCTCATCCCCTTCTCTCAAATATTAATCTCAAATCTTGTCGCATTTTAGTCACACACATATACCTCCTTGGGAAACGAACTTCATTGGGTCATTAGTGTTTGATTTTCCTAAATCATCACTTAATACTTACCGCTTTTACGCCTTTTTCCTAAAAGGTCGTATTTTACCACAATCATTTTGGCGTCGCTGCCAGGGAGGTGTGTCGTGATTAATTTGTCTTGTTGTTTTTAATATTAACTATAAATAGTATTTGTATTAGTAGAAATCTACTAATACGTATTATCGGTTTTTTCGTTTTTCTTGTGAAATTATTGTATTAAGTATCACAACAAATTAAAATATCTCCAAAAGTGTGAAAACACAACCTTAATTGGGATTTGATCTCCTAATTATTGTATTTGAATCTCAAACAAAAAGAAAAAAAGGCAAAAATAGATAAATACTTTCGTGAAGCTCGATTTTGAAAAATACAAACTATAAGGTGGGTATAAGGCGGGTATTATACCCTAAGGAAAAAGGCTCTTAAGTGCTTCGCGCCGCCTCGTTTCCCCGCTTGCTTGTGAGTATTTTGAGATTGAAGGCTAATCGAGGGTTTTGCCGCCCAAAGTATTATTACATATCATATATATTTGCTTGGTTTTCTTTGTGATTAAACCCTCTTGAACAATTTGGTTTTCACCAAAGTTCTAAAGTCATTCGAAGGCGTTCACTCCACGTGATCGTTTTCATTCTTTTGAGGCTTCTTTAATCAAGAGTTTGATTCGAGGAGAGATTTGGTGGATTGTTGTCTACGAAGATACACAAAATCCAAAAAAATTAAAAACAATCAAAAACACAAAAAAATTGAAAATTCACAAAACACCCAAAAAGAATCTTCTTTGCTCACCTCCCATTCTACGTGAAGTTTATGCAAACTCGTAGTCAAGCTAAACGAGCTCGTAAACTTCGTCAATGTCAAGGAAATCAAGAGACGTTGATTGAAGAACAAACTCCAATTGTTGAACCTATTGTAGAACAAGAAGTCGTAATGGCTAATCGAACTATGATGGAGTTGCTTCAAGCACCCACCGAGGGTTTTGGAAAAGCTATTGTGATTCCCGCTATCCTTGCGGAGAATTTCGGGATTAAGACGGGTTTAATGTTGATGTTGCAAGCAAATAAGTTTAGAGGTCATGAAAAAGACAACCCGCATTACCACATAAGGAATTTTAATCGTCTCACCGCAACAAGCAAGTTTAAGGATGTTCCACATGACGCCATTAAGATGATGTTGTTTCCATACTCGTTAGATGGACCCGCTAAAATTTGGCTCGAGAAAGAACCGCCAAATTCGATTTTGACATGGAATGATCTCGTTTCTAAATTTGTGAACCAATTTTTTCCACCATCTAAAACAACACATTTGAAAAATGAGATTTCAAGGTTTACACAACGAAATAATGAGAGTTTTTCAATGGCATGGGAACGATTTAAGGAAATATTACATGAATGTCCACACCATGATTTTTCGGAATTGCATCAAATAGATACTTTCTATAATGGGCTTAATGATCATGAACGAGATTATTTGAATGCCGCCGCGGGTGGTATTTTTTATGCAAAACGACTGATGAAGCTTTAAAGATTATCGAGCATTGATCTAAGGTTTATAACCCTCGTAACACACCGAGTGTTGCCAATATGTGTTCGTCATCGTCGTCATCGTCTCGTAGCATTAATGCCTTACATGATGAATCTAATGAGGAAAATCGGTTTTTCGATAGGTTTTCAAATCTTATGACTCATTGGAAAGCACAAGATTCTTTGAACTCCGCATCGGTTAAAGCGGTTGAAAAGAGTTGTTTGTGTTGTGGTGGAGCTCATGATCTTTCCGAGTGCATTACCGCCGGTGGTAACACTTCGAGTACTTACGTAGCAACGGGAACTTACAACCAAAACGGCCAAGGTTCCCGCCCAAATCAAGCTCCACCAAATCAAAATGTTAATAACTATCCAAACAACAACCAAAATGGTGGTTATCAAGGCAATTCACGTAACTACAACAAAGGGAATTATCAAAGTGGGAATGGACAAGTTGCAAATCAAAACCAAAACCGTGATTTTCAAAACACTACACAAGGTTTTCAAAATGCTCACACTAAAAATCTTCAAGGAGAATTTTTGGATTGTGCTAAAGCAAATGATGCTAAGTTTGATAATATGCAACGTGAGATGATTAGCTTAAGATCCGAGTTGAAAAACGAGCTTAAAAACGAACTTGCTAATGAACTTAAGACTCATGCAAATAAAATGGAAGGAAACGTTCAACGTCTTCAACAAAATCAACAAAATATGGAACAAGGACAACATGAGATTAAGCAAGAATTGTTAAAAGCGGATTTAAGGCAATCAAAATTTGAAGACCGAATGGCAAAAATGTTTGAAGCAATCATGTGTAAACCCTCTTCCTCGGGTGGTCTTCCTAGTGATACCATTGCAAACCCGAAGGGAGAAATGAAGGTTATTACTACACGAAGTGGTAAAACTTTCAAGGAACCAATTTCTCGTCCAAGTACTTCTACGGAGAAGGAAATCGAGAAAGAGCCCGAGGTGATGATCGAAAAGGAGCATATCACAAGCCCACGAGGTACCGCTCAAACCACACCTACGATTGAACCAATACCAATCATGGAACCCGAGATTCCAAGGCCGTTGCCTAATGTCCAACCCACACCACCCTTACCATATCCTTCGAGACGAAACAAAGAGAAATTGCAAGAACGTAACAAACAACAAATCGAGCTTTTTATAAAAATGTTTCAACAAGTTCATTTTGATGTAAGTTTAGCCGACGCGTTGTTGTACATGCCTCGTTTCGCTTCCACTTTTTAAAGTATGATGAGCGATAAGGAAAAGCTTTCAAAGCTTGCTATATGTTCTTCGGTTTATCTTAACCGCATACCGGAAAAAGTTGGTGACCCCGGAAAGTTTCTCATTCCTTGTGATATACAAGATATGAAAGAATGCCTCGCCTTGGCCGATCTTGGTGCGAGCATTAATTTGATGCCATTTTCCATTTGGAAATCACTTTCGCTTCTGGCTCTTACTCCTTCGAACATGTCTATCGAGATGGCCGATCATTCTACGATTTTAGCATGTGGAGTAGCCGAGGATGTTTTCGTGAAAGTGGGGAAGTTCTACTATCCCGTTGATTTTATAGTAGTTGACATCCCCGTGGATCCTCTTCCTCTAATTGTAGGTCGTCCATTTTTAGACACCTCGAGATCGCTTATCGACGTTCATGCAAGAACTATTACTTTGAGATTCAACGAAGAGGAACTTGTTATAAGCGCTACTCAAAACTCAAAACCTTCTCATGTTTATGCAATCGCTACCATCAATCACATTGACTTAGTTGATGTGGTTTGCGATGAGTTTCACAAGAAGTGTTAGGTTTTTTCGATAGTTCGTCAAGTGGCAATCCCACTATTTTTTGGATCCGATTCTTGCTAATTCTACACCAAATCTCACTCCATTCCAAGGAGGCGATTTTACTTCAAATGAAATCGACAAGGAAGATGAGGTGTTTATTAGTGATGATACTTCTATTCCACCATTTCTTCCACCGGTGGAAGTTATGAGTGTTGAGCAAAAATCTTCAATCGAGGAACCGCCTATCCTTGAATTGAAAGATCTTCCATCTCACCTTGAATACGCATTCTTGGAAGGTGATGACAAGTTGCCGGTTATTATTGCAAAAGGTCTTGCTAATGATGAAAAAACGAGCTCTTGAAAGTTCTTAAAGCTCATAAAGGGGCAATTGCGTGGAAAATTTCCTACATTAAGGGTATTGACCCAAAATTTTGTACTCACAAGATTTTAATGGAGGAGGACTACAAACCCGCAATTCAAAGTCAAAGAAGGGTAAACCCCAAAATCCACGATGTCATCAAAAAGGAAGTTTTAAAACTCCTTGACGCGGGAATGATTTATCCTATCTCCGATAGCCCATGGGTGAGCCCAATCTATTGTGTCCCTAAAAAGGGAGGAATGACCGTTGTGCCTAATGAAAACAACGAGTTAATTCCCACTCGTGTTGTGACTGGTTGGAGGGTGTGTATTGACTACCGAAAGTTAAATGACGCCACTCGTAAAGACCACTTTCCTTTGCCCTTCATGGATCAAATGTTGGAGCGACTCGCGGGAAATGAATTCTATTGCTTTTTAGATGGTTTTTCCGGTTACTTTCAAATCCCTATCGACCCTCGTGATCAAGAGAAGACTACGTTTACGTGTCCTTATGGAACGTTTGCTTATCGTAGGATGCCTTTCGGACTTTGTAATGCATCGGGTATGTTTCAACGGTGTATGATGGCTATTTTTCACGATATGATCGAGAAGTCGATGGAAGTGTTTTATGGATAACTTTTCGGTGTTTGGCAATTCGTTCACGTCGTGTTTATCTAATCTCGAGCAAATGTTAAAACGTTGTGAAGAAACCAATCTTGTGCTTAATTGGGAAAAATGTCATTTCATGTGTAAACAAGGAATCATCTTAGGACATAAGGTCTCGAAAGCGGGGATTGAGGTCGATAAAGCTAAGGTAGACGTCATCGCCAAGTTACCTCATCCCAAAACTGTTAAGGGAGTTAGGAGTTTCCTAGGCCACGTGGGCTTTTATCGTCGTTTCATCAAAGATTTTTCGAAAATCTCTCGACCTATGACACACCTTCTCGAGAAGGATGCTCCTTTTAACTTCAATGAGGATTGTGTTAGAGCATTCGAAACTCTCAAAAGGAAACTTACTGAAGCTCCCATTCTTGTTGCTCCTAATTGGGAACTACCCTTTGAAATCATGTGCGATGAAAGTGATTATGCTATAGGGGTCGTCTTAGGGCAACGTTATGAAAAGCATTTCTGTCCTATCCATTATGCTAGTAAGACGATGACCGAGCCTCAATTAAAGTACACCACAACGGAAAAGGAATTCCTTGTCGTGGTCTATGCTTTTGAGAAATTCCGACCTTATCTCGTCTTAACTAAAAGCACCGTGTATACCGACCATTCGGCTATCAAGTATCTCTTAGCTAAGCAAGATGCTAAGCCGAGATTGCTTCGTTGGATGCTCCTCCTCCAAGAATTTGATGTCACCGTGCTTGACAAAAAAGGAGCCAAGAATCTAGCGGTCGATCATCTCTCTCGTCTAGAAGATCCTCACAAAGATGTTTTCGAGAACAAGGAAATCACCGAAAAATTTCCTCTCGAGACTCTCGGTGTAGTGAATTCTAAAGACACCTCCCAATGGTTTGCCGACACTGCAAATTACCATGAGGGCAATTTCATAATCAAGGGTATGACGACACAACAAAAGCGAAAATTCTTTCGTGACGTTAAGTTTGGGACGACCCTTATCTCTTCCGGGTTTGTGTGGATCAACTCGTTCGACGTTGTGTTTTTGGTGCCGAAGCTTCTAACATCCTTAGAGCTTGTCACGAGGGACCCACGGGTGGTCACTATGGTGCTAATCTCACGGCTAAGAAAGTGTTTGATGCCGTCTTCTTTTGGCGTTCTATCTATCGTGATGCACACGCACTTGTGAAGTCGTGTGATTTGTGCCAACGTCAAGGAAAATCGTCTCAACGTGATGAAATGCCGCAAAACATAATTCAAGTGTGTGAGATTTTCGACATTTCCCATCGTCTCATGGTAACAAGTATATCCTCGTCGCGGTCGACTACCTTTCTAAGTGGGTGGAAGCTAAGGCTTTACCTACTAATGATGCTCGTGTGGTAGTAAAGTTTTGAAGCAACTATTCTCTCGGTTCGAAACCCCTCGTGCTATTATAAGAGATCGTGGAACCCATTTTTGTAATGACCAATTCGAGAAGGTCTTAAAGAAATATGGAGTTACTCATCGTCTTTCTACGGCTTATCACCCGCAAACGAGTGGGCAAGTCGAGGTTTAGAACCAAGCTTTAAAGAGGATTTTAGAGAGGTCGATTGGAGAAAACCGTGCTTCGTGGTCCGACAAACTCTATGACGCTTTATGGGCCTTTAGGACCGCTTATAAGACACCTATCGGTTGTACTCCTTATAAGTTAGTCTATGGGAAGAATTGTCATTTGCTCATTGAATTGGATCATAAGGCATATTGGGCCCTTAAGCATGCAAACTTTGACCTGAAGACCGCGGGAGATCACCGGAAAATACAATTGAATGAACTGGATGAACTAAGAGACAATGCTTATGAAAATTCATTGATTTTCAAAGGAAATACTAAAAAGTTTCATGATGCAAAGCTTAAAAACCGGGTTTTTAACGTTGGTGATCAAGTGTTACTTTTTAACTCTCGATTAAAGATATTTTCCGAGAAATTGAAATCTCGTTGGTCGGGTCCTTTCACCATTACACAAGTGTTTCCTTATGGGACCATCGAGCTAGCTCAAAATGATGGTCCTAACTTCAAGGTGAATGGACATAGGCTCAAGCACTACTTTGGTGGGGAAATACCTTCATCGGATGACCTCGACCAACTCACCTTCCCCAATGATAATTAGCATCGAGGGGATAGAATCAAGCTCATGACTCGGTAATCAAAAACAAGGTGCCTCGTGAAGGAGATCCCATGCTTATCTTTTTATGCTTTCCAATAAATAATGAGAGGGGATTTGTGCCCTTCCAACTCGTTGTCTCGTGGTTGTTTGTGATTGTTTTATCTAGATCATCATCATCTACGATTGAAGACTCTCGTGTTCGTTTACGTGAGCCTCAATCGTTTGCTTGAAGAAGTTTTTTCACGAATCCATGACATATCCTTTATTGTTCTAACAACTATCTTTTAGCATACTTAATAAACGGCTTTAGATATATTGTTGATCACCCTTTCCATGCTAGATCCTAAGCATTCGATTCTTCATCTCTAGTATGGGGGTGCTCCACCTTTAGACTCGAAACATTGAGTATAATGTTTACTTTTAGTATGGGGGGTGAATAGATACTTGCTTTACTACGCCCTCACATTTTCCAACTTTCAATGTTTTGTTTTGTTTTGTTGCTAATAAGGCTAAAAATGGCCAAATTTCAATTTTTTCTTAGTTTTAATAAGTGTTTTTTAAGACACGAATGTATATTTTCTGATGGGTAGAATAAGAGCTAATTTTTGACTTGATGGGCATTTAGAGCCCTTTACATTCCTTAACCCGCTCAATTCAAGTTTTGCTAGACTTTTATATAGGGAACTTTAAAACGCGAAAGTCTTAGCTCATTCGAGTTAAGAACAAGAACTTTTCGCAAGTTCCTATAACTGATCCTAGAAAGTCACTTATCAAGGGAACTATAAATGCATTCTCTAAACTTGAAAAAGTCCAAGAAAGTGCAAGATCCTATAGGTGGCTTGAAAACCCAAAACTTTGATTTGATATAGTCTTAATGAAAGCTAATCCAAATTTGGCTTAATTTTGACTTGCATGGCTAAGTATTCACGAGTCTCTTTAATTAAAGGTCTTTAAATAGTGAAGAACGAGAGATGATAGAGTTAGACAAGTGGTCATGCTAAACGTAGAACATGAAAATGTTCTTTCAAAAACTCATATGTTTTTAATTGTGGCTTTTTCTCCCATAAGATCAATGCATTAGGAATAAAAATAATTGCAATAAGTAAGGTCGTACGATTTGAAAGGTTACTTAGCTTCTAGCACAAGATCGTTTAAAAGCTTCTCGGGGTTGAATAGAGTTCATATCCAAGGCATAACTTATTGAAGCGGGACGCGAAGATTGGTGAAGATCCAAAAAGGCCCTAACAAGGCATGAGGAGCTCTATTTTGTTGCTAAAGATCCAAGATGATGTGAAGTATCATTATTCCTAAATCAATATGAAGGATCGAGACACACGACGAAAAGCAATTACTCCCCTAAAGATCATGGAGAAAGTCTATCCAAAAAGACCCTTACAAGGTATAAGGATAAATATATCCAAGTCCGAAAAGGAGGTGGATCATTGTATTGGAAACTCACTTTATGTGACGACATTTAAGAATTCCCATTAGTTATCATAGTCACACACATTTAGACTAGACTAGGTTCGTTGTAAAGTTTATGTAGTGTGTGTGTGACTATATATACCCCTCCTTAGCTTCCAAGGAGGGGTGTTGCTTGTGTTCTATTTTTCACTTTCAATTACATTTTTCATTTCTGATGTAGCGGAAAACAAGGATAAATAATTGAATCTGTTGATTCACAAAGAATACCAGAAACAACTCTTTCAACAATCGTTGATTCAAACGAATGCCCGATTATTAGGGTGAAAATTGAACAATAAACCCTAACCTGGATTCAAGTCAATTAACAAAAGAGTACAAGTCTGTGTTTTTTATTCATATCTCAATCATCCTACAATAAACCCAAGTCGTAGTTTTTATAAGAAAACTAAACTTGAGGAAAAAGATAACAATATTATTCTTAGGAAACACAAGATAAGAAAACTAAATAGAAGATACGACAAAATAAAACTAAATAACAAGTTCATTCTTATGCTCCTCCTTCAATTTCTCACACACAACCTCACTTTCTCTCTCAACTTCATCCATGGCTTCCACCATCTATCACCCTACTAGACCACCGGATTAGCTTTTAGCAAATCTACATTTGGCATCAGAGCCTCGGTTCCATCCTTGGATCGTTCTTGTTTTCGATTTAGGTGGTCTAAAAAAAATTTTTTGGTCCGAATCTATATCATTTTTGTCACGGTTTGTTGTGTTTTTTATCATATTCACAAGTTTTTTTGTCACGTCCTATTATTTTTTTGTCCACAGTTTCATTGGTTTCATTAAAACTTCTTTATCATGGTCAAATTGTTGTCTTACTGTCCACATCTGATTTTCAGAAACCCCTTGTCAAAAGTTGTCTTGTTGCTTTTGATAGTCAAAAAGTGGTCAAAAGTGGTAATCTGGTATTCATATCTGGATATCTACTGTTTCTGGTCTAAATTTTTCGTATCTGGTATCATTTTTTCTGGGCTTATTTTGTTGTTTAGGATGATGAAGTTACCCAGGAAAATTGTCAGATTCACATTCCCGGATTTTCAGGAACAAGGACATATTTGGATAAGATTTCAGCTTCCTAGTACATCGCATTAAGTGCGATGGGTTGACTACGATGGTACCATTACGATGGCTCCATTGTGATGGGTACCATCGCGATGGGACATCATGATACGATGGGACATCGTCACGATAGACTGCGATGGACTCCTTTTTTGCTTTGACTGCGATGGGACATCTAAGACTGTGATGGACTCCTTTTTTGCTTTAACTGCGATGAGACATCTAAGACTGCGATGGACTCCTTTTTGCTTTGACTGCGATGGGACATCTTAGACTGCGATGGACTTGTTTTACTTTGACTGCGATGGGTTATAATGTTTGACTGCGATGGTTGAATATTTGAATACGATGCAGTTTCAAAATTCATGACCATGGAGTCTAAGTTTAAGCTTAAATTACAAAACCATCTCAACCGAGTCAACTCGGTAATTACCGAGTTGACTCAGTTAACTCACTGAGTCGAATCAACATCCAACCTTATTTCACCACAACACCATATCTAATACTATGCCCAACGTCACCTACATCCCATCACATCTAGACTCCACTGACTCGAATCGATTAACCTAAAAATCAATCTCAGATTCATCAAACTTTGAAAGATCTTTTAGATCTTGTAAGTTCGAGATAACCCATCATAGATCTAATCATGTATGGTTTCACCCATAGTTTTTTAATATTTGAAATCATGATGTGATTTATAACATGATTGTTATAATCAATTTATTTGATTTCGGTATCAACTCAAAACGAAAACCATCCAACATGCAATTAACTTCCACCTTACCTGAGATCATTAGATGATCTTGAAGCCTCTGTCAACTTCATGTATTATTTATTCGATCATTCGATCATAAGACCATAGAAAGGAATGACTGATTTCGTGGATATGTATGGTTTGGTACGATATGATTAATAGGTTTAATATGAGATTGAGATTGATGATTGATCTTGGCTTGTAAAGAACTGAGATGAGATCGGATTGAATATTTTTATGGTTGCGTTAGGTAAAATGGTGGACGGAGGTTTCGAGGTTGGAGTTTGGTGGGGGACGGATTTCACGAGGTTGGGGATGGGAGATGAAGTTAGGTGAGAGGTGAGAGGCGGATGTATCTATGTGTGGATTAAGTTAAATGTGAGGATGATTAGGGTTGGAGTGGAGTGTTATATCCCATCCTTGATGGACCGGGTGCAAAACATTTCAAATTGGGCCATGACACACATTTGTTTAACATAATTTGGGCCTTAGACTTGTAGTTATTTAAACATTGAAGTTGGGTCGTATGTCTTAAAACACAATATACACGAATTTTCATTTCAAATTAATTATTTTGAATAAAATTTTGTGGATATTATCGGGACAAATGTGACGTGACAAAGTGCCGTGACAAGAATTATTTTGACGAGACAAAGAAAAAATTGGGCGATTTTTTAGTGGCTACAGATTTTGTTTGATCGGGTATTAATTACGTGACGTTGAAGACGGATTTTTTCGAAGGAGTGTATTTATTTTATCCTTCAAAGATAACTTGCTCGTGCTTCATATTAGAATGAAGACTTGTTTATCTGGTTTCCGGGTTCGGGGTGGATGGTTGATGACTCGGATAACTATCACTTAAAGGGGTTACATGTTGTACTCAGTGTCACGCGCTTAGTCGACGTGGATAATTTCAAGAGGTGTTGTGCTTATAGACTTCTTCAGTGATGCATTGAGTACTTAGAGATTTCTCCACCGTTCTTCATTCAACAATAGTGCAAGCTTAAGTCACAAGATTGAAGGATTTTTATTCAGCTTCACGTTTGATGTATCTGGTTCATTCTTTCAGGGGTCACTTCAAATTGCTTTCACATGGGTTGGTAAAGATAGCCATGGAGAGTTTATGAGAAGAGATTTTCGATCAACAACTGATTCTCACAAAATTTATAATTCAGCTTATTTATTATTCTCACGAGATTTCAGGTTCATGTGCGTACAATTTATTTATGGTTCTGGGTTTCGAAACCATCAAGGGGGAAGAAGAAGACACATTGATCGCACAACGAGTACACGTGATGAACTTCATACCTTCTTTTGATTTGAAGACATTCCGGGATGACATTTGTCATAGCCGCAGAGAAAATCAGTGTTTTAACTCGTGGCGTTATCAATCTCTAAACGGTACACTACTGATTCGAGGTTTAATTGTTTGATTGTTGCAATTATTCATCATCATTATCCTATATGCACTCCCGGGACTTAATTGACTCTGGTGCATCTCCGGAAGAAGATATGTGCATTTCCGGGACTTAATTGACTCTGGTGTTACGATATCAACTTCATGAATGGGATAAAGTGTCCACTTCAGTATTTGAGCTTTATAATTAGGATTGATTTACTTTCTTTAACTATGTGGAGGAAGAAGTGTCTTGATTCTTTCTGGTATGAATAACTTGAACTCTCAGGGGGAAGAAAAATTCAGAAGAATTATTCAAGCGTGGGAAGAGAAGTTGTTGATCTACTTGGTGTACCCCTTACTTTCAATCCCTCTTAGCAACGTTATCATGTTATATGATGGGATTTGCTTGTTAGATTATGTTGTGCGCTTAATCATTCTAAGCTTTATTAAAATCTTTTAAGTTGCTTACGAGGATTGTCGATTTAGAGGGAAGCTATTAAAAGCTTCTACATCAAGTTTATGTGGCATGAATTAGGGGGAATCTAATTCAGAAGCTTCTCCTTATCCAAAAGTGTATGGGTTACTTAGCTTGTGCCGTTACAGTATTTCTTCTACAAGTTACTTTAAAGATGAGTCGTTTTGAAGACGAAGGCCTCAGAAGACTTCATCAGCATTGGACGCTTCATGAAAGCTCTTGTTCTTAATCATTTTGTACTTGTTAGGAAGAATATTGTAAGGAATTCTACACGTCGTCCCATGGGGAAAGATTGTTGGAAACTCACTTTATGTGACGACATTTAAGAATTCTCATCAGTTATCATAGTCACACACATTTAGACTAGACTAGGTTCGTTGTAAAGTTTATGTAGTGTGTGTGACTATATATACCCCTCCTTAGCTTCCAAGGAGGGGTGTTGCTTGTGTTCTATTTTTCACTTTCAATTACATTTTTCATTTCTCACACACAACCTCACGTTCTCTCTCAACTTCATCCATGGCTTCCACCATCTATCACCCTACTAGACCACCGGATTAGCTTTTAGCAAATCTACAGTCCAAAATAAAGATTGATGAAAAATGATGAAGTCGTGGTCCAAGTATAAAGAATCTCTCAAAAACGTCAAGTGAAGAAATTCTAAAATATGAAGAGGAGACCATAATTTCAAGAACGTCTTCCCAAGATTTGAAGAATGAAGTACATGCCAAATATCGGTCTGAGAAAGGTCTCAAATCGTGAAACGAGTTTAACCACTCAAGGGTGGCCTAGTGGCAAAAAGATTTGTGGCTATCACTCCAAAGTGTGTGAGGTCTCAAGTTCAATTCCCACTAGGTGCAAACAACCTTGAAGTGGCCACGCCAACCTCCTGAAAAGGGAGGGCTTTACCTGGTTTGAGTCTGTGTGGCGGTGGGCTCAAACCCCGTGGATTAGTAGGCCAATGAGTCGGAAATCACGGTTACCAAAAAAAAAAAAAAAAAGATATGAACTTAAGGAGATACACGAGAAGTCGTTTTAAAAGATTTTGTCCTTCGGCTAACTATCGATTAAATCGTGCTACTTTACTTTCGGACTAATAAATACTCAAATAAGTCAATATGAATCACTTGTGATCCATGACAAATAGTTAAAAAATTCTAGAAACCCATTTCCTTTATAATAACTAGGATTGCGGGGAGAAAAAAGTATTACACAATTTGGACGTATGAGTAGTGTTAGCATTGTGACTTGTACCAACAATGATCTCGTTTTTGCACTTAGCATGGAATGTATGACAATCAAGGATGACGAAATTTACTCTATGGGACATTTACTTGATTCTATTCATTGACCCTAAAAATCACATTCGTGATGAAAATCATACATTATGTCTTTTCACATCTTCGTAGTAGAGTTGCAAGTCTTTTACTTTTCAATAAAGGTTAATAAAACTGAATTTTGGTAATGCTTAGATACTTTATTCTAGCATTGCGTGAGGGCACGGTAATGGTTGAGTATGGGGGAGTGATGAGATGGCTTTTATACATGATCCCATCGTTCTTTTCGATCTTTAAATGCATTAAAATGTCATAAAATACCAAATATATGCTTGTATTTGTTTACTTGTGTGTTTTAGGTATGTATATCGTGAAAAAGACAAAAGATCACAAGAAACAAGGAAAAACGGACACGAGAAACGAAGCCGTACAAAGAACCGGGCCCTAGTTCATGAATTATCCAAGAAAAACCCTTGAAGACTTGAAGATGTACAAGATTGATCCTCAAAATATGAAGAAATGACACTTAAAACCCTTGTATATTCATAATTACAAGTTTGGTTCCTTAAGTTTGTCAAAATTACAAAATGGTCCTTCAACTTTGAAGAATTGGTAAGTTTAGTCCCTCAACAATTCTAAATTGTCAATTATGGTCCCTCATAAAGTCAAAGAACCAATGAAGACCTTTAAAGATCAAGAATGTCCAAGATCAGTCCCTCAAATATTCAAAATTGGCAAAACAAACCCTTGAAGCCCTTTTACCAAAGTTTTGTGGCAAAACTATAAAGTTAGAAACTTATTTAACAAAGGAAATAAGTTTTGTTGGCTAAAAAACGTGTTTTACACACGTAACCAAAACACAAGGACTTATTGTGCCATTTCCCAAAGTTCAAACTGGCACAAACACGCGCCAAACAACATACACCCCCTTATTTCGGATTAAAAGGTTTACTGTTTACCTTTATGAACCCAGAACTTACCCTACTTAAAACAAAGGGTAAATCAAAATTACCTTAACACACGCTTGATTCACACAAGCAGAAACCCATCCCACACACAAAACCCTCAATCCCACTACCCAAGTGACCCCACACTCAACCTCGTCCACCAATGAAAACACAACTTCCTCTCCAAGGAATCTGACGTGGCCAAATCAACAGCTTAGATTCATAGCTTAACCCCAAATCTAAAATGAACGGTTTTGATCAAAATGGACAGCTCAACAACAACAAACACTCAAGGGCATTCCTGGAAATTTATAGCTAGTGTTTCTTTGTATTTTCCATTCTAGAATCGTCTACTAGTGCCTATATAAGGAGACCTCAACTTGTGACAGTCCCTTGTTCCAGATTTTATCTTTAATCTTTGTAATTCCTTTTTATTTAAATAAAAGTTGATTTTCTGAAAATTATGATTTTTCTTTGTGTTTGATAAAAGTTTGGTGTTTGAGAAGATAAAATCTGAGTTCCACTTATCTGTTTTGATGGTTTTTGAGGCAAGGTTTTAAGTAATAAATCTTGTGTTTCAAAAAGATCAAGTTTCATAGTTTGTGTTCATCATTGTGGTTTGTTTATCTTAGCATGTACAAGGAAGCTGGTGCTTGTTTTGCTAGCATCTCAGCTCAAACATTCCAAGGCTTGGATGTGAGTCTTGGAGGTTTGCATCTCTCTCGTTTTTCATTTTTCTGATTTTTATTGAATTTTTGGTGATTTTGCATGTTTTGTTGTGAATTTGTGTTTTGTGGCTTGATTTGAGTTTCTGAGGTTGATTAATAGTTGTTAGGGTGGATTAGATCTTGTTTGATAGGTTAAAACACAACAATCCTTTGGAAGACTGCAAAATCAGATTCCAAAGGGGTGTTTGGGTTAACTGATTCAAAGGGATTTAAGGCTTCGTTTGTTGTGGTACTTGGTTCTATTGTTATATGTTTATCTGGTGCTAAGTGTTGGTTATCTGCAAGTTTGGTAGCTATTAACACCTAGATCCAACAATAGGCTATAAAATCTTGATTACTTGGTAATATTGGCTGAAATTTAGAGGACACCTAGATCTAATCATAGACAAGGGTTAACAAGTGTTAAATCTAAGTTAATACACCAGGGAAGTAGGATTTGAGTGCTGAATTTGGATTTGTGGTCATCTATATCAGAAAAATAGTTTGTGTTCTTGAAAGTCATATCAGTAACCTGTATATGCTTTAATCTACTTGTAATCTTTGATTCAGTGATTGAAATAAGTTTGTTTGTGCTTATTAACAGTTATTATAGCTTGTATATGCATTTGGTTCATTCTGGTTTGCTTATTCATGCTAAAATTGCTTAAGAGTTCATAACTGCTTATTTGCTAAGTCTGTATCATATCTGGGCATTGTTGGCTTATTCTGTGCTTATTGGCTTATTGGAAGTGTGATATTTTGCTTGATTGTGACTCCTTACAACTCACTGGTTGTAAGGGTGCCTTTGTTATCCATCAAATCATAGTAAATCTCTCACAAATCTCAAGTCAAAAAGTCAAAGCAGTGGGAACCAGTTCCTACTGAAAGTTCCCCCTGCTAGTGTAATTTGGTGTTCATCTTATCAATAAGCTATTCCAGCTTATTCAAACGTGCAACAACTTTAAGTTTGTAATAGGTGCTCCTTATTTGACCCATTTGTTCATACTGGACGTTTGGAGGGTTGACTTTAAGCTTTGACTAGAAAACCAACTCATTTGACTTTTTCATAAGTGCTTATTGGCTTATCCAGCTTATTTGGCTTTGCTTATTGAACTTTTATTGATTAATTTGGCTTAATTAAGTTGTTTAGAGTCTTTTGCAAGTTGAATCAAGTCCTGAGGTGGTCTAGAACTCCAAGTCGACTATTTTGTCCTTTTGTGAATTTTTTCTTTGCTTATTTCTGGCTTATTGAGTGTGCTTTTTCAAAATTTCTTTTCACAGATCTCTTAGGCATCTCAAAAGAAGGTTGTGTGTTTAAACAGAGCTTATGGCATTGGCTTATTGCTTAATGGGCTTATTGGCCCAATAAGAATAAGTTGTTGACTATTTAAGTTGTGATAAGCTCAAAATCAGCTTTTGGGCCTTTAGACTTTTGTGCTTAGAATTACATTTTGAGTCAGATAGGGCTTTTTCAGGTCATTTGGGCCTAGTATGACTTTTTGGGCCCAAAAACCCATTAAGGTTGACTGTTTTTGGTTTTAGCCCATTAGGGGTATTTTGGTAATTTCACTTTCATTTTCTGATTATTTAGGTTAAAATAAACTCGTTTGCAAGTTTTTAGAATTTTTTATAATTTTTGGATTTTTAATATTATTTTAATATTATTTTATTATTAAATTTCAATTTTCACATTTTTGCACTTTTTATATTTTTCTTAGGTCTAATACATTAAAATAGGATTTTTGCAACTCTTAGATGAATTTTATCATCATTAGATTAATTTTTATAATTATTTTGAGTTTTAATAGTTTTTAAATCATTTTAAATAGTTTTTCTTAGTTTAAAAATTTATAAAAATAGTTTTTAATCTTTTTAGGTCATTTTAGAGGTTTGCCAATTTAAAAATATTTATTTGGGCTTTTTGATAATTAATTTGATTTTTAGGGCTTTAATTAGCATTTAAAATTTAATATTTAATTAATTAAAAGGTTTGAAAAAGTTTTGATCATTGGTAAACTCTTAGTTTATTTAATTTAATTTTTGGTAATTTTTTGGGAATTTTTAGAATTAATTTTTATTTTAGCTCTTTTTACCGGTTTACGTTTAGTCGTCGTAGTAATTAATTTCACGTCTTCGTCATTCTATTTTCTCATCCCCTTCTCTTAAATATTAATCTCAAATCTTGTCACATTTTAGTCACACACATATACCTCCTTGGGAAACGAACTTCATTGGGTTATTAGTGTTTGATTTTCCTAAATCATCACTTTATACTTACCGCTTTTACGCCTTTTTCCTAAAAGGTCGTATTTTACCACAATCAAACCCCGTGGTTGAACAAGCATAATTCGGATGTGCTCCACCACATGATACACAAAAATTCTCAACCATATTAATCGTTCCATGAGGATTCTTCCTAAGCTCATTCAACAATTTAGCAAATCCATTATCAATCTTAGAGTCCAATCTAGCAATCTCGGTATTAGACGAATTCACATTGGAAACAACCGGTGTGTTTCGTGAATATTTCACTCTAGACTTATTCTCAATTATACCCCACGCGTCTCTCGGAGTTTTTCTTAAAAGATTACCACCCGCGACGGCATTTAAAGAATCTTGTTCAACCATATTAAGTCCATTATAAAAAGTATTGATTTTGTGCAATTCTGAGAAACCGTGGTGTGGACATTGTCTTAACAAATCTTTAAACCTTTCTCAAGAAACTCCAAACAATTCATGCACTTTTTGTTCAAATCTAGTGATCTCGTTCTTAAAGTGTGTTGTTTTAGATGGTGAAAAGAAGTAATTCATGAACTTAGACACTAAATCATCCCATGTCAAAATTGAACCCGGTGGTTCTTTCTCATACCAAATCTTAGCGTTACCCTCGAGCGAGTACGGAAAAAGCATGAGCTTAATCGCGTCATTCGGCATATCCCTAAACTTGAGAGTCGAGGTAATACGATGAAAATTCCGAATGTGAGAGTGCGGGCTATCGGTCTTATTGCCACGAAATTGGTCGGCACGAATGAGCGATAAAAGACCCGACTTAATCTCATAATGATCCGCCAAAATAGTCGGCATAACGATTGCTTCCCCATACCCTTTGGTGGGTGCACGGAGAAATTCCTCCATTGTTCAGTTATCGACCATCTCTACAACAATAGGTGGAAGCTCGGGTTCCACTATTCGTTGTTGACGATTTCTATTTCTACGAGGAATATTTTCAAGCCTATTGTAATCAATCGAAAGTCGAGAAGATCGTAATTGCATAAACCAAAGTGACGAGAATTTTAGAGGATTGAAGAAAAGAAATTAGACAAGAAGAATATTATTTTTGGTATTTTTTATTTGGTATTGCTCAATCAAAAAGATTGATAAAAACAAGAAATAAGGATAATTACTACGGAAGTAATATACCCTCGATCGACTTTGAAACGATAGGTGAAAACCTAAACGTCTCGAGGTTCAATAAGTAAACTACAAAAATAAGGTATAATACTACTTGAGTTGGCAAACCAATAATCGGTCGTCCCTCTCAATATACGCACAAGCAAGCGGGGAAACGAGGTGGCACAAAGCACTTAAAAACCTTTTTCCTTAGACGTCCTTTTATAGCTCGTCACCTTATACCCACCTTATAGTTTGTATAAATCGAGTTCAAACTTTTTATTAGTATTTATCTGTTTTGCCTTTTTTTTCATTTTGGATTCGAATACAATAGCTAGGTGATGAAATCCCAACTAAGGTCTTATTTGGAAGTAGGTAAATTTATTGTTCTACGTAATATAATATATTAATAACAAAAAACACGAAAAACGATACATAATATAATAATAGAAAAATAACAAAACTTTCCGAGGACGGAAAGGGTCTTCAAATCAACGATCAACAAATCTCCACGAAACGAATCGTACACAAGATCCCCGGCAGCGGCGCCAAAATTTTTGATGTGTCGTCGAATGTATATTAATTAGATACGTTATAGGGTAAAATAGAAAATTACCTTTAGGAAAAAGTAATAGACTAAAATTTACCAAAGACGGATTTAATTAAACACGTTGATGATCCAAGTTCGTTGTACACGAAGATCAAGTGAATTTGAGACGTTTTTGTTTCGATTAGGATAATTGATTTGAATGGTTTTTCGGTTTTTAAACTAAAATTACTCCTACAAATTAAAATCCTAAAGTGCATGAATCGTTTCCTATTTAATCTAAAAACAATTGTTTAAAATTAAAACTTTTATACTTATTAGAAATTAAACTATTTAAAAATCTATTTAAAACTAATTTAAAACGTAACTATTTAATTAAGACGAATTTTACACTATTTCAAATAAAATTATTTAAACAAATTTAAAAACTATTTTAAATCTAAAAATTAATTAAGATCATTTAAAATTAACTTTTACTTTTTTTTACTAAACAAAATCTATTTTAAAAACTAATTTATTAACTTAATTAAAATATAAATATTTTAAAAACTTATTTTTATAACTAATTAAATTTCTAAAATTAATAAAACACTTTTTTTTTAACTTTATAAAAGTAAACTTAATAAAACTAATACTAAAAATGAAAAACTTGTATTTAAATGAAATAAAAAGCTAACAGCCTAATTAGTTAACTATATTAATTTCTCAAACTGTAATTAAACACAAAAGAGAGGCTAGAACAGATGGTAACGCATTTGGCCTTAACCTTTGAGGTCAAGGGTTCAAATCCCATGGTGGACTTATTTTTTGACAATTATTTTTGGACATGAAAATTAAATCCAAAGTCACAGGAGTGACTGTTAATGTGAGATATATTGGACTCATGAAGTTATATCAGTATGTTACATCAATTCCCACAAAGTGGATGTGAAACTGATGAAAATATAACAGACAACAGAATCTCTAGTGTAAATAAAATGTATCAGCAAGATCAGATATCAAAATATAAGCAAAGTGTAGGCAAATCAGATCAGATAAAAACATAATACACAAATTCTTTATGACAATCATGATACAGTTCAATAAACATACAGAAATTTCAGAACTAACAATTTCAAGCAGACAATCAGACTGCTGTGATTAAAATATCAGATCCAAAAAGTGTGAACAATTACCAAATCTCATTAAACAGATTACTCTAATCAGTCTAAACGTTATCCTAATTACTAAAATCAACTCAAAACATATGTCTTAAGATAAAAACTTGTAGGTTAAACTGTGAAGCAGATTTACACCAAAAATCAGATTGAAATCAGCAAAATATTAGCAAACTGAAACTCACGTATACAGGTTAATCCAAACCCCTATTAAGCCAATTTTCTCCAAACTTACAAAATCAGATTAGAAAAAACCTTTTTAGTGAAACAGATTAATCAAAGTACTCATTTAAATCCAAACAGTAACAATAACTAAACATAAATCAAATAGACAAATTACAACAAATAAACTTATTAATCTAAATCAAGATAACACAAACTTTAAACTAAATCACATAATTATTTAAAGCAGTTAATCTAAAAAAACATGAATATTAAAAGAGTTGAACCTTTTGAAGACAACCGTTGGGTAGAAGCGCAGCGCTGAGCTGGCTTGGATTAATCACTACTTCAATCACGAACTCCACGAACAACATCAACACCACGAACCAATAGCTTCTTTTTAAACCAATTTATCAGTGGGATAAACCGATTATATCCCAAATCTTACTCAAATATTTCACTCAAGCTATTGATTAAGCTTGAATGAAAATATCACAGTTATAAAAATAGCTACTAATAGATTTTAATTGTATTAATTTAAACAACTTAAAACAAAAGCAGGAAATAAAGATTTTGAGACTAAATTCAACTTTTATTCTACTGAATCAAATTTACAATACTTGAAAAAGAGATTTACAATTTAATCTAAAAACTATCATTATAACTATAAAATAAAAGAAGGGATAAAAATTAAAATAAACTAAGGGGGTTTTTATACTTGAACCCGAGAAGGTGGGGGTTGTGGTTGTTGGTGATGAGGACTCGTATCCAACCCTTGATTCGGCATCTTTTCTTCTCTTTCTTCCTAAAGCTTGATCTAAGGGTAAATCATTCACAAGCACAGGGATTGCCAACGTGGCAATCCGTTGTGCTTCTTGTGCTAGGTGTAGGCTGATGTGGCTTCTTCTTATAGGCTGAGTGAAAAGATTGAGGTGTTTCACCCAATCAAATGCAAGGAATAGGGCCACGTCACTTGCTTCTGTCCATCTTCCATCTTAGAAAAAGTAGGGATTTAATTAAGACGCGTGTATGTACACGCGCCTTATTTAGGCAAAAGCCCTAATTTTTGGTTTTATGGATTAGGGTTTGGTAAATAGTATTTTTATAGGTTTACTTTGGGGAGAGGGTGAAAATGGTGAGAGAGATGAAAGCTTTGGAAGTATCGAAAGAAAGTGGGTGAGAGATAATAAACGTGTGTGGGTGATATGTGGGTAACGGTTTGTGAATAAATAAGTGAAAACATAACTTTTCATTTTTTATAGATGGTTTCATATTAACTAGACCTAAAAGGCCTTATGAAAGCTCAAATCACTCCCATCGTTTGTTTCATCTTGTAAATGGGCTTGGGACATAATAACTTCATCCGTCTCTTTTCCAAAGCAAATGGGCCTTTGATGGGCTTTTGTTTACAAAGTGGATAATTGTTCCATTATTGGGCTTTTGAGCCCATTAACCAAATGTGGGACCCGCAAAGCCCAAATATCCTCATTTAATATTAAATCCACTAAAACGAACTCGATTTTGGCATTTTTGATCTTTTCTTCAAACTCGTACCGATTTTGCCAGTTTTTGCGAACTTCGGTACCTACACACATTAAACAACAAACAAGCAAATACAAGGCAATATTGATACATTTTATGCATTTATTCATTGTTTATTGGTATAATTGATATGAGTAAAATCACTCATATCAAACTCCCCCTTGCTAAGCAATTGTCGTGTCCTCACGCAATGATAAAATAAAACACTAACTACACTTTTATTCAACTTTTGACATTTTATTTTGCAAAGACATAATGTAATGCTCTCATTATTTAAAAAATAACTTTTAGGGTCATAAAACTCAAATAGATTCATCGTCCTCGACTTTTCACTTTTCCATGCCAAGTTTAAAAACAAGATCATTGTCAATCATAAGCCCCAAAATTAAAACAACTCATACAAGTAATTTGTGTTAAACTCAATCTCCTTTTATTCCTAATTGTATCTATAGATTTTATTGTCATTCACCCAAAGGCTCATTTGACTTATTTGATATTTATTAATCCAAAAATGAAGGCAAAAACGGTGTAAACTCAACACTCAAAACCTAACCTCGACTTCAAAAACTGTTGTCACTAAAGAAAGCCCACATCAAGGATAACTTAACACGATTTGAGGGATAAATCCCCAGATCCGAAATTTGGCTAATAGGACTACTTAAAAGCAACAATAAAACCTCCAAATTCAATTATGACCTTATTAATGGAGTTAGAAACAATTACATCATATCACCTTGTGGCTCTTTAAGATGTAATTGTGCTCCTTATTTAAAATCCACACCCGAAGGCTCTTTGGACAAAAATAAGGGAATTGACATTCATCATCCCACCTTATGGCTCATGATGATGAAGAAATTTTTATTAAACACGTCCCCTTGCCATACACCCTAAGGCTCTAATGACAAGGTTAGTGCTACATGACTCTCACCCGAAGGCTCATAGAGAACATGTTTTTATTTATTCTTCTTTATTCTTATGATATTTATAGTAAGTCAAATTTCCGCAATCCCATGATCAAAAGTCATGACGCTGACACCCTTAATGTGTTCTCACTTTAATTACAAGGGAAGAAAAAGAAGGAGTTACGAGTTAAGATATTAAGCCTAAACCGCTAAAAACTTCATTTATTAAGCAATTATTATTCAAGCGTGAAAAATAAATACGAGGAGATTAAATCAAACACAAAAATACTTACACAAAGAAGAATTAATCTTAGAAACTTATGATTAAACTATATCATCTCTTGTTCTCCATATTGTAAAATTTCAAATATTTGAAATCAATGGATGTGTGACAAAAATCTAAAACGGAAGAACATGTGCTTGTGAATTTTCTCCGTTGACTAGGTTACCTGGTCCAAGGTTTTATAATGGTGAAAAGTTCAAAACGTTCAAATTCACAACCAAATGATATCCTTAATCCCGTAAATCAAACAAACTTTTCTGTAACAAATGTTATGTTTTTTTGATGTCGTTGTTCAATCAACTTTATGGATCCTTTTGCGATTTCGTAACGAGTTAACGTTTAACTTAAAACGTCTGAATCGAATGCTCATTCTAACTGAATCAAACGATTTACTTATACATAGGTTTCAAATAGATGAAAGAAAGCCTCGATTAAATTGGATAGAATGATATTGTAATCTTTATAATGCTTTGTTAAGCACATAGATTCTTGCTAGTTTTTTTTACTCCCTACGTCTCATACTTATAATTCATCGACAAAAAAATTCAGTTTAATAAAAATATCATTTTTTCTGCTTTCTCTCTCTTATTTTTTAAACAAAGGCAATTTTATTTTTAACTAATTAATTTACAATATTTTTTTATTGTTTGTAATAATACTTTTAAGTGAAGGTGATATGATAAATTTAATCTTATCTATTTTTTGACATGAACTATTAATTTGAGACATCCAAAAATAATAATATAAACTATAATTTTAGGACAAAAGAAGTAATAATTATCATTTAAAAAAATTTAAAAAGTTAAACCATTATGAAAGCAAGTTAATGGATACAAAATAGTAACCGAGTTAAAGCTAGAGAGTTCAACAAAAGCAAACTAATTTAGTTAAGTATGGAATTGGCTTATAGCTCTTTACACACAAAGGGTTAGGTTGATAAGACGAAATGAAATATCAAATGAATTGAATAAACGACGTAATAGAATAAATAGTGTAATGTAATGATTTAGTGCAGTTATTAATCATGTTTGGTTTGTATGATAAGATGTATTAGAATTATTATAAAAAGACTAAAATACCCATGCATGATATGGTTAATCAATGATTGAAGTTTTATGTAATTTTGATTCCATTACAAGATGAAATGAAAAAAAGGTACCCCTAAGGAATGATTTTGATGTAATGAGCCATTACTTGTAATAAATCATTACATTCTATAAATGTAAACGAACAACATATGTTCATTATATAGTAATTGTCTTTTCTATTTCTATGTTGATTACGACATACCAAACTCTATGAAAGGGTTGTCTTTATTAAATGATAAAACCCGTGAGGTGTATGTGTTTATTGATAGAGTATTTATAGGACAATACATAAAACCCTAATAGACCAATAACCCACAAAGCGGGCTTGGACTTAACTATATCTTTCAATACCCTCCCGCAGTTCAAGCGATAAAATCACGAAAACTCGAACTGGAGATCAACATAAACCATAAAACATTAAAAAGGAAAAACATAAACATTAAAAATAAAATATTAAACATAACTCTATCACTTCTTGTGACTTGTTTTGTTGAGATCTCCCACTAGATGATAGAAATGTTTAAGGCTTATGATGGTCGGCTAGGATTTGAAGATCGAGAGGTTTTGAGAAGCAGCTCATGACAGCCGACAAGTAGGTTTGGATATATTTTGATTATAGTAGAGAATAAGTTTTATAAGCGGCTCATGACGGTTGATAATAGGATGATGGAGATAGATAATTTCTTAAAGAGGATAAAAGCGGCTCATGACGGACGACATTTAGGATGATAGAAATGAAGATTTTTGACGGGTGGTATAGAAGTGGCGGCTTGATGACCTACTAGGTCACAAGATCTTATCTGCTCATGATACCATAATGAATGATAAAACCCGTGAGGTGTATGTGTTTATTGATAGAGTATTTATAGAACAATACATAAAACCCTAATAAAACAATAACCTACGATTCTCTATTATAGCTTTTAGATTCTAGGTGGGCATGGTAGTAAATTTACTAGTGAGACACAAGATGGCATTATGTGCACATGTTTATGTGTGTTTGGGCTAACCACTGACACTTTATGTTCACAAGTAGGTTGCACAACAAATCAATGGAGAAACCAAAAACAAGATTACATAAATACTTATTCATGTAAACTTCCCATAACTCCACATAGCATACATTGTATTTTCATATAATGAACAAAAATATTCGAGCTTAATAAAATTCAAGGTGACAAACTATATTGTTATTTTATGAAGCATGCTTAGGTTTACAGTTTTCGCAAGTTTGATGTTAATTATATTTGAAGTGAAAAGCTTCACTTCTTATGTAATCAAATCGAAAGAATAAGCCACGCCGCAACGCGCGGGCTATCATGCTCGTTAGAGTCAAAACAATATTTATTATGATTTTACCAATTAACTATAAACTTTTCTTTGATTTATCTATATAACTCGAAAGGACTTTAGACCTTTTGCTCCGTTATTGTGTGCAGGGTGTCAACATTTCCGATCCGACTCAAACTCGATCTGATCCGAGCATATTCGGGTCGGGTTACTAGGATTGAAATTTTAATTCAAGTTAGTTGGATCAACTCGACTAATCCGAATTCGAAATCGGGTAAAATATTTATGTCTAATTCGGGTTCGTGTCAAATCGATTGACCCGAATAAGAGTTTTTTTAATTTAAATTAAACCTAAATTCTATTAAAAAAATTTAAAAAGTTATTTTTTAATATTTTACCCATACTCGGGTCGACCCGAACCGAATAAACTCGACTCGAGTATACCAGACCTGAATAGACCCGAGCCCGACTAACTCGAGTTCAATTCGAATCAGGTTCGGGTAAATTATTTGTACCTTTAACCCGAATTCAACTCGACCCAAATAATCCGAACTTGACCAACCCGACCCGATTCTCACCCCTAATTTTGTGTAAAAGGGTAATTAAGTGCACTGTTTGAGTTAATGTGGGTTGATAAACTTTATTTGGATACGACAAAGCCTTTCATATTTATTTTAATCTAATGGATAAAATTAAAATAAGATTTATCTTCACCATCTTTTTACAAAATTAATATCTCTTAAACCGTTAATCGTTATAGGAAAAAATACACTGTTACGAAAAGCATTTAATTATCTTTTTATAGATACGCTATACGATAAATTTTTGACAAAAAAAATCTCTTCATTTTTTTCAGTGTTTTTTCATAATTATCAAAAATTATCATATATGATACTAATATCATATATAATGTAATACCAGTATCATATATGATATAACTTATCATATCTGATATAAACCAATATCATATATGATTTAATAATAATTTACCATTTAACACTAATATCATAATAATTAAAAAATTTAGACACCCACTGCACTGAATTCCATAGGGGCCTGCCGGAGCACTTCCTCTGCCTAGTAGGGATCAGCCGCTACTATTATGGGAGGGAGGATAGATATCCATGCTTTCTGACCGAGCGTAGACAGGGTAGGTCTTCTATACTGTAGATGCGAACATGTCCTATAGTACTTGTGAAATTACTAACCCGTATGTATGCAAATTTCCACAGAGATGAAGTTGTTCGGCTTATTACGCCAAGGCGATCCAAGCAAAGTTCTGTTGGAAATTCACTTTATGTGACGACATTTAAGAATTCTCATTAGTTATCATAGTCACACACGCTTAGACTAGACTAGGAACGTTGTATAGTTTAAGTAGCGTGTGTGACTATATATACCCCTCCTAGGCTTCCAAGGAGGGGTGTTGATTGTGTTTCTATTTGTTTTCATTTTGCAATACACTTTTTCTTAACCTTTTCACACACAACCTCTCTTCTCTCTCTCTCAACAATGGCTTCCACCATTTACCACCATGTTAGACCACCGGATCATATAAAGCAAATCTACAATTGGTATCAGAGCCTCGGTTCCATCCTTGGATCATGTTTTTGTTTCGATTTGGTGGTCTAAAAATTTTTTGTTGGGTCTCGTTCTATAATTTTTTTTGGTCCGAATCTATCATTTTTGTCACTAGTCTGTTAACTTGTTGTCACTCTTGTATGTCATCAGTCAAAGTTGGTTTCTTTTTGTTTCCCTGGTTTCATCAAAACAGATTCATCTTTTTAAGTCCCTGGTTTCATTTTTTTACCTGGTTTTATATCTTGTCATATCTGGTTTTAGTGGTCCCCAACTGGTAACAAATCATGGTCATATCTGTTGGTATTCACATCCCTCTGGTCCAATAGTCACATTTTTAGATCTGTCCTGGTTATGGGTTCTTTTGTTTGCATTTTTTAAGATGAAGATAAGTTTTACCCAGAAAAACACAGATCCTGAAAATTAGGAAAAAGTACCGTTGGATAAGTTTCTCTGCTGGTCATCTTTACGATGGCAACATCGCATTGAGTGCGATGGGTTGACTGCGATGGCTCGCCTACGATGACTCGCCTGTGATGACTCGCCTGCGATGACTCGCCTGCGATGTCTCGCTACGATGGGTAGCATCTTGTTACGATGGGGGTACTAGACTGCGATGGACATATTTTCTTTTGACTGCGATGGTTAAAAAGTTTAGACTGCGATGGTTAAAAAGTTAAGACTGCGATGGGACTCATGTTATGATGGCAATCTTTTTTGACTTCGATGGGTTTAAAAAGATAGGCTGCGATGGAAATCTTTTGACTGCGATGGGTTCACTTTTTAAGACTGCGATGGGTTAAATCTTATACTGCGATGGCAACGTCTTTTTGACTCCGATGCAGTTTAAAACGTGACCATGTAGTTTAAATTTACACTTGACCGAAACCAACACATCCGACTCAACTCGGTAATTACCGAGTTGACTCAGTTTACTCACTGAGTCCAACATAACACATCCAACCTTATATCACCACAACTCCATCCATCTAATCCTAATTCCCTTCGTCACTTAATCCCCATCTAGACTCAAACAAACAGAAAAGTAAATGATCTCAGATTCATCTTTTCGTGTAAACATGCATGTTGAGATCTTTTAAGATCTATTCACGAAAATCAAACATCATCACAGATCCTTGTTTAGCTTTTAACCAATGTTAATATACGAAATTAAAATAAGATTTATAACAAAACTTGTTATAATCATTATTCTGTTTCGCTTCTATAAACAAAAACCAACATGGAATGCTAATCTAGACCTACCTGAGATCAATTCGAATTGATCTTGAAGTCGTGTCTCTCTCGTTAAAAATCACAGAAATCGAATGATTTGTGTTCGAAATGATTTGATGTTATTTGTTTGTTGAGATTAGATAGATTAAGATGAGATGGATTAATTGTTTGATGAAGTTTGAAGATGAGATTTCGTGTAGGAGGCGATGGAAATTATGTGGTGTCTGGGTGGGTGATGAGATGAGTATTTGGGGGCGGATGTATCTAGGTAATGAGATTAAGATAATAAGAGTGATATTAGGGTTATTCATTTATATCCCTTTTGTTATCTCTTGGACCGGGTATTGCAATGATCAATGGGCCATGAAACAATGCTATGAAGTTGGGCCGTATGATACATAAATTTTCATTTCAAAATTTTATTTTGAATAAAATTTTGTGTATTATGATATTCTTTGGATATTATCGGGACAAAAGTGATGTGACAAAGTGATCAATGTGACGCGACAAAAAGACGAGACAACGTGACAAGAAATTTATTTGACGAGACCAAGAGAAAATTTGGCGATTTTTAGTGACTACAGATTTCGTTTGATCGGGTATTAATTACGTGACGTTGAAGACGGATTTTTTGAAGGCGTGTATTTATTTAATCTTCAACGATAACTTGCTCGTGCCTAATCTTAGAATGAAGACTTGTTTATCTGGTTTCCGGGTTCGGGGTGGATGGTTGATGACTCGGATAACTATCACTTAAAGGGGTTACACTGTTGTACTCAGTGTCACGCGCTTAGTCGACGTGGATAATTTCAAGAGGTGTTGTGCTTATAGACTTCTTCAGTGATGCATTGAGTACTTAGAGATTTCTCCACCGTTCTTCATTCAACAATTTTGCAAGCTTAAGTCACAAGATCGAAGGATTTTTATTCAGCTTCATGTTTGATGTATCTGGTTCATTCAATCAGTGGTCACTTCAAATTGCTTTCACGTGGGTTGGTAAAGATGGCCATGGAGAGTTTATGAGAAGATATTTTCGATCAACGGCTGATTCTCACAAAATATATATAATTCAGCTTATTTATTATTCTCGCGAGATTTCAGGTACATGTGCATACGATTTATTGATGGTTCCGAGTTTCGAAACCATCAAGGGGGAAAAAGAAGACACATTGAACGCACAACGAGTACACGTGATGAACTTAATACCTTCTTTTGATTTAAAGACATTCCGGGATGACATTTGTCATAGCCGCAGAGAAAATCAGTGTTATAACTCGTGGCGTTATCAATCTCTAAACGGTACACTACTGATTCGATGTTTAATTGTTTGGTTGTTGCAATTATTCATCATCATTATCCTATCTGCATTCCCGGGACTTAACTGACTCTGGTGCATCTCCGGAAGAAGATATGTGCATTTCTGGGACTTAATTGACTCTGGTGTTACGATGTCAACTTCATGAATGGGATAAAGTGTCTACTTCAGTATTTGAGCTTCATACTTGGGATTGATTTACTTTCTTCAACTATGTGGGGGAAGAAATGTCTTGATTCTTTCTAGTATGCATAACTTGAACTCTCAGGGGGAAGAAAAATTCAGAAGAATTATTTCAAGCGTGAGAAGAGAAGTTGTTGATATACTTGGTGTGCCCCAAGCTTTCAATCCCTCTTAGCAACGTTATCATGTTATATGATGGGATTTGCTTGTTAGATTCCGATGTGCGCTTAATTATTCTAAGCTTTATTGAAAGCTTTGAAGTTGCTTACGAGGATTGTCGTTTTAGGGGGAAGCTATTTAAAAGCTTCTACATCAAGTTTATGTGGCATGAATTAGGGGGAAGTTAATTCAGAAGCTTCTCCTTAACTAGAAGTGTATGGGTTACTTAGCTCGTGTCGTTACAGTATTTCTTCTACAAGTTACTTTAATGATGAGTCGTTTTGAAGACGAAGGCCTCAGAAGACTTCATCAGCACTGGACGCTTCATGAAAGCTCTTGTTCTTAATCATTATGTACTTGTTAGGAAGAATATTGTAAGGAATTCTACACGTCGTTCCATGGGAGAAGATTGTTGGAAGTTCACTTTATGTGACGACATTTAAGAATTCCCATTAGTTATCATAGTCACACACGCTTAGACTAGACTAGGAACGTTGTATAGTTTAAGTAGCGTGTGTGACTATATATACCCCTCCTAGGCTTCCAAGGAGGGGTGTTGCTTGTGTTTCTTTCTTATTTTAATACATTTTCTATTTTCACACACTCAACCTTTCTCTCTCAACTCAACAATGGCTTCCACCATCTTCTACCACCATGTTAGACCACCGGATCTATAATAGCAAATCTACAAGTTCCATAAGGATCTCGACCATTGAAAGAAGGTGAACCCCCCTTACTAGAGGCCACCATCAACATGACCATCCCACTGGAAGAAACAACTAAGCAGCGGTCGGATGAGGAAGAGCCCGTGATTCAGAAGTCTCCCCTAGATTTCCATATTGAAGACGGTGAGGAGCTGCTGTTGGACAATGCCGTACCGCACCAAGATGAAGAAGAACAACTCACCGATCCATCTATCAATCGCATCGGTGAAGAAGAAACAATACAAGATTCTGGATCCCCCCAGCCACCAAAGCCCAAATCTAGAAAGCGTAATTCCACCAGGAAGGTAGCGAAAAACATGGAGGCTGAGGAAGGGGCACACAATGCTCCCCCAAAGAAACTAAGGCAGGACCACCCGCAGTTCCAAGAGGGAAGTAGTACCTCTACGGCCCAAGGCAACCCCTCGTCGCATGTTGATGATCAAGTCTAGAAGGCAACCCCTGTGAATGTCGTGGCTCCTACTACCACGGAACCCATAATTGGCACTACGTAAGTACCAACAATACTCCATAAGATATAATCCACGAACAAAAACTAATAAGTGTGTTTTAATAACAGGGCGTACCCGTCGATAGTAGCACAGGAGAAGGAGGTGGAAAGGGAACCCTCACACGTGATATCACTGAGACCTCCATCCCCTCCTTTAACTCATGAAGAGGAGCCACGTTCTGAGGGACCTGACACCAATCTTCGTCCAGCCTAGAACTTGTCCAGCTTAACAAGATTAGAGGCGGAGTCTGAGTGCATAGAATTTATGGATCACATAACTCCTCCAGCGCTGGCACAAGACTTGGATGAACTCGAGCACGAGACGCTGCTGGAGCAGTATGATGTAGCCATATCGCACCAGGCGACAGTCGGAGTGGCCCTACGGCGCCGTCAGGAAGGAGCCTTGGCTAACGTGATCCGTGCTGAGAGGAAGATTGCTCGCAGAGAGGAACTAGTGGAAAAGATGAGAAGACTATAACGTCCTTGCAGGCAGCTTTGGTTGTAGCGGAATCCACAGTCAAGGAACAAGCCAACCACGCCAATGCACGCGAGGAACGCATTGCTGAGCTGGAGGCCCTCCTAGCTGCATCCAATGAGAAGGTACGCGCTTCTATTGATACTCATTTGTTCACATAAGACCCACATTGTCTTGTAGTAATTCAAATTATTTATTTATGGGTATCCGCAGCCGAAGCCGCCACTAAAGCCGTAACAGTACAAGCCTTCACCATTGCTCAAGAACGCGATACGCTCAAGGACGAACTCACCCATGCGCAGACTATCATGGAAGAGAGAGCTGCGGTAGCGGAGGGAGAACTGAGTAGGATAGCAACGGACTGCGCTGAAGTGTTGTGCCCTCCCTTGCTCACGGCCATAGCCGGGCGTAAATGGATGGTGGGCCATGGGATGCGCCTTGCCGTAACCCAGGTAACGGAGGCTCCTTACTTGTTGCAGGCTTTTGCGGATGTTGTATCGGACAACATTGACCGTGGTAGGCACGAGGGTTTGATCAAAGCTGTGGAGCTGATAAGCAAGAATGAAGACATTACTCAACACGCCTACCATAATCCTCTAGCTGAAGATAAGATGACCGCCTCTATGGCCGCCCTTGGGGAAATCCAACACCCATTCCTAGACGATCTTGAGTCGCTGAAGGATGCTCCCAACGAGACAGTCATGGCTAAGCTCACAACCAACCCCATCCAACTGACCCTGCCAACATATGACTCAACCTCGAAAGTGATAGAGGGTGAGAAAATCTTAACTGAGGCATTGGATGCCAACATGACTAGGGTTAAGGATGGTAAAAATGCTCGCGGCGAGGTCCTCTGTGTCTTGATTGCCGAAGGAAAGAGGGAAATAGGAGAGTTCCTACCACCTCTGTAACTTATATTTGCAAACATTTGTACCTTATTCGTCCGTGTATGTACACGGCTAGAACTGACAATATTGTTATAACTCGTTATATTTATGTAAGTCCGTGATGACCACGGCTATTTTTGTGTTTTGAATTTGAAACTTGTTTATTTTCTTTAGATATCATATATCTACTTTGCATGACATGTTACGTCTTACCCAGAATAAAATCAAGTCTATATTTTACTAGACGTGCGGCGTGCGTCTTTACCATGCAAAGCACTATGTAAGTGCGGCATATGGGAACTTATTACAACGTCTTGTAAATAAGATGTCTAGTAAGGATACATGATCCGTGTCACTGGGGTTGCATCCCTCTTATGTGACAAGTTAAATTATTAGGTTCACTTAATCCTCTTACTCCGCCTGGGGACGAATAGTACATGTACGGTTTTGAATGAATGCATATGAATAAGAGATAGCATACTAAATCTATAAGACAATATTTTGCACAAGGAATCTGAAAAATTATGACAATAATTTGCACAAGAACGAGCCGTGGAGCTAGCTAGGCACCACGACATTTTATTAGAACATTTACGATTTTTGTTTTTTTTAACAAGAATGAAAAATCCTAAAAAACAAATAGATCCTAGAAAGCAATAAAACATAAGAGAATACATGGATCTTCATTGAAGCCAACTGTGTAGCGAAGTGTCCATGCGGAAGCCGTAGCCTTTCAAAGGTAGCATTTTTTAAGGTTGCAGATATTCCATGTGTGTTCCAGGTCACGGCCATCCATGTCATGCAACTTGTATGCGCCCCGTCCTAAGGCTTCCGTAACCTCATCCGGCCCTTCCCACTTGGGGCCCAGCTTTCCTGTATTCTCCGCGCGACTTGCCTCGTTAGCACGATAAACAAAATCTCCCGGTCGAAAGGAAACACCTTTAACCTTGGCATCGTAGTAATCCTTCATGCGTGCATTGGACTTGGCCTCATTGATGGCCGCTATTTCTCTTTTCTCCTCCAGCAAGTCCAGATTAATACGGAGTTGCTCATCATTCGTGACGACATTAACCTCTGCCGTGCGGATGGTTGGCATCCCAATTTTTGCTGGTATAACAGCCTCAGTCCCGTAGGCCAGCGCAAATGGAGTGTCCCCATTGGTTGTTTTAATCATAGTCCTATGCGCCCATAGAACATGCGGCAACTCATCTACCCACTTGGCACTTCGTTCATCCAAGCGTGCTTTGATGCCTTCACCTAGACTTCTATTTGCTCGTTCCACAAGACCATTGCTCTGTGGATGCTTAACAAATGCGAAGCGCCGCGTGATGTTCAACGTCGCGCACCAATCTTTGAATGGATAATCCGCGAACTGCTTCCCGTTATCTGAGATGATTTCTCCTGGCAAGCCAAAAACGGCACACGATGTTTTCCCAAACAAACTTTTTAACTTGCTTGCCTGTAATGGATTTAACCGCCTTAGCTTCTATCCATCGTGTAAACTAGTCCATTGCGACAATCAAAAACTTAACTCCCCCTGCAGCCACGGGAAAAGGTCCTGCAATGTCAATTCCCCATTTATAGAATGGCCATGGGGATGTGATGGGTGTCAGTTCTTGCTGCGGATGTCGCGGTACTGGTTTGTGAACTTGGCAATCACTACATTTACGAATCATGTCTCGTGCATCCCTATGCATAGTAGGCCAGTAATATCCTGTGCGTAGAGCTCGTGCCACTACGGATCGGGGACCTGCGTGCATACCGCATGACCCTTCATGGATCTCACTGATCACATAGGTAGCCTGACGTGGCCCGACACACCGCAACCACGGCTGTAAGAAGGAGCGTTTATAGAGAATACCTTCTCGGAGCTCAAAGTGCTGCGACTTCCTTCTGATACGTCGTGCCGCCTTCTCATCATCCGGAAGGGTCTCATCAGTTAAATAGCTGATGATCGGGTTCATCCATGTTGGTCCATCTTTCTCAATTATAGCTGCGATTTCCCCTTCCGTTATAGACTTTTCCTTTAATATTTCTACCAAGACTTACTTGGATAAGTGGGCGAAACTTGTAGACGCAATTTTGCTGAGAGCATCCGCCTTCTTGTTTTCACCTCTTGGTACCTGCTTGATAGAAAACTTGTTAAAAGTAGCTATGAGTGACTTGACTTTCTCCAAGTATCGAACCATGTTATCCTCCTTGGCTATGTAACCTCCTAGAATATGGTTCGCGACAAGCCGTGAGTCCACGTAAGCCTCAAGGTTGCAGACTCCCATTCTAGCGGCGATTTTTAAACCCGCAATCAACGCTTCATATTCTGCCTCATTATTAGTGGATGTGAATTCAAAATGCAGGGCGTAGGTAAACTCCATTCCTTCCGGATTCGTAAGGATGAGGCCAGTTCCTGACCCGTCCGTACACGAAGATCCGTCAGTAAACAAGACCCATGGTTCTGCTGGAGTTTCCTCTCGTTGTACGACCGGTCCGTCCTCATCTTGCTTCTCTATTAAGAAATCTGCCAAGATTTAGCCCTTGACCGCTGTCCTTGGTCTACAGGAGATGTTATGCTCTCCTAACAGAATGCGCCACTTCTGTAGCCTACCGACCACGTCCGGTTTGGAGATGATTTGATTTATTGGTTGATCAGTAATAACCACAATTGGGTGCGCCTGAAAGTACCGACGTAACCGCTTTGTGGCGAATACTAATGCTAAAACTAACTTCTACATAGAGGAATAATTCAACTCCGGCCCTTGTAGTGTTCTACTTATGAAGTAGACTGGAGTCTGGACTGTGTCCCTATCCATCATAAGTACTGCACTTATTGCTCCGTGTGTAGCCGACAGATACATAATGAGCTCTTCCTTAGGTTGAGGAGCCACTAGCATGGGAAGAGCTGTGAGATGTTGTTTAAGCTGACTAAAAGCTTCCTCAGCTTGCTTTGTCCAACAGAAATCTCCCTTCTTGATGCACTTCTTGAGTGTTTTGAATAGAGGTAGTGATTTCTCCGCGGACTTCGACAAGAACCTGTTTAGCCCGGCCAGCTTTCCATTCAATGATTGCACCTTTTTCCGCGTCTGAGGAGATGGTAACTGTATCACCGCGTCTGTCTTTTCCGGGCAAGGCTTGATTCCGTTTGGATCGATCATGTATCCAAGGAACATCCCTTCAGTTGCCCCAAACGTGCATTTTTTGGATTCAGTTTCATATTGATTCTCCTCAATGTGTCAAACGTCTCTTGGACGTCACGGAGAAGTGTCTCCTCCGTATGAATTTTGATGACTAGATCGTCAACATAAACCTCAAGGTTGCGGCCTATCTGTGAGTCGGAGGCTTTATCAACAAGTCGCTGATATGTTGCCCCGGCGTTCTTTAGTCCGAATGGTTTTTTGTGTAACAGTATACGCCCTGACTAGTATGAAACGTTGTCTTCTCCTCATCTTCTTCCGCCATCTGGATCTGGTGGTACCCTTTGTACGCATCTAAGAAGCACTTGAAAGGATACCCACATAGGGATTCCACCTTCCAGTCGATCTCTGGTAACGGATAGCAATCCTGCGGACAAGCTTTGTTCAGGTCCGTGAAGTCCACGCACATGCGCCAGCTCCCGTCATGCTTCTTGACCATAACCGGGTTGGATAACCACTCGTGGTAGTATACCTCGCACATAATTCCTGCGTCTACTAATTTATGTACTTCATCCAGTATTACTTGGCTGCGTTCTGGTGCATGACCACGCTTCTTTTGCTTAACAGGAGGATACCCCTGGCGGATTTGAAGATTATGTTCTGCTATCGCACGCGGCACGCCCGTCATATGCTTGGGCTCCCATGCGAATACATCCAGGTTTGCTTTTAGGAGAGAGCACATGGCCCTCTTGCCACAATCCGAGAGCGTTCCCCCTATGGACACCTCTTGTTCTGGATAATCGGGATGGATTGCCACCTTCCAATTGGGGGGTGGTGACCCTTTCTTAATGGGAACAGGTAGGGCTGGTGTTGCCACTGCGTGGCATTCGGACGCTGGTATGATTGAGTTGTAGATGGTGAGAATTCCCCCTTCCACAGGGAATTTAATCATTCCGTGATCCATGGAGGGTATTACCCGTATGGCCAAGATGCCTGGTCTTCCTATGATCCCATTGTATGGAGAGTGTGAGTGTATCACCATGAAGTTCATCCACGCCGTGGTGGAATGCTCTTCATTCCCAATGGTCACTAGCAGACGTAGTTGTCCTATTGGCTAGATGGAGTCCCTACTAAAGCCGATGAGCGGCGACATGGCCGGTACCAACTGGCTTCTTATTTCTAGTCGCAACTGTACGAAACAGTGTTCGTATAGCACCTCCGCCGATGACCCTCCATCCACATACATACGGCGAACATTGTGTGTCCCAATGCTTACCTCAATCGTGAGAGGTGCATCGGCCACGTCACTTGCCGTAATGGGAGGGAATGAGATTTCTCTACCGCTGAATTTTTTTGACTAACTTTCTGCTTTGTGCGGCGCTGCCAGGACTGGATCATGTATATAGTCGAAGGTTTATCCTTTTGAGGATCCTTCTTATCGTGCTTTTTGTTATCCTTTCCGTCCTTCCAATCCTTGACCAAGTGTTTGAGTTTGCCTGACTTGATCAGTGACTCAATGTGCTTCTTGAGTTGGATACATTCCTCCGTGTCGTGGCCCTTGTCGTTGTGGAAGTCGCAAAAGCGATTTCCTTGACGTCGGTCCACCAGAGTTGTCATTGGGGGAGGTCTTGGGAAGTTCGCCCCTTCTGTCAACAAGATGTCCCGGTAAGTCATCTTTAAAGGGGTGGATTTATCCTCCGACCGTCCTCCTTTGTTTTGCCTCTTGTAGTCCGAGCCTCTTCCACTTCCTTGGTTGTTTTGACCACCCGACTGTCATCTGGACTGGTCGTTCGATCGATAGTTGTTTCCCTTTGTAGGATAGGCCGCGGCTACCGCGGTTTCTCCTTCTATAAAGTTCCTGACCTTTTCCATGAGGTCGTCATACCTCTCAGGTCGCTTGTCATTAAGGTGCCTAATTAATTCCCTGTCTGTTATGGCATGCATGTAATCAAAAAATTTTAGGAGTTCCGGCATTGTCTTTGTGCGCGTGCACTCGTTGTTGAAGCATTCTGTGAAGGCCTCCGTAGACTCTCCATGCCGTTGCTTGACGCTTGCCAATGAGACTGGATCCCTATTATACTTCTTTCACTGAGTATAATTATTTTTTAACGCAGTGCGTAACTCAGTGAAGCTATCAATGCTTCAGGGAGGGAGTCCCTCAAACCAATCACGGGCATTGCCAATAAAGGTTGAATTGAACATCTGGCACCATATGGGCATGGGTCATCGTTCAATTTTCGCCTGCGTGTCAAATATTTTTAGGTGATCATCCGGATCACCAGACCCATCATAAGTCTTAAAACATGTTGGCATGCGACGCTTCTTGTCCTCGGAATAATTCCGTATCCAGAGAGTAAAAGGATCTTCCCTGGGATCACACCATGGGCGGGTGAGATTAGGGTCACACCATGGGCGGGAGAGATCTTCCTCTTCCGCCTCACGATAATAGGGGCCACCGTAGTACCCCTCATCGTCCGATGGCAGTGGAGGAGTACGCCTAGGTCGGCGACGCTTGGGTGGATGGTCATCTGAATCTTCTCCCGAGGGACCGCGGGAAGGGGGCGGTGCCCCACTCCTCGGCTGAGGATCGCTCTTGCGAGAAGAGCTAGGAGCCTTCTTCTCGGTATTCACCCTATCCCACACGCTTGTGCGGCGATTAGTTCTGGTTAACTCCAAATCCGGCCGTTCGGCTGAATCGTCGGATCTGTCTCCTTCTTCACGAGACTGCAGTAGTTCCTGCATAACACGGTCCCCTATGCGTTCGAACGCATTCCGGGGTTGGGAATTCTCCTCAAAGAGGTTTCCTTCCTGGGGTCGTGCCCTCTTCTTCTTCTGAAGGGAGGCGCCGGATACGGCCCTGCCAAAGTTAAGCCTAGATTTGAGGTTCCTACCTAGGTTTAGCCTTGACGCGATACCCGGGACGATTCTCTCAAAGTTCTGCGTGAGAACACGAGCGAGGTCTTCCTCACTAAGTGGTTCGACTTCCACTTCTTCAGTCGATAGCCTACGCGGCTCCTTGTTAGGGGCCTTAGGCGCACTCCCTGGGTCAGGGTTGTCCATGGTCATGCTTGGTGGTGGGGTATTAGCGGACGTGCCTGTCCCACCCGTGGACAGAAAAACACTTCGGTTATTCGGTTATCCTGTTAGGTGGCTAGGGGATTGAGTGGGGATGAGTATCCCGTCCCCTGTGGATTTCGATTCGCAGGATTCGTGTTCCTGGGATTTCCTTGCAGATGTCCTTTCGTCATTGAAAGAGATCGAGACGAAATTTTCTCTAGCTTAGTGTATTGGTCCCACGGATGGCGCCAACTTGTTGATACAAAATTTGGATGGTCCTTGCTAGACCCGAATTAGGCTTAATTCGGGTTGGCTGGGCTCCGGCTCTTGCACCAAGTGAATTATCGTGCTGAGATCATGCACACTAAAGCAACACGCGTCAGGCTTACCGTGGGAATGTATCCCACGATTAGACTCCGGCGTGAGAGTAAGTAATCGGTTAGGGTTTAAGAATCGTGTGTGAGTTGAAAGAATGTAATACCTTTGTGGAACCCTTGGGGGTTCCTTATATAGGCGGTGAAACCCTAATGGGCTGTCACCGATGCTTCGGCCCCAAGCAAAGGATACGTGCCATAATTAGTTTGATTGTTATTTTCTAATTATGGTGAGTGTATATCCTCTACCTTGGGGTAAATCCTATTCATAATAAGATTATGATTCTGTCTAACCCTGCACCGGTCGTGCTGGGCAGTGGGTCGCACGCATGTATGCGGTCACTGTTCATCCGAAGCTCATAAGCTCAAATGATATTAATCCAACCCATTAGTAACGGACCGGATGCGGGTAGTACCCGTGAGTCGGGTTCATGACCCGGTTGGGGACTATACGTCATCAAATGTTATCATATATTATGTATAACTTATCATATATGACTCATATATGATATAAACCAATATCATATATGATTTAACAATAATTTATTATTTAACACTGTTATCATTATAATTAAACACTATCATCATATATTATATTTTACGTAAATTTTAACAATAAGAAAAAAAAGAAAATTTTCTTCAAAAGTATATCATAATGTATATTGATAGAAAGATAATTAAATGCTCGTCGCGATTATATATTTTTTTGGTTTAACATTTAACGATCTGAGAGATACGTAAATCATAAAAATATATGTATTAAACTCTTAATTAAATACTTTTAATTTTATCAATGAGATTGTGGTAAAAATACATGGTGAATATGAGTCTTTAATATTTAAAATAATTATAGTATAAAAAAACTATTGTTTAGATACATTTGGAGCTCTTGGTAAAATTATATAATATTCGAACCTTAAAAAAAATAAGTAACTAATACGAAAAAAAATTAAAAAAATTAGGGCACATTTGTCACGCTACACACGTCGACGTCGTTATCATTTTGGAAAAACTTGTTCTCATTTTGATATATTAAACAAGATAAAAAAAGGCAAGTAAGTCTTCATTAATTTATTGCGATATCATAAGGTCGTCACTCGTCATGCATGTTAAATACGACAGTTAAAAATGCCATTAAAATACTAATATCTCATAATTAAAGAACGTTTGACTTTATAGTTTGGAAGATGGGAGGTGGTGGATTATTTATGTATTCAAAAGGACATAAATATTTTCATGATTGCGTTTGCGTCTAAAGGTCTCTAAACAGTCTAGAAAATTGTTTAATGCTAGTTGTGAATATATATTGCATGCAACAGAGTAGACCAATGTCTTTGTGCTTCTATATAAACTTGATTTATAAAATAACATTCGAAGAGATTTCATGATTTCAATCTTGTAACAAAAACGATCCATGATAAAATCACGATATTCGATAGCCTTGATTTACATCACTAAAACAAGAAGTCAAACAATGACGCATGAACATTAACTTCATGTACTTGGCGATTTCAAGTAGCAATCAAATGTCATATCATGAGCATTTCTTTACAATATATTCACGTACAATAACTTGTTACATAAGTTAAAAGATTGTCCATAGCTCTTTAGACATGACTAGCTAAATATCATATCCTCAATATCAAGATAAGATTATTAATTTGATTTAAAAAAAAAAGTAGATACAAATTAACAAAGCACAAAAATAAGAAACATGACCATCATCTAGTCGCATTCTTATGGTCCCATGGGCGATGGCTTTCAACTCATAGTAATATAACCTATAACATTTGACCACAAAATAGTACCCGTAACACCAACAATAAAGACCATTTATTTGTTCATTACTGGGTCTCGCTTACGTTTGAAACAGTACGATAATTTAAGATTCGAGTAAAAATCCACAACACAAATGATTCGAAATTTTGAACATTTGAGCACAAAGTGTGATCTAGCAGTAAAAATACAATCATTCGAAAGCCAAAAAGGTTAATGTTTTTCGCGTATATGTAGTTTTTTGACTCGACGTTACGAGTCAACTAATTTCAGGATTACTGCTTTTTTTAATAGCTCAATATCAGCGCGGGTGAACCTCTATATAGCCACCTCAAATGAATGAGTCATATCAAGTCGAAAACTCAAATGATTACTGTAAAAGAAAAAAAAGAAAATTTGAACATTTGCATCGTGTCAACAAGCACTCATGTTCAAACGTAAATTCAATGTAGTACAGTAAGTTAAAAGAAAATTTGGATATGATAAAGATAATTTTTACATGATACAACGTTACTATTCATGCAAATGTCAACAAATGCGGTAAAAAAAATAATCTAAAATAGCTTCTTTTGCGAGGCGAAAAGTCCAAGATCAGAACCCATGGCATACATCTCCTCGACTTGGAAAACTTGTTGCCCAAAGCAGTAAATATTGTTCATATCATCTTCTAAGCTTCTTGATGAGCTTCCACCTTCTTGCTCACCACATATTGAGAACGAAGTATCCATAAGTTGCTTCTGGTTATACTTATGGTATCGTGCTTGTTCGGCCTTAACTTTATTAAGCTCTGCTCGAAGCTTGTCAACTTCTTTTTGAAGTTGTCTAGTTTCGAAAAGTGTGGCCTCTAATTGGAGCTGGAGCATGTTGTAATCATGCTCCAGACTCTGGTTCTTCCAACGGGCCCGCTTGTTTTGGTACCAAATGGCTATTTGTCTAGGAGGGAGACCTAGTTGGCGAGAGAGCTTATTTTTCAGCTCTGGCTCGAGTTTTTTGCTGGAGTCGAAACTCGACTCCAGCAATCTCACTTGTTCTTCGCTTAGTCTCTTGGAAGTGTGTTTACGTTGGGAGGGTTTTTGGTTAGGGTAAGTTGAGTTGTTCATGATTGTTTTTGCTCAGAAATAACAAGCAAGAGGTAGTGTTTATGTGAGGTGATGGTGGGTATGAGTGTGAGGGAGTTGTTTCTATTTATGGAAAGCGAGTCGGGTCCTACAAGTTGAAGTATTGGGTACCCCATGGGAGTTATGCCAAATAGAAATGAGAAAAAAAACAATAGACAAGTTACAAGTAGTTGTTTACTAATTTAAATGTTGCCTCATGCATTTCAAAACCAGCAAAAAAAATAAAAATTATAATATGAGTGTCAAACTTAAGTTATTATTTTACTGGTCGTTGTAACAAAGATATTGGTTAGATGATCTACTGTTGTTGACATGTTTTCCACATTTTCTTAGTCGTTTAGATTGTGGATAAAATAGTGAAAAGATTTTACTATTAAAAATCAAGTGTATCCTACATCGATGTTCCGTTAGATTAATAGAGTTGGATAAAATAGTGAAAAGGTTCTCCACCAACGCATAAGATCACAACATACACTATGCTTAATTTAAAAATAAGTGTTTACTCAGCTGTTCGATTAGATTAATAGAATTGGATCATTGTTTGATCTAAAAACGAAAATGTTAAAGTAACGTTGATGCGACAGTTTGATTTAATCACATGATCTAATTGAATTACTCTTAAATGTAACTTTGTCCCGACTCTTTTAACAAGAACTAACACAAAATAAGGCAACTTTTTGATACCGTATGACGAAGGTAAACATCGCCCAAATGTAAAATGCAAAAATATGCTTACGCAACTACGAAAGTGTCGACTTGCATAACCAAACCTTTCTTATATTAACTTGACTGATCAATTTTTCAAGCGTACTTAAGACAACTAACAACCTCACATGCTTAATTGTAAATGCTACTTGTAATAAGGTCAACCGAAAAGTTATAACTATCACTATCAAGTATTCAAAGGCGATAGTATCAATGGCTGCTGAGCATATTGTACCACCAAGTATTTTGGAGTTGAAAGTCAAAATATAATTTTGAATTCAATAAAAGACGCAAGTCAAAATTTATGAGCAAATTACTGCATAAACCAAATAAAACATTTCGTTTTCATGTCAAAAGTTGAATTACTTTTTGTGTCTTCACGTTTTATTTCTGTGATACGATTTTTTTTAAGTAATATGCATGTGCCTTAAGACTGCGTTATTCATAGGGCCGAACCGGATGAACGCGATCAGAGGTACGATTATGTTCGTTTATATAATTTTAGCCAAACGAATAAATGAACGCGAATGTGTATTGGATTTTTTTTTGTTAATGTTCGTTTCTGTTTGTTTATTAATAAGTTAAACAAACATAAACGATCATATATAAACGTAGACGGACATAAACGAGCATGGAACTATAGTTTTTACTTTAAGCAGTCCATATGGTCTTTGAAATACTTAATATATAATTTATATTGTTGTTAGAGATTTTTAAAATACTCAATATATTATTTATTAACTTTTTCTTTATATCTGAGATATTAATCAAATGAAAATAATCGAACATAAATGAACACATTTATTGAACTTAATCGAATGAACATAACCGTTAACGAACACAAATGAATCAAAAATCTTGTTCGTTATCAAATAAACGAATATAAACGAGTTTTTGTCGAACGATCAGCGAACGGTTCAACAGCCCTATTTATTCACGTATCTTTTTTTAAACAAATTCTTGGTCACTTGTAAAAAAACTTCCATAAAGGTCTTGAGCCTAAACCTCTTATGAAAAAGTTTAAACGTATTGTTGTAACAACATTTCACACTCATAAAAAATTACACTTAACTAATTTCATTGAATTTTGGACCACCAAGTTTTAATGATCGATTTGAAGTTCCATTAATATGTACTAGACTTTCGGAATAGAAGAAATTGGAAAGTCATTTTATTCTTTAAAAAAGATTTGATCATATTAAACTTTGAGTTTAGAGTATGGGGTTCACGTGAAAATGACCCTACACGTATCCTAGCTAATTAAATACTCGTACTTCAAACCCAAATCCTTATCCATGAATTATCGATAAAATCTATTTATAGTAAGCTCACTTTAACATAATTAAAATTATTATCGAGGGATCATGAACTTAGACATCTGCTTTTGGTCTTTCTATCTCAACCACCAGCTTTATTATTAGATTATGTTGTACTTAAATATTAGATATGAATTAGATACTTCTTGATTAAAAAAAAGGGACATCCAACATGCAACATGTCGTGTTATTAGCTCGTCCTCCAAATAAAAAGCCGTAAATATTCATTGAACGTTCAATTCATAAACCGGTTAGTTTTTTTAGAATAGCGGTATTATAGTTACCAATTTATCGCCTTGGTCCACACGTATACATGACCATTTCGACACCTTTATATTCGTATTGTGTATGTCGACATGACCAATTTGACACCTTTATATTCATATTATGTATGTCGAATTAAAGATATGTGTCAATTTGGAGAGGTGCAGGGTCCCCTTGCTTAGCTAATCGCATATCTTTGTTCATGCATCTTGCATATAGAAAGAATAGAAAGAAATTTTGTACAACAATTAAGATTTAATATTTAATTATAATAATGACCATTTATGGAATACTATTTGAAATAAAATTTCATGTCTCAACATGTCAATGTAGACCCACCTATTTGTCTATTGGCTACAGGTATGAAACAAGGGTCACAACTATTTTGGTCAATAGTTATATCAGTTTAAACCTGTAGCATTTTTTTCAAATTTTTTCTTATGATTGTGATGCCTAAAAATGGACGATGCCAATTGGAACAAGGGTCACTACTATTTAGTAATCACATCTAATGGCGTTAGGCACTTCTCGTGACCGATCATCGACTGTAACATGTAGGTAATCAAATTTTACTAAAAACGGAGTAACGTAATCTATTGAGGGAAATATAATACAGATGAAACGAAAGATCAACAAGGTATCAGATCAATAAACCATAATACAACAGTTACAGGAAGCTTCACAAGGCATACAGCCAGATTCGCAATAAGGGCACAACAAATGCAGCAAGGGCACATGCAACTCAGTACTATCCTGCATGTACATAATGTAAATTCATGTTTAGATCATTTGGTTTACATAAAAATATCAATTTAAGTTGTTCTAACTAGTTCACGCGATTTAAACAGACTGTACTTCGATCTCTAGGCCAAAAAGTAAGCACACGGCAAGTGATATCTATCGAAGACTATAGCAAAGTATATGAGCGCGCAGTTCCAACGTGACAAGTGATATATATCTATCGAATCTCATGTTACTTAATTAAACTAGTCTAAAACACAAAAAAACTTGTGCTAATATATATGTTTGCCCTAAAATCAATTAAGAACAACCATGGTGCTAGCAACCCTAATCATGTGTTCCGCTATCAATCATGTTAGGTCGAAAAGACATGGATTGTTAACGTACCCGAGCACGAAAACAATGCCACCGATGATAGACAAAACAGAAGCAACCAAAGCAAATGGTAAACTAATCAAGAAAGCCAATGGCCTGCAAGTACAACCCATGGTTAATTTTAATGAATGTGGTTTTTTTGCATGATTATTGTTGTTTGAATTTTTGGTATCCACCAAACCCTAACGTACTAGTTTAATGTAGTAATTGGTTGAGCGGTCTTTACGGTTTTTGTAACCGTTTTTAATGGCGGTTTATCTCCACTTACTTTAAAACGGATTCTTGACTTTTCGTAGAATTTATTCCTGTAAATTAAACTAAATGATTTCAAGCAAATCTTTCTTTTTAGTTTTTTTTTTACTTAATATTTTTAGACATCTTATCTTATTAAATTATAAATTAATAAATTTTAATTCAATAAATTTAGTTTTTTTTTAATATTAAATCATTTAAGTTAAACATCATCTAAATGTTTTAATGTCTTAAAAAAGTCACCTAAACCTTCTTTGTAACGTACTTTTGCTAACTTAAGCTTTTGAAGAGTGAAGTAGGGTAATGATTTGATGATCTCCTAAAAGAATGATATAAAGAAATTCTAAAAACCGGGCTTGAGCCCATTACATATGTAGAACTTAATAATACGGGCTAACACCGATTCGCAGTTAAAATTGGAGGATACGGAACACTAATTTATCAAACAAACTACAAGTGTCAATGTGTCATAAGCTTGGACTGGACATTTTCAGTACGACGCGCGAGTGTCCTACTAGCTAGGATAGAATTATTGTTTCGAATATGTATCAGCGTATCACCACACACAACCACCAAAGACAGCATGCTCACTCAAGCTACGGAGCATACTTTGTGTGAGTCATATGGGATTAAGTCATTAAATAAGTATGTATTTTTCGAAATGTACCGATTTGATACGTGTACTTTTATAAAGTTGTACGATAGAAACGAACTTTAATAAGTGTTTCATTATGCATATTTTTACGACGTGTCATTCCTGATAGGCCGACACGTTGCGCCATTTATAACGTGACACGTCACTCAAATGTGCAGATGAAAACATTTATAAAATTTCGTTGCTATTATAACTTTTTAAGAGTACACATACCAAATTAGTATATTTCAAAAACCACATTACTATTTTATAACTTAATCTCGAGTCATATTAGGTTTCTTATCATTCCAAAATTTTCACAATTAATTCCAAGAGAGTTTTTATAGTGTAGAAGCAAACTTCCATTGTTCCAAAAAAGGAGACGTATGACCCGTTACGCGCCTACCCGACATGCTCATTTGCTCAAATTGCAAGTTCTATAAGTTTTTACATGAACATGAAAGATAAACAATGCGGATGTTGTTCAAAAGGGGCAAGTTTATGCATACCCTCTGGCTCTGCCTCAAGTATGCCAGCTTCTTGAGCATTGTCGAATCCAGATTTTGTTGGTGTTTCTACTTTCCACACTTCAAACGTATGTTACCGAAACAAAAAGAAAATTGTCGTCGCACGTTGTTGAGCATGCATGAACAATTTATGACCATTTTAGAAACTTATAAAACATATATAGTCTACAGTTAACATCAAATTTTCATTCTCACATTCAAATATCCTATATGTATACATCTGCTAAACCTTTAAACAATTGCATGTACTCACGAAAAAATGGATAACATAAGCTTATTGTTTTCTTCATTCTTCATTGCTGTTTTCATAACTCTGTGTCTACCTTTGGGTTTATCTCAAGAAGTTGGTAAGTCCCTGTAACACTCTGATTGTTTATATGTCGTGTTTTTGAAACGCGTGTCTAATATTGATGTATAGATGATGAGCACGAGTTCACGTATGACGTGAACAATCCACACGGTCTGGATCATTGGGGGGAGATATCGATCCATCCCGAGTGGAGCTTGTGTAATCATGCGTACTTACAGTCATCACCAATTAATCTCACACATAAAAGGCTTTAAATAACATCTAAAGCAACACTTGTTGATCGAGGACATGATTGGATGGTATGCTCGAATATGTAACTAGTAAACTTTCATCATATTTCTATTGACATCAGTATTTAAACTAATCCTGTAAATTACAGTTGAGATGGATGGAGGGAGTGGGACATATTCATATAAACTAAATCAAGTATCAACTCTACATTGGCACACGCACGAGCATACCATTAATGGCCGAAGGTATAATATTAACTCGTTTTAGTTTCTGAATCAAAATAACAATATAGCAAAGTTTTATATTTTCTACATGCTTAGATTCAATCGGGGAATACACTTGGTTCATCAAAGCACACACGGGAAATTTGCAGTGGTTGGAATCCTATTCAAAATTGGTATTCTTTTTTATCAATGGTATGTACGTTTGTGCCGATAGGTGTTTGTTTAATATAAAATCTGGATGTTCTATTTCTTGTTATATGTAGATGGAACGATATTTGAGAGCATTAGCATCTACAAGGCGAGTCGAAAGAAGTGTAGGAAGAATTGATCCACGAAAAATAAAAATTGGGAGTAGAAAATATTATTGATATATTGGCTCACTCACTACTCCTCCGTGCCAACAAAATGTTATTTGGACCATTGTTCAAAAGGTAAATATTATTTCTTCATTCTAGCACCCAGTAACTTATATACTAATTTACCTGGTCGTAAATTGGTCGGCCAAAGGTCGGAAATGGGTACCCAGTTTTTCTTACTAATACTAATGGTTTATCACATTTAGACAATTACTTGAAAACCTGATCAAGTGTCATTGTTTTTTTGCTAAAACTAATCATGTGAGAACAGATCGATTCGTGTAAAAACAATTGCATTTGATACGTAAAGCAGTCCATGATGCGAGTTTTATGTATCTGGCTCATCATACCTATAACCTATTTGCTCTGGTATAGAACTATCGTGTTAATTTTAGCCTGTGGTGTAACAGAAAGCGGATGCTAATATAATGTTGGTTGAAGTTGTACAGACCAAAACCTTAAATAATCATTGATTGAATTTGTACAGACCAGACGACGAAGAAACAAAGTAACCGGTTGTGACTGTATCTGAATCCAAACGAAATCAAACATATATTTTGTCCTGAACATAGCAGTATCATTGCTCACTGTTAAAACTAACCATCAAGTGAAAATAAATAAGCTTCTACACGTGAGACTTTACATATCAGATTACGACACGGCGACCTTGTGGCTTGAAAACTCAAGACCAAAATGTCTAACAAAGCCTTGTGATTGAGTACCGATCAGGATTTTGAAACACACACCCACTTCGACAAACACTTATGTAAATTCTGGACATTGTTCCTTCTTACAACTAATATAATAATTGTTGAACACATAAGCATAAACATGACAGTTTGGCCGAGTGGTCTAAGGCGCCAGATTTAGGCTCTGGTCCGAAAGGGCGTGGGTTCAAATCCCACAGCTGTCAATTATGTTTTTATTTTTTATAACACAGTACATGATTACAAGGACCTAAAGACAAAAGCCAGAACAATACCAACATGGGGAATATTGTCTATAACATACAGATGGGAAACAATACTGTCAGAACATAGCCAATTAATAAAAAAAGATTCAATCAGTCAGTTTCAAGGCGGGCAAAAAAACATCATACAACTAGATTAAAGGTGGATCGTCATAATGGGGTGTTTGTTTCAGCTTATACAGCCAGCTTATGGCTTATTGGGTTTTCGACATATATTTCATATGCTCACTTTTTGTGGCTTACTTTCAAACTCTTTAGCTTATGTAAGTAAACTTACTTAGGCGGACAAGTCATAAGCCACAGAAAGTGAGCTTATAAAACATAAGCCCTAAACCAAATAGGCCCTACGCCGGATATGTAAGCCAAAACAAACACACCTGAATGTCTATTTTAATCAAATTAGATAAAATGTAGCATACAACAAACGTAAAATATACTACGGAGTATTAGACAGGAGTATAATCATGAATAAGCTATTAACAACAACAAGTGAGTTTATAAAACATAAGCCAGAAACAATAATAAGTCATAAGGCCGCTATATAAACCGTAACAACAAAAAAGCAAATATTAAGCCCGCATAATAACTAAAAAACAGTCAAAGTAAGATATGTTTATTACGGCTTATATAGCCTATTTGGTTTTGTGCTTAGTTTCATAAGCTCGCTTTTTGTGAGCTTATTTCGGAACATTTATAATGTGAAGATTCCAAATAAGCCACAAAAAGTTAGGTTATAAAACATAAGCCAAAAACCAAACAAACTTGAATATATTGTGCTAATAAAAAACATAAAAAGCCAAACATACCGAAGAGAATAAGCGGGTGGCTCTGGTAAACCTCGATGTAGTTAATCAACTCTTGTGCCTCTCGGCAAATGGGAACAGATTGATGAGGTCTTCAGCAGTGGGGCTGAAAACAAGCTTGAGACCTGGTAAGAACGGCGCCATGAGATGAGATTTGTATGTGAAACTAGAGTTGGTTTGAAGAATAAGCATTTAACAAAATTAGTATACCTCGATGACAGGAAGATTGTTCAAAAATTATGAAATTAGTTTAGTTCATGTTTGTAACGATGAAAAGGGCGATGCGGGTGGCAAGTGGTCGTAGTCAATACAGTACATAACCATGTCTATGTTTTAACTATTCAGTTGGAAGCTGTCTGATAAAAATGTTCACAGAAGTTTTTAGGAAGATGCAAATAGCTGAGAAATATGTGTGGACTAAATAGATGGAGAAAGATTAGATTTGGCGGGAGGAGATGAAAATGGCGGGTTGAAATTGGCGGGAATCACATTGTCCTTTTGGCGGGGGGAAATGGTCACAGAATGGATTGGCTGGCCTTGGGTAGGCTAATAGAATCTTATTATGAAGTGTACAACAGTACAAGCGATATCTGCAATGACTGCTGCACTAGCTAAATTAGATAATTCGGGTCGACTCGAGTATATTGAATCGAGTCGGATATCTTGTTGAAATTTTTTGGCCAAATCAGGTTCGAGTCAGACTAGATTTACACGAATACAGATCTTTTATTTGTTAAAATAAAAAAAAATCTATATAAATCTCTATATAAACGATCACAAACGGATTATATATTACTTATATTTGGGTTGACCGAAATTGAAATGAACCCGGCCTGAGTTGACTTGACAAACCCAAAAACTACATGTTTTCCATAAAAAAACGTCCTACATCAGAAACACGACTAACGAATGAACCATTACTTAACAATAATCTATTGATAACTTTTCGCCAAATTGACAAACAAAATACTTGCCACGAAAAATACTTGTTACAACTTTCAGGAGACGGTAAGTAAACACTGTTCCGAAAACAGGTTGATTTATGGTTTAGAAATTTCTTGAAATGAACAAGTTATTGAATATAGTCTAAACTACTTTCTTGAAGTGAACAAGTTAGAACTTACGTGATTCAACTCATCACAAAATGTAGTGCCGAACAAGAACCGACTTCAACCATATTACGAATAGAAATTTGTAGAGGATGAAGCAAGAGCCTAAAAAGGTTGAAGGTAATAAACTCGAAATATACATTTTACAACGATAACATGGACGACCCGTTTGATTAAGTAAAGGTCTACAGTTTAAATACTAAACCATCTAGTCTTGACAACAATCTTGCGAAGAGTAAGATGAAGTTGATAAGACACGTAAACTGCCCGGTAAGTAACAAGCTTCTAAACTTAGTCTTGTAGATTAGGACTTTGAGAGGTCGACGACCGATGCCTTACTGACATGTGTTACATTCGTTGTGTTTTACAAGGACATAAGAAATTCTGATGGCCGCAATTATGGATGGTGCATTACTAATATCTGCAAATGAAACTTCTCCGCAACCTCAAACACTTGAACAGTTGGCAGCTACTGAGCAGAGTTGTTGCGACTTAATCATATTATCATTGAAAAAAACAAAATAGATTTAGTTAAAGAAAATGTAGCTGTGAGGCAACATTAAGCCATCCAGGAGTTCATCGAGGGAACAGTTGCTAAAGTTAAATATAAACATTCTGATTGAGTACATCGTTAAAAGGATTCCGATTCCTGAGAGGAACTTCACATCTCCTCCTCAAATGATATTGTTAAGGTGGTTTCATGTCAGTAAGTTGGGGTGAAGAGGCTGATTGAAAGGTGGTTTGCTGTACTTTTTCTTTCATGTCATATACCTCAAGCTGGAATAATAGGCGTGTATCACTTTGGTTAGATAATGGGTCGAAACTGTTCGAATGAAAACGGGTAATTCTTAGGGATGGTTTAAACCTGGTTGAGATATCTCAAACACATTTGTCCAATATTTGTTTTAGTGCTAAAATGATGTGAAGTTCATTTATGAAATGACCTTTTAAACGAATTACTGTATTGATTTACGTATCTGACCCGTAATAGATAAAACATATCCTGGAATCGACCCATTTTTTTTCCTTCAGAAAAGTGCTCATATAAGTGGCATTACCTTGTGAAACTTATACTTTACCAGATGACGAAGAAACAAACTAAACCTATGTGACTGTATCTGTGGCATAATTCATTTTTCGCTGTACCAATGTGTAAATGTTGAATCCAAACGAAATCAAATATATATTTGGTCCTGAAGATAGCAGTATCATTGTTCACTACTTGATCTTTCCATCATGTTGTGTGTCTCACTGTTAAAACTAACCATCAAGTGCAAATAAATAAGCCTCTACACGCGAGACTTTAGATATCAGATTACGACAAGGCGACCTTGTGCCTTGAAAACTCAAGACCAAAATGTCTAACAAAGCCTTGTGATTGAGTACCGATCAGCATTTTCAAACACACACTTATATAAATTCTTTCACATTGTTCTTTGTTAGAACTAATATTAATATTTGTTGAACATAAACATCCGACAGTTTGGCCGAGTGGTCTAAGGCGCCAGATTTAGGCTCTGGTCCGAAAGGGCGTGGGTTCAAATCCCACAGCTGTCAATTGTGTTTTTATTTTTTATAAAATTGCATAAGTTGCTTAATAATCATATAAATCTCACTAAAGAAACCTGCCAAAACGATCTTATAAAGTCACTAAACAAAATTGCTTTCAACATCTAACAAATGCTTGTTCCTATAAATCTATAATAGTCGCTATGTGATCCATAATTTGAAAGGATTGTCTTCGTGTTGACCGTCGGTCTTCTTATGCATTGACTGTTCCTACATTACAAACATGATTAACGAATGAACCATTACTTAACAATAGTGTATTGATAACTTTTCGCCAAATTGACAAAGAAAATAAAAATCATTTAGTTGCCATGAAAAATACTTGTAACAACTTTCAGGAGATAAACTGTTTCGAAAACACATTGAGTTTTGGTTAGAAATGTCTTTAAATGAACAAGTTGAAAAAGTTATTGATTTTTGGTTAGATAAACTGTTTCCAAAATACTTTCTCAAACATCTCGCCCAGGTTTTGTCCGATTGAAAAAGTTGAATCCTTTCTTTTTGAAAAAAGGCCGAGTTAGAACTTGTGGAAAAATGAGTGAATAATAGTTGATTGGATTTATATTAGACCAGTTTAAGACCCGTGTAATACACAAGCTGTTTAATTTTAGATACTTAGGAAGTATATGTCTAAACAATACTTTTATATTGGTTTATCAACATGCTATTAAGGCAAAAGTTAAGACCCACGAGACTGAAAAAGATGCCATTAATAATGTGATTGCTTAGGGAAAAGGTCTATGATAAGATTCGTGTGTGTGAAGCTATTACCATAACCGCTCACTTTTGGATGATGCAAGAAGGCTGGCTGGCGCTTAAAGAGCTTTCTACATCAGAGGTGGACAAGTTCATGACCCAGAGGAACAGTAGCAAGTACTCCATAACATGATCAGAAAAATATAAGTGAGTATATTGAGAAGACCAGTTGAGAGAGTAAAGGTAAAGGGGTGAGAAGGTGTATAAAAAAGGAAAAGAGGCAGCAGGATTAATCACGGTCTATGACTGATGAAGAAGGCTCATGGCCGCCTCATCTAAACCTGAATCCATTTAAACTCATGCTTTTATAACACCCATTTAAACCCGACTCAGTCTAAACCCAAACACATATAAACATGTTGACAAGACCCACCTATTCTGCCACCTATAATTTTGATATTAGGAATGGAAAATGCTCCGGAAAGCAACAATGTGGAACAAACACTCAGTTCTGTGAACTTGATTGACGTTTTGTCAATATTGTTCATACAGTGTCACGGTCATGACAATTATATCAAAAGGTGAGCATGTTGACGGGTTTGTAGTAACTGACCTCTAATGGCTTTCCAACAAGTTCACAATTGAGCCATTTCTTTTTTACACAAGATTTTTATTCAGCCACATAAGCCTAAAAATTACAGCAGTAAACAGCAAAAATATGTTACAAATTCAGCAAACCAGTTAAACTTTAAAGAACGATTAGCATTTTGTATTTTAAATCGCCACGTTGAAAAGGCTTCGTGGAGGTAAAAAGATACGCTAACTTGAGAGGTGAACATGTTTACTGAAAACAAGCCAAGTTCTACTACGGGTCAAAGTGAGCATGTTAACGGGTGTGTAGTAACTGACCTCTAATGGCTTTCCAACAGGTTCAGCCAAAACTGACCCGTTTCGTTCTTACAAAAGATTTTGATTTAACCATTGCAGAAGGGCACACAAAGAAATAAGGGGTTCAGAGAAGATTATGAGAAAAGACTATTGCAAAATCACTCGACTTGCGCCAGAAAAGGCGTGTGAGAAACCCAGGCGAGAAGCCAAAAACAGGTTTCATTGCTGCTTCTCTGGTACATGTTTCAAGCCAACTCTACTAAAACATATATCAAGTTCTCACTTCTCAGTCTAAACATACAGCTAAAAAAAACAACGAACCAAAACAAAAACCTACATTACTTCCAAACCATAAGTAACCCTTTTGCTAGACCCGTTTGTCTACACGTACAAGGTGTAACCAACTGCAAAAGACACAATAAGAACCGCAGCAGCATAGTAATACATGTAATTTTTTGACTTCTTACCCTTTTTCATCGAGTCAGGTCCCTTCCCTCTGTTGCTTCTGCCTCTCACTCTCACACACCCCGTGGTCTTTGTTGTTGGTTCCGCCTTTACTTCAACTTTCTCTTCCTCGGGTTCCTCTGCAACGTCCTCCCCCATTACTTCCTCTAAATCCTGTTTCGCCTGAGCAATCTCTTTTTCCCCATTATGATGCTCCTTGTACATTTGGCAACCAAATCCAACCCTTGACTCAAATGCATCATAGCGCTGTCCCAATGCATCAGAACGCTGTCGCAATGCAATAACAAGCTGTTCCAGTGTAGCAGCACGCTGTACCAATGCATCAATCTGTTGCTGCAACCTATTAGCCCGGCTTCGCGATGCATCAGCCAGTCCCAAAGAATCAGGGCGCCCTTCCAGTTTCTCGGCCCGTGTCAAATGATAATTGCGCCGTCTCTGTAGTTCACGCGCGCAATGTGCTAAACCGTTATGTTTTCTTACCAAAATATTAGTATGTGTTATGTCATCAGCCTGCAGCGAGCGTGCATCAAGCATCCGTGAGTGTTCATATTTCTTAAATTCAAGGAGACCCTGTTCGGTGAATGGAAAGAGTGTGGCCGATGATGTCTGCATGAAGAGTTTTTATTTAAAACAAAGTTTTTTTAAGAAAAAAGGTTAGTTTTAGACAAAGACCTCTTGATGAGCAGTAGTATCGCGGATTCCAGGTGGATAAAGAAGTATTGGATTCTCAGACGAGCAAAAGGTGTTGCATTGGGGGCACTGTTGATAGAACAAAGGTAGTTATATAGTGGTAAAACTGAAGGAATAAAGATATTATGGGGGTACAAACAAACCTGGCCACTGGAGGAGCTTAGACGAAGCCATTTGTTGATACATAAGAGTCCATACATATGCCCACAAGGAAGACAGCTGCAATGCAAATTTGCAATCAAGTAGGGTTAACAAAAAGGGGCTGAATCCTTGAAAGTATAACCACCCAAAACGCTAAACAAAAAAATTTAGATTACTAGAAAAGAGTGTTTAGCTAACATATCTGTTGCGTGGTTCTTGGAAGCAGCTCTAATAATGTCTTTTTGGTTTCTTTCTCAAGGGAAGGGTGTTATCTAATAATAAAATCAGGATAAAAAGTGAATATGTGTCGCTATTCTATACAAAGCAATTTACAAAAAATCCAACGTGTACATGTGGGAGCAAATTTCGGTGTATAATACACTTAATTAAAGAAAACCACCTACGTTCCAAGAAATAACTTCAACTGTCTCTCCGCTTTCTTTACCATGTTTCAGTTCCCAATCCCAAACTCACTTAGAAACTGATTCAATCTTTTATATCCCTAAAACTTACACAAACAAATCGACTTCTTATGCGGAATCAACCCTAATTGATATTTAGAAATCAACTATAGAACTATTTGGGTAACTTTTAAGTTTTCTTATGTTACTTGTTTATATGTATGTTAATAGGAAAGGCATAAGAGAGGAATTGAGTGAGGAACCCATGAGATACAATTGAGAAGGTATGTTCATTATACTAACATTTATTTGAATGTCAATCAAGAATAAATTGGAGGTTAAATTGTCTACTTTTTCATGAATTTTCCCCCTGGTATAACACCATTTCTTGCTTTCAGATTAGAAGTAAGTGTATGTAAGCTCATGGTTGCTATTATTAGCATACAAAACTGTTTACGGTAACTAATTGTAACACCCCTGAGAGCTACTTACATACTATACTTTAAAGTGCTATTTTTCTCTATAAATAAACAGTTACTATATGCTCATATCCGTGAGTTGAAAGTCTGATATGATTACCTTTTGTCAACAAAGTTTTGGGCAATTCAGGAGGCCAAAATATATTGTTTTTATCTATGCTGAGTAGAGTTATCGGGTGTGCGGCAATTCTTATATAGCATATCATCTTATAATTTGTTATAAAACAGTGAACAGCTTTGAGTTTCAGGACAAAAGCATGTATCTGCCTATATTAGTGACATAAAAATAAGCAGGTTGGCGCCTCCTTATTTTTTCTAACAGACATGCATTTTAAAGTACGCCATCGTAGACACACCTGGATTATTCTTTGAAAGAAGGTGGTAAGCATCTTCACCCAAACATTATACTTAAAGTGACAATTTTTTTTAACCTAAAAGAGACACCAAATGCTAGGTTGAATTAAAGCTATTCTTTAGGTACCTTTTATAGTATAAAAGTTACATTTTCTCATTTGCATGCTGTTATTTCTCCTGTATCAAATTGGATCAAACGTAATTAATAGGTCCGATTCATGATGTGTTGGTGACCTTTTTTTAGTGTTTAAACACCACTGATCCTACGTAATTACCTTCAATCTAATATTCTGAAACTTAGATAGATCCGGGTATGCCTCAGTTATCCCTATGACGATCCTTAATGTTCAATATGTAGTAATTATCTATACTGAGATATGAGACTCTTAAGCCTCCTACATTGCCAACTCCAAGCCCTTCGTCACTATCACCACCATCAATTGTCCTTGTCAATAACAGGTACCCCATTGCTATTACACTAGAAAACAACTCAGCTCACAAATTAATGAAGCCAATACCACTTCCAACTTACTCTATTTACGCTGAATTCAATTTTATATCTCTAAATTCCCGATATTTGTAGAACTAGAGGTAATGGGTCAAACGTGTTAAAATGGTTCATTTTTTATGGGTTGTGTCAGGTTGACAACTGAACACATTTTTAGTCTGTTATGCATAGTTAATTCGTTAAATAGTGTTCCAAAACATAAATTATGAAAATAAACTAAAATTTGAATTATAACCTACCATCCCATTACTATTATGCGGCTACATGAGACATTTATGGTCAAGTTGAACGGGTGAGATAACAAGTTAAAGTGAAGCTAGAAAGAGCTAGAACCACAGCAACTATCTGTTGCTGTGTGGTTGTTGGAATAATGTGTTTTTGGTTTTTCTTTTTAAATAGAAGAAGAAGGAAAGGTTTTACAAGATATAATAATAATAAGCAAATCAAGAGAGACAGTTTGAAGAAACAAAATAAAAGGCAAGTACTGACCAGATTCGATGTTTTCCGTGATAAGTGGAAGGTTTATAACAAATTGAGCAATCCTCAAATCGCCATTGATTCTTTAAACGAATGACACCATCATCGATGCACATTAACCCATGAACTGTAATACCATCTGGACCCACCCAGCTGGTCACCACTGGTGGCCTCATCTCCTCCAGCTGTTCAGCTTCTTCTTCTTGATCTTCTTCGGATTCTTCTTCTTCGGATTCCATTATATCTTCTTCTTCGGATTCCATTATATCTTCTTCGTCGGATTCCATTATATCTTCTTCGTCGGGTACCTCTGCAACGTCCTCCGCCGTTACTTCCTCGGGAACATCAACAATGTCATCGTTAAGCTTCTTCTCGGCTTCTTTCTGGTCATTCATTTTCGCTTTTGCTGCTTCCTTTTCAGCGAGATTTTTCTTCATTTCTAAAGCCTGTTTCGCCTGAGCAATCTCTTTTTCCCCGTTATGATGCTCCTCGTACATTTGGCAACCAAATCCAACCCTTGACTCAAATGCATCATAGCGCTGTCCCAATGCATCAGAACGCTGTCGCAATGCAATAACAAGCTGTTCCAGTGTAGCAGCACGCTGTACCAATGCATCAATCTGTTGCTGCAACCTACTAGCCCGGCTTCGCGATGCATCAGCCAGTCCCAAAGAATCAGGGCGCCCTTCCAGTTTCTCGGCCCGTGTCAAATGATAATTGTGCCGTCTCTGTAGTTCACGCGCGCAATGTGCTAAACCGTTATGTTTTCTTACCAAAATATTAGTATGTGTTATGTCATCAGCCTTCAGTGAGCGTGCATCAAGCATCCGTGAGTGTTCATATTTCTTAAATTCCAGGAGACCCTGTTCGGTGAATGGAAAGAGTGTGGCCGATGATGTCTGCACGAACAGTTTTTATTTAAAACAAAGTTTTTTTTTTAAGAAAAAAAGGTTAGTTTTAGACAAAGACCTCTTGATGAGCAGTCGTATCGCGGAGTCCGGGTGGATAAAGAAGTATTGGATTCTCATACGGGAAAACGGTGTTGCATTGGGGGCACTGTTGATAGAACAAAGGTAGTTATATAGTGGTAAAACTGAAGGAATGAAGATATTATGGGGGTACAAACAAACCTGGCTATAGGAGTAGATTACACGAAGCCATTTGTTGATACATGAGAGTCCATACATATGCCCACAAGGAAGACAGCTGCAACGCAAATATGCAATCAAGTAGGGACGGGTTAATAAAAAAGGGGCTGAAACCAAAAAAGTTTAGATTACTACAGTAGAAAAAGAGTGTTTACTAAACATATTGTAAAGGCTGGTTTAGTTTGGAAGCAGCTCTAATAAGTCACCAAACAAGCTTAAAAAATTAAAGTTCCTGAAATATAAGCCGAAATATGGATTATTTTCGGCTTATATAACATAAGCTCTTTTTTTTTTTTTTTTTTTTTTTTGCTTATTTTGAGACTTGAGGGCTTTAAACTTATATAAGCTCTTAAGTCTCAAAATACGGCATAAAATAGAGTTTTATGTTATATAAGCCGAAATGAGCCTACGTTAAACACCCCCGATATAATAATAATAGAAGGTAAGTAGTAGTGACCAGATACGATGTTTTCCATGAGTAGTAGTGGGAGGTTCATAACAAATTGGGCAATTCTCAAATGGCGATTGATTCATATTTAAACGAATGACACCATCATCGATGCAGACTATCCCATGAACTGTAATACCATCTGGACCCACCCAGCTGGTCACCACTGGGGGCCTCATCTCCTCCAGCTGTTCGGCTTCTTCTTCCTCGTCTTCGGATTCTTCTTCTTCGGTTTCCTCTTCTTCATCATCTTCTTCTGTCCATTCTTCATCTCCTTCTCCTTCAGATACATATGCCGGATCTTCTTCTTCAATGTCCATTCTTCTTACTAGTGTAGTAATTAATTAATATTTTTTGCTTTCTTTTCTTACGGTATATTTTTTCTAAAATGATAAATTTATGGTAGACTAATTAATTTAAAACTTATTTACTATTTATAATAATAACATCAAGTGAAAATAATATGATAAAATCAAACTAAATTCTCAATCTATTTTTTAAAGTGAACAATTATTTTGAAACAACTCAAAATAATAAAATAATTTTGTGACGGATATAGTTAGGTGGTGTTTGTTTCACTAATATGTTTTGAGCCTGAATCTGAGTACCCCTCACAAAATCTAAATCTGAATGAAATATTGTTGTTTGTTTTTTTAATTGTCTGAATGAGTTCTAATTACTTTTTTTTATAAATACACATTAATTCGTAACAATGTCATAATAAATAGTCTGTTTAAACATCAAAATAAATACTTTTATTATACTTTTACTATTTTTATTTTTCACGCTACTTTATGTATCTTCTTTTTCCTCTCAACAAATTTCATATCTGCTTTTTCAGTTATACACCTAAACCATATATCAACAATACATCTATTCATGGTTTAGAGATTGGTAAAAGCCGGTTTTGTAAGATTCAGAGGCAATAAGACCTGCTCCTCAACTCTAACTCGATCACACGTTTACTATCTTACTGCGTCTGACTCGCTCGCCAAAAAAAAAAACAAACAAGCAAAACGTCTGACCGCTCTGAATGGTCAAAAGTCAAAGGCAATCAAACCTTTTTTTTCCAAAAACAAACACCGCCTTAATAACAATTTTTAATACAAAACAATTATTATTCTATATCTCTATATGTTGGAAAGTGAGTTAAACTTTAGGGTTAATTTGGTAAATTTGTTTTACTTAATTTGTTTGGCTTCTCTTACAAGTTTTGTTATTTTTTATAGGTATGAATTTAGTATGTTTTACGTCATTGGTTCTCTATAAATAGAGGCTAATGACATTAGTTTCTTTGTAGCTTTTGAGTTGTAATTTAGGGCATTTGAATAAAAAATTCCCATTAGTTTGGTCGAATCCACCTTGTCCTCAAGGTGATGTCTTGAAAAGCTCTTCTGATTCTGGGATCCCATATCTTCGCCCTATCGCAGATCCCTCTTCCAGTCTCGGAGTTCTCCTGCCTTTTACTACCGCGTCTGCTCCCGATACGAACACCCTTCTTCCTCTTCTTCATTCTGCTGCCTTGGACATAACACGATACCCTTCTTTTGCCTACCGTTGCACATGCCCTAATACTCCTCAGACCTTCAAAATCCACCTTATCCTTAAGGTAATATAAAAATACGTTGATAGGGAGTCCGACATCCATTCCCACGCCTTCAGTTGAACACATTTGTAGATGCACCCATTATCCATGAGCTCGTAAACATCACCAATACCAATTCTTTCCCATAGCTGATGAACTCGCGAACTTTCATGATTGACCAAAGAAGTGAGTATAGGACTAACCCCATTGTCCCTCAATTCTCGTTTAGATTAAAAAAAAATTCATCAAAACTATCACCTCCAACCTCTTCCACACTTTCTTTATTTTCTGAAAATTGGCCAAACTCACTAAAAACTTTCGTGCCTTCCATATTACTTTGACCAATATCGAAAACACCGTCTAGTGCGCTACTAACCTCGTCAACACTAATATCTTCATCATATAAGGACCCTTTAATCACAAGGGAAACTTCTTCACTTGGCCATGATAGAACGGTATCTAGTTTCTCTTCACTATTCAGCCATTTTCCTGCAATTGCCTCAAAACGCGTCTCAATTATACGAGCTAAGGCAAAAGCTTCCCCTAAAGTTGTAGGCGCTAACCTTGAGAATGTACATTGTAGGAGCGGTTTAAGTCCACATATATGAAAATACATACGTAAATCCGTAGACATCTCCGTAACTCGATCTGCAATTATCACAAACTTACTCTCATAATCGGCCATCGTACCCTTTTGTAAGAGCTTAGATAGTGCGTCCCAATCGTTGTTTCCCGATGCCATAGCAACCGAAAAACAAAGTAAAAAAAAAATTTGGGTGAACAGTAACCGAGTGAACAGTACTGTCGGATAAACAGTGTCATCGGATGACAGTAGGGTTTGATGAACAGTACCCCCCCCCCCCCCTCGTCTGATGAACAGTAGCGTTTGATTAGTACCTCGCAGATGAACAGTAGTTTTTATTTATTTATTTGGAACCTTAGATCGAAATCCACCAACGAGTTGAGGGCTCTCAATGAAAGCACCAATTGATACGACCCGGTTAGGGTGTATCGGGAGTAACACCACTTCAAACGTGTACTTGCTCCTTAAGAAGTAGAGATGAGAAGACTAGACATTTATTTAACTTTAACTTTGATTGATTTATTACTGAAAATAATGATTCGTTATATATACCAAATAAACCTAACTTTTGTCACAAGTCGGTCACAAGATAATTACTATAACATAATAAATACTTTCCTAAACATTTATCCTAAACACATATTTTAAATAAACAAAAGAAAGCATGATGAATCATATCCATCACAAACCTGGGTGTATCAAAAGCTCAAATCCAGACACATGCAAGGGACATGATAGTTCAGCAAACTCCACTTTAGACGGGAAAAACATTTACATTTCTCTTTTGCAATTCCTTGTTTCAGTAGTATAAAAACTAGTTTCTCCTTCATTTTTTACCATTCATGTATGTGTAAAATCACAATTTTTTCTCGAAATCCAAAACACGCATTTGAGTCATTGATCTCCAAATACGAGTACATTTCTACTTAAATGTTCCCCTGTTTATGATCTGCTATAAGCTTCGGATTACTTGTTAATCCCTGGCTTAAGCAACTTTTTGAGCTTATTGTTGTGCTTATTGATTACGCTTGTATTAAAAACTCTACATAGGTTTCTGGTTCTTGTCACTTAATCTAGTTTTAGTTTCGATTGAGTACTTATACTATACGAAGTCTTATTCAAATAGTTATAAGTCAGATATCCTCTCACTCACATACCCAACTCATCTAACCAGTTGTCACTTAAAACATCATATTCACATTTTCTCGACTTTCAGCCCTCGGAAAACAGATTGTTGCATCATGTTTCTTTTTTTACTCGTACATCACCATCGTCCCGTTTTTTAGGTGCAATGTAACATTCAGGGCCGGTCTTGAGGTTTTTTATGCACTGGGCGAGATGTTCGATAAATGCCCCTACCTAATCAAACGAACATACTTTTTTTTGTTACACTATCAACATAAGAGGGCATGGTTTACGAGTGTTGTCACTAGGCACTTTATTTCCCTTATGGCGTCGTTATGCATGTTATAGTTGCACTACTAGGTTGGACGTTATAAGCTCCATACATCTGGTTAACAGAGCATTATAAATTATTTTTAAGTGTAAGTGAAGTTTTTAGTAATGTGTTATAATAATGTTATTAGAGAGAGTGTTTTTTGGGTTCGTGTTTTATAAACATTATCGGGTAAAAAGTAATGTGACGACACGTATAAGATGAACGCAAAACTCGATACACATTGTACATTAAGAAACTTAGATGGCGTCAAAATTAAGTTACATTTACATAAATTTTTATGAAACAAGTATATCTCTAACATTAGAGACATATGTAAACTATTATTTGAATAGGTTTTGCATCATTCAAAATTTTATTCATTTTAACTGTCATCAATTGATTTAGGGGAGATGACACTTACACATACTAAAATTGATTCATACACATAAAATTATATTGCAAGGACTATTATGTCTTTTGTAATAACTTGACTTTTAGCTCCTCATGTTTAGTTAATCACTGTCATTTTTGCAATTAACTTACTTCAGATCATTATTTATCCACTATAATCTTTCAGAAATCACTCATCTCTTTCACGTGGCTATTTTGTGTAAATGACTTATTTATTTCACATGAATCACTGATCTTTACGTATAGTGTAAACAATCGAACTTAGAGGTGTAGATATGATCTTTACATTCATCTGATCACGATAAGACATTTTTGGCTGTTTATTACATTAATTAAAAGTTTCCAAATTATCATGTTTGTGATGCAATCTTACATGTATCGTATGGAACTTATTAAATTATGAAAAGAAAAGATGCAATGTTGTGTAAAACTGAACAGATTTATTGTAATAAATTTATAAGATGTGGAGTTGTATATAAGCACTTTGAAATCGGGAACAAAAGTGACGAGAAGTAATTGAAATGGAGAACTTACTGCAAATTTTAAGAGTAGTAGTAAAATGATAGACAAAGATATAGGAAGGGAATAATTGGTAAGTCACAAAAAAATATGTGTATGAATCAATTTAATATGTATAAATATCAATTCACTTGATTTAGACGTGATACGTGGTGTATATGTAAAAAATTACTACTACTATTAAGGGTTAAGTCCATATAATATCAAAATACTTTTCAAAATGTACAAATATCATACGTGAACTCTAAAAAATACTAATACCGTATACATACTTTCTAAATTCGTCTCAATATCATAACTTTCAAAACTATTAATATAGCAAATTCAATAATCAAAGTATGCAAATACCTGTCAAAATACTAATGCTTCTTCATTCTGAAATAAAGACTCCTACTACAAGACACATATATATAACCTGTTAATGCAATAATGACTAAAAACGTTACTTGCATTTTTCGGTCTCGCTTAGTTTTGATTACGACAATATGTAAAAACAAGCATTTACGAAAACAACGAAAAACGAATTCTTGAGTTCAAGCATTTTTCATTTTACCCATTTTCACTTAAGGTATGGATAAACAAGTACTAACCTTAATCAAGTGATCAAGTGATTTAATCTTTTCTTAAAACTCACTTTTTATTAAATGTGACAAGTTTTTATTAAACTTTATTTTTAAGAAAATGTTTTATTAAATAAATTATTTGAAATTTGAAAATGACATATTCTTATTCTGTTAAGAATATCCTTTCAGGATATTTTTTATACCCAGATAAGACCTCCACCACTAAAGGACAAAAAGGAGCGGAGTCTAGTCCGACGGTACCTTAGCGCCTAGGCGGTACCTTATCGATAAGGTACCGCGGGCTGTGATAAGGTACCGCGGGCAGATATAGCCGTTGGCTCCTTTATCCTTTAAATAGTGAACCATTCTCAGCTTTTCACCTCACCTCTTTTGCACATTTATTTCCAGATTCAAACCCCTTCTTTAATCACTCAAATCTTTGATCATTTGTTTGATTATTAATTGTTTAAGAAGTGAATCTTGTTCTTCCATCCCTTCCTCTCCAAGTGCAAAGAGAAGAACACTATCCTAGTGAAGTGTTGAGTCCCCCACCAAAGATCCATTGAAGATCAAATTTTATATACTTGTAGTTGTGTCATAGTTGTGAAGATCCAAGTAGTTGTGTCTATTTGGAAGTTGTGTATGTACTAAGTATAGTTGTGTAGATTGGTCCTAGCTACAATTAGGGCTCGACTTTTAGCTTAGAGTCGTAAATTGGTTAAGCGACGTGTATGGTTTTCTCCACCATAAGGAGCTTGTTGTGTAGTGAACTCTCGAGTAAGGAGTACTCGAGGAGTGGAGTAGGAACGAGGAGTGAGCTTCGTTGCCGAACCACTATAAATCCTTGGTGTTCGGTTTGATCTTTCTTTACCTTTAACTCTTTACATTCTTTATTCTTTTTGCATATACATGTGTTAGTATTAGATTAGCTACACTATCATTCTTTATTGTTTGTGGATATATTTTTGTTAGTATTAGTTTAGCTACACCATCATTGTTCATATTGTGCATAAGAAGATTTCACATATTTCCTCAAGCCTAAGTTTTTGAAAAAGGATTTTTGGAAACCATATTTTAACAAGTAAATATAAGAAACTATTCAACCCCCCCCCCCCTTCTAGTTTCTACAATTGGTATCAGAGCGGGTTGCTCAAGAATTTTTAAAGTATATTGTATTTTAAAACTTGAATCGATCTACGGATTCCAACAAGTACCTAGAAGGGCAATCTATGCAAAGACCACCACTTTTTGAAACCGATAGTTTTATTTATTGGAAAAATAGATTTGAAACTTATGTGAAATCAAAAGATTTAGATCTTTGGCATGTTATTACCAATGGTGATTTTTTACCCTTTCAATTTAATGAAGTTTCTAAAACAAAAGAATTAGTCACTTTTGACAAAGCTAATGATGATACTAAAAAGAAACTTTCAAAAAATAATGAGGCTAAAATGGTGATTTATAATGCTTTGCCTAAGAAAGAGTATGAAAGAATTTTTATGTGTGAAACCGCTAAAGATATTTGGAACACTCTTTTAGTAACCCACCAAGGTAATAGCCAAGTCAAAGAAAGTAAAATCGATCTTCTTGTCCAACAATATGAACAATTTGTCATCTTAGAAGATGAAACTATTGATAGTGCTTTTGCTAGGTTTAACACCATTATTACTAGTCTAAAAGCACTTGATGAAGGTTTTTCTAGCAAGAACAATGTTAGGAAGTTTCTAAGGGCCTTACATCTAAAGTGGAGAGCAAAAGTCACGGCTATTGAAGAGTCGAAAGATCTCTCAACTTTATCACTCGATGAACTCATAAGAAACTTGAAGGTTCATGAGATGATAATTTTGAAGGACTCGGAATTAGTGAAAACCAAGAGTGATAGGAAATATCTTGCACTTAAAGCCAAGAAGACACAAAGTGATCGTGATAGTTCCTCGGAAAGTGATGACGAGGAGTATGCATTGGCGGTGAGAGATTTCAAGAAGTTCTTCAAGAGACGAGGTCAACACGTTAGGCAACCAAACTATGACAAGAAACCATTGTCAAAGAATCGGTTTGTCAAGAACGAAAAAGGTGATAGGAATTGCTTTAGATGTGGTGATCCAAATCACTTCATTGGTGATTGTCCAAAGCCCGCTCGTGATAAGAACCACACGGCATTCGTTAGTGGCGCTTGGAGCGATAGCAGTGAAGATGATGATGACAACCCCAAAGAGGAGAAATGTCTTATGGCTCACACTTCTAAAGAGGTACATTCTGAAACCGAATATTATAGCAATGATAGTTCCACTTTAGATGATATCGAATTTGAAGGCAAATATGATAGCTTACACAAACTTAGTCTTAAATTCATAGAAAATAATAAAACCTTAAAATCAACCAAAACTAAGATTGAAAATGAGATCAATTTGGCTAAACTTGAGAAAAACAAAGAGGTTGATTTAGGTTGCTTAAGTTGTGAGAAACTTAGATTAGAGAATGATGATCTCAAGAGCACCTCCATTAAATTGGAAAAGTTCATGAAAGGTACTAGTGCTCTTGGTGATATGTTAATCAAACAAGTTCATTCTAAGGAAAAACTTGGTCTAGGTTTTAACTCAAATGAAGCCTCAACTAGTGAACCAAAACAAGTCAGGTTTTCACAGAAAACACCTTCTGGACGCGGTTCCACATTGTATGGCGCGGTTCCTTATCACTATGGAACCGCGGCCATAAATAAGGTACCGTAGCCAGAAGTTGAGTTTTGTGAAAATTCTGAACTTTCTGAAAAATCTAAGTTAAATGAAAAACCAAAGCATCTTACTGTTAATAAGGTTCAATTACCCATATTTGACGACAATGCTATTGGTAAGTTCTATAAGCCGTTAAGTAAACCTCTCATGGGAAATAGAAGTTTATCTAGACTATCCTCTACTCCACCTAGAGTACGGAATGAGTCTAAGCCTAGAAGTAGAACGACAACGCCTACAAGAGATAATCAAAACAACTCACGACCTAGAAGTAAAACTCCAACACCTAGAAGGAATAATAATAACTCCAAAACTAAATCAAACACACCTAGGAGAAGTAATGAACAACAAAATGGTTACATGAATTACTACCCTCCTCCATTTTGTTCTCCATGGGGAATCCCCTCCTCATTCATGCATCCCAACCAAATGCAAGGGATGTTTGGAACTAACAATTTTGGACCCATGAGATATTGGGGACCAAATGTTTGATCTTGTGTGTTGTTACCTAGATATGCTTGGGAATTGATTTGGAGCCCGATGAGTGGATTAAGGATAGTGGATGTTCTAAACACATGACGGGTAATCGAAGTTTGTTCTCGCATTACAAAGCAATAGATGGAGGTAACGTCACATTCGCTAGTAGTCTACGTGGTAATATCATTGGCAAAGGTACGGTTTCTCTTGACTCCATTACCATTGAAAATGTTGAGCACGTAGATAACTTAGGTTTTAACCTTTTAAGTATAGGTCAAATTTGTGATAATAAGTGTAAGGTCATCTTTTCGGAACATGACAGTGAAATCGTAAAAAATGGAAAAGTCATTGGAAAAGGTGTTAGAAAGCATGGGCTTTATGTCATGAAGGTTAATAAGAAGTCAAAAGACAACATATGTCTTGCGACTATAGATGATAGTTCTACTATTTGGCATAGGAGATTAGGTCACGCTAATATGCGTTTAATTCAATCTTTAGTCTCTAAGGAGTTGGTAAGACACCTCCCCAAGATTAAGTTTGATAGTCACTTTTGTGATGCTTGCAAAGTTGGAAAGCAAGTTCACTCAAGTCACAAAGCCAAGAATTTGGTTTCGACCTCTCGGTGCTTAGAGCTCCTACATATGGATCTCTTTGGACCTTCCGCCATACGGAGTTATGGAGGTAACCTTTATACCCTAGTTATAGTTGATGACTATTCTAGATTCACTTGGACTAGATTTTTGGCATCTAAGAATGAAGCTTTTGATCACTTCGAAATCTTTAGTCGAAGAATTCAAAATCAACTAGGATGTTCAATTGTTTCTATTAGGACGGATCATGGTAGGGAATTTGATAATGAAGTGCAATTTGGTGCCTTTTGTGAAGCTCATGGTATTACCCATAACTTCTCGGCTCCTCGCACTCCAAAATCAAATGGGGTAGTTGAAAGGAAGAATAGGACTCTCCAAGAGATGAGTAGGACGATGTTAAACGAGCAATCTTTGCCTCAAAAGTTTTGGTGCAATGCCGTGGATACATCGACTTATATTCTCAACCGAATTCTTATTCGACCTTTCCTAGGAAAGACCCCCTATGAGATTCTTAAAGGTAAGAAACCCTCATTAGAATACTTTAGGGTGTTTGGAAGCAAGTGCTTTATCCTCAACACCAAAGACTACCTTACCAAGTTTGACCCAAAGTCTTACGAAGGTATCCTTTTAGGTTATTCCCAAACTAGTAAGGCCTACATAGTCCTAAATAGAACCTCAGGGGTTATTGAAGAATCACTCAACGTAACCTTTAATGAAACCCCTCCTTCACCCAAGACACCACCATTGGTTGATGATGACTTAGATGAATTAGAAGTAATTAAAGCCAAAGAGGTTAGAAAAATAGGAGTTGAAGACCTTAGTGTTGAAAAGGAAGTAAACATTAAGGAGTCTAGGGATCATACTCTTAATAATGTCATTGGTGACTTAAATCAAAGGACCCTAAGATCTCAAGTCCAAAACCAAAGCAACTTCTTTTGTTTTGTCTCCTTGATTGAACCAAAGAATGTTAAAGAAGCTTTGACGGATGAGAGTTGGGTCATTGCGATGCAAGAAGAATTGAATCAATTCGTTGCCAATGATGTTTGGGAACTTGTTCCTCCACCTAGAAGTTCTACCATTATAGGAACCAAATGGGTATTTAGGAATAAGCTAGACGAGAATGGTGTTGTGTCTCGTAACAAGGCTAGACTTGTAGCTCAAGGCTATAATCAACAAGAAGGGATTGATTATGACGAGACATATGCACCGGTAGCTAGATTAGAATCAGTTAGAATCCTTTTAGCCTACGCTTGTGCCTTAGATATTAAGCTTCAACAAATGGATGTAAAGAGTGCATTTCTTAACGGTTTGATCAATGAGGAGGTATATGTGGCTCAACCTCCCGGCTTCATTGATTTTGAGAAACCGGACCATGTTTACAAGCTTAAGAAAGCACTTTATGGACTCAAACAAGCACCCAAAGCTTGGTATGATAGACTTAAAGCGTTTCTTGTTAAACATGAGTATACCATGGGAATGGTAGACAATACACTCTTTACAAAGAAGAAAGGTCCTCACCTCATAATCGTACAAATATATGTTGATGACATTATATTTGGCTCAACTTGTCAAGAATTGTGTGATGACTTTGCCAAAATCATGCATGATGAGTTTGAAATGAGTATGATGGGAGAACTTAACTTCTTTTTAGGACTCCAAATTAAAAAAATGGACGATGGTATTTTCTTTAGTCAATCTAAGTACGCTAAAGAAATGCTAAAGAAATTTGGATTAGAAGAATCTTGACCAATGAAGACCCCTATGGCCTCGGATACTAAACTCACCGTAGATGATGATTGTGAGTCGGTAGACAACACCAAATATAGAGGTATGATTGGTAGTTTGTTGTACCTAACGGCAAGTCGACCGGATATCATGTTTAGTGTTTGCCTTTGTGCTCGCTTCCAAGAGGCTCCCAAAACCTCTCACCTTGAAGCGGTTAAGCGTATCTTCCGATACATTAAAGGCACTATACATTTAGGATTATGGTATCCTAAAGGGACCGGCGTAGAAACCATTGTCTACGCGGACTCGGATCATGCGGGAGACTATGTGGACCGGAAAAGCACTAGTGGAGTTTGTACCTTCATGGGTTGTTGTTTAACTTCTTGGTTCTCCAAGAAACAAACCGCTCTTGCGATATCCACCACGGAAGCCGAGTATGTGAGTGCCAAAAAAGCATGCCAACAAGCTCTATGGATGAAGCAAGCGCTTGTTGATTACGGGATTTCTCTTGATGATGTTCCCATCATGTGCGATAATAAAGGCGCTTTAGACCTAAGCAAGAATCCCGTGCAACATTCACGAACCAAACACATAGAAATTAGACACCATTTCCTTAGGGATAATGTTCAAAAGGGGAACATTACTATTGAAAAGGTGCCCTCCGAGGACAACTTAGCCGATATCTTCACTAAGCCACTTAAGAGGGAACCTTTCAATTACTTGCGTCTAGGTCTAGGATTAATGGAACATCTTCCTTAAATTCTTTTCTTCTTGTGTGTTCTCTATTACCACTTTGAGTCCTTGAGTCTTTTAAAATCCTTTTGAAAAATCTTCTCCTCTCATTTTCAAAACTCTCAAAGTCTCTTTCGAAAATGGTTGAGAAATTCGTTTGACATTGTTAATTCAATCTAAAAACGATTTTTCATAGATTCTCGCTATTAATGTAGAGCTTACATAATTCATATGTATGATTCTCTCAAACATAACAAGAACAAGATTGAATCATGGAGGATCATTGTGTCATGACTTAAGGTCTTGTCTTACACACCTCCTACATTGATTTTTTAATCCATGTATTTTGGTCAAATCTCTATTTGGTAAGTTTGCATATGTTTTCTTTGTCTATCTTTGCTTTTAAGCACATCCCTATGATAAGTTAGACTAGAAAAAAATAAGATTTGCTGAAAAATCTTTCTCCAAACACCAAACCCTGCTTCTCTAGGCGGTTCCATATATGAACCGCGGTACCTTATTGATAAGGTACCGCCAACATAGATAAGGAACCGCCTACAGTGGCCTTCCTTTTTCGGGTTTTTGTCTGAAACTCCAGATTTGCTCCAACTTTTTTGAGAATCTTTGTTTCAAACCCTTTGACCACCCCAAAAATACCCTAAGCCTTCCCTATTTAAACCATAAGCATTTTGCATTACTTCACATCCAAAATGTCTTATTCTCCCAATGAAAGCCTTGAATCTCCTCCATTTTCTCCAATTTCTTTCAATCCAAACCCACCCAAGAACACTCTTAATCACATTTCTCCTACCAAGAATGTTGATTGTGGAACTTCCTTTCTTCCACCACCACCCTTTAGTGTTCTTCCTCCTTCTCATGATAATGTCATGCACCATGGAACATATTGTCATTGTTGTCAATATCAACATCTTGCTATGGCGCACATCTATGAGGAGTTGAGCTACATCAAGAGTCTCTTAATCAAGCCTCCTCTTCACTTTGATTATGAGATCTCCAACAAGCCACCACCACCAATCTCCGCTATTACCTTGTCTTTCATATAAGCATTGATTGCTTATCCTCAAGACACCAAATTCAAGCAAATCTTAGAATTCTAGAATAACTAGGATTAGATTTATGCTTTTGGCTTGTTTCTTTTTCCATACTTCTTTGTATGATGTTCCTTTAGTAACCTATCTTGGATCTTTATCTTTTTCTTTGTGTTTTCTTCTCTTTTAATTTTCTTTATGTGACCTATTGCTATATATTGTTGGTTGTTTATTTTGTTCAACTAACCCTTCTATGTAGCTTGTCACCATATCTCGATTCCCCGGTGCCCCAAGCTAGGGGAGTAAGCACCAAGGGGGAGTCTTTGCAAAGTCCGTTTCTTCAACACCGGCTTACGCAACCTTTTTGCCTCGACAAAGGGGGAGAAATGAATAAACTCGTCTTCGAAAATCTTGTGTTTGTATGATTGAGTTTATGTATTGTCGGAATCAAAAAGGGGGAGATTGTTAATGCAATAATGACTAAAAACGTTACTTGCATTTTTCAGTCTCGCTTAGTTTTGATTACGACAATATGTAAAAACAAGCATTTACGAAAACAACGAAAAACGAATTCTTGAGTTCAAGTATTTTTCATTTTACCCATTTTCACTTAAGGTATGGATAAACAAGTACTAACCTTAATCAAGTGATCAAGTGATTTAATCTTTTCTTAAAACTCACTTTTTATTAAATGTGACAAGTTTTTATTAAACTTTATTTTTAAGAAAATGTTTTATTAAATTAATTATTTGAAATTTGAAAATGGCATATTCTTATTCTGTTAAGAATATCCTTTCAGGATATTTTTTATACCCAGATAAGACCTCCACCACTAAAGGACAAAAAGGAGCGGAGTCTAGTCCGGCGGTACCTTAGCGCCTAGGCGGTACCTTATCGATAAGGTACCGCGGGATGTGATAAGGTACCGCGGGCAGATATAGCCGTTGGCTCCTTTATCCTTTAAATAGTGGACCATTCTCAGCTTTTCACCTCACCTCTTTTGCAAATTTATTTCCAGATTCAAACCCTTTCTTTAATCACTCAAATCTTTGATCATTTGTTTGATTATTACTTGTTTAAGAAGTGAATCTTGTTCTTCCATCCCTTCCTCTCCAAGTGCAAAGAGAAGAACACTATCCTAGTGAAGTGTTGAGTCCACCACCAAAGATCCATTGAAGATCAAATTTTATATACTTGTAGTTGTGTCATAGTTGTGAAGATCCAAGTAGTTGTGTCTATTTGGAAGTTGTGTATGTACTAAGTATAGTTGTGTAGATTGGTCCTAGCTACAATTAGGGCTCGACTTTCAGCTTAGAGTCGAAAATTGGTTAAGCGACGTGTACGATTTTCTCCACCATAAGGAGCTTGTTGTGTAGTGAACTCTCGAGTAAGGAGTACTCGAGGAGTGGAGTAGGAACGAGGAGTGAGCTTCGTTGCCGAACCACTATAAATCCTTGGTGTTCGGTTTGATCTTTCTTTACCCTTAACTCTTTACATTCTTTATTCTTTTTGCATATACATGTGTTAGTATTAGATTAGCTACACTATCATTCTTTATTCTTTGTGGATATATTTTTGTTAGTATTAGTTTAGCTACACCATCATTGTTCATATTGTGCATAAGAAGATTTCACATATTTTCTCAAGCCTAAGTTTTTGAAAAAGGATTTTTGGAAACCATATTTTAACAAGTAAATATAAGAAACTATTCAACCCCCCATTCTAGTTTCTACATAACCTTATTCTTGTAGACAACACTAGTGCGATCAAATGTATGTTAGTCCCGAGGCTTATCATAACTTCTAAAATCGTAAACTATTGTTTGGACCAGAGATGGAGCAAGTGGGTGGTGGAGGGTGTCGTGCCTCCCCCAACCGGATGACCACCCCACCTTGTAGCATAAAAGTTATAGATTTTTGAGATTTTGTTTGCAGAATCTGCCCTGAAACTATCTGCCTTATACTAGGCTCTAAAATCAGCTTTAGAATATTTGGATGCAAGGTTGATAGGTTGTTGAAGCGTGTAGCAGGTTATATTGTTGAATGAGGAAGATGATAGAGTATATTGAGTAATATAAAAAGGGTGAAGTAGAATACTTTGTTTAGTCATATGGGGTTGGGTAAAGAGAAAAGAGAATGACATCTCTTTTGTTTTTTTATTCATCTTTTTCTTATATCAGTTTAATTAATTTTAGTTAATGTTAAATTATTTTATGTTTAATCCTAACCAATTGTACCATGTTAATTTTAGTTAATGTTAGATACACATTAATTTGTACCATGTTAGTTTTCATAAGATTTCTAGGTTTTAGTGACTAATAAGACTATTCCAAAAAAAGTAAGATACACATTATTTTGTGCAATATTTAATTAGAAATTATAGATCTCTCATCACATAAGCTATTCTCGTTTGTTTATTTTTTGGTTTAATAAAGTCTTAATTCTGTCATCGCCTATGAACCATATCTAATAAAGAGGAACACTTTTATCTTCTTGAATTTCTGATCTTCTTTACCATTTATGTCAATGTTTGCCCATGTTTTCAGTTGATCAAATGATTATACGTTACTACTGTGAAATATCATTGAGTTCGTATATCAAAAAAAATTCGAGCCCCCCTCTAACATGAATTTCTGGCTCCGTCCCTGGTCTGACTAAGGTTGCGACAAACCTAACTTCACATCGATTTATGTTTATCAAGATTCATATCTGCGTATATAAAGCGTGTTTGTAAAGATACATACGAAGTATACCATGTATAACTAGTTATACCCGTCAGCTAAGGTATGATATCGAGACTAATTTTTAAAGTACGTATACGATATTAGTAATTTTCAAAGTTCACGTATGAGCTCCATACATCTTTCCCTTATGGCGTCGTTATGCATGTTATAGTTGCACTACTAGGTTAGACGTTATAAGCTCCATACATCTGGTTAACCGAGCATTACAAATCCTACTATTAATTAAGTGAAACATAAAAACTAAAAGGTAAAATAAAAAAGGACCCTAATAAAAAAAGCTATTATTATAGAAATTTTTGTTCCCTATACACTCTCTTTTTTATTCATTTTTCATCTCCCATTGGACCAATAAAAAATTAAGGAACTTTGAGTATTCATCGTCGCACTCTCTTCCTGCTATTTTTATTTGTTTACTGATTTTTTCCGGCCACAAAGGTTTCACAACATCAAAAGTTTACGTCCAGTTTACCATAAAACATGGCTCAAGCTGGTGACTAGTTTACTATCAAAACATAATTTTCATCACATAAAACCGCTTTACAACGTAAATTTGATGCCCCTCATTTGTTTGATGCCCTTGGCGGTCGCCCACTTCGCCCAACCCCAGGGCCGGCCCTGGTAACATTGGCTGGTGTAGGAGCCTCTGAAGTAAACGCAAGTCAAGAGGCATAATATGCATGTATCAGCGTATCACCACACACAACCACCAAAGACAGAATGCTCATCCAAGCTACGACCTACGGAGCATACTTTGTGTGAGTAATATTGTCAGTGTAACTATACGCTATGGTTTCTTATCATTCCAAAAATTTCACAATTAATTCCAAGATAGTTGTTATAGTATTGTAGCATAAAATTTGTATTGTTCCAAAAAAGAGGACGTGACTCATTACCCGTCTATCCTACATGCCCATTTGCTATGATTGCAACTTCTATACGTTTTTACATGAACATGAAACATAGTCTACGCTGTTACCATCAAATTTTCATTCTCACATTCAGATATGCTATATGTATCCACAATAATCACACATCAATAAGTTATGCTAAACCTTTAAACAATTGCATGTACACACAAAGAAATGGATAACATAAGACTTATTTTTTTCTTCACTCTTCATTGCTCTTTTCATAACTTTTTGTGTACCTTTGGGTTTATCTCAAGAAGTTGGTAAGTCCGTAACACTTTGATTGTTTATGTGTCATGTTTTTGAAATGCGTGTCTAATCGATGTATGGATGATGAGAATGAGTTCACGTATGACGTGAACAATCCACACGGTCTTGATCATTGGGGGGAGATCCATCTCGAGCAGAACTTGTGTAATCATGCATACTTACAGTCATCACCAATTGATCTCACACATAAAAGGCTTTAAATAACATCTAAAGCAACACTTGTTGATCGAGGACATGATTGGATGGTATGCTCAAATATGTAACTAGTAAACTTTCATCATATTTATATTGACGTGAGTATTTGAACTAATCCTGTAAATTACAGTTGAGATGGATGGAGGGAGTGGGACATATTCATATAAATGAAATAAAGTATCAACTTAATCAACTACATTGGCACACGCCCGAGCATACCATTAATGGCCAAAGGTAAAATATTAAATTGTTTTAGTTTCTGAATCAAAATAACAATATAGCTAAGTTTATATTTTCTACATGCTTAGATTCAATCTAGAAATACACTTGGTTCATCAAAGCACACACGGGAAATTTGTAGTGGTTGGAATCCTAAATGGTCGCGCTGGTTCTTTTTTATCAATGGTACGTTCGTACTTATAGGTTTTTGTTTGATATAAAATATGGATGTTCTAATTCTCGTTATATGTAGATAGAATGATATTTGAGAGCATTAGCATCTACAAGGGGAGTCGGAAGTAGTGTTGGAACAATTGATCCACAAAAATAAAAATTGGAAGTAGAAAATAGTATCCATACATTGGCTCACTCACTACTCCGCCATGCCACCAACATGTTATTTATATTGGCTCACTCCCTACTCCGCCATGCCACCAAAATGTTATTTGGACCATTGTTCAAAAGGTGAATATTATTTCTTCATTCCAGCACCCAGTAACTTATATACTAATTTACTTGGTCATAAATTGGTCGGCCAAAGGTCGGAAATGGGTACCCATTTTGTCTTACTAATACTAATGGTATATCACATTTAGACAATTACTTAAAAACCTGATCAAATATCATTTTTTTTGCAAAAACTAATCAGGTGACAAGAGTTTCGTGGAAACAATTGCATTTGATACGTAAAGCAGTCCATGATGTGAGTTTTATGTATCTGGTTCATCATACCTATCTGGTCTGGTATAGACCAGATGACGAAGATATAAAGTAAACCTTTGTGACTATATATAAATCCAAATTAAATCAAACATATATTTTCCTGAACATAGCAGTATCATTGCTCACTGTTAAAACTAACCATCAAGAGAAAATAAAAAAGCCTATGCACGCAAGACTTTAGATATTAGATTACGACGCGACTACATTTTGGGTTGCAGACTCAAGACCAAAATGTCTAACAAAGCCTTGTGATTGAGTACCGATCAACATTTTTAAACACACACCCACTTCACAAACACTTATATAAATTCTTGCGCATTGTTCTTTGTTAGAAGTGATATTAATATTTTTTGAATATAAACATGTGACAGTTTGGCCGAGTGGTCTAAGGCGCCATATTTAGGCTCTGGTCCAAAAGGGTGTGGGTTCAAATCCCACAGCTGTCAAACGGATTTTATTTTATTTTTTTAATTGCAGAAGTTGCTTAATAATCATATAAACCTCACTAAAGAAACCTGACACAACGATCTTATAAAATCACTAAATAAATTGCTTTCAACATTTAACAAAGGCTTGTTCCTATAATAGTCGCTACTCGTTATGACTACCTAATGCCACATAGCTCCATATTTTGAAGGATTTTCTTCGTGTTGAAAATGAAAATCTGGTGTTGAATTTAAACAACCAAAGTCCAAATAAATCTTACTAGGTCGTGTCAAAACTGTGTGGAGCATCTTTGCATTCAAATTTTAACTTAAATCAGCCTAACTCCTATGATAAATCAGGTCACTACTTGTTTCGCTTTTATTTATGTTATTATCTTTCGTTTTATGAATTCCGATCTTTTTTAGGACTACACATGGTAATGGATAAATCGTCTGCTTCTAGCACAAGCAAGCGACCCCGTATGCTTCAAGGTATGTGACACAACCTTCATATATATTTTCTGTATCTTTTGTTGATCTAGCCTACTAACGGATATTGTGATCGTACCCATAGTTCGATGGACTATATGCCTCTCTTACTATGTGTTTGCACAGCTTATAACGCAATAATATATTTACGTGTTCATATGATTAAAACACTTGATATTAAAGAATTTAAAAAAACAAATAGAGGTGCTCGTGGTGTAGGGAAGACAATGAGACAGGTTGGGGGCGCCAACCATCGTAATCCACAAACCAGATCCGTAACGCTTATCACATGTACGTATGCTGGTGATAGTATTTTACTGTATCAACGGCCTGTTAAAGATGCGACATTAAGATATATTGTTAAAATACCTCATATAATCTGATATTCAAATGTTTAAGGACTCATTATGTGTTTTTGGATATTGCAAGGATTCTTGTGCTATTGGAATATTGATGTTGTACTTGGAACATTGGGCTGGATGGGAGCTAGGCTGAAGCATTATAAAGGCCCAAGTCTTGTTTAGGTTATGACCGTTGGTCAAAATGTTGTATATTACCCTAACTCATTCTGAGTTAGGGTTAAGTGAGTGTGTGTTTTGTTCTTGCCGTTAATGGCTACCAAAACTCTATCTCTTCATATTGATGGGTTTATTCATCTTGTTGTTTCGGTTTAATCTTTGTAAGAATATTATCAAGTAGATAATAGATTCACACTAGATTTATCTATGGTGGATTTTATGTTTTAAACTCTCTCTTTAATTTTGTTGGTTTTTAGATTAATAAAAGGTGTTTTGAATCATCATATCTTGTTTTTCTACATGGTATTAGAGACAGGTTTACGAATCTGACTCTGTTATTGTGAAAAGTTTTCTTATAAATCTTTTTCTTTTGATACTTTTTTGATACTATCTCTAAAAGTTGTTTTTCCTTTGAATCTGCTATTAAAATAACTTTATACTCTCTCGATTTACAAAACTCCCAATTTTTGAAAAAATTAGGGTTTGACTTTTTTGGGGATCTTTTGGTTTAAAGGTCCCAGTGACTAATTGGTGTTACTATTGGGTTTCTTGTGGCGTTCTCACTATCATACGTGGTGAATCCTTAATTTTTTTCAAAAATTAGGGTTTACTATTTGTGATATGTTCTTAGAGGTTTCTTGGCTTTGTTTGGTTACCTTGGTGGCGGATCTGTTGGCATTGTTGATTTCCCTAATTTTTCCCGAGAAGAAAAATTAGGGTTTGTCATCTTGGAGGTTCTGATATCTTCTAAACTAAGTGAATCTGGAAATATCAGTTCGATTGTGCTTGTTTTAGGCTCACTGTAACACCTTTCGTCTCTATTTTTTGATTGCTATCTGATTATTTGTTTGTTTATCTGCTATGTTGTTGGGTTGATTGTATTTATTTTTGAACTTATATTTTTGGATCCTCACTCATTGCTTGCCCTTGACCTACCACCCTTGAGTGGTTTGGAAGCCTTGGAACTTTGTTGGTAGTGTTGTGAGTTGTTTTTTTACCCTTGTGACCTTTCACCATGTCTGACCATGAGGAGTCTTCACATGGTGATGATGATACTTTAAGTGTGACTGATCTAGTCACACTTATTAGTAAGCTTGACTTGAGTGACCCTTTGCATTTACATCCTAATGATACTGTTGTGTTGACTGTTGTGAGTGTTAAACTAAAGGGTACTGAAAATTATCAAGTTCAGGCTAATGTTATGTTACTTGCTTTGGAAGGAAAAAACAAAATGGTTTTTATTGATGGGTCTTGTAAAAAGTCCATAACTTATGAGATTTTGGGAAAACAGTGGGATAGAGTGAATGTTGTTGTTCTTGGGTGGAATTTGAATTATATTTCTGAGGAATTATTCCTTGGTCAACTTTTTTCTAAAAAGGCTTACATGTTTGGAATGAGTTTAAATAAACTTACCATAAGGTTGATGGGTCTGTTATATTCAATCTTCATCATAAGATCAATACTCTTAAGCAGAATGGGTCTAATTTGTCTGATTATTACCATAAATTGAATGCTTATTGGAAACAATATGATGCTATGATTGAGTTGACTAATTGTGTGTGTTCTACTTCTAGTGAATTTAAGAAACATAATAAGTTGTTACAGCTTATGTAATTTTTGACGGGGCTAGATGACTCTTATATGAGCATTAGAAGCTCTATTCTGTCTAGGGAAAGTCTGCCAGATGTTAAGGGTGCCTATGCTATAATTTCCAGTGAGGATTCTAACAAGTTAGCATTTGGGACTCTTGCTGGGTCCTCCCAAAGGACTCAGACATCTGCATTCTTGTCTAATGGGCCTGCTAGAAACAACTTTCAAAGAAATCAGAACAATAATAGTGGTAATTATAGACCTAACAATGGTAACAATGGCATGTTTAGACCTAGCTCTGTCACCACTGGATTTAGACCTAATGCTCATACCAGTAATGTGTTTAGACCATATGGTAATTCTAATGCTGTAATTGTTTGTGAGAATTGTGGTTATAATGGTCATACCATTGATAGATGCTTTAAACTTATTGGTTATCCTACTGACTTTGGCAAGAAAAAAGGGGGGTAAAGTTTCAAAGGCAAAAGTGTCTCCAACAATTCTGTTGGGACATCTTCCTCATCTGGTTTCGCTGATGAACAACTTGCCACTTTTCTCTCCATGATTAAAGACAACAAGGGTAGCACTAATGTTTCTGGAAAAAGTGTTCAAGCCAATATGACAGGTATTTACTTTAACAACAGTAGGATATTTAATGATAACTTTGAGAAGTTTTTTTTGTTCTAACACCAACATCAAAACTACACTTGGGCAAATTGGGAAGGTTGTTGATTATGGGGCAAATCAACATATGACCAACAATGATATTGAATTGGAAAATGTGTTTGATATATCACACCTTAACATCAAAGTGGCTCATCCTAATGGGACTGAGGCCATCATTTCTAAAATTTACAATCTAAAGCTTTCAAATGGTTAAGTTTTGTTTGATGTTCTTGTTATACCTGATTATTGTGTGACTTTGGTCTCTGTTCACAAATTGGCTAAGGATAATAAGATTTTGGTTGTTTTTGATGAAAATAAATGCTTCTTTATAAATCAGGATTTGAATCTCAAAAATGTTTTGGGGACTGGTAGGCAATATGGTGGTCTATACTATTTAGATATAGTAGGTAATAAATATATTAATGATTCCATTGTGCTTACTTGCTCCTTGTCTAAACATGATTGGCATTGTAGACTTGGTCACCCTGCTTATCCAGCTCTAAATGTTCTAAAAAAACTCTTTGAATATTACCTCACCTGATCAAACTGAATTTTGTGAAATATGTCAAAGGGCTAAACAAACTAGAGAACCATTTCCATTAAGTGATTATAAAACTAATTTTCTTGGTGAACTTGTTCATTTGGATTTATGGGGTCCTTATAGGGTTACCAGTCACACTGGTCATAGATACTTTCTTACTATTGTGGATGATTTCACAAGAGCTGTTTGGGTATACTTGATTAAAACCAAAGATGAAGTTGGTATCTCCATTGAGATTTTTTATAACCTTTTAAAAAATCAATTCAAAAAGAATGTTAAAGTTTTCATAAGTGACAATGGGACAAATTTGTAAATCATTTTTCTCAAAAATTTTGTCATGAAAAGGGAATTGTACACCAGACTTCTTGTGCTTATACTCCACAACAGAATATGGTAGTTGAAATGAAACATAGGCATCTTCTTAATGTTACCAAATGCCATATGTTTCAGGGGGGAGTATCTTTAAGATTTTGGACTAAATGTATTATAACTGCTACTTGTTGGGCCAATTTAGAGCCTAAATTGTCTCTGTATTGATTTAAATGAAATATACCCTAAGTATTCTATAGGTCGGTAAACTCATGATAGTTTATCGAGTCATCCTCAGATGTTCTCAGAAGTCCATAGAGACTCCTTCACTACTGCAGCGGATCTGAGCCAGTGAAGACCAGAACCAAGATCAGGATGATGGAGTTAGTGAGTAATGACAATGACTCACTAACTCCCGAAGACCATCTCTGATATGAAGACCTGAAGTATTTATACTGAAGACATAGTGGGAACTTCCTTTGGTGAAAAAGGAAGAATATAAAGTGCAAGGTGGTTACTTGACTTTATTGAAGCTTCTAAAGGAAGCTTCCCTTTCCCACTATATATAGTGGTCTCATGACTTAGAGTTTGGTAGAGATTTCCACCACCAAAATACACATAGTGTTAGTGTTAGGATTTCCTCCTCCCATTGGTTCTTTTCTACCTTGTAACAATGGGAGTTTAGTTTGTCATCATCGCCTGGTTGTTATTCCGCAAACAACCGGGCAACACATGTATATTTGTTGATTCAATATTAATAAGATATACATACGATGAAAAGTACAAACTTGTGTTATTAGTTAGTCAATTGGTTAATTGTGCATATTGTTCTTCATAGATTCATTATGTGCACAAGTAAAGTGGACCAACAAGTGGTATCAGAGCGGGTTGGATTTTCTCTATCCATATCCGTTCGAATGGCTGCTAATAACATGTTTTATTGCATCGTCAAAATCATCAGTGTATTAAAAAACTGCCTTTATAGTAGCAGTTTTTAGGGGGAGATAACACTGATATTTGACTTTTGTTACACATATCCACAAAAGCCTTATCCAACTACCCACCACCGACACAAAACACCACCCAACGAATGACAGTTCATTCGTGTTTTGTTTGTTTATCAAATGATCCACCGTCATACAAAACAAAACCTCCCACCGTCATTATCAATCCACATTCCAAATCTCACTTCGTCTCTCAATCTCACATCACCCAAATCTGTTAAAAACAAATCCACCATCCCACGTGTATCCCTCCTACAACATCAACAAATCACTGCAAAAAATCATCACCAAAAACATCTTACCCCGTCATCTCATTAAAAAAACGAGATCCAACCCATTTACCATCATCAATATAAAATCCAAATCAAATCTATCACAAAGAAGTCACAACATCATTAACCCAGTCCGAGAATCATATACAAAGTCCACATAACATACAACATCAAATCCCACACAACCCGACACTCATAACAAAAGATTCGTTAATTGGTGAACCCGTCTCTTGTGGCCACGAGATGAGTTTATGTTGCATAAAAAGATCGATTCTTTAGTGGGAAAATAGGTTTGTGAAGATGATGTATTGGGTACAATGATTTCGTAGAAAAATGGTTGTGGTGATATGAATGGATTAGATGCATTCGATTGGTGATGGGTTCGACTTCGCTGATAAATCTGGGTAAATGTAATTATCAGCGAATGTATTTGGATAGTCGGATTATAAGACATGTGATTGGGATGTTTTGTTGTTGCTGAGACAAATTTGGTTGATTGGTTGGTGATGATGTAACGAAAAAGGGCAGTGGGTATATAATCTATGTTCTTGGATGTAGTTGTCACTTTTTAGTGATACAAGAATAATGAGGATAGGTAGGGAGATCGTATCAGCTTTCATAGAAATGTTGTAGAAACGAAAGGGTGAATGGATCTGGTTCGGTGAGCTCAATGAACAGATGATTTCGATGGCTGTTTTCAGTTTTAAAGCTGAAGAAAAGGATATGAGGTATTTGGGGTACTCGTAGCCAATGGAAATGAATGGAGCTGATTAAATTGACCAAAGAAAATGGTGTTGACCATGTTGATCTTCCATCAACCATTTTCCATTATAAAATCACCAAGTGATTGAACCTCTCATCAGTAGCTGAACACCATCATTGGATGGTTTATAATACCAGTGAACCCTTGGTATGAACCCTCCAGGTCGCTGTATAAACCCTCAAAGGTCACTGAACCTTTTCACCAGCGAACCTGGTCACTGAAGATGAAGGAACCCTCTATGTCGCTGAACCCCCAGGTCTATGAACCCCTCAGCAAGATTTAACCAACAGGTGTTTGAACCCACCAGCAGTTCGCTGTACAACCAGGTCAGAGATCTCAAGGTCAGCGAACCCCAGTCAGGAACCAGATCAGAACCCCTGGTCAAAGACTTTCAACCTCTGACCTTCCAGCAAATTCTGGACCCCCAGGTCAGACAAACCCCCAGGTCGCTGAAGCTTTAATCTCAGGTTCATGAACCCCTGAGGTGAACCAGCGAACCCCAGAGGTCGTTGAATCTTTCTGTAGCTGTGAACCCCCAGCCTGTGAACCCAATCGCTGGACTACAAGTCACAACAATCATTGGACCCCTGTCCTCTCATTGGACCCCAGTCTATGAACCTTCAGCAGTTCTGAACCACCAGCTGTTCTGAACCTCCAGCAAGACTGGACCTTTCAGCAACATTGAGCCACCAACGGTTTCAACCACCAGAGTTCTAAACCACAGCCATCAGGTCAAAGACCTACATGAGACTCTTGTCGATATACGAGTACTCGAGCTTGGAAAATCAAACCCGCTGAATTTGCACATCCAAAATTTGAAGATTTACCAACTTTTGAGGGGGAGATGAATACAATTATCAGAGTTGTATCATCATGGTTTGAAGTCATCAGGGATCGATGAACAAAGTGTGTATTGATGCAAAAGCTGCTTATACAGCAACTTTTGAGGGGGAGAGAACCACACTTATCAAAGTGTTTACACACTCATCGATCATTATCAGGTATACTTATACAGGCTTGTATTCTTTCTACATATTAATCATGTATACTTGTATCCCTAACCTGTTGAAAAACCACATATAACACCACAAATAACACCACCACCCCACCACTACAAAAACAAAACAAACAAACCAACCACATGCCAAAAAAAATCCAAATTTCTAAGAAGAGCAGCTGTTGTTGGTAATGTGCTTATACAGGTTGATGTTTTGTTGAAAGAGAGAATGATGTGTTCGGGGTAGAAGTGTGGTATGTTACTGATGTTCGTCACATGAAGTGAACAAGTGTTCTAGGATTTTAATATACTTGGGTATTTAGTAGTTTGGAGTGAATTTTTCTCGTTGTGCCTGATCAACACTGCTGGAAATAAGTCTCTGAAGCTACCACTGAACCTAAGAAGAAAGCTCAAGATGTTCGTCAGAGACTACACTTACTTAGTCACGAATACAAAGAGCTGGTATGAACACATGTTGTAAAACTTCACATCAGAAGGTTGTTATTTATTGTATCCATGTGTTGTATCTTAGTATGTAAGAAGAAGCCGTTATGCTCACTTACTACTAAAAGACTTAGGCTATATTTCTATTCAAATAGGGGGAGATTGTTGGGCCAATTTAGAGCCTAAATTGTCCCTGTACTGATTTGAATGAAATATACCCTAAGTATTCTATAGGTCGTTAACTCATGATAGTTTACCGAGTCATCCTCAGATGTTCTCAGAAGTCCACAGAGACTCCTTCACTACTGCAGCGGATCTGAGCCAGTGAAGACGAGAACCAAGATCAGGATGATGGAGTTAGTGAGTAATGACAATGACTCACTAAATCCCGAAGACCATCTTTGATATGAAGACTTGAAGTATTTATACTGAAGACATAGTGGGAACTTCCTTTGGTGAAAAAGGAAGAATATAAAGTGCAAGGTGGTTACTTGACTTTATTGAAGCTTCCAAAGGAAGCTTCCCTTTCCCACTATATATAGTGGTCTCATGACTTAGAGTTTGGTAGAGATTTCCACCACCAAAATACACATAGTGTTAGTGTTAGGATTTCCTCCTCCCACTGGTTCTTTTCTACCTTGTAACAATGGGAGTTTAGTTTGTCATCATCGCCTGGTTTTTATTCCGCAAACAACCGGGTAACACATGTATATTTGTTGATTCAATATTAATAAGATATACATACGATGAAAAGTACAAACTTGTGTTATTAGTTAGTCAATTGGTTAATTGTGCATATTGTTCTTCATTGTTCTTCATAGATTCAAGATGTGCACAAGATTAGTGGTCCAACACTACTTATCTTATCAACAGATTACGCGCTTTTGTGGTAAATAGTAGATCTCCTTATGAGATGATTTATAATTCATCCCCTAATCACTCTCATATTAGAACTTTTGGTTGTCTTTGTTTTGCCACTATTTTGAATAGTCATGATAAACTCACCAGTAAGTCTAAAAAATGTTTTATGATGGGTTTTTCTAGTTCTCAAAAGGGTTATAAACTTTATAGTCTTGATAGACATCATTTTTTTATTTCCAGAGATGTTAAATTTTTTGAATCTATATTTCCTTTTAAGGATGCTATTTTGAATAAGAAGAATAATAATGAAAAGTTTGATGTGTTTCAAAAAGATAAAGTTTTAACCTTTTTTGACTTGGAAAATCTTGAGCTTCCCGATGATGAGGAGAGAGTATTAAATGAACATAATGGTGACAATGGGTCACCAAGTGATAGCAGCCCAACCTTGAGTTTAGGTGACAGTGGAAACATTCCCTCAGGGAATGACACCACAAATGCCAGATCAAATGGGATAGAGGCTGCCACACTTGATGATAATCAAGTCTCTGAGGGAACTTTAGAGTTTAATCCAATTTTTCCTATTCATGGACAAAACTTGGGTAATACTTCTAATACTAATGCTTAGGAAGACCAAGTCTTGAGAAGGTCTTCTAGACCTTATGTTTTTCCTAAAAAACAATGACTTTGTTGTTAACTCAAAAGTTAAATATAGGATTGAAAAATTTGTTGGTTATTCTAAGATTAAAGGGGATGTTTTATGCTTTGTGACTCAATTGAACTAAAGTAGTGAACCCAGGATTTTTTTGAATCTTCTCAAAGCCCTCATTGGATTGATGCCATGAATCTTGAATTTTCTGCTTTGCTTGAGAATGATATTTGGGACTTGGTTGAATTGCATTAATTTCTAAATGGGTTTAGAAACTTAAGTTTAAGTCCAGTGGTGAAATAGAAAGGTATAAGGCTAGACTTGTTGCTATGGGTTGTGGTCAAAAGGAGGGGATTGATTATGAGGAAACCTTCTCTCCTGTTGTGAAAATGGTCACTGTTAGGTGTCTAATTAATTTAGTTGTTAATCAGTCTTAGCCTATTTACCAGCTTGACATTAACAATGCCTTTATGTATGGAGAGTTGGATGAAACTGTTTATATGAAACCTCCTTAAGGTTTTTACTCTTATAATCCTAATCTTATTTGTAGAATAAAAAAGTCCATTTATGGACTCAAACAGTCTCCCAGACAATGGAATGCCAAACTCACTTCAATGCTTGTTGAAAATGGTTTTACTCAAAGTAAATATGACTAGTCTCTTTATATTAAGTCTTGTGATAAGTTTTTTTATTGTTGTGCTTTTTTATGTGGATGACATTATTGTTACTGGAAATAATGAGAAAGAAATTGACAGTTTTAAAAGTTTTTTGAAAGCAAATTTCAAAATCAAAGATTTGGAAAAATTGCAATACTTTTTAGGGATTCAGGTTGTTGACACCAATTCTGGTGTGTGTTTAAACCAGAGAAAATATGTTCTTGATCTTTTGTCTGAATATGGGATGCTTGCCTGCAAACCATCTAAGACGTCTTTTTTTTTGCAAAATTGTCAATATCTAATGAGGTTTGTGAGAATTATCCCTTGTTGGATAACATTGTTGATTATCAGAAACTTATGGGGAAACTTACCTATTTGACCAATACTAGACTAGATATTTTATATGTTGTACATTGCCTTAGTCAATTTATGCATGCTCCCTTGAGGTCTCATCTAAGAATTGTCTTTAGAATCCTGAGATATTTGAAGGGCTCTCCAGGCCTTGGCATTCATGTTGAGAAGAATTCTGGTATGTTTCTTAAAGCCTTTTCTGATGCAGACTGGGCTAAGTGTATTGTGACTAGAAGATTTGTGACTAGTTATTGTGTGTTTGTTAATGATAATCTTGTCTCTTGGAAGAGTAAGAAACAAAATACTCTCTCTAAGTCATCAGCTGAAGCAGAGTATAGGGCTCTTGCTTCAGTGACTAGTGAAGTCATTTGGATCCTAAAATTTTTAAAAGATTTGAATTGTTACAATCTTTTACATGTGGATCTTTTTGTGATAGCAATTCAACAATTAAGATTGCTGCCAATCCTATGTTCCATGAAATAACAAAGCACCTTGAGATTGACCTTCACTTTGTGAGGGAAAAGATCTTAAGTGGCATTTTTAGAACTAAGAAAGTGGAGTTTGCAAACCAAGTTGCTGATATCCTTACGAAAGGATTGGATATAGTTCAGCATGAAACCTAGGTTGAAAAACTTAGGATGATTGACTTGTTTAGAATATCATATTAAGGGGGATGTTAAAATACCTCATATAATCTGATATTCAAATGTTTAAGGACTCATTATGTCTTTTTGGATATTGTAGGGACCATTCTTGTGCTATTGGAATATTGATGTTGGACTTGGAACATTGGGCTGGATGGGAGATGGGCTGAAGCATTATAAAGGCCCAAGTCTTGTTTGGGTTATGACCGTTGGTCAAATGTTGTATATTACCCTAACTCATTCTGAGTTAGGGTTAAGTGAGTGTGTGTTTTGTTATAGCCGTTAACGGCTACCAAAACTCTCTCTCTCTTCATATTGCTGGGTTTATTCATCTTGTTGTTTTTGTTATTATCAAGTAGATAATAGATCCACACCAAATTTATGGTGGATTTTATGTTTTAAACTCTCTCTTTAATTCTGTTGGTTTTAAGATTAATAAAAGGTGTTTTGAATCATCATATCTTGTTTTTCTACATATATTGATAGCTCACATGTTGTGAAGAAAACTACCAAGTAATTAAGTGTTTTAAGTTGCAAGTTTTTAAATCCTCTAGGACTGGAAGTATGGAACTTGATGGTTAATACACACAAATGGTTAGTTAGAGATTAATAAGTGTGTAAACACTTATCCTTTTACCACTAAAATCAAGGAAAAACAAGAAATAATCATGTGTTTAATATCGTAAAAGTCGGAATTACGCGTGGTTTTGTGTTTTTGTGTTAAATAGGTACAAAAGATCAAAAGGAAAGAAAACACGGGATTTCACGGTCAATTGTTGAAGAAAAGTCCAAGAAAGAGACAAAGACAAAGTCAAAGAACCAAAAATGTACTGAGGATCACGAAAACCGGTAAAATAGATACGACTTTGAAGAAAAGATCAACAAAGCCAAATTCAAGCTCGTTTTTAGCGGATTTAATCTTAAATAAGTAAATTGGGCCTTGTGGGACCCACATTGGATTAATGGGCCCAAAAGCCCATTTAAGGAACAAGTTATTATTTACTTTGGAGTTAAAGCCCATCAAAGGCCCAAGATAAATAGAACGGATGGAATATGATCTTGGGCCAAGCCCAATTCACACCTAAATGGGACGGATGAAGGTATTCGCAAAGATTGGGTCAAGGGCCCAACAACAATCCATAAACGGAGGAAACAAAGTTTATAAATTTGTTAGGTCAAATTCTTGGTCAAAATTACCCACTCACCTCACATTTTACTCCGATACAAATAAGAAAACTCACCCCTCACTTTTATCTCTCTCTCAAACAAAACGCAGTCACCCATCTTCCAAACCCTAATTCACAAAAAAAAAATAAGTTGATAACTTTTGGGGCTTTTGCTTGGAACGTGTGATTCACACGCTTGGGTAATAAAACCCCATGATTTTAGGAACAAATAAGATGGTGGTCCTCATCTACGTGGCTCCTTTCCTTGTACCTGACTGGCCTCAACAAATCACCACCACCAATCATCCAATCATCTATCTCCACATAAGCAGAAAAGAAACACAAGAAGCACAATTCGTGCCAAGCTGGCAATCCGTGGCACATAGGTGTCATATCCACCGTTTGATCAAGAAAAGGAAAAGAGAGAGAATAAAGAGCGGCTATAATTGCTCTCCGTGCTCACCAAGCTTCACCAGCAAGTTTTAGGGTTTCCCTATAAAACCCTCTCATTCTGTAATGTTAAGTGTGCCATTTTTATTTTTTTTGTTATGCTTAAATAGTTTTTAGGATCTTTGTAATTTTTTCCTTTCCAGTAATTGTAATTTCTCTTTAATATTAATAAAATTTTATTTAAGTTTATTCCAAATCGTGTCTTATAATTTTTTCTGTTAAATTTTTATATTTACAATTTATTCTATTAATAATTTGATTATAATAATTAAAAGTAAAAGTGGATAAGAAAAAACTTCCCCACTGGAAGTTTATACAAATCTGGTTCGAATAGTAGTAGTGGTTCGAGTGGTGTTTGAATTTGTTTGGTTCGATGATGATAATCGGTTGATAAGGTGGTGTTTGATTCGGTTTAAAAGGGGCCTCATCGCCTATCCTTCTGCTCAACGGATTCAACACAAGGTTTCATTCTATTTTAATTTTCATGTTTTTTTAGTTAAATATTTGAGTTATAAGTGATCTCACTGATTTGTTCGTCTAAATTGTTTATCTGATTTATGTTTCGATTTGTGTCTAGAAGTTTAAACTGCTTGTTAAGAGTATTCTGTTTTTTATAGTTGATTGGATTTATTTGATAGCTTGTTAAGGGTTATCTGGTTTGCGTACTGTTTAGTTTTGCTGATTTTTGAGTTAGTACTGATATTTTGGACTTATATTTCATATGTGTTAGATTTGGCTTGTTTACATAGTCTGCTTATTATTATTATTTGCCAATTGTTAGTTTTGATTTACTTGTTAGGACTTATTTGCTTTTGATTTTATTAAGTTATTATTGTTTTAAGGTTTAATTTGCTTATTTTCTGCTTTGCTTATTTGCTTATTTGATTCTGCTTTGTTTGATTGCTTTGCTGATTGGATCTTATTTAGCTGATTTCTTAAGCTATCAGATTCATTTAATCTGATAGAGTTTAAACTACCAAAAATAAATCATCAAAATAATAAACAAAAATTGTCCACACCAGGACTCGACCTTGTGACCTTAGGGTTATCAACCAAACATCTTTACCAACTCTTCTAGACTCTCTTTTGTGTTTTATTATAGTTTTAGTAATTAATATAGGAAATTAATTAGCTGTCAGATTTATTAAATTAGTTTAATTACAAGTTTATTTGTTAGATAATTTTAATTAAAAGTTTTTTATATTTACTTTTATAAAGTTTAAAAAATAAAAAAATAAAAACAAACAAAATAAATATTTTTATTACGTTTAGAAATTTAAAAATGTTTTTATAAAATAGTTTTTTTAATTTTAAATTATTTTAGTTTCATATAAAATTAGTTTTAAAATTTGTTTAAATTCAAAATAGTTTTTAAATTAGTTTTAATTAGTTTCAAAATAGTTTTTGTTTAAATTAGTTTATAATTTTTAAATAGTTTTGTTTAAATTTGAAAAAGTAGTTTTAATTAAATATTTCCTTTTAAATTAAATTAAATATTTTCTTTCTAAATAGTTTTTAGTTTTTAAAATACCAAACAAAGTTTTATTCACCAAGATCATTAATCCACGTTTAAATTGGATATCATTTCGAGTGAGTCGAGGAACGAAAAAGAAATATAAAAAGAATTTGCAAAAATTCATACATTAAATTGGCGCAGCTGCCGCTTCGCTCATTACGATTGACGATTTCGTGAGACGATTTGGATTTTGGGATCCATTCAATTTTGAACGTTACGTTTCTTGCTAAAAAAATCAAAAACAAAAAAAAAATCCAAAATTTTAAAATACAAAAAAATTAGAAAATCATCAAAAGCAAACTCTTTCCTAAGATTTGCACTAAAAAAAAAATTAAAAAAATCCAAAGTAATACTTTTCCTAAAGTATTACACCAAAAATATTACGTATTATTGTTATTTTTCTTATTTCGATTTCTTTCGCTTTTTATTGTGAATATATATTTTTCTAAAAAAATACAAAAAGATGTTTCTTTTACTATATTATATTACGTAGCACAATTAATTTACCTACTTTCAAATAAGACCTTAGTTGGGATTTCATCACCTAGCTATTGTATTCGAATCCGAAACAAAAAAAATCAAGGCAAAATAAATAAATACTAGTAAAAAGTTTGAACTCGATTTATACAAACTATAAGATGGGTATAAGGCGACGCGCTATAAAAGGCCGTCTAAGGAAAAAGGTTTTTAAGTGCTTTGTGCCACCTCGTTTTCCCGCTTGCTTGTGCGTATATTGAGAGGGACGACCGATTATTGGTTTACCAACTCAAGTAGTATTACGTATATATTTTTGTAGCTTTTTCATATTGAACCTCGAGAGGGATAATCCCTTTCCTCTCAAAGTCGACCGAGGTCTCCTACCTCATTCCTTGAGTTTAGTTGTATGCGCACTCGCACGCGTGCACACATACCGAGTGGTGTACCAAATACTTCTAATTCTTCCAAAAAGAAGAAGAAGAACAAAAAGACTATCACTCAAGCCGATCCCGAGAATCGAGCTTTGAACAACACGATGGCAACGGATAATCGACCAATGATTGAGATTCTACAATCTCACGTTGAAGGAAATGATGACGCGATTGTGGTGCCGGATATTGGAGCGAATAATTTTGAACTAAAAACGGGTTTTATTCAAATGGTTTCCGCTACACCATTTTTAGGCCGTACTAATGATGACCCACACGCTCATATAAAACGTTTCATACAATTGGCAAACACCGTCAAATACAATGGGGTGCCACAAGAGGCCATTCGTTTACAACTCTTTCCTTTTTCCCTCGAGGGACAAGCCCGGATTTGGCTTGATAAGGAACCACCCCAAAGTATTACCACATGGATTGATTTAGAGACCAAGTTCATTAACTACTTTTTCCCACCATCACGGACCACCTCTTTAAGGAATGACATCATTACCTTTGAACAACAATATGGGGAAACGTTTAGTGAGTCTTGAGATCATTTTAAGGAGCTTTTACGAAAATGTCCACAACATGGTTTCACTAAAGTGCATCAAATCAATACGTTTTACAATGGTTTAACTCTTAATGACCAAGACTCACTTAATAGTGCCGCGGGGGGGGGGGGGGGGGGGGGGTAATATTCTTGTGAAATCCATGAACGAGGCTTGGGCAATAATTGAAAACAAGGCAAAAGTACAAACCAAGAGTGTTAGGGCTACTATGGCAAGTGCTAGTACTAGTGAGAACGACAAGAGAATTGATAAGCTTACTTCGCTTGTTGAAACAATTGCTCTACAAACCGCTAACAATACCAAAGCCATCAATGTGCAAGTAAATGCCTTAAAAGAGACTTATGAAACGTGTGAGACTTGTGGTGGACCACATTCGTATTATAATTGTGACAAGGTTTACAATCAACAACAACAAGTTTATGCTTATAACAACAATGAAAATGAGCGGGTTCATTTCAAACCAAATGTTGATGTTAACCATTTGTCTTATAAGAGTACTAACTATTTGGCTCCCCCAGGTTTTGTAGCTCCACAAAGACCACCCCCACCCGCCCAAAATAGGAACCAAGCTCCTCAAAGAGGAAATTTTCAAGGGAATGCAAATCAAGGGAATTTTAATGGTCAAAATCAAGGGTTTCAAAATAATAACTTCAACCAAGATTTTCATAATAACATCGGTTTTCAACCTCAATATCAAAACCAAGGTTTTCCTAATCAAGGGTTTAACAATCAAGGGTATAATCAAATGAACATGCATAATCCTCAAATGGACTTGGTTTTACAAAAATTAACCGAACATGAGAGAACTATGAAACAAATGCAAGAGTCCACCGATAGGAAGTTCGTGCAAATGTTGCAAGCCCTTAGACCCCAAGGAGCCTTACCTTCTAATACCGAGATTAACCCTCGTGCTAATGTGAGTGCTATCACTACTCGAAGTGGAGCCATTTTAGTGGGACCTTCCATCTCTTCGCCTATAAAGGAGAGACAAGGCCCAGAGGTCATAATGAGTAATCTTACTCCCCCTTCGATGATTCCTCCCACTACCACTCTTAGTACTAGTTCTCCATTGCCCAAAGAGCCCAACCCTAAGGTTGTTCAAGAAGCGAGTCCTTTTCCTTCTCAACCTTCAACGTCTAAGCCCAATATCCCTTATCCCTCTAGGTTAGACAAGGCTAGAGTGCTCACCAAAGATGACGTTCTTGTTTCCAACTTTTTGAAAATGATTTCCCAAGTGAATTTTAACATTAGCCTTATTGAAGCACTTGCTCAAATGCCTAAATTTGTGAAAATGTTCAAAGATTTGCTCAATAAGAAAGAAAAAATGGTTAAGCTCGTTAACACTCGTTTAAATGAGAATTGTTCCGCGATTCTTCTCAAAGAGCTTCCCGAAAAGCTTGGAGATCCCGGACGATTCGTGTTGCCTTGCTCGTTTCCTCAAATTGATGATTGTATGGCTTTAGCAGATCTCGGCGCTAGCATCAATCTTATGCCACTCTCGGTATGGAAACAATTATCATTACTCGACCTTGTACCGACTCGCATGACTCTCGAGTTAGCTAATAGAACTCTTTCATACCCCGTTGGTATTGCCGAAGACGTTTTTGTTCGAATTGGTACATTCACTTTTCCCGTGGACTTTGTCGTCGTCGACTATGAGATGGATCCTCGTATTCCGTTAATACTTGGTAGACCATTCTTAAGATCCGGAAAAGCATTAGTTGATGTGGCCGAAGGGGAGTTAATTCTTAGGGTTAGGGATGAACAACACGTTTTTAAAATAGGAAAAATCACAACTAAATCAAATGGAAAAGAGTCGGTCAATATGATTGATGTTCTTAATTATGATAATGAAGAGATTTTTATTAATACTTTTGGAATTAAAACGTCTAATCAAAATGATTTTGTGATAATTTATCCCTTCCCTTAGAGCCTCAAATTTTTGAAACTCCTATTTACGATACTTATAGTGATGACACTTCTTTAAGTGATCACACTATCTTCGGTTTAGACGACCTATCTTTTGACCCACCCACTTTTGACCCACCCATTTTTGATCCACCAATCTTTGATACTTACAATGATGACACTTCTTTAAGTGATCTCATTATCTTTGATGACCCACCTCATGATCTTAATGCACCTCATATCTCTATGAGTGATTCTTCCATTATGGAGACTCCTTTTGACTTTTATACCCCAATTTTAGAAGTCATGACTTTTGAGGAGGATCCTCCACTCTTAGAGATCATTCCTACTTTAGAGGATATTCCATTTGAAGAGGATTTAGATATCTTTCTAAATACCTATTTTCCTCACGAGGATGAGTTTTCCTATGACTCCGATGATACTTATGTTTTCACGTCAAGTTTGGAAGAGGACGACTTTCCCACTTTGGACTATGATGACATTTTGAGCATTTAATGTCAACACCTCTTGCTATTTTCCCGTTAAGGAACCGGTGTTTGATCCCGGAATAGAGACTTTTGTACTTTCATTGCCAAATCACCTTACCCTTCCTTATGAGAGACTTTTGACTAAGGGTACCCCACTTTTCTTTGCCTTGTGTGATTTTATCACCCCGGGGTTTATTTCCTTTCGTGATGGAAATTATGTGTTTGACCCGGGTGGATTTTCATGGGGTATTCCTTATATAACTATGTTTCACTCTTTATCATGGAGAGATTTTCCTCCTTTGGAAATCTCAGTTTTTCCATGATTTTCCCATTTGAATGATGATATTCGGGAAATCGAGTCGAGCTAGAGACTCCTGATAAATAAATCAGGCATCGTATAACTAGGATTAGATTTTTACCCTTTCCATCCTTTCCACCCTTTTTCACCTTCACCCATTTCCACCAATAAGTGTAGGGGGGAGCCAAGTAGGTTGTTTGTGTTGTGATGTTGTGCAGGGATGTGTGCTTTCATGATCCATTTTTGATGTTTTTGACGCGACCCGTGATCCCGTGTTCCCGTGTACCCGGTTCTATCAAAACTATTGTGATTCATACATGTATATAAATAAGATGAATAAATGTAATCACTTTAGTTATCTCATCCTTAGCTCGATTTAAACAGCGTACTCAATGTCCTAAGTGTAGGGAATTTATTCTCCCACATGCTTAAACATTGAGGACAATGTTTATATTAAGTGTAGGGGGGACTTCTATCGAATTTTAGTGGGCTTTTCTATGAATTTGACCTCATTTAATCGGAAAATTAAAATTTTTCAACATTTTTTCAAATTTTTGATCTATTTTGGCCTAGTAGTATTTCCATTTATTTTCTTTTATTTTCTTTCCTTTTGTCATCGCATCGTATTTATATTTTCCATTTCAAAGAATAAAGTCAAAAAAATAAATAAATGAATAAAATGGTTTTAACAAGTTTAGATGTCTTTGATATATTAGGCTCGTCGTGAATATTTTGACTCAACCCGAGTTTACTTATCCAAGTTTACTCTAGCTAGTATCCTTAACCATATGGACCTTAATTAGTTTATTAGGCTAAGCATCCATGAGTCTCATTCCTTGAGATTTTAAATTATGGAGAACGAGAGATGATAGAGTTGATAATAAGTTTAAGGGTTAATTCTTGCTTATATGAGTTTTGTGGCTCTTTCTTCCCGCTTGTATATTTAATTGCTTAATAAATGAGGATTTTTGCGGTGTAGATTCGATATCTTAGCTCTTATCCAAATCTTTTATCTCCTTGTAATTAAAGCATGAACACATTGAGGGTGCCAGCGTTGTAGACTTCCGACTAAGGTGGCTCATAACCACTAAGTAGGAGGTATTCAGACCATGGGACCGCGGAATTTGGCTACTATATATATCATAAATAAGAAAGAATAAGATTAAAACATGACCTCAAGCAGCCTTAGGGTGTGGGGCATGTAGCACGAACCTTGTCATTAGAGCCTTAGGGTGTATGGCATGGTAAGTGTTGATAAAAATTGATCAAAAAAATCAATTCCCTTGTTTATCGTTCAAGGAGCCTTAGGGTGTAGAAAATAGATGAGGAGCATTTTTACATCTTAAAGAGCCTAAGGGTATATGATGTGAACTTGCTAAACTCCACATAAAGTCTACATGACTTTGGAGGAATAAATAATAAGTAGTACTATTGGCCAAATTTTGGATCCGGGAATTTATTTCCCAAATCGTGTTAAATTATCCTTGATGTGGGCTTACTTTAGGGACAACGTTTTTGAGAACGAGGTTAGGTTCTAAGTGTCGGGTTTGCACCGTTTTGCCTTCATTTTTGGACTAATAATTATCAAATAAGTCAAATGAGCCTACGGGTGAATGACAATCCTTAAAAGCTAGAGATACAACTTAGGAATTGGAGAAAGAGTATTACACAATTGTCTTATATAAGTGGTTTTAACTTAAGAACTTATGGTAAACAATGATCTTGTTTTTAAGATTGGTATGGGGAACGTGAAACTTGAGGGTGATTAATATTCATGACACCAAAACCCTAATTTAAGTCTTAGATTTCTTGACAAGTTTTTTCCGTCAAAAAATTTCAAAGTTAATAAATTAATTATTATAACTTTTGTTTCCTTTAAATTTTTTATCTTTTCATCGTAGTTTCTTTTGGTAGTAATAGTATATCTTAATAAAGGACAAGATGGGTTAATTATGAGGAAAATGTAACTTTATGCTTTAAAAATATGCATTGCATGGGGTCATTGCAATGGTCAAGTGTAGGAGATTTAATAAGTGTGTAAACACGTATCCTTTTACCACTAAAATCAAGGAAAAACAAGACATAATCATGTGTTTAATATCGTAAAAGTCGGAATTACGCGTGGTTTTATGTTTTTGTGTTAAATAGGTACAAAAGATCAAAAGGAAAGAAAACACGGGATTTCACGGTCAATTGTTGAAGAAAAGTCCAAGAAAGAGACAAAGACAAAGTCAAAGAACCAAAAATGTACTGAGGATCACGAAAACCAGCAAAATCGACACAACTTTGAAGAAAAGATCAACAAAGCCAAATTCAAGCTCGTTTTTAGCGGATTTAATCTTAAATAAGTAAATTGGGCCTTGTGGGACCCACATTGGATTAATGGGCCCAAAAGCCCATTTAAGGAACAAGTTATTATTTACTTTGGAGTTAAAGCCCATCAAAGGCCCAAGATAAATAGAACGGATGGAATATGATCTTGGGCCAAGCCCAATTCACACCTAAATGGGACGGTTGAAGGTATTAGCAAAGATTGGGTCAAGGGCCCCACAACAATCCATAAACGGAGGAAACAAAGTTTATAAACTTTGTTAAGTCAAATTCTTGGTCAAAATTACCCACTCACCTCAAATTTTATTCCGATACAAACAAGAAAACTCACACCTCACTTTTATCTCTCTCTCAAACAAACGCAGTCACCCATCTTCCAAACCTTAATTCACAAAAAAAATAAAATAAATAAGTTGATAACTTTTGGGGCTTTTGCTTGGAACGTGTGATTCATACACATGGGTAATAAAACCCCATGATTTTAGGAACAAAGAAGATGGTGGTCCTCATCTACGTGGCTCCTTTCCTTCTACCTGATTAGCCTCAACAAATCACCACCACCAATCATCCAATCATCTATCTCCACATAAGCAGAAAAGAAACACAAGAAGCACAATTCGTGCCAAGCCGACAATCCGTGGCACATAGGTGTCATATCCACCGTTTGATCAAGAAAAGGAAAAGAGAGAGAAGAAAGAGCGGCTATGATTGCTCTCCGTGCTCACCAAGCTTCACCAGTAAGTTTTAGGGTTTCCCTATAAAACCCTCTCATTCTGTAATGTTAAGTGTGCCATTTTTTTATTATGCTTAAATAGTTTTTAGGATCTTTGTAATTTTTTCCTTTCCAGTAATTGTAATTTCTCTTTAATATTAATAAAATTTTATTTAAGTTTATTCCAAATCGTGTCTTATTATTTTTTCTGTTAAATTTTTATATTTACAATTTATTCTATTAATAATTTGATTATAATAATTAAAAGTAAAAGTGGATAAGAAAAACTTCCCCACTGGAAGTTTATACAAATCTGGTTCGAATAGTAGTACTGGTTCGAGTGGTGTTTGAATATGTTTGGTTCGTTGATGATAATTGGTTGATAAGGTGGTGTTTGATTCGGTTTAAAAGGGGGCTCAACACCTATCCTTCTGCTCAACGGATTCAACACAAGGTTTCATTCTATTTTAATTTTCATGTTTTTTTAGTTAAATATTTGAGTTATAAGTGATCTTGCTGATTTGTTCGTCTAAATTGTTTATCTGATTTATGTTTCGGTTTGTGTCTAGAAGTTTAAACTGCTTGTTAAGAGTATTCTGTTTTTAATAGTTGATTGGATTTATTTGATAGCTTGTTAAGGGTTATCTGGTTTGCGTACTGTTTAGTTTTGCTGATTTTTGAGTTAGTACTGATATTTTGGATCTTATATTTCATATGTGTTAGATTTGGCTTGTTTACATAGTCTGCTTATTATTATTATTTGCCTATTGTTTGTTTAGATTTACTTGTTAGGACTTATTTGCTTTTGATTTTATTAAGTTATTATTGTTTTGAGGTTTAATTTGCTTATTTTCTGCTTTGCTTATTTGATTCTGCTTTGTTTGATTGCTTTGCTGATTGGATCTTATTTAGCTGATTTCTTAAGCTATCAGATTCATTTAATCTGATAGAGTTTAAACTGCCAAAAATAAATCATCAAAATAATAAACAAAAATTGTCCACGCCAGGACTCGACCTTGTGACCTTATGGTTATCAGCCAAACATCTTTACCAACTCTTCTAGACTCTCTTTTGTGTTTTGTTATAGTTTTAGTAATTATTAGGAAATTAATTAGCTGTCAGATTTATTAAATTAGTTTAATTACAAGTTTATTTGTTAGATAATTTTAATTAAAAGTTTTTTATATTTACTTTTATAAAGTTTAAAAATAAAAAAATAAAAACAAACAAAATAAATATTTTTATTACTTTTAGAAATTTAAAATTCTTTTTATAAAATAGTTTTTTTTAATTTTCAATTAATTTAGTTTCATATAAAATTAGTTTTAAAATTTGTTTAAATTCAAAATAGTTTTTAAATTAGTTTTAATTATTTTCAAAATAGTGTTTGTTTAAATTAGTTTATGATTTTTAAATAACTTTGTGTAAATATTTCCTTTTAAATTAAATTAAATATTTTCTTTCTAAATAGTTTTTAGTTTTTAAAATACCAAACAAAGTTTTATTCACCAGGAACAATTAATCTACGTTTAAATTGGATATCAATTCGAGTGAGTCGAGGAACGAAAAAGAGATATAAAAAGAATTTGCAAAAAATCATACATTAGAGATCTTTACTGTAACCCACATCAATGATCACAAAATAAGGCTCAATGATCAATATGTTCATTTCATCTTCAACCACTGTAGTTTAACATAACTAAAAACCATAATTACAACCTATAAACAAACTTAATATTAACAAATTTGGAGAAAACCCCGTACGTGCACGTGTGTTATAACTGGTAACTAATTACACAATAATAGATATAGAAAATGCGCCAAAACACACACAAACACCGAAAGACAATACTATGTAATAGATAATCAATAAACCCGTAAATTAAGTTAACGCCTTAGTGATGTCAACTATTACACAACACCAAAGAGAACGAGAGGGTGACTTTGATACACATTGATGTAGTTAATCAACTCTCGTGCCTCTCCCTACACCGCAAAGGGATATAAGTTGATTAGCTCTTCTTCTATAGGGTTGAAAAAAGCTTGATACCTGGTAAGAGCGGCGCCATGAGATGAGATTTGTATGTGAAACTATGGTTGGTTTGAAGAATAAGCATTTAACAAAACTAGTTTACATGGGTGAAAGGCAGATTGTTCAAAAATTATGAAATTAGTTTAGTTCACGTTTGTAACGATAAAAATGGAGGTGATGGTGGCAAGTGGTCATAGTCAATATAGTACATAACCATGTCTATGTAATCTATTCAGTTGAAGTTTCACATAGTTTTTTAGGATGGAAGTTTTTGGGAAGATGCAAATATGTTGGTCCCTTGTAATGAGTACTATACTTAAGTATACTAAGTATAGTCCTAACCCATTGTTAAGTAATGCAACAAAGTTAATACAAGTAAATAAATAACACAAAGGTTTTCAATGTTTAACTCTTAGCTTTATTAAAGAATTATACCCTATTGTGTACGAAGCTACAATAGGGATTGAATAGACAATGTGTGGTTTTGTGATCTCCTCACTAACAAGCTAGTCCAATCCTAACGATTGCTAAGCTTGACGATTCTATCAACAAGAGTTTAGAACTCAAGTGTGTGATCGTGTTTGGAGGAGAGAAAACTTGTTTGTGAATGTCTAAAGCATTAAGTGCACAAAATTGTTTTCTCTCCTTTACAAGCATCCTATTTATAGAAGGAAAGTGGGTAGAAGACAATAATTGCCCATGTGCAATTCTTGTCTTATTGGTACAGTGTAGTATCTTGTCTTACCCTATTCTAAGTAGTAAGACGTAAGTCCTTTACACATGTCAGTACCCCATCTATCCCAAAAGGGTAAGTCACGCTAATTGTGTGATGTACTTAATCTTGTCACAATTCAACTTATCCCGCCTTTTCTTCAGTCTTGGAGAATGCTTGTTTTCTTCAGGGAGATCGTATGGGGTTCAGTGAGTCTATTGCCACAACTCACTGAATCCATCACCTTCTTCTTCGTCATAGAAGACATTCGTTGAGCTTCGCCTCTCTGAATGCTTGAGTCTTCCTTTTAGACTCAGTCTAGGAACTCGAAGGCAACTCACTGAGTGACTATTCACTCAGTGACCTTGTTATGTTCAAGGTTAATAATTCACTTAGGATTATTGTTATTCAAATCCTTTAGGGAGGTCATTAGGTACTGAATTGACCTAACAATCTCCCCCTATTTGGATATAAAATTTGCCTAAGTGAAATTGTTATAAGTGAGCAAAGAGGCTTCTTCTTATTAAAAACTATTCTACTTGATGAAAAGACTTGATATAACAAAGTACTTCATTTTCATTCATCATTACATAAGACTGAATAGTCTGATACAAGAAACATAAATAAAACAAAATATTACAGTTATTCAGGAATCCATTGCTTCCCTCTTCACTCTTGATGACTTTAACACCTTTTCTTTGTCAGGCCTCCTAGCAATTATCTCCCTGAGCTTCTCACCAAATCTTTTATTCTCATCAGTCTGAATTTGTCCAGCCATCACAAGAAAGATGAGAACACTCTCAGTGGTGTATTTCTCTATGTCACTCATTCTTTGAAATGCTTGATCCCCAAATACATCAATGAAGAAGATACCCCACTCAGGTTCTTCTATAACCATGTTGTTCACAAAGGGGAAATTTTTAGGGAGAGTACGATTGCACTCTAACCAAGGGATCTTAGTATCAACTTCAAGCTCAACTCTTTTTCTCTTTCTTCCCTGAGTTTTGGTAGGATCCTGTTCAGCTAAAGGAAGATCTTCAGTGATTCCTAATTGTTCCTTCATCTGATTCAATCTCTCATATCTCTTACTGAGAGAGTTGAGTATCTCAGGGACACATTTGTTTGTTTTGGTCCTGAAAATCCTTCCCATTTCGTCCCACTCACTGAGACCGAAATCACCAAATGAAAATTTCTTCATGACTTCAAAGTTCCTCTCATCATTGTTTCTGTAGACAGATACTGAGACTGGTGTGGTATGAGGAATGATCTAAAGGTTAGTGATTGGCTCAGGCTTTCTTCTTTGGGTGACGACTTTGGTGTATTGGTCATACAATTTCTTAAGTTGTGTGGTTCTTTGTTTTTGCTTCAAGACCATTTCATCCTGAATGGCCTTGAGTTCTTCCTCTTGCTTTTGGATGAACTCCTCTCCCCCTTTCTTACTCAGCAAGACATCAGGGTTACCACCTACTTCTTTTACAAACTCAGTGGATACCTTCAAGATCTCAGCCTTTGTTGCTTCATTAGCCTTAGCCGACTCTATTCTATCTAGATACACTTGGATTTGATTAGGAGTCATTTGGTACATTATTCCATTTATCTCATATGGTACCAAGACCATGGCATCAGGATCGGGCCTTACTTCCCTTGAAGCTTTTACAAGTTTCTTTGGTGAAGGTGTTAGAGTTTCATCAACTATACCTTTGCCCCTATCTAACTTAGATACTGAGGGCTCAGGGTTGGGAGGAATTGAGTTTAAGGGTTGGGGTTGTGCTAGTCTTTCCTGCTCCCCCTCAGTGTGAGAAGGAGGTTCAGTCCAAGTTAACATCATTGGTGGCACATTCTCCCCCTCAAAAGTTGAAGGATCAGCCTGACTAATCCCAACTTTTGTCCTTTGTGAGGATCCTGAGGTGGTGGAAGATCCCTTGAAAGCCTGAAACATCTCAGTCACCATTTCCTTCATGGACTGAGTGTCTGCTTTGATAGTTCGAACATCCAACTGAATAAGGGATTGAGTGTTCTCAATGGTGGTGATCCTTGTCCTGAGCCTAGGAATATCAGCTTCTTTCAGGGATTTGGAAATGTCAGAGAGATTGGTGGCATTAGCCATGTATCCTTGTGCAACCCTTGACAATCTGAACTCTGCTTCAGCATCCATATGAACATCCTCATAGATGGCATCGCATTTCCCTTTCACCACATCTAAGTCAGACCTGAGAGAGTCTAACCTAGTGAAAACCTCAGTGAGCCTGTCCACCTTCAGTAACTCAAGTAATTGACCAACTATGGAATTAGACTCAGTAGTGCTAGTGATCAGTCCATCCAAAGTTGTCTTCAAGGACACATTTGCTTCGACAGTAGGAAGAGCATGGTTAAGGAAGTTGATGAGCTTCTTCTCTTGATTTTCATGACTATTGTTAACAGAACTGATGAATTCCATTTGGTTACCTACCTGAATTCTCATCTTCTCCTCAGCCACATCAAACCTATCACCATATGTCCTGAACTCATCAAGGAGTTCATCAGCCTTTGAAGCCATATCTTCATGAGCCTGAGTGACCTCAGCCTGCAAGGCTTTCAAAACTGTCTCATCCAGAACCACAGTCTGAGTCTCCAATGTAGAGGTGTTAAGTTTTGCCTCATGGGAGGGATTTTTCGGTGCCTTAGGGGAGGGCTCTTTTTGTTCGGATGCCTCAGGGGAGGGATTTTGTTGAGCCTCAGGGGAGGGCTGTATGTCCGCGAACAATGGTGGGGACTGTGGCTTCTGGTCTGATTGAGGAGGGGCCTGAGTTTCAGGTTCATCCCCAGCCTCAATCATATCATCGTCGTCACTGAACCCTTGGAGTAACTCATCAGGCTTCTCGAGTAAACTCATAAAATCTCCAAAGTTCAGTGAACCCTTAGGTTTATCCAGCTCCCCTTCAAAAGAAGGTTTGCCTTTATTATCGTCACTCCCTTCCCCAAATCCTGAGGCTTGGGATTTAGCCAACTGATACTCAGGGGCAGTTTATGATTGATCAGTTGTGGAGGTAAGATCCCTATCAGCGGGGTGTTTTACCCGTGGGCGTCCCTCTGAGTCTTTGGGATCAAGAGTGGTTCCCTCAGGCAAAGACTTTTGTTTTAGTATGCCTTCATCGGGAGTTATGGAGGCGAGATTCCTATCAGCGGGGTGTTTTACCCGTGGGTGTCCCTCTGAGTCTAAGGAATCAAGTTTTGGGTCCTCAGGCAAAGACTTTTGAGCTAGTGTGCCTTCATTGGACATGGTAGAAGTGATAGGCCTGTCAGCGAGGTGTGTTACCTGTGGGCGTCTCTCTGAGTCTTTGGCCTTAGTTTTGACCTCAGGCAAAGGTTATGATTTACGAGTGCCCTCATCGGTCTGAGTGGAAGGCAGTCCCGTAGGAGAAGGTTGTTTGTTTCCTTCTCCATCATGAGGACCAGTAGGTTGGCCCGTCGACCCTGACTGTGATGTATCAGGGCCTCCCGTAAGCTCTTTCCCTTGGGGTATTTGAAGCTTAGTCTGAACAAGGGTAGTCTTTTTAGCCTTGCCTTTTTGGGTCGTGCCTCGGAAGCCTCAGGGCCCTGTGCCTTTGTTGGTTTGGTCTTTGGCACAGTCTGAGTCTTCTTGTTCCCCTTCTTTGGTAAAAAGGGAATGGGAGACACGGATGATTCACGACTGATCACCTCAGTCATGTGAGCCATCAATGCAATGGGGTTGACTTCAGATGGGTTCTTTGAAAAGTTTGTGGAACTCAGGATTAGAGTAGAAAAAACATTGAATTTTTCTTGAGTGTAAAGGGAACCCAGTAACCGTTCTAAGGCGCATGATATGAATCTTGGGTAAGAAACATATTTTTGCCTAGACTCCTTCAAGAGCCTGGTTACGAGATCATTATAAACAATCTCTCCTATGTCAATCTTCAGTCCATTAATAAGACTGTAGATTAGCATCTGCTGAGTAGAATTAACTTGCTCAGTAGACGAGTAGTTCCCACCGATCACCTGAATCACAAAAGTGACGAGGATCCTCCAAGCCATGGGGAAAGCAGTTTTGATCAATGGGGTTTTAGTTACAAGTAACTCAGGGACCCCGATTTCTTTTAGTCCTTTTTTAACTGACTCCATATCAGGATGTGCAACATACTTTCCATTGTTATAATCAAGTCCACTGCTTTGACAAAATGTTTTGAAGTCTAAAATCAATGGTGTCTTCCCATTGTTTACAGTGAACATGATGACACAATTCTTATGTGACTTGATCTCAGACCCTTGCGATCCTTCAGGCCCTTGGGTAGGGGTTACAACCACAACCATAAACCAGAATTCCCTGAGATATTCATGGTAGAAGACTGAGGGGGTTTTTGTAAAAGCATCAGCCCAATCACAGTTTTTCAAAAATTTGCAAATTGGTTTGTAGGCTGATACACTACTAGGGTAATTGAAATTTCCCTCATAGTTGTTTCCTGCAAAACGGACACCCTCATTGATGAGATGTTCAGCCTGAGGGGCATATTTGATAGCCTTGGACATTGCCATTAAATATAGCTTTTAAAGATTTGAAAAAGGACAATGGCAATTTGTGGAAATCAAATCAAGACTTGTTTCTTGTTATAATACAACAAGATTCACCAAGTGACCTAATGAGAAATTTTGCCTTATAAAAAGGATCAAGAGTTATAAACAATAGGTAACTTTGATTGTTTGTGCTATATAACAATAAAACGAGTGATCAATGTGATTGCCTTGTTTACAAGAAACCTTTTCTGGAAACTAGTTTGAACACACACACTTTTTCTTTGAGAGAAAATTTTGGCAGAGTAAAATTGCAAGTTCTTTGTGTGTGTGTTTGTTGTGATTGTGGGGTATTTATAGGCTCGGATGTGAAGAAGATTTTTTTATTTGCTATAATTTCTCTTCACATCCGCATTTAATGAAAGCGTACAAGTGGTCCCCCTATTTTCTTGGCAACTGTTCCATTACTGCAAAGATAACACTTTTTCCAGAGATGACGTGGGGTCACGTGCATTTGAAAGGACTTTTTTACAACGGATTTTGCTAGAAAAAGGGTAAACATTTAATGCTTAGTGGGATACTTGTCATGAGTGACCCTTTGACTGGTTTATGACAATTTATTGAAGGAATATATGTTCCTTATTTAATATTGTGACTCACCAACCTAGGACATTAAGTAATTAAATCCTTAGAGCATTTAGTTACATCATTTAATGTACCTCAGTGTCAAAGGGAAGACAATAAGATATATTTACTCAGAGAGAAGATAAAGAATATACATTATACTGAATCCAATGTCATCAGGGAGACTGATTAATCAATATTCAACATACCAAGTTCAGCTTTCAGTCTAGTGAACGTTGGTTCATCCAAAGGTTTGGTAAAAATATCAGCTAGCTGATATTCAATGGAGATGAAATGTAATTCAGTATCTCCTTTTAAGATGTGATCCCTGAGGAAGTGATATCTTATGTCAATGTGTTTAGTCCTTAAATGTAGGACTGGTTTATTTGAAATGGAAATTGCACTGGTGTTGTCACAAAAGATAGGGACTACTTTGTATTCTATATTATAGTCCCTGAGTTGACTTTTCATCCAAAGGATGTTTACACAACAACCAGCAGCTGCCACGTATTCAGCCTCAGCAGAGGACATTGCGACCGACTGTTGTTTCTTTGCACTCCAACATACTAGCTTGCCACCAAGGAATTGACATGCACCTGAGGTACTTTTTCTATCCATGTTGTAGTTAGCATAGTCTGAGTCTGAGTATCCTTTAAGATCGAAGCCTGAACAACGAGGATACCATAGACCCAGTGAGGGAGTACCCTTCAGGTACCTGAAGATTCGTTTAACAGCAGTAAGATGTGATTCTTTGGGATCGGCCTGATATCTTGCACATAAGATTGTTGAGAACTGAATATCAGGCCTGGTTGTAGTTAGGTACATTAATGATCCAATCATTCCCCTGAATAAGGTTTGATTGACTGGTTTACCAACAAGACCAAGACCTAAGTTGTTGGGGGAACCATGGGAGTCTTTACTGAAGCACACTCAGAGATATCATATTTCTTAAGTATTTCTCTAGTGTATTTTTCTTGACAGACTGAGATCCCCTTGTCCCCCTGTTTGATTTGTAGTCCAAGAAAATATGTTAATTCACCCATCATACTCATTTCAAATTTCTTTGTCATAAGTTTTTCAAACTGTCTACAAAGATCATAGTTAGTAGATCCGAATATGATGTCATCAACATATATCTGAACTAGTAGAACATCCTCCTTGGTTCTGAAGATAAACAAGGTGTTGTCTATCTTCCCCCTGACAAATTTGTTCATTATCAGGAATGTAGAGAGAGTTTCATACCATGCCCTTGGTGCTTGTTTCAGTCCATAAAGGGCTTTGTCAAGTTTACAAACATGGTTTAGGAACTCAGAACTCTCAAAACTAGGAGGCTGAACAACATAAACTTCTTCAGTGATCTTTCCATTCAGGAATGCACTTCTTACATCCATTTGGAAAACTTTGAAGTTCATGTAAGTAGCATAGGCAAGGAAGATACTTATGGCTTCCATTCTTGCTACAGGGGCGAAGGTTTCCTCATAGTCGATCCCTTCAAGTTGACCACACCCCTGAACAACCAGCCTAGCTTTGTTTTTGATGACAATTACATCTTCATCAGTCTTGTTTTTAAATACCCAGTTTGTACCAAGAGTTGATTTCCCTTTGGGGAGAGGAACTAGTTTCCACACTTTGTTCCTGAGGAGTTGGTTGAGCTCTTCTTGCATGGCCTCAGCCTACCCTGGATGTGTCAGGGCCTCTGAAACCTTCTTTGGTTCAATTTCAGAGAGAAAGTCTACAAACAGACATTCATGGGCTGAGGCAGCAGAGAGTTTAGCAGCCTGACTGCGTGTGAGCATCCCCTCAGATACATCACCAATTATGTTTACAAGCTCTATATGTTGTTGTCTTGACCATCTGTCCTGACGACTTGGATTAGAGCTTGTCGATGGTTCGTGATTATCAGGGACCAGAGATTCAGTACATTGTACTGGGACATCACCTCCTTCTAAAGGATTTTCAGTAATAGGGGATTTGATATTTTCATCACTTGTCCCTTCAGTGTTCTTATAGATGGGTGAATCGTTTGATTCGTTAGCTTGAGAAGTGATTACTTCAGGGACATGTTGAGGTGTGATTAAATTATCAATTGACCTATTATGAGGTGATATATGGAAGGATATATCAGCATCAGTTTGATACTGCTTTGAGGGACAATGTTCATACTCATCAGGAGGATATCTTGAAGAGTCATTGATCCCTATCTCTTCCCTTGATTGATTTGTGAAGTTAATGGCATCCATACTTTTATCAAAGGTGACATGAAATGACTCCTCAATCTGTTGACTCCTTGTGTTAAAGACCCTGAAGGCTTTGGAGACAAAAGAGTATCCAAGAAAGTATCCATCATCAGCTTTGGCATCAAATTTACCAAGATGGTCCTTTTGATTGTGAATGAACACAGGACATCCAAACACATGAAAGTAGCTGATATCTGGAATCCTTTCCCTGAATATTTCATAAGGAGTCTTATCATGTCTTTTGACAATAATACATATGTTCTGAGTATAGCAAGCTATTTTTACAGCCTCAGTCCAGAAGTGTTTTGAAAGATTGGATCCATTAAACATGGTTCGAGCAGCTTCAATGAGAGTTCTATTCTTCCTTTCAGCCACACCATTTTGTTCAGGTGTGTAAGGAGAAGAGAAGTTCTGAGAAATTCCTTTCTTATCACAAAAACTCTCAAGCTCTTGGTTCCTGAATTCTGTTCCATTATCAGTTCGTATTTGTTTAACTTTAGTATCATTTTGATTTTCTACTTGCCTGATAAAAGACATTATGAATTCAGGAGCTTGACTCTTCTTTTTCAGGAAGTATACCCAAGTGTATCTAGAGTATTCATCAATAATCACAAGAGTGTATTTCTCATGATTTATAGACATTGGACTGACTGGTCCAAACAAGTCCATATGAAGAAGATGAAGACACTTCCTGATAGAAAAGTTTTGTTTTGGCTTGAAAGAAGCTCTCTTGTGTTTACCTTTTTCATAGGCTGAACAAGGCTTGTCTTCTGAATACACAAGAGAAGGTAAGCCAAGAACTTTGTTTTGTTTTGCAAGTTAGTTCATATCTTTGAAATTTAAATGTGACACTCTCTTATGCCAAAGCCAATTAATAGAGTCTGAGGCTTTAGCAAAGAAACATGCTCCTGAATTTGTTACAGATGACATGTCTAGGACATATACATCATTTCTTCTAAGAGCAGTCAACACAATTTCTTTGTTAGCATTGAAGATTGTACCTTGCTTATCATCAAACTGAACGATGTACTTAGCATCACACAGTTGGCTGATACTGATGAGATTGTACTTCAGACCGTTTACAAACGCCACTTTTGAGAAAACTATTCCACCACATTTAATTAAACCATATCCCTCAGTTCCACAAGATGAATTATCACCGAATACTACCTTAGGACCTGGTTGCTCCACGTATTTGTGCAGATAACTTTTGACCCCTGTCATACTTCTTGAACACCCACTGTCTAAGTACCAGACAGGCTCCTTGAAGTGTTTCTGCACAAATAACAAGGTGGATTAGTTTCTCTTGTGAGCCCACCTTTTAGTAGGCCCTTTGGCTCGAAGAGCCTGACGTCTTTCACCTCGTTTGAAGTACTCAAACTCAGCATGGTCTAAGGTAGAATGAACATTGCTTCCATATGTTTTGCAGCTTAGTCCGACTGAGGATTCAGTACTTTGAGATGACTCAGCTAGCATTCCTCTTCTGACCATGATGATTCTATTGTGTCCTGAGGTAGTGTGATCATTGCTTCCACAAATCTCACACTCAGGATAATATACACAATCATCAGGTCTGTGATCAGGAATCCCACAATGTGGGTAAGGCTTAGCCTTGGATTCTCTGGTTTGTTCTGAGGTGTGCCCATAGTTTTAAGGCTGAACATTGTATCTTCTAGCATTTTTAATAGAAGAAATGTGCATCTCATGATCTGTTGTCCCGTGATCTTCACTTTTACATTTCATGCCATAGAGAACTCTATAGCAATCGTCAGTGGTGTGATTTGTATAGTGACATAGCTTACAAGTGGGTTTCTTTGTTTTAACCTTCTTAGAAGACTCAGGTTCAGTTTTGTTACTTGTTGATGATTCAGGCTGTGAGGACACAGATGTTTCACCTTGAGTTTTAGAGGCTGAGTTCAGCTTCTCTTCCATGAAAAGTTGGAACAATTTACTTAACTCCTCTTTATTTACAATAGGAGTAGAGTTGACTGAATGTTTAGGAGTCCCTGAGGGAGATATAGGTTTGGTTGTCTTTTCAGTGACAGTTTCTGACTCAGTGTGATCTGGTATCATTTTTGAGTTAGGCTTTGTTGTTCAATACAACCTAACCCAGCTCTTCCTCTAGGCGAGTGTTCTTGATAAGACAATAGAATTAGTTCAGAACATGGACTTGCTCCTTGAAGGTTTTTCAAAGGAGGTAGAGGAGTCTGAATGTTTTCAGCAACACTAGATGTTTCAGTGTTACTGAGTTTATCACTCTTCATTCAGACCAAGTTTTTCATTAATAGCCTGAGATTCAGGAATTAATATTTTTCCAGTGTTAAAGTTAGGCAAAACACTCTCAGGGTTTGATCTCTCAACCCAGTCTTTTGACTTAGAAATCATTTCATGATCAAACCCAACTGAGGCAGGGAGAAATTCTTTTTCACTTATTTCCTTAGTTGGTGCCTTTTCAGTGAGTTGTCGTGCCCCAAGAATTTTCTTCTTTTGGGTAGGTATTTGACTGTTTATACACTGAGAAGCTAAGGTAGAGCTATTTGTCCATTTCTCATTGATTCATTTTTCTTCCTCAAGTTGTTCTTGAAGAGCATGATTGATTTTAGGAAGTTCAGTGTTCTGAAGTTGAAGCTTACTGCTTCAAGTTTAGCTTCTTTTAGAACTAATAAATCTTCTCTACATTTGTTTAATTCAAAAACAAGTTTATTATATTTTGACAAAAGATTCAATCTCTGCTCTTCAACAAACGATAGGTCAATGTTAATATACATAAGGAATTTTTTCCAATCAGATTCTTCATCCATAGAGAGAAGCATGTTTACCTTTCTCATGGTGATGTCAACCCATTCTCCATTTTGAGCATGATTCTTTCCAACTGATAATTCATCATCAGCTAGAGCCATTAACACTTGATACCTGACTTCCTCCTCTTCTGAGGACAAATCTTCATCATCCTAATCAAAAGTTTCAGCTACTAGTCCTTTGGCTTTGTTCTGAACAGGCTTTTGAGTCTGAGCAATAGTAGGTTCAACTTCCAAGAGTGCAAGTTTAGCTTCTCAATTTTCTTACTATTATGAAAACTTTGGTTAATTAGAGAAGCCTGAATTAGTTTTGGTGTAAACTTGGGTTGAAAATTGCCATTTCCTGATGAAAAACTTTGATTTTTATAAGAGGCCAATGGGGTTTTTGAAAGACAATATTTAGCAAAATGCCCAGTTTTACCACATCGATAGCAATCCACTCCCTCAGTGGATTGGTTACCAGCAAATCTAGTTCTTTTGATATAACGTTTGGTATTTGCCAACATGGCCCTTTCATGATATTCCCTGTTCAAATCCCTTATGTATTCAGTACTAGATCTTTCATCCACCTCATCATCTGAGGTTTCCAGAAAATCTTGAACAATTTCATTTGAGTAAAAAGCAGTTATAATGGGGCCATGATCAATTTGGGTAGGTTTGGCTGAGGTGTCTGTTATTAAGGCCTTCTTGGACTCAGGATATCTTCTATTTATCAGATTATCTTCATAGATGAAGCTCCCATAAATATCTGCAAGATCCTGAGTCTGTATGTGATTAGCATTTCTCAATCCCTGAGAAAAACCAAACCATTTTTCAGGGAGACTGTTCACAAAACCAACATTGATTTCATGCTTAGACAGTTTCACCCCGTCATTCGTTAGCTCATTGAGCAAGGTTTTATACCTGGTGTAAGTCTGAGGAAGTGTTTTAGATGTTTTGGCCCTAAAAGTGTTATATTCTAACTTCAGGTCCATAATCCTATTTTCCTTAGTGTCGGATGGTCCTTTAAAACTATGAACAAGATCTGTCCAAGTCTCTTTGGTCGTCTCACACTCGATGACAACCTCCATAATATCGTCAGGAAGACAAGATATTATGATGCTTTTGAGACGTTGGTCTTGATTGACCACTCTCCTTTCATCGTCAGACCATTGGTTTTCAGGTTTGTCATCACCAGCTGCTGTTTTTGGTTTGAATGGACCATTCTTAATACAAGTTATGTAATAAGGTTCCATTCCCATCAAATAACATAACATTCTTTTCTTCCATTTGTTAAATCTTTCAACTTCTAACTTAGGAGCGTTAACAGAGTAACTCACTCCTTTTTTGTTAACAAGTTGGGGTACATTACTTTCAGCCATAATGGATCAAGGTTTTAAAAACTTTGAGACGGTGGTTAAAAGTTTTATAATCCTACCGCTCTGATACCACTTGTTGGACCCTTGTAATTAGTACTATACTTAAGTATACTAAGTATAGTCCTAACCCATGGTTAAGTAATGCAACAAAGTTAATACAAGTAAATAAATAACACAAAGGTTTTCAACGTTTTACTCTTAGCTTTATTAAAGAATTATACCCTATTGTATACGAAGCTACAATAGGGATTGAATAGACAATGTGTGGTTTTGTGATCTCCTCACTAACAAGCTAGTCCAATCCTAACAATTGCTAAGCTTGACGATTCTATCAACAGGAGTTTAGAACTCAAGTGTGTGATCGTGTTTGGAGGAGAGAAAACTTTTTTGTGAATGTCTAAAGCATTAAGTGCACAAACTTGTTTTCTCTCCTTTACAAGCATCCTATTTATAGAAGGAAAGTGGGTAGAAGACAATAATTGCCCATGTGCAATTCTTGTCTTATTGGTACAGTGTAGTATCTTGTCTTACCCTATTCTAAGTAGTAAGACGTAAGTCCTTTACACATGTCAATACCCCATCTATCCCAAAAGGGTAAGTCACGCTAATTGTGTGATGTACTTCATCTTGTCACAATTCAACTTATCCCGCCTTTTCTTCAGTCTTAGAGAATGCTTATTTTCTTCAGGGAGATCGTATGGGGTTCAGTGAGTCTATTGCCACAACTCACTGAACCCATCACCTTCTTCTTCGTTATAGAAGACATTCGTTGAGCTTCGCCTCTCTGAATGCTTGAGTCTTCCTTTTAGACTCAGTCTAGGAACTCGAAGGAAACTCACTGAGTGACTGTTCACTCAGTGACCTCGTTATGTTCAAGGTTAATAATTCACTTAGGCTTATTGTTATTCAAATCCTTCAGGGAGGTCATTAGGTACTGAATTGACCTAACAAAATAACTGAGAAATAAGTGTGGACTAAATAGATGGTGAAAGATTAGATTTGGCTGGAGGAGATGAATATGGCGGGAAGTAAGGTGTCTTTTTGGCGGGTAGAAATTGGCGGGAATCACATTGTCCTTTTTGGCGGGGGAAAGTAGCTAATGGATTGGCTGGCCTTGGTAGGCTAATAGAATCTTATTATGAACTGTACAATCAATATCTTCAATGACTGTTGCACTAGCTAAATCAGATTATTCGGGTCGACTCGAGTATATTGAATCGAGTCGGATATCGTGTTGAATTTTTTGGGTCAAATGTGGTTCGAGAGTCGACTCGATTTACACGAATAGAGATTTTTAATTTGTTAATATAAATTTCTATATAAATGAGTACAAATTGATCAATTTTATTATATTTTACTTATATTTGGGTTGCGCGAAATTGAAATGAACCCGACCTGAGTTGACTTGACAAAACCAAAAAACTGGTACTCCGTGCATGTTTACCAAAAAACGTCCTACATCATAAACGATTAATGAATGAGCCATTACTTAAAAATAATCTACTGATAACTTTTCGCCAAATTGACAAACAAAAATAAAATTCATTTAGTTGCCATGAAAAATACTTGTTACAACTTTCAAGAGACGGTAAGTAAACTATTCTAAAAACACGTTGATTTTTGGTTTAGAAATTTCTTGAAATAAACAAGTTACTGAATAAAGTCCAAACTACTTTCTTGAAGTGAACAAGTTAGAACTTATGCGATTCAACTAATCACAAAATGTAGTGCCAAACAAGAACCGTAACCATATTACGAATAGAAATCTGTAGAGGATGAATCAAGAGCCTAACAAAGTTGAAGGTAATAAACTCCAAATATACATGTTACAACGATAACATGGACGACCCATTTGATTAAGTAAAGGTCTACAGTTTAAATACTAAACCATCTAGTCTTGACAATAATCTTGTCAAGAGTAAGATGAAGTTGAGAAGACACGTATCATGTGTCAACTGCCCGGTAAGTAACAAGCTTCTGAACTTAGTCTTGTAGATTAGGACTTTGAGAGGTAGACGACCAGTGTCTTACTCATATGTGTTATATTCGTTGTGTTTTACAGAAATTCTGATGGCCGTAATTATGGACGGTGCGTTACTAATATCTGCAAATGAAACTTGCCTGCAACCTCAAGCACTAGAAAATTTGGAAGCTATTGAGCAGAGCTGTTGCGACTTAAAAATATTATCATTGAAAAAAACAAAATAGATTTAGTTAAAGAAAACGTAGCTGTAAGGCAACATCAAGCCATCCAGGAGTTCATCGAGGGAACACTTGCTAAAGTTAAATATAAACATTCTGATTGAGAACATCGTCAAAAGGATTCAATTTCTTGAGTGAGAGGAACTTCACACCTCCACCTCAAATGATATTGTTAAGGTGGTTTCATGTTAATAAGTTGGGGTGAAGAGGGTGATTGAAAGGTGGTTTGCTGTAGTTTTTCTTTCATGTCATATACCTCAAGGTGGAAGAATAGGCGTGTATCACTTTGGTTAGATAATGGGTCGAAACTGTTCGAATGAAAACGGGTAATTCTTAAGGATGGTTTAAACCTGGTTGAGATCACCTCAAACACATTTGTCCAATATTTGTATTAGTGCTAAAATGATGTAAAGTTCATTTATGAAATGACCTTTTAAACTAATTATTGTACTGATTTTTTTAGTTCATGCTCGTTGGAATGAGCCAAGTGTAGCTAGAGGTGTGTGAGCCTATTGGGGGCACACACACTAGAACACAAGAGTATGTATTATGATCACTTTTGAAGCTTTCAAAACGACACATTTTGACCCGTTTGGACATAAAGCGCTGTAGACAAGTTCCTTGTTGTCTTAAACCTTAATGGCTGGCCCATAGAAGGTTCTAGAAGGGAACTAAGGCTATCTAGATTCGTTTGAATGTTGAGATAATAGATAAAGAGGTTTATGATAAGTATTGGAAGAGTTGTGATAAGTTATGGGGTGTTTAGGATAAAGCCTAAACTTGAAAGTTTAGGTTTATCTAGACTAGGGTTTGAAGGGTATATAAACCCCTCACCCCCTGCTCATAAATCACGAAATTATCATAAAAAAACCATAAGAATCTCTGCCCCTTTTCCCATCTTCATAAATCGGTTCTATAAACCCTAATTAGTGTTTACATAATTCGACTAATTATCTCACAACTAAACACTTGCATTATATTCAATCCAAGGTGGTTTAGTAACTTAGAATCAATTCTAAGTTTGCTAAAACAAAGTCTTAAACGAAGGTTTATAAGCTGTTAAAGGTGCAACAGCTTATTGAAGGTTTTTTTGCCTCTGCTGATCGTTCTCGGATAGAACTGGGTTTTCCAGTCGCAGAGTGTTGTCAGATATCGGACAACACTGAGATATGGTTTATTGGACAGTGAAGGATATCGAACAAAACTGCATTTTAGGCTGGTTTTATTTTTTATTCGTTTTGGGCTACGACACTTGGTGTTTGGGTATACGTGGGCTTCGGCTAGCATTACCGGGACATACTCGTTAGTAGTGTTTGTGTGAGCAACCGTAGAGGTGGTATATTTTATCACTCGTTTTAGTTTCACTGTTTTTGGACAAAGGTTAGTTTTCGCGTTTCCTTTATTGTTTATTATTAATTACATGTTAATCATAATTGCTCAAACTAGATACATTCCGTTGCGCACTCGTAGTTACATGGTTAACTAGATACTAAATCCCAACAGTGGCATCACGAGTCATGCTCGTTTGGTGGTTATGGGTTACACGTTTAAATAAACACGCCAAACTGCATGAATAAAACCTAATTTAGTTATTTGTTTTATTTTTATTTGACAATTAAATTGTGTACTTGTCATTAATTATAAAAAATAACAAGATGGTAATTATTAAAATTAATTTTTAATTAGAAACATATAATAAAAATTAAATGGTTAATTGGAATACATAAAATAAAATTAAAAAAAGTAATAGTTAATTGTTTTGCCATGATTATTTTATGTGTTATCCGGCTATAAGACTCACTACAATCACGTAATGTGATGTATGGGGCGATTTAGGTACTTGATGAAAACCTAATGAGAGTCTTATGGTTCTTCGTTTGGGGAAGACTCTTCGGGGTCTCGGATTTATGTGTTTATTTAATGTCTTATGTTTATTGTATTTGTTTTCCTAATTGCATTATTGTTACATGTTTTTCACAACACCTAGATTACATGCAATAAGGATAAATACTTATAGAGAAACATGACATTAAAATTGGTCAATATTTTCCACGCCTAAATACATGCTCATTATGACCGGTTATGTGTTACGTGGAAAAGTGTTTTATAAAATAAAAGTACCTAAACACTATTGAAACACGCTTTCATGAAAATAAAAACTGGATGTTGTGGACTCATGGGATGTACTAGTCACCCACTAGAACAAACTATAAGGCGGGTATAAGCCGGTGCACACAGTCACACCTAAAGGATATCCAACTATTACCCTGCGCTGGTCTGGTCCTGCGCTTGCTTGCGAGTTCGATTGGAGCTACCGTGAACCATCGTAGATCACTTTAAGTGTCATTACTAAAAGTTTTTTAAAATAGTGCTACAAAGTTGTTTACATGCTTCTTTGTACACATGTTTTACCACATTTATGTGTTATACCCTATGTGAAATTAAGTGTATGCCAGCCAACTAAGAACACGTGCATTTGATTTGGCTTCTTTGGACAAACCCATGGCAAATTTTTTACGACGGTCATACCTTGTGTGATATTTGCATGTTCTTGCTTGGTTAACTTAACTCGAGTATGCACGATCAGACCCTGGACCCGAGGCATAAGATGAGACTAAACATGATCATGACATTACTACCGTTTTACTAGTGTCTTGAACGGTCTCATAAAGTCTAAGAGTTGCATGTTATGCAATTAACGCTTGTCGCTTACCTCTTGCCCCACTTGTTTACATATTGGACAGTCCTACTATAATGAGTGGGAGTACAAGATGGATCTTAGTATTAATTAGTAATTAATTGGGTAGTTAATTCTATTAAGAATGTAATTATTAAAAATACTAATTGTTTAAACTTTTTAATTGTAGATGACTACCAATGTCGGAAACAATTCAGTACTCAGGAGTTTCTTTGAGAAACACAAACTCACTGGGCCTAACTTCATTGATTAGTACCGCCAGTTGCGCATTATCCTATCAGCTGAAGACAAAGAACAATACTTGGAACATCCAATTCCTGCTGCACCTGTTGCAACTCCTGGTCACCAAGTCCCTCCTGATGCTCTTGAAGCTCATGTTGCTTGGGTCAAAGGGTCAAAGGGTCAAAGGACATTGTTGCCCTTATGCTCATGATTATAGACTTAGAGATCCAACGAAATCTAACCCATCTCGGAGCATATGACATGTTGCAGGAGCTGAAACCCATGTTTTCTCAGCAAGTAGAACAGGAACTTCTTCAAACTGCGCGTGGATTTCACGCGTGCAAGCTTGAGGAAGGTTAAAATATAGGCTCGTATGTTCTTAAGATGAAGGGCTACATTGAGAACTTGGAGCGTCTTGGTCACCCCGTGACTATCAGCTATGGAATAAGCCTGATCTTGATAGGCCTTTCCAAGGAGTATGACAATTTTGTTCAAAACTTCCGCATGCATGGCATGGGGAAGACTGTGAATTCGGTGAATGAACTGCATGCCATGCTTAAACAACATGAGCAGACACTTCCCAAGAAGGTTGTTTCACCTGCACTTCATAATGTGCGTGCAGGAAAGGTCCAGAAAAACCAAGGTAGAAAACCGCCTAAGGCTGCGAAGGGAAATTATGGTAATAGAAAGACTAAACTGGCTTATGCTCCCGAGCACAAACCATCTTATGCTCCCAAGATCAGAAATCCTCCACCACCCAAAAAGGATAATCCTGCTAAGGACGACCCCTGTCACAAATGTGGTCAGATAGGTAATTGGAAACGGAACTGTCCCGAGCACTTAGCCGAGTTGTAGAAAAAGAAGAGGTTGTCTCAAGAAGCCAACACTTCAGGTATTTTCACTATAGAACTATATTCCCTTCTGAGTAATTCGTGGGTATATGACACTAGTTGTGGTACTCACATTTGTAATAATACCCAGGGTCTAAGGGGAAGTAAGAAGCTGAATCCAGGAGCTTTGAATTTGTACATGGGCAATGGTCAACGTGCAGGAGTCGAAGCTATTGTAAATTATCATTATGTCTCCCTAGTGGATTAGTTATTGTTTTGAACAATTGTCATTATGCTCCCTCTATCACTAGAGGGATTGTTTTAGTTTCTGGTTTGTTTAAAGATGGTTTTGTAAACTGTTTTGATTTGAATAATGCAATTTTAGTTTCTAGGAATAACGTTGTTTATTTTACTGCTACTCCCCAGGGGATGGCATTTATGAAATTGATATGCCTTGTTCTAAAACCAATGATAGTTTTATGTTTGCTGTTAGCAATAAAAGAGCCAAATTAAATTTGGACTCTACTCTCTTGTGGCATTGTCTTCTTGGACACATAAGCAAGAAATGCATGGAGAAGTTGCAACATGATGGACTTCTCACCTCAACTGACATTAAGTCATTTGAAAAGTGTGTCTCTTGTATTTCCGGGAAGATGGCAAGAAAACCCTATTCACATCAAGTGGAAAGGGCTAAAGATCTACTTGGACTAATACATACTGATGTTTGTGGCCCATTTAGAATCATGTCAAGGCAATGAGCTAACTACTTTGTCACTTTTACTGAAGACTTTAGTCGGTATGGTTACCTGTTAAAGCATAAACATGAAGTGATTGAGACATTTAAAGTGTTTCAAAAGGAAGTAGAAAATTAACTCGGTAAGACCATAAAATCACTACGATCTGATCGTGGAGGTGAATATATGAGTCAAGAGTTTTTAGATCATCTTAAGGAGCATGGGATTATTGCCCATCGAACTCCTTCCTACACACCTCAACATAATGGGGTGTCTGAGAAGAGGAATCGAACACTGCTAGACATGGTTCGATCCATGATGAGTCAAACTACTCTTCCAAAGTCCTTTTGGGATTATGCCCTTGAGTCTGTTGCACGCATACTCAACATGGTTCCAACTAAGAAGGTTGAAAATACACCATATGAAGTATGGCATGGGCAAGCCCCTAAGTTGTCTTACTTAAGAGTCTGGGGTTGTGAAGCTTTGGTTAAACATGAAACGATGACCAAACCTGACAAACTAGAACCCAGATCTATTAAGTGTATCTTTGTAGGGCACCCAAAGGAAACGATGGGATATTCCTTCTACTACCCCACCTGAGAACAAAGTTATTGTTTCTCGGAATGCTGAGTTCTTTGAGAGAAATCTCTTAAATCAAGAAGCAAGTGGGAGTATAGAAAATCTTGAAATCATTCAAGATGAAGATACAAATCCTTCTGATGACACTGGCTTAGATCATGATGAGGATGATCAAGAAATTGAAGAACCTAAAAGTGATATCAATCCATTCGTAAGTCCTCTGGGACACGTCGTGCCCCAGATCGAATGTGTTTATACGTCGATGCTGAGGAGCATGAGTTAGGGGATCGTGGAGAACCCGCTAACTATAAAGCTGCATTATTGGATCCTGAATTTGAAAAAAATGGCTTAATGCGATGAATGTGGAGATGCAATCCATGAAAGATAATGATGTCTGGGTATTAGTTGATCTTCCTCCTAACGGTAGAACCGTTGGTAGCAAGTGGCTATTCAAGAAAAAGGCTGACATGGATGGCAAAGTACACACCTTTAAAGCTCGTCTTGTAGCAAAGGGCTTCACTCAAACCTACGGGGTTGATTATGAAGAGTCCTTTTCTCCTGTAGCAGACATTATAGCTATAAGGATTCTTATATCTATAGCCGCATTCTATGACTATGAGATTTGGCAAATAGATGTCAAAACCGCCTTCCTCAATGGACATCTTTCCGAAGAAGTCTATATGGTGCAACCTGAGGGTTTTGTCGATCCTAAATATCCTAACCGAGTATGTAAGCTCCAGCGTGCCATTTATGGACTTAAGCAAGCATCTAGGCAATGGAATAAGCGTTGTGATGATGAGATTAAGAAATTCGGTTTCACTTAGAATCAAGATGAGCCATGTGTATATCATAAATCCAGTGGGAGTAATGTTACTTTCCTAATTCTATATGTTGATGACATATTTCTCATGGGGAACAATATTCCAATGTTGAAAGGGGTAAAATCCTACCTTGGAAAATGTTTTGCTATGAAAGATTTACGAGAAGCTACATATATTCTTGGAATCAAGATCTACCGAGATAGATCTAGACGGTTAATTGGTTTATGTCAAAGTGCTTACATTGAGAAAATCTTGAAAAGATTTCATATGGAGCATTCCAAGCGTGGAACTATCCAAATGCATGAAAGCCCTAAATTGAGTAAGTCACAATGTACTGTTTCACCAGCTGAAAAGCAGCGCATGCAGAATGTTCCTTATGCCTCAGCTGTAGGATCAATTATGTATGTTGTGAGATGTACTCGTCCTGATGTTGCGTTCGCTCAAAACATAACAAGCCGATTTCAACAGAGTACTGGTGAACTTCACTGGACTGTTGTTAAAAATATTCTTAAGTATTTACGAAATACTAAGGATATGTTTCTGGTTTATGGTGGTGACGAAAAACGAGAGCTCAGGGTTTCTTGCTACACTGATGTTGGATATCTGACAGATGCTGATGACCTAAAATCTCAGACTGAATATGTTTTCTTTCTAAATGGAGGTGCTGTTGACTGGAAGAGCACAAAGCAAAGTATTTTTGCAACTTCATCTACAAATGCTGAGTACATAGCTGCTTTTGATGCAGCTAAAGAGGCTGTTTGGATTCGTAAATTCATATCTTGGCTTGGAATTATGCCCACAATTGAAGATCCCATTGATATGTATTGTGACAATACTGGAGCCATTACTATAGCTAATGAAAGCGGAGTCACCAAGGGTGCTAGACATTTCCGCGCAAAAGTTCACTATCTTCGAGAGACCATTGATATGGGTGATGTCAAGATAGCAAAAGTTCATATAGATGACAATCTAGCTGATCCATTTACGAAGGCACTAGCATTCCCTAAGCATTCTAAATTGACTTGGGGTATTGGTATGATACCAGCTAGTAGTCTCATATAAATCTGTATGTTAATTAGTATTTGGATAATTTGGAATTGTAAGACAGTTTTACTTTCTGATAAATAAAGATACGAGGTATTTGTTATTTCATTCATATAAAATTTGTTATTCTATATTTGCATGTTTAATCCATGAATAATTTAATCATTCTAAATATCCATTGTCAGTTAGCAATATGGGAATATTGTTTACATAAGGCAAATGTGAGTGTTTGATATATTCTGTGAGAATGAGAATTGTTCTAAGCCAAACTCATATGTATTCATAAGGGATGCATATTGGATTCCCCAACTTCAAACATTTACTTTTGGATCCGTGTCATGAGTAAGATGTTGAAAATGGTCTGTTAAGTCATCCTTAGACTTGAGATGCAAACAAGTTATGCGTGTGTGGATATCAATTTCGTAATTATACGCAAAACTCTGTCCTGAATAAGGGAGTTATAAAAGCTATTTTTTGGAGTGATGTGAAGCAGCATCCACAACACTTGTAGTCAATAAATGATTTGTTACTCCACTTAGTATGTGCAGAATGATACTATGGCGCCTCTCTAGAATTAATCAGATAATTATTTGGCCGAACCCAAATGGTAATGCAAGATGAATCTTGGTTACATTTGGTATATCTGAATTGAATTCAATAACGAGAATCTAAATGGTTAAACTATATGGAATGAGTAAGGATCCATATCCATGGTTTAACAGTATCTATAACAAAGGATGATAAAAGCAAGACATAAATGACCATGCTACTAAGAATGTTCAATGAAACTATATATCAGACACCTCTAGTTAAATAACGAGTGTGAGCGTTGCTAGACGTTTCCGTCGTTGACATTTGTGTTATCTACTCCAACGACCAAGTGGGAGCTGTTAGTTCATGCTCGTTGGAATGAGCCAAGTGTGGCTAGAGGTGTGTGAGACTATTGGGGGCACACACACTAGAACACAAGAGTATGTATTATGATCCAGGTTTGAAGCTTTCAAAACGACCCATTTTGACCCGTTTGGACACAAAACATTGTAGACAAGTTCCTTGACGTCTTAAACCTTAATGGCTGGCCCATAGAAGGTTCTAGAAGGGAACTAAGGCTGTCTAGATTCGTTTGAATGCTGAGATAATAGATAAAGAGGTTTATGATAAGTATTGGAAGAGTTGTGATAAGTTATGGGGTGTTTGGGATAAAGCCTAAACTTGAAAGTTTAGGTTTATCTAGACTAGGGTTTGCGGGGTATATAAACCCCTCACCCCCTGCTCATAAGTCACGAAATTATCATAAAAAACCATAAGAATCTCTGCCCCTTTTCCCATCTTTATAAATCGGTTCTATAAACCCTAATTAGTGTTTATATAATTCGATTAATTATCTCACAACTAAATAGTGTTTATATAATTCGGTTAATTATCTCACAACTAAACACTTGCATTATATTCAATCCAAGGTGGTTTAGTAACTTAGAATCAATTCTAAGTTTACTAAAACAAAGTCTTAAACGAAGGTTTATAAGCTGTTAAAGGTGCAACAGCTTATTGAAGGTTTTTTTCCCTCTGCTGATCGTTCTCGGATAGAACTGGGTTTTCCAGTCGCCTAGTGTTGTCAGATATCTGACAACACTGAGATCTGTTTTATTGGACAATGAAGGATAACGGACAAAACTGCAGTTTAGGCTGGTTTTATTTTTGATCCGTTTTGGGCTACGACACTTGGTGTTTGGGTATACGGGGTTTCGGCTAGTTAGTAGTGTTTGTGTGAGAAACCGTAGAGGTGGTATATTTTATCACTCGTTTTAGTTTCACTGCTTTTGGACGAAGGTTAGTTTTCGCGTTTCCTTTATTGTTTATTATTAATTACGTGTTAATCATATTGCTCAAACTATATCCATTCCGCTGCGCACTCGTAGTTACATGGTTAACTAGATATTAAATCCCAACAGATTTACGTATCTGACCCATAACAGATAAAACATATCCTGGAATCGGCCCATTTTTTTTCCTTCAGAAAAGTGCTCATATAAGTGGCATTACCTAGTGTTATTGTGAAACTTATACTTTACCAGATCACGAAAGAAACAGACTAAACCTATGTGACCGTATGTGTGGCATTCATTTTTGGTTGTACCAGTGTGTAAATGTTGAATCCAAACGAAATCAAATACAGTATATATTTGGTCCTGAAGATAGCAGTATCATTCATTGTTCACTACTTAGATCTTTCCATCATGTTGTGTGCCTCACTGTTAAAACTAACCATCAAGTACAAATAAATAAGCCTCTACACGCGAGACTTTAGATATCAGATTACGACAAGGCGACCTTGTGCCTTGAAAACTCAAGACCAAAATGTCTAACAAAGCCTTGTGATTGAGTACCGAAGCATTTTCAAACAAATACCCACTTCGACAAACACTTATGTAAAATCTTGCTCATTGTTCCTTGTTACAACTAATACTAATACGTTTTTAAATAAACATCTGACAGTTTGGCCGAGTGGTCTAAGGCGCCAGATTTAGGCTCTGGTCCGAAAGGGCGTGGGTTCAAATCCCACAGCTGTCAAATACAATTTTATTTTTTATAAAATTGCAAAAGTTGCTTAATAATCATATAAACCTCACAAAAGAAACCTGCCAAAACGATCTTATAAAGTCACTAAAGAAAATTGCTTTCAACATCTAACAAATGCTTGTTTCTATAATACTCGCTAGTCGTTACTCGTTACTGACTACCTAATGTTGCATACCATATTTTGAAAGGATTGTCTTCGTGTTGATTGTCGGTCTTCTTATGCATTCACAGTTCCTATATCAGAAACACGATTAAGGAATGAACCATTACTTAACAATCATGCATTGATAACTTTCCGTCAAATTGATAAAGAAAAATAAAAATTGCTAAGTAAACTGTTTCGAAAACACATTGATTTTCGGTTTAGAAATTTCTTGAAATGAAGAAATTATTGAATATAGCGTTAAATACTTTCTTGAAATGAACAAGCTAGCTAGAACGTAATTCAACTAATCACAAAATGTAGTGCCAAACAATAGCCGACTGCAATCATTTGCCAATAGAACTTTGTAAAGGATGAAGCAGGAGCTTAAAAAAGTTGAAGGTAACAGTTATAGCAATAACATAAACGGCCCATTTGATTAAGTAGAGGTCAACAATTTAAATACTAAACCATCTAGTCTTGACAACAATCCTGCGACTATAAAAAAGAACTCATTATCACGCATTCAAACAGAAACGAGAAATTAAAAAAAAAAAAAAAAACGTTAATGCACTATTCACAATTTCACGGTAACTCCAGTATGTACTAACCAGGTGCAAAAACATTTAAATATCATGCTAACGCGTGATAGTGTACAATCTGTTGAAAGTATATTAACATAAGCTCCAACAGGTTAACAATCCCTAAAAACAATTATATACATTTTCATTCTCTCTTGCCAAAATCAGCTTACAAAACAAGATCTGCCTGCTTTTATTACCAATGTTCTGAGATCCAGAGAGGATCGGACGAAACTTACATAAATCGCCATACCGTTGACAGTAGAATTTTTCTTTCCACGGCTAGGGAATTCATAACCTCTATCTTCTGTTACTTCTTGACCATTCAATCGCTCCAAATTAAGTTTCACCAGAGTTACTGGATCACTAAACAATTAAATTAACGTTTGAAGAAAATATACTAAAGATAGATATATTCGTAGAATCCCAATGTTTGCATAAGAGGGGTACAATACAACTTACTTGATAAACCTTATCAAAATGTATACTGCCAAACAAGTAACAACTGCTACCATTGCAAAAAGAGTGTCCATCGAGCTCTGAAAAGGTAGAAACAAAAGCCAAAATTCCGAGCCAACAATATTGAATGTAAAATTCTACCATGAAAAAACAAATTTCAGAAAGAATAGAAAAAGGTGATCAAGTTGATGACCACAATGACCTGAAAAATACATGTTATTGCAATAGCGGGCACAGCTAAAATTCTAACAGTGCTCGAATAGTCGGAGGGGAGACACTTGCTAGCAACGGGTGCCAAGAATAGTAAAGAGAAACCAATTGCAAGCAACATGTAGCGCCATCCCTGTGACACTGCAACGTGACAGAATTTCTCAAATCAAATGGTATACACATGTCATATACAGTAATATAGAGACACGGACAGGACAATGACTTCCTGAACCATCATGTTTGGCTTTTCATTTCGAACTAACATACTTTTTGGTGAAAAATAAAAGTCCCACATAGTTGAATGAAAGGAAAATTAGTCATCTTAAATAATGACTTGTTTACCGTTATGCCAAATTAGCAAAAATATAAAGTCAGTTGTTAGTGGCATTATATTTGCTGTGTGTTACAACTTACAAGTGTGAAGATTAAAAATGCCCCTGGCCCTTGTGTTACAAGTAAACCTGCAATGATAGCATATCATGTATTTGTGATCTTATAGTATTTTATATCACTTTCCGTGTTTTTAAATGCATATTCATTTCCTTTTCAGGGCTTATGGAAGTCAGAAAGAATATAGACCTTTTTGTGATGTTCCAGGGTTTGAGAAGAGCAAGATGAAGTTGATAAGACGCATATCATTTGTCAACTGCCCAGTAAGTAACAAGCTTCTAAACTTAGTCTTGTAGATTAGGACATTGAGAGGTCGACGACCGATGCCTTACTCACATGTGTTATATTCGTTGTGTCTTACAGGGACATATGAAATTCAGATAGCCGCAATTATGGATGGCGCATTACTAATATCTGCAAATGAAACTTGTCCGCAACCTCAAACACTTGAACATTTGGCAGCTACTGAACAGAGCTGTTGCGGCTTAAACATATTATCATTGTGAAAAACAAAATAGATTTAGTTCAAGAAAACGTAGCTGTGAGGCAACATTAAGCCATCCAGGAGTTCATTGAGGGAACAGCTGCTGAAGGTGCACCAGTTGTCCCCGTATCTGCTCAGCTAAAGTTAAATATAAACATTCTGATTGAATACATCGTTAAAAGGATTCCAATTCCTGAGAGGAACTTCACATCTCCTCCTCAAATTATATTGGTAAGGTAAGGTGGTTTGATGTCAATAAGGCTGATCTGAAAGGTGGTTTGCTGGGCGAAGTATCCTCAAGGTACTTTTTCTTTCATGTCATATACCTCAAGGTGGAACAATAGGCGTGTGTCAGTTTGGTTAGATAATGGGTCGAAACGGTTCGAATGAAAACAGGTAATTCTTAGGGATGGTTGAAACCTGGTTGAGATCACCTCAAACACATTTGTCCAATATTTGTTTTAGTACCAAAACGATGTAAAGTTCATTTATGAAATGACCTATTAAACTAATTACTGTATTGATTTACGTATCTGACCCGTAATAGATAAAACATATCCTGGAATCGACCCATTTTTTTCCTTCAGAAAAGTGCTCATATAAGTGGCTTTACTTTGTGTTATTGTGAAACTTATAGTTTACCATCTGCACTATCTTGTCTGTCATTCTGATTCATAAATACGATGTAAATTTTTATTGCTAATGGATCACTCTTTTCCTTAGTGACGGATCATATTATGTTTTGTATTAGGGAGGTGATATGCACACCACACAAATATATATGCACACTACAAAATCACATGTGTAATGCATATGTTACAACACCACATATGCACATTTGTGGTGTACACATCAGGTTGTGTGGCGTGCATATCGCCTCATTTTTATTACTGTAGGCTCATCTGATTTGGCGCGTGTCCAGGACTTCCGTGAAAAGGCCCCCAAGGTACTTTAAATTATTGATATTTGCATTTATTTCCTGTGCCGGTTTCCAACACCCACAAAGTAGTCTACTAATCAAGAAGCTAGCCATCATTTGCATCAGCTCTTTACTTGATAATTCGAACGTGAATATATAGGATTTCATATTGAATTATGTTCAGGTTGAGGGCACCTCTCCTGATGGTACAAAGTTAATTACCGTACATGATCCAATATTTTGAAGCTAGCTTTACATGATCCAATATTTTGAAGCTAGTTTTCGGTTTGAATACAAAACCAGCTAAACCAATAGAAGTTGATGGGTCGAAGCTCAAGGAGATCAAGCAAAGAAGAATACTCACAATTAGCCATATAGTACCTGCAGTCACAACTCACAACAAACACTACAATATAAAATGATGACTGCTATCATACATCAAACCTTATGGTAACATCTCGAATTATCATTGTTGGTTTATTTTTTGTTAGTCCAAAAACAAGTTTCATTGCTGCTTCTCTGGTACATGTTTCAAGCCAACTCTACTAAAACCATATATCAAGTTCTCAGTCTACAAATACAGCTAGAAAAAACAACGAACCAAAACAAAAACCGACATTACTTGTAAACTATAAGTAACCCTTTTACTAGACCCGTTTATCTATGCGTACAAGGTGTAACCAACTGCAAAAGGCACAGTAAGAAGCGCAGTAGCATAGTAATACATGTAATTGTTTGACTTCTTACGTTTATGTATCACCTTTGTGATCGAGTCAGATCCCTTCCCTCTGTTGCTTCTGCTTCTCACTCTCAAACACCCCGTGGTCTTTGTTGTGGGTTCCGCCTTTACTTCAACTTTCTCTTCCTCGGGTTCCTCTGCAACGTCCTCCCCCATTACTTCCTCTGAAGCCTGTTTCGCCTGAGCAATCTCTTTTTCCCCATTATGATGCTCCTCGTACATTTGGCAACCAAATCCAACCCTTGACTCAAATGCATCATAACGCTGTCCCAATGCACGAGAACGCTGTCGCAATGCAATAACAAGCCGTTCCAGTGCAGCAGCACGCCGCACCAATGCATCAATCTGTTGCTGCAACCTACTAGCCCGCCTTTGCGATGCATCAGCCAGTCCCAAAGACTCAGGGCGCCCTTCCAGTTTCTCGGCCCGTGTCAAATGATAATCGTGCCGTCTCTGTAGTTCATTCGCGCGATCTGCTAAACCGTTATGTTTTCTTATCAAAATACTAGTATGTGTTATGTCATCAGCCTGCAGCGAGCGTGCATCAAGCATCCGTGAGTGTTCATACTTCTTAAATTCAAGGAGACCTTGTTCGGTGAATGGAAAGAGTGGGGCCGATGATGTCTGCATGAAGAGTTATTATTTAAAACAGAGTTTATTTTTTTAAGAAAAGAAAGAACGAAGAAAAAAAGGGACCATTTGATGAGCAGTATCGCGGAGTCCAGGTTGATAAAGAAGTATTGGATCCTTAGATGAGCAAAAGGTGTTGCATTGGGGGCACTGTTGATAGAAGAAAGGTAGTTATTATATAGTGGTAAAACTGAAGCAAATAAAGGGGTACAAACAAACCAACCAACCTGGCCAGAGGAGGAGCTTAGACGAAGCCATTTATTGATACATGAGAGTCCATAGATATGCCCACAAGGAAGACAGCTGCAATGCAGAATTGCAATCAAGTAAACAAAGGTAAACTAAGCAGGCAGCATGTTATGTATAACATAAACCGAAAGAACTAAACAAAGTACCAGATTCTATGTTTCCATGAGTAGTGGGAGGTTGATAACAAATTGAGCAATCCTCAAATCGCCATTGATTCTTTAGACGAATGACACCATCATCGATGCACATTAACCCATGAACTGTAATACCATCTGGACCCATCCAGGTGGTCACCACTGGTGGCCTCATCTCCTCCAGTTTTTCGGCTTCCTCTTCTTCTTCATCTTCTTCGCATTCTTCTTCTTCGTCTTCTTCGTCTTCTTCGTCTTCGTCTTCGTCTTCTTCGGATTCCGTTATATCTTCTTCTTCGTCTTCTTCTTCTTCGGATTCCGTTATATCTTCTTCTTCGGATTCCATTATATCTTCTCCTTTGATGGAACCAGCCTCCTTACACCGGGACTCGCACCCACTGTCACACCAATCAAAACAGCAAAATGGGGGCAATGTTTCTGTTTATTTTGTAAATGGAAACTGGTTACATAAAGAAGAACTTAATAAGGCTTTATATAGCCTTTTACAAGAAACAAACGTGGGCCACATCTATCCTAAAAAAACTGGTACATGACTCACTCCAAAACTCTCCCCAAAATACCTGGTCAAACTAAATACCAATTCAACCTAATAAACTATTAATTCAACATCAGTAACCGATTAACCCAACAATCACCCCTTTAATCGGTTATTCATGGCACCCCGAACACCTTCTTTTGAAACATCTCTTTTCTCGACTTTTCCCGACACATCCTGATTCACACCACCTGTGGTGAAGTCTCTCCGGTCATCCGCAAAACAAACCAAAACAAAGCCTCCTGCCTTTGATGTCCTCGTACTCCACGAGACTTGCTCTTGATGTATTCTTCTTTCTCTTGCCATCTCCCCTTTTTCTCGGTTATTCTTTTTTTTTTTTTTTTTGCTTTCTTTCTCGTTCTTGTTTTCTCTTGAGAGAAAACTTTGTTCGGTCTTTCTGTGAATCTTCGGTCCTATGATTCAACAGTATTCGGTCTTCGGTCTTTGGCCTTCACGGTCATTGACCCTCGGTCTTCGGTATTTGAATCAACAGTATCTTTCGGTCTTCAACTGTTGAAACTTCGGTCTTTCTTTCTTTCTCGGTCTCACACTTTCTTATTCAAGTCACGGCACCTCACTTTCTTTCTCTTTCTCAAGGCACCTGACTTTACTTTCTTCTTTCTTTACGGCATCGAACTTTCTACGACACCTGACTTTCTTTCTTTCTTTCTTTCTTTCTTGTGGCCTGCTTTCTTTCTTTCATTCTTTCTTGCAAGAAATCTGGCTATTTTCTTGTCCGACTCTTTCTGTCTGACACTTTCTGTCGACTCTTTCTGTCGACTTTCTTTCTTTCTTTCTTTCTTTCTTTCTTTCTTTCTTTCTTTCTTTCTTTCTTGCTGTCGCGTTCTTTGGTCACCGTGATCAAAAGTTGCTGCTTTCTTTCGTTTTGATCACTACTAACAGTCTCGAAACACAAGTGTTTATCACCGGTCACCCCCGTCATCTCAACCGGCACTCCTCCGTGATAACGGTCAACCGAAAACACCATAACATCTCCATATACGGATGTTAAACAATCTGGAACAGCCCCTTCTGTCCTAACCTTCTTCTATTATAAATCCCTTTCAACACGTGCCCTTCACCGACCGACGCACCGCCGACGACGGCGGAGGCTTCCCCGGTAACGAGCCTACGCTCTGATACCAAATGATGGAACCAGCCTCCTTACACCGGGACTCGCACCCACTGTCACACCAATCAAAACAGCAAAATGGGGGCAATGTTTCTGTTTATTTTGTAAATGGAAACTGGTTACATAAAGAAGAACTTAATAAGGCTTTATATAGCCTTTTACAAGAAACAAACGTGGGCCACATCTATCCTAAAAAAACTGGTACATGACTCACTCCAAAACTCTCCCCAAAATACCTGGTCAAACTAAATACCAATTCAACCTAATAAACTATTAATTCAACATCAGTAACCGATTAACCCAACATCCTTCTCCTTCAAATACATATGCTGAATCTTCTTGGGATTCCATTAACTAACTTTTGATAACAAAACAACCAACAGATAGATGGTCACACGCAAAAACAATAGTATATCTGTTCTATATCTCTCTATATATAGAGACTGAATTGCATTTTAAGTCCCCCATCTTTAAATCTTTCATGATTGTTCCCTAACTTGGCGTGGTTAGAGGCTGAAATTGGGCCAAAACGAGTGTGGGTCGGCTAGCCCATAGATCTTTAAGCCCAATAAGCCCAGCCATTAATAAATTCAGAAGAGGCTGTTATAAAAACCGTCAAGTTATATGGTACTAGAGGATTCATGGTAGTGTAACTTCTTATTTGCATCGCATCATTGTAGTTCTCTTGCGTTAATCTATAGTTTTTTCTGTAGAACGGCGGGATTATGTTGGAACTCAGAAGCTCGAGCTTGATGAATAGTCGAGTCTGCCCACAATAGAAGTTCAACAACGTCTCTAGGATAATTGTCTAAGCCCAGCCGAGAAGCCAAAGAATCGACAAAGAGGTGTCCAACGGTCTCAACTGCGTCATCGCAAACAAGGAAAAACTGAGGTCAATGAACCATGACGTAATACGATATAACACACCGAGAGTAACGCACTGTAATTCTGAGACGACTAGCTACATAGTTATATACTAGTCATAACAATTATGAAGAAAAGTTAACACACAATAGCACACTAGTCATACAACACTTAAATAGGTCCATTACAATTAGCAAATCTTAATATCACATGCAACATACAGTACATAATATAGAATGATCTTCAATAAGTTTTGGCCCAGCCTTTTGTAGTCGATCAGAAGCTCCAGATACAATCAAGCTCAGTTGGCCCAGGCTTTTGCGTCTCAGACGCTGAAGAAACCGAAGGCAACCAATTCCCTCCAGAAACATTCCCATAACTGCACATTCCGCCGTCACCATGAATCGGCGGCTGTGGTGGCGCCACGGACGAGTAAAAAAACGGAAGCTGAAGATTTTCTTGAAGGACCCTTAAGCTAGGAAAGGCTGAGACGGCACCGAGTGGCGGCGGAGGAAGGTCAAACATGGTGTGCTGAGAGTCAAAGTTGGTGGCTGAGGCAATGGAGAAACAGGGTACGTGCGGCTCTTTAGAGGCAGCGTTACTGTCGTAGGAGAATGTGTCGTGGTCAGCGGTGTATGCTGACGTAGCGGTGGCGTATGGGGAGTCAAGCAGTGGCGGGAGGGAAGCCGAGGCGGATGATACTTCTTGGTAGGAGTTCATCCCAGCAGCGGAACGCTTTGTTCCGCTACTGCCAGCAACGGCTGCGCCCGAGCTACTCTTTTGAAACACACGAGAGATGACCCATTCATCCTGATTACAAAATAAAATAAATTTCTGTTAGACCATTTTTTACTGATTTGTAATTTTAAAAGAAGGTAAAATGATTATATTTTTATCATTTCATCCTTTTGTTGTAAGTCGGAAAAAAAAGGGTATATCCATAAAGTTAAAAAGCTTATTGTTGTGAAAAGCACTTGCATTTAAAATCAAATAATCTTACCAAACTTTAGACTAGCCACACGTGACCATAAATAAGCCATTTATTAAGTTTCTTCCTTTTGTTTTATTCCCTCAGTTTCGTAACTTCGATATGACAAGTCACGTAAACTTTAGAAAGTATATTTATTTAGCAAGTCAACTGAAGTGTTGTATACAAGGTCACATAAGTACATGGCCATCATGATAACTTGATAACTTGAGAAATGAATATAACACGTAGTAATAATAAGTTGTACCTTGGAACTTTTAGAGAGAAAATGATAAGCAAATTTGCCTTCAAGCCGAAACTCATGCATGACCCAATTGCTCTTTTCACCTTTAGGAGCTCTACCTCGATAAAACACAAGTGTCTTCTTCATACCCACCAGAGATGAAGTCTTTGAGCTATAAATTTCCCTATCTTTTCCAGTGGCTTTCCAGTAACCAGCCTCAGTTGCTCGGTTTGTTCTCAACCCAGTTGGGTATTTTCGGTCACGTAGACTGAAAAAGTACCACTCTTTTTCACCCAGTTTTGCCCTTTCTGTTTGTTCAAAACGAACATATACACCAAATCAGTACTTATGCAAAACAATCCTCACTTTTGAAAGAAAACAACAAAATGGTACTCTACTTTTTTCTAGCTAGTGAACATGACCAAAAGATTTGGTTTGATAATTTAGTACTATTGTAATGATTAAACAATTTGTACGAGTAGCATGGTCAAGAACAATTATTTTTGATGATGTAAAGATATTTTGATGATGAAACAATATATGTTCATGTTGTACATTTGTATAAAAACAGTGCAAGATAAATGTAAAATCATTGTACTAGCTTTTAGCATGTCACACTTTCATAATACAAGTCAAATGATATGATACTCAGTAGTCAGTACTAGTGTAAATATTTTCATTTCAATTAGTAAAAAGTAAGAAAACATACGAGGAAGCTCCCATGGTTCGCATTTGTTAAGATCAACATCCGCAATGGCACGACAAGTGAAGCTTCCATCAAGAACCTTACGTAAAAGGTAACAAGTTATGAGCTCTTCATCAGTTGGATGAAACCGAAACCCTGGTGGCAAATTCGAGTCGCCATTGTTGTTACCAAATTGTTGGCTAAAGAACTCCATGACAATGTACACAAGTGAGGAAAAAAAGAGTTAATGGTGATGGATATGAATGCGAATGAATGAGGGGATTAAATAGAGTAGTGTGTTAGTTGTTGATCGTATTGTGTCTGTCTGCAAAGTCTAGTGAGATATAGAGTGATGATGCATGGGGTTGGGATGAGAGGGAATGCGTGCGTGCGTGAAGAAGTGTGCAGGACTGCAGGGTATTACCTTGTCAGTGAAGAAAATGAGAGAGAAAAAGCTAGGACAGAAAGTAGTTTACATTTGTATATGTATTAAGGACCTTTCTTGTTTTACTTTCTAGTTTTCTAACTTTGGATAATCCATTTACTTTATACAAAACAAAAACATGTACGTACAGCTTATATGGTTATGAGATATTGGGTGATATAAATGCGAGGCATGGCTTAAAGTTACCAATAAATGTGTAGGGTTTACACTGGTTTTCATTCTTCGAGCATACCGTGTGCTAAGTTGTTATAGGGCATGTTATAACCTTATAACCTGACCCTATAATGCAATTCAACATCTCAACTTGAGTTATTCGTCCTCGCGTCAAGCTTGCCGCTGTTATCTGGTATTTTCATGTGTGTTGTAGTTGTGTTTTATTGGATTAATCGAGGGTCGTCACAAGATGTCTTATTACTTGCGCGATGTAAAGATAGTATTTTTGGGCTAAGTTATTAGTTAAAGGGAAAAGATACTGATGTAGCAGCAACTTTGTACTCAGTAATGACGAATGCACACAACCTAAACTCTAGTATGCTTCAAGTAAGGCTTAAATCCTTAACTACACCATCGTATACGTATGTGAATTGTAATATTTTGTGGCATTTGTATTTAAATAAAAGTACTTGAAGTTCTAGGCATATAATATAAGAGGTTAACAAAAAGATGTTAACACTCTGAAGTTATATCTTTTGTTTATAACATGCAGGTATTTGTCTAAACATATGTTTATAACCATCTTGAGGCCTGTAATTAAAGTTTATAAGCTCATTTCTGTTGTTTTTAAAGCTTATAACAGTTTAATATGTTAAAATGACCATAAAGTACACATACCATTGAAGTTGTAGTTGTTACATGTGGTATAAAAGTATTTTGCTATGAATAAGTTGGTCTTATAAAATACATTTATACAAGCTTATAAACACTACAACAAAACTGAGTTTAGGGTCGCCCTTTTTCTAGGGTCGACTTAGTCGTCCCTAAATTAAGGGGGACCCACCTGTTTTACAAGAAAACCATGGTCAAAATGGCTGTGGAGACAAAGTGGGGACCACAGAACCTAGGGACGACTAAGTCGTCTCTAGGTGAAAAAATAAATATTTTATCTCTTTTAATTGTATAAAATTATTTAAAATTAATATAAATATTTTTTTTAAAAAAAGTTTAAAATGAAAGTGAGACCCACTTAACCTAGGGACGACTAAGTCGTCCCTAGGTTAAGTAATTTATTTTCCCAGTTTTTATATCTTTTTTATTTATTTAAAATTATTTAAAATTAATATAAATATTTTTTAAAAAAAAAGTTTAAAACAAAGGTGGGGTCCTTGTAACCTAGGGACGACTAAGTCGTCCCTAAGTGGAGGAAAATTTATTATTTCCGTTTTTTGGCACTTTTGTTTATTTAAAATTATTTAAAATTAATATAAATATTTTTTTAAAAAAAAGTTTAAAACAAAGGTGGGGTCCTTGTAACCTAGTCGTCCCTAGGTGAAGGAAAATTTATTATTTCCGTTTTTTGGCACTTTTGTTTATTTAAAATTATTTAAAATTAATTTAATTATTTTATTTAAAAAAAACTTTATTATAGTTAAAAATAACTTTATACATATTTAAAAAAAACTTTATATATATTTAAAGAAAACTTTATATATTTAGAAAAAAAATTATACATATTTAAAAATAACTTTATACATATTAAAAAACTTTATACATATTAAAAAACTTTATACATTTTTGAAAAAAAACTTTATACATATTTAGAAAAAAAATTATACATATTTAAAAATAACTTTATACATATTTAAAAAAAACTTTATACATATTTAAAAAAACTTTATAAATATTTAAAAAAACTTTATATTTATTTAAAAAAAAACTTATACGTATTTAAAAAAAACTTTAGATATATATTTAACACTTAAACACGCGCTTAATTAAAAATATATATTACAACGATAATAGATTCATAAATAAGAAAAAAAAACACATCACAAACTAGTTAAAACTAAACGTACAGATTAACACATAATAATAAAATACAAATTAACACATTAAAATAACAAATAGATTATTACTCAAAGCTAAGATTTTCCATATCATTTAAAAGCTCATGAAATATTGCAGCCGATTGTCATGCGTGGTCTTCAGGATGCCTTTCCATTTCTAGTCTTGTCTCTAGCATCTTTATCTTTAGATCTTTGATCTTGCAATTAGAGCACTCAGTTGGTGCAGATTGAGAAGGACCTGTAGAAGAACTTGGATGTGAACCTTGAGGTGTTGAAGATCCAGGGGAAGATCTTATACGGAGTTCGAGATCAAAATCATCCTTCCATTTAAAATATTTACATCCATAATCATCTGTTTTTGGCTGTTACAAAGTAAACAAATAACATGACATGTCATTTTAATAATCACACGTATTACATAACTAAAACATTTGATTGTTTACCTTCGAAAGAGGACATGCATAGTAAAGTTTACCAAAGCTATAAGGTTGATGTGACTGTCTCAACACAATATATCCCTTTCTACATGTACACTTATAAGCTTCAAGCGGATCCATCTTATGCAAAATCGGGTGGTGGTGGTGGTGAGTTTGGTATGAGAGGATAAGAGTTTGTGAGGATAAGAGCTACCATAAATAAAGATAAAAATTTAGGGTCGACACATTTAGGGACGACTTAGTCGACCCTAGCTTTCCCGCCAACATTTTCCCGCCAGCATTTACCGCCAGCATTTACCGCCAACATTTCCCGCCAATATTTGATCACTTAAACATGCTTAAGCTCAGTATTTTTAGCTTAATGGTCACCTCAGAGCAATAATAACATATTGTCTTACACTCTTACTATAATGTATAACCGTAACATATGGAATCATCGGTTGAACCTATAACGTATAACCCTAACATATAGACTCATCGGTTGAACCTATAACGTATAACCCTAACATATGGACTCATCGGTTGAACCTATAACGTATAGCCCTAACATATGGACTCATCGGTTGAACCTATAACGTATAACCGTAACATATCGACTCATCGGTTGAACCTATAACGTATAACCCTAACATATGGAATCATCGGTTGAACCTATAACGTATAACCCTAGCATATGGACTCATCGGTTGAACCTATAACGTATAACCCTAACATATGGAATCATCGGTTGAACCTATAACGTATAACCGTAACATATGGACTCATCGGTTGAACCTATAACGTATAACCGTAACATATCGACTCATCGGTTGAACCTATAACGTATAACCGTAACATATGGACTCATCGATTGAACCTATAACGTATAACCGTAACATATCGACTCATCGGTTGAACCTATAACGTATAACCGTAACATATGGACTCATCGGTTGAACCTATAACGTATAACCGTAACATATCGGCTCATCGGTTGAACCTATAACGTATAACCGTAACATATGGACTCATCGGTTGAACCTATAACGTATAACCGTAACATATCGACTCATCGGTTGAACCTATAACGTATAACCGTAACATATGGACTCATCGGTTGAACCTATAACGTATAACCGTAACATATGGACTCATCGGTTGAACCTATAACGTATAACCGTAACATATAGACTCATCGGTTGAACCTATAACGTATAACCGTAACATATGGACTCATCGGTTGAACCTATAACGTATAACCGTAACATATCGACTCATCGGTTGAACCTATAACGTATAACCGTAACATATGGACTCATCGGTTGAACCTACAACGTATAACCGTAACATATCGACTCATCGGTTGAACCTATAACGTATAACCGTAACATATGGACTCATCGGTTGAACCTATAACGTATAACCGTAACATATCGACTCATCGGTTGAACCTATAACGTATAACCCTAACATATGGAATCATCGGTTGAACCTATAACGTATAACCCTAGCATATGGACTCATCGGTTGAACCTATAACGTATAACCCTAACATATGGAATCATCGATTGAACCTATAACGTATAACCGTAACATATGGACTCATCGGTTGAACCTATAACGTATAACCGTAACATATCGACTCATCGGTTGAACCTATAACGTATAACCGTAACATATGGACTCATCGATTGAACCTATAACGTATAACCGTAACATATCGACTCATCGTTGAACCTATAACGTATAACCGTAACATATGGACTCATCGGTTGAACCTATAACGTATAACCGTAACATATGGACTCATCGGTTGAACCTATAGCGTATAACCGTAACATATGGACTCATCGGTTGAACCTATAACGTATAACCGTAACATATCGACTCATCGGTTGAACCTATAACGTATAACCGTAACATATGGACTCATCGGTTGAACCTATAACGTATAACCGTAACATATGGACTCATCGGTTGAACCTATAACGTATAACCGTAACATATGGACTCATTGGTTGAACCTATAACGTATAACCGTAACATATGGACTCATCGGTTGAACCTATAACGTATAACCCTAACATATGGAATCATCGGTTGAACCTATAACGTATACCCGTAACATATGGACTCATCGGTTGAACCTATAACGTATAACCCTAGCATATGGACTCATCGGTTGAACCTATAACGTGTAACCCTAGCATATGGAATCATCGGTTGAACGTATAACCGTAACATATGGACTCATCGGTTGAACCTATAACGTATAACCGTAACATATGGACTCATCGGTTGAACCTATAACGTATAACCGTAACATATGGACTCATCGGTTGAACCTATAACGTATAATCGTAACATATGGACTCATCGGTTGAACCTATAACGTATAACCGTAACATATGGACTCATCGGTTGAACCTATAACGTATAACCGTAACATATCGACTCATCGGTTGAACCTATTATGTATAAACGTAACATATGGACTCATCGGTTGAACCTATAACGTATAACCGTAACATATCGACTTATCGGTTGAACCTATAACGTATAACCGTAACATATGGACTCATCGGTTGAACCTATAACGTATAACCGTAACATATCGACTTATCCGTTATTAATTATTACAAACTAAGTATAACGTATATTTTAATATTAGTTATAATAATTTATTTTGATTTTTATTATTAATTTTATTACATAGAAGGTAAAATGTATTTTAAATGTATGAAAAACACCTAGGGACGACTTAGTCGTCCCTAGGTTACAAAGAATGTCGTCCCTAAAAAACCCTCCAACACTTAGCAAATTTTTGGGAAAATTGAAATTTTTTGGTGAAAATTTAAATAACCCGCTTTGGGTTTGAGGTTTCCCGGTTTACACCTAGGAACGACTTAGTCGTCCCTAGGTTACAAAGGTCGTCCCTAAGTTTCTTTACTAAAAGAAAAAAAAATATTTTTAATTAACCTAGGGACGACTAAGTCGTCCCTAGGTTACAAAGCATGGGTCGTCCCTAGGTACCAGTTCCAGTAACTTATCTTATCTTCATCACTCATTCACCCATTTGTTACACAAAAAAAAAAACCGGGACGAATACACCATCTTCATCTCCACATTTGTTACCACCATCTTCATCTCCACCACATTTGTTACCACCATCTTCATCTCCACCACCACCACTTCACCTCCATCCGTCTCATCCCACCATCCAAACATCCACCGCACCACCATTTCACCTCCACCGCCACCACTTCACCTCCACCGCACACTTGCACACGAGCACGAATTTGTTTAATTCGGGATAAGTATTGAAGGTAATTGTTTAATTGATTTATATTTGTTTAATTTTATTAAATGTTAATTGTTTGTTTAATTTTAAATTTTGTTTAATGTATAAAGGTAATTTGTTTAATTGAAGGTAATTTGTGGTTGTTTGTTAATTGTTTGTTTCCATCCGTCGCGGCCACAGTAGCCACCACCACCAATCCGCGGCAGCAGTAGCCACCACCACCAATCCATATAAAGGTAATTTGTTTTTTTTTTCTAATTGTTGTTTAATGTATAAAGGTAATTTGTTTAATGTTTAATTTTTCTATAATTTTTAATTTTGTGATAATGTATAATGTTTTTTTTATGGTAGCACCACCACCACCACCGTTGCGGCAGTTGGCAGCAACACCACCACCATATCAGCAGTAGTAGCCATCACCACCACCGCCACGACAGTAGCAGCAGCAGTAGCCACCACCACTAGAGGTGGGTGTTTGTTTTGGCTTATATAGGTATTTTGGCTTAATATAATTTCAGCTTAATATGAAATAGGCACGAGTTTATGATTTCGGATTATATTTAAGCTTATGATTTCGGATTATATTTAGGGCTTAACTGATTTAGGCTTAATAGATTTCAGCTTATATAGGCATAAGTTTAATTTTTTTGATATGTTTGTCGTAGCCGAGACCCGAGTCACAGCCGAGTTAGCGGGGAACCGAGCCGAGAACTGAGACCCGTGTCACTGCCGAAAAAAGGTAATGTTTTTTTTTTAAATTGTTGTGGTGTTGTTTGTTACAAATTAGAAATTTTTTTAGAAACCAACTAATTTAGGTTTTCTTTATTTTATGTTTGTGTTTGGTTAGCACCAGGACAGTCGGGACAACTTCCTCATCCGGATCTCTTTTTCTATCTTTCTATCTTTGCTTATTCCAGTCGTGACCGAGGTGTGTAATTAATATTATGCATATGTTTATTATATTATATATATATGATATACGATTGTTAGTCTTTTGTAGTAAATAATTTTAGGAATATTTTAGGATTTTATCGATTAATTTCAGAAAATTCCCGTCCGAAGTTAATCAACCTATAGAAAACCCGTCCGAAATTAATTTATTAGGAATTAATTTCGGAAAGTCCCCTGTTTGGGACTGCTTTTTGATGTTTCGTCTCATTTAGGATATGAATGCGTATAACTAGTTTATTATTTGAGATGATTTCGACAGTGTTTCTCCTTTACTCCTACGAATATGTCTTTAAACACATATTTGGGGAGTAGAGGGGAAATGCTGCCGAAATTTTATCAAATAGTAAACCGGTTATACGCAATCATATATGGGACGAAACATTCAAAAGGTGGGTTAGGATTGCCTTCCATAGTTGCACTAGGAAGAAAAAAAAGAGTTCATATTCATTTTGTTAGTATGACATTTTACGTATAAAAATAATAATTTATCTGAGTATGTTTATTTGCAACGCAGTTATGACAATTGATAAGAGTTGGACCACTTTAAACAATCGTAATTCCAATGAGTTTTTAGATGATCTTTTTGGATTCATCCAGGATTGTGAGAAATTTTTGCACCCCATCTCACAAAAGCTCCGTTGCCCATGTAGTCATTGTTGTAACCGTGAAACGTTGGTTACCCTCGGCCAACTTGAGGCACACATATCCAAATTCGGGTTTGACAAACATTACACCACTTGGATATATCACGGTGAACCAATTCTTCCGTTACCTCCACTATTACCACATTCACCTGATCGAATTCACATGGATGCGTTCTTCGAAGATATTTCTGCAAATAATATTCCAAATCCACCATCTGAAACTCCACCCTCTCAAACTCCACCAACTCAAACAACCGGTCCTCAACCAACCCAAACATCGGGTCCTAGTAACGAGTTTGAAGAGTTACTCGCTAGGTCTGCCCAAAAGTTGTACCCGGGTTGTGATATGACCACATTGGAATTTACATCAGAGATTTCGCACATCAAGGTTTTACACAAAATAACTGATGCAGGGTTTAACAAAATTCTAGCTCTTCTCCAAAAGGCATGTTCCCCTAGTAAAGGATACAATTTCCCGTCTTCATACTATGAAATAAAAAAGACATACAAAAAGATCGGGTTAGGATACGAATCGATCCATGTTTGTATAAATGATTGTTTTTTATATTGGGGATCACCGGAAAACAAGGCGAGGCACACTTGTCCAATCTGTAACGCGAGCAGATAGAAAAACCCAAAGAAGAAAAAGGGGACGCAATTAGTTGCCAACAAGGTGGTGCGTTAATTTCCGATAACACCTAGACTACAACGTATGTTCAACACAAAAGACATAGCAAAGTGGATGACTTGGCATGCGACCGGACAGTCTAAGGAAGACGGTAAATTGAATCACCCCTGTGACGGCAAAGCATGGAAATATTTTGACATGATGAAACCAGAGTTCTCTTGTGACCCTAGAAACGTTCGATTAGGGTTGGCTGCTGATGGTTTTAATCCTCATGGCATGATGAGCCAAACTTACAGCATGTGGCCGGTTATATTGACAACATACAACACACCACCTTGGATGTGTTTGAAAGAAACTTCTTTAATGTTGACTATGTTAATTCCCGGCCCTAAATCAGCTGCAAAGGACATTGATGTTTACTTGCAGCCTCTAATTAAAGAACTCGAAGATTTATGGGAGGGAGTCTGGACGAAAGACGCTGCTACGGGTACTCATTTCAAAATGAAAGCGGCGGTTTTATGGACCATCAATGATTTTCCAGCTCGAGGTAGTTTGTCTGGGTGGACTGGGAAAGGGTACCTCGCATGCCCTACTTGTAATGTTGACACTCCATCGATGCGTATCAACAGCAAAATCGTTTATGTTGGTTACAGAAGATGGTTAAGAACAAATCATCCAGATAGGAAAAAATCCAAGGAATTCTACGGTTTTCCCGAAAATAAGCCTAAACCAAGAAAGTTTTCAGAACTTGATATCCAATTGCAGATTAGTAAAGTCTTTAAACGTAAACCAGGGAAACATAAACCAATTCTCAAAGACAACCGCCCCCATAATCGAGATGTTGAATTGAACTGGAGTAAGCGTTCTATCTTTTGGGATCTTGAGTATTGGCCCTTTCTTCTACCAAAACACTGTTACGATGTCATGCACATCGAAAAGAATTTCCTTGAGGCTTTACTGAATACCCTGTTACAGAACGATAAATCCAAAGACACGCCAAAGGCAAGGCTAGACTTAGAAAAAATGGGAGTTCGAAAGGAGTTGTGGTTAGTTAAAAAAGATAACGGGAAGTTCGATAAGCCTCATCCAAAGTTCTCTTTCACTCCAGAAAAAAGAAAACTTTTTTGTAAATTCATTAAAGGAGTCAGACTACCTGATGGCTTTGGATCCAACTTCAAGAAAAAAGTGACCGCTGATGATGACAATATAACGAACTTGAAATCTCATGACTGTCATATAATGATGCATCGGTTACTTCCTTATGGAGTGCAACAATACTTGCCCAAAGACGTTGCAAAACCTATAATTGACATTTGCTAATTCTTTAAGCAGCTTTGTGCTCGAAGTTTGACTGTGCAGGACATGAAAGAAGCTAAAAACAAATTGATCATTATGATGGTTAATTTAGAGCAAATCTTTCCTCCTGCTTTTTTCGACATAATGACTCATTTGGTTATACATCTACCCGATGAGGCTATTCTAGGTTCCGTTACTCGCGGCAGGTGGATGTATCGATTTGAAAGATACATGAAAAAGCTAAAGAATTATGTACGAAATAAAGCAAAGCCTGAAGGTTCCATTGCTGAGGGTTATGTTGCAGAAGAGGCATTAACTTTTTGTTCGCGTTACCTTAAGGATGTCGAGACGAGATTTAACCGCCTTGGCAGAAATGAAGACGATTTGCCTGGACAACCAGATAAATTTGAGGTGTTCCGGACCGTATGCACACCGACGGGTGGAATCAAACCAACTCGTATGACTAATGACGACATGCAGGCAGTTACGTGGTTTATACTTAACAACAGTCCTGAAGTCGAAGCCGACATCTCAGCTTACAGCGAGTATGTTTCTTCCTATTTTTTATAATTTTGAAAATTCTTCTTTCTCGATGACTTCTGCTAATATCTTGAACCTTTGCAGAGAGGCGCCTGATAATGTGGAAACGAGTTTTCCTACGTGGTTTAATAACATGGTAAATACATTAGATATATTACCTTGGAGTTATTCCTCATCTAATAAACCTTTTTGTATCTCATTTTTGTAGACTCGTGAAAAAAAAGTGAGTGTGGGCTGTAGTGACGAGTTATTCTCTTTGGCATGTGGACCTATTAGTTCATGTACATACCCCTCTTGCATAGTGAACGGTGTGAAGTTTGTGGTACGTGAACGCGATATACTTTGTACCACTCAATGCAGCGGAGTTTCAACACCCGGGGTTGATGGAGAGATGTATTATGGTCAACTCGAAGAAATTCTGGAGCTCACTTATATCGGCAACCGCAAGGTTTTGTTGTTTCGATGTAAATGGTTTGACACAATTAACCCTACCAATTGCACCAAACGCAACAGACGTTCTTACAGTGAGCAAGTATACATCATATTTTGACCGATAGGCTATTTCACCAAAATAACCCATACATTTTCCCGACACAAGCAACACAAGTATTCTACCTTGAAGACCTTGCTAGACGACCGTTTCATTGGAAGGTCGTCGAACAGGTTTATCATCGAGATGTGGCAGAGTCCGATGAAGATGTTATACATGGTAGCAGTTCATCAGATGTTACACTATCTGTTGCTTTGCCTAATTTGGGTATTACAGATTTGAGTGTAAATACTCAACCAACGGAAGTGGACGCCCCACCGGTTGATGATGATATTATTAACATTGAAGATGAGGTAGTTGCACACGTCATTGGTGATGTTGATGATGATGATTTAGTGTCTGATGATGATGAAGTGAACCCTAATAATGATGTTCAAGAAGTTTTATCTAGCGATGATTCTGAAGATGATGACAATTGATATTAAGTTGTATTTTGAATGAAACAGTTGTTATATGCTTTAATGTGTAATTTTTTATTTGTAAACGATTGTTATATGCTTAAGTTGTAGTTTGAATGAAACAATTGTTATACGCTTAAATGATGATGAGTTGTTTTTATTTGTTTAAATGTGTAATTTTGTATTTTAATAAAAATGTCTTTATATGTTAAAATTTGAATATTGATATGAATTTGTGTATTAGTATTAATTGGTTAATTAAATTGTGTAATTTTGTTTTTAATGAAAATGTTTTTATATGTTAAAATGTGTATATTGGTAAAATGTGTATACTGGTATGAACTTGTTATTTACAGATGGCATGTGTAGCTCCTAGGTCACACGGTGGGGATGCTGGTGGTAGTCCACCCAGACGGCCCACACGTCCTGTACCGGCCGAGTGTCAGCGTAAGAAATCATTATATTTTTGTATAACACTGATATTTATAATTTATGTCACTTGAATTTTTACGAGTAAATAACATATCTTTTGTAGCTTCAAATCAACGCTTTGTGACCAACCTAGGAAAATTAAGGACGGCGTACAGAAATAATAACGAAAAACCTTTGACAAATGACTTTGAATTTCAAGATCTGAAAACCTTCCATTTTCTGGGCAATTATGCATCATTGTTGTCTCATCTTATGGGGGAATTAGTCCGGCCACTTCCCCTGAACTGCGAATGGGACGAAATTCCAGAGTGTGATAAAGCTCATATTTATCCTACAATTGAGGTCAAAATTGTTTATTTTACTTATATTGTTATTGTTATCGACATTTAGATATGTGTGTTATGTTTAATTTGTTTGTTTATTTAAATTCATATGTTTTTATGTAGACATATTTCGACCTCGAGCCATGGTACAATGATCGTACTGAGGTGGTGTGTGGCAATGGTGTGTATGAGGTGTCGACTCGGGTTAGGCTTGCGTTGGAACTCCAACTGAGGTTGTTGTATAGAAAATACAAGAACAGGATCAAGACAGATTTTTATTCGAAATATGAGACGCCCGCACTGGCACAAGAACATGTACCGCCGACGAGTGTGTGGGACAATAGAACCGAAGGTGATTGGGCTGAATTGGTTCAGTGGTGGTCAGAGCCAAAGAGGGTGGCAAGAAGTCAGGTTAATACTGTTATTCGTTCCAAAAACACGGTACCGACCACTCAAGGCAAAAAACCATTCGCCCGAGGAAGGAATGAATACGTAAGACTCTTTATAATTTTTGTGATTTATTTAAAAGCGTTTATATTGTTTATTTATTATAGCTCGTTGTAGAAACTAGAAGGGGGGGTTGAATAGTTTCTTAAAATTTACTTGTTAAAATATGGTTTCCAAAAAAATCCTTTTTTCAAAAAACTTAGGCTTGAGGAAATATGTGAAATCTTCTTATACACAAATATGAACAATGATAGTGTAGCTAAACTAATACTAACAAAAATATATCCACAAAGAATAAAGAATGATAGTGTAGCTAATCTAATATTAACACAACTATATCCACAAAGAATAAAGAATAATAGTGTAGCTAATCTAATATTAACACATGTATATGCAAAAAGTAATAAGGAATGTAAAGAGTTAAGGGTAAAGAAAGATCAAACTGAACACCAAGGATTTATAGTGGTTCGGCAACGAAGCTCACTCCTCGTTCCTACTCCACTCCTCGAGTACTCCTTACTCGAGAGTTCACTACACAACAAGCTCCTTATGGTGGAGAAAACCGTACACGTCGCTTAACCAATTTCCGACTCTAAGCTAAAAGTCGAGCCCTAATCGTAGCTAGGACCAATCTACACAACTATACTTAGTACATACACAACTTCCAAATAGACACAACTACTTGGATCTTCACAACTATGACACAACTACAAGAATATAAAAGTTGATCTTCAATGGATCTTTGGTGGTGGACTCAACACTTCACTAGGATAGTGTTCTTCTCTTTGCACTTGGAGAAGAAGAGATGGAAGAACAAGATTCACTTCTTAAACAAGTAATAATCAAACAAATGATCAAAGATTTGAGTGATTAAAGAAGGGGTTTGAATCTGGAAATGAATGTGCAAAAGAGGTGAGGTGAAAAGCTGAGAATGGCCAACTATTTAAAGGACAAAGGAGCCAACGGCTAGTTCTGCCAGCGGTACCTTATCACAGCCCGCGGTACCTTATCGATAAGGTACCGCCTAGGCGCTAAGGTACCGCCGGACTAGACTCCGCTCCTTTTTGTCCTTTAGTGGTGGAGGTCTTATCTGGGTATAAAAATATCCTGAAAGGATATTCTTAACAGAATAAGAATATGCCATTTTCAAATTTCAAATAATTAATTTAATAAAACATTTTCTTAAAAATAAAGTTTAATAAAAACTTGTCACATTTAATAAAAAGTGAGTTTTAAGAAAAGATTAAATCACTTGATCACTTGATTAAGGTTAGTACTTGTTTATCCATACCTTAAGTGAAAATGGGTAAAATGAAAAATACTTGAACTCAAGAATTCGTTTTTCGTTGTTTTCGTAAATGCTTGTTTTTACATATTGTCGTAATCAAAACTAAGCGAGATCGAAAAATGCAAGTAACGTTTTTAGTCATTATTGCATTAACAATCTCCCCCTTTTTGATTCCGACAATACATAAACTCAATCACACAAAAACAAGATTTTCGAAGACGAGTTTATTCATTTCTCCCCCTTTGTCGAAGCAAAAAGGTTGCGTAATACGGTGTTGAAGAAACGGACTTTGCAAAGACTCCCCCTTGGTGCTTACTCCCCCTAGCTTGGGGCACCGAGGAATCGAGATATGGTGACAAGCTACATAGAAGGGTTAGTTGAACAAAAGAAACAACCAACAATATATAGCAATAGGTCACATAAAAAAAATTAAAAGAGAAGAAAACACAATGACAAAGATCCAAGATAGGTTACTAAAGAAACATCATACAAATAAGTATGGAAAAATAAACAAGCCAAAAGCATAAATCTAATCCTAGTTATTCTAGAATTCTAAGATTTGCTTGAATTTGGTGTCTTGAGGATAAGCATTCAATGCTTATATGAAAGACAGGGTAATAGCGGAGGGTGGTGGTGGTGGCTTGTTGGAGATCTCATAATCAAAGTGAAGAGGAGGCTTGATTAAGAGACTCTTGATGTAGCTCAACTCCTCATAGATGTGTGCCATAGCAAGATGTTGATATTGACAACAATGACAATATGTTCCATGGTGCATGACATTATCATGAGAAGGAGGAAGAACACTAAAGAGTGGTGGTGGAAGAAAGGAAGTTCCACAATCAACATTCTTGGTAGGAGAAATGTGATTAAGAGTGTTCTTGGGTGGGTTTGGATTGAAAGCAATTGGAGAAAATGGAGGAGATTCAAGGCTTTCATTGGGAGAATAAGACATTTTGGATGTGAAGTAATGCAAAATGCTTATGGTTTAAATAGGGAAGGCTTAGGGTATTTTTGGGGTGGTCAAAGGGTTTGAAACAAAGATTCTCAAAAAGGTTGGAGCAAATCTGGAGTTTCAGACAAAAACCCGAAAAGGAAGGCCACTGTAGGCGGTTCCTTATCTATGCTGGCGGTACCTTATCAATAAGGTACCGCGGCTCACTTATGGAACCGCCTGCAGAAGCAGGGTTTGGTGTTTGGAGAAAGATTTTTCAACAAATCTTATTTTTCTAGTCTAACTTATCATAGGGATGTGCTTAAAAGCAAAGATAGACAAAGAAAATATATGCAAACTTACCAAATAGAGATTTGACCAAAATACATGGATAAAAAAAATCAATGTAGGAGGTGTGTAAGACAAAACCTTAAGTCATGACACAATGATCCTCCATGATTCAATCTTGTTCTTGCTATGTTTGAGAGAATCATACATATGAATTATGTAAGCTCTATATTAATAGCGAGAATCTATGAAAAATCGTTTTTAGATTGAATTAACAATGTCAAACGAATTTCTCAACCATTTTCGAAAGAGACTTTGAGAGTTTTGAAAAGGAGATGAGAAGATTTTTCAAAAGAATTTTAGAAGACTCAAGAACTCAAAGTGGTAACAGAAAACACACAATAAGAAAAGAATTTAAGGAAGATGTTCCATTAATCCTAGACCTAGACGCAAGTAATTGAAAGGTTCCCTCTTAAGTGGCTTAGTGAAGATATCGGCTAAGTTGTCCTCGGAGGGCACCTTTTCAATAGTAATGTTCCCCTTTTGAACATTATCCCTAAGGAAATGGTGTCTAATTTCTATGTGTTTGGTTCGCGAATGTTGCACGGGATTCTTGCTTAGGTCTATAGTGCCTTTATTATCGCACATGATGGGAACATCATCAAGACAAATCCCGTAATCAACAAGCGCTTGCTTCATCCATAGAGCTTGTTGGCATGCTTTACCGGCACTCACATACTCGGCTTCCGTGGTGGATATCGCAAGAGCGGTTTGTTTCTTGGAGAACCAAGAAGTTAAACAACAACCCATGAAGGTACAAACTCCACTAGTGCTTTTCCGGTCCACATAGTCTCCCGCATGATCCGAGTCCGCGTAGACAATGGTTTCTACGCCGGTCCCTTTAGGATACCATAATCCTAAATGTATAGTGCCTTTAATGTATCGGAAGATACGCTTAACCGCTTCAAGGTGAGAGGTTTTGGGAGCCTCTTGGAAGCGTGCACAAAGGCAAACACTAAACATGATATCCGGTCGACTTGCCGTTAGGTACAACAAACTACCAATCATACCTCTATATTTGGTGTTGTCTACCGACTCACAATCATCATCTACGGTGAGTTTAGTATCCGAGGCCATAGGGGTCTTCATTGGTCTAGATTCTTCTAATCCAAATTTCTTTAGCATTTCTTTAGCGTACTTAGATTGACTAAAGAAAATACCATCGTCCATTTGTTTAATTTGGAGTCCTAAAAAGAAGTTAAGTTCTCCCATCATACTCATTTCAAACTCATCATGCATGATTTTGGCAAAGTCATCACACAATTCTTGACAAGTTGAGCCAAATATAATGTCATCAACATATATTTGTACGATTATGAGGTGAGGACTTTTCTTCTTTGTAAAGAGTGTATTGTCTACCATACCCATGGTATACTCATGTTTAACAAGAAATACTTTAATTCTATCATACCAAGCTTTGGGTGCTTGTTTGAGTCCATAAAGTGCTTTCTTAAGCTTGTAAACATGGTCCGGTTTCTCAAAATCAATGAAGCCGGGAGGTTGAGCCACATATACCTCCTCATTGATCAAACCGTTAAGAAATGCACTCTTTACATCCATTTGTTGAAGCTTAATATCTAAGGCACAAGCGTAGGCTAAAAGGATTCTAATTGATTCAAATCTAGCTACCGGTGCATATGTCTCGTCATAATCAATTCCTTCTTGTTGATTATAGCCTTGAGCTACAAGTCTAGCCTTGTTACGAGACACAACACCATTCTCATCTAGCTTATTCCTAAATACCCATTTGGTTTCTATAATGGTAGAACTTCTAGGTGGAGGAACAAGTTCCCAAACATCATTGGCAACGAATTGATTCAATTCTTCTTGCATCGCAATGACCCAACTCTCATCCGTCAAGGCTTCTTTAACATTCTTAGGTTCAATCAAGGAGACAAAACACAAGAAGTTGCTTTGATTTTGGACTTGAGATCTTAGGGTCCTTTGATTTAAGTCACCAATGACATTATTGAGAGTATGATCCCTAGACTCCTTAATGTTTACTTCCTTTTCAACACTAAGGTCTTCAACTCCTATTTTTCTAACCTCTTTGGCTTTAACTACTTCTAATTCATCCAAGTCATCATCAACCAATGGTGGTTTCTTGGGTGAAGGAGGGGTTTCATCAAAGGTTACGTTGAGTGATTCTTCAATAACCCCTGAGGTTCTATTTAGGACTATGTAGGCCTTACTAGTTTGGGAATAACCTAAAAGGATACCTTCGTAAGACTTTGGGTCAAACTTGGTAAGGTAGTATTTGGTGTTGAGGATAAAGCACTTGCTTCCAAACACCCTAAAGTATTCTAATGAGGGTTTCTTACCTTTAAGAATCTCATAGGGGGTCTTTCCTAGGAAAGGTCGAATAAGAATTCGGTTGAGAATATAAGTCGATGTATCTACGGCATTGCACCAAAACTTTTGAGGCAAAGATTGCTCGTTTAACATCGTCCTACTCATCTCTTGGAGAGTCCTATTCTTCCTTTCAACTACCCCATTTGATTGTGGAGCGCGAGGAGCCGAGAAGTTATGGGTAATACCATGAGCTTCACAAAAGGCACCAAATTGCACTTCATTATCAAATTCCCTACCATGATCCGTCCTAATAGAAACAATTGAACATCCTAGTTGATTTTGAATTCTCCGACTACAAATTTCGAAGTGATCGAAAGCTTCATTCTTAGATGCCAAAAATCTAGTCCAAGTGAATCTAGAATAGTCGTCAACTATAACTAGGGTATAAAGGTTACCTCCATAACTCCGTATGGCGGAAGGTCCAAAGAGATCCATATGTAGGAGCTCTAAGCACCGAGAGGTCGAAACTAAATTCTTGGCTTTGTGACTTGAGTGAACTTGCTTTCCAACTTTGCAAGCATCACAAAAGTGACTATCAAACTTAATCTTGGGGAGGTGTCTTACCAACTCCTTAGAGACTAAAGATTGAATTAAACGCATATTAGCGTGACCTAATCTCCTATGCCAAAGAGTAGAACTATCATCTATAGTCGCAAGACATATGTTGTCTTTTGACTTCTTATTAACCTTCATGACATAAAGCCCATGCTTTCTAACACCTTTTCCAATGACCTTTCCATCTTTTACGATTTCACTGTCATGTTCCGAAAAGATGACCTTACACTTATTATCACAAATTTGACCTATACTTAAAAGGTTAAAACCTAAGTTATCTACGTGCTCAACATTTTCAATGGTCATGGAGTCAAGAGAAACCATACCTTTGCCAATGATATTACCACGTAGACTACTAGCGAATGTGACGTTACCTCCATCATATGCTTTGTAATGCGAGAACAAACTTCGATTACCCGTCATGTGTTTAGAACATCCACTATCCTTAATCCACTCATCGGGCTCCAAATCAATTCCCAAGCATATCTAGGTAACAATACACAAGATCAAACATTTGGTCCCCAATATCTCATGGGTCCAAAATTGTTAGTTCCAAACATCCCTTGCATTTGGTTGGGATGAATGAATGAGGTGGGGATTCCCCATGGAGAACAAAATGGAGGAGGGTAGTAATTCATGTAACCATTTTGTTGTTTATTACTTCTCCTAGGTGTGTTTAATCTAGGTTTAGAGTTATTATTATTCTTTCTAGGTGTTGGAGTTTTACTTCTAGTTCGTGAGTTGTTTTGATTATCTCTTGTAGGCGCTGTCGTTCTACTTCTAGGCTTAGACTCATTCCGTACTCTAGGTGGAGTAGAAGATAATCTAGATAAACTTCTATTTCCCATGAGAGGTTTACTTAACGGCTTATAGAACTTACTAATAGCATTGTCGTCAAGTATGGGTAATTGAACCTTATTAACAGTAAGATGCTTTGGTTTTTCATTTAACTTAGATTTTTCAGAAAGTTCAGAGTTTTCACAAAAATCAACTTCTGGCCGCGGTACCTTATCTATGACCGCGGTTCCATAGTGATAAGGAACCGCGCCATAAGATGTGGAACCGCGTCCAGAGGGTGTTTTCTGTGAAAACCTGACTTGTTTTGGTTCACTAGTTGAGGCTTCATTTGAGTTAAAACCTAGACCAAGTTTTTCCTTAGAATGAACTTGTTTGTTTAACATATCATTAAGAGCACTAGTACCTTTCATGAATTTTTACAATTTAATGGAGGTGCTCTTGAGATCATCATTCTCTAATCTAAGTTTCTCACAACTTAAGCAACCTAAATCAACCTCTTTGTTTTTCTCAAGTTTAGCCAATTTCTCCCTGAGTTCATTGATCTCATTTTCAAGCTTAGTTTTGGTTGATTTTAAGGTTTTATTCTTTTCTATGAATTTAAGACTAAGTTTGTGTAAGCTATCATATTTGCCTTCAAATTCAATATCATCTAAAGTGGAACTATCATTGCTATAATATTCGGTTTCGGAATGTACCTCTTTAGAAGTGTGAGCCATAAGACATTTCTCCTCTTTGGGGTTGTCATCATCATCTTCACCGCTATCGCTCCAAGCGCCACTAACGAATGCCGTGTGGTTCTTATCACGAGCGGGCTTTGGACAATCACCAATGAAGTGATTTGGATCACCACATATAAAGCAACTCCTATCACCTTTTTCGTTCTTGACAAACCGATTCTTTGACAATGGTTTCTTGTCATAGTTTGGTTGCCTAACGTGTTGACCTCGTCTCTTGAAGAACTTCTTGAAATCTCTCACCGCCAATGCATACTCCTCGTCATCACTTTCCGAGGAACTATCATGGTCACTTTGTGCCTTCTTGGCCTTAAGTGCAAGAGATTTCCTTTCACTCTTGGTTTTTACTAATTCCGAGTCCTTCAAAATTATCATCTCATGAACCTTCAAGTTTCCTATGAGTTCATCGAGTGATAAAGTTGAGAGATCTTTCGACTCTTCAATAGCCGTGACTTTTGCTCTCCACTTTGAATGTAAGGCCCTTAGAAACTTCCTAACATTGTTCTTGCTAGAAAAACCTTCATCAAGTGCTTTTAGACTAGTAATAATGGTGTTAAACCTAGCAAATGCACTATCAATAGTTTCATCTTCTAAGATGACAAATTGTTAATATTGTTGGACAAGAAGATCGATTTTACTTTCTTTGACTTGGCTATTACCTTGGTGGGTTACTAAAAGAGTGTTCCAAATATCTTTAGCGGTTTCACACATAAAAATTCTTTCATACTCTTTCTTAGGCAAAGCATTATAAATCACCATTTTAGCCTCATTATTTTTTGAAAGTTTCTTTTTAGTATCATCATTAGCTTTGTCAAAAGAGACTAATTCTTTTGTTTTAGAAACTTCATTAAATTGAAAGGGTAAAAAATCACCATTGGTAATAACATGCCAAAGATCTAAATCTTTTGATTTCACATAAGTTTCAAATCTATTTTTCCAATAAATAAAACTATCGGTTTCAAAAAGTGGTGGTCTTTGCATAGATTGCCCTTCTAGGTACTTGTTGGAATCCATAGATCGATTCAAGTTTTAAAATACAATATACTTTAAAAATTCTTGAGCAACCCGCTCTGATACCAATTGTAGAAACTAGAAGGGGGGGTTGAATAGTTTCTTAAAATTTACTTGTTAAAATATGGTTTCCAAAAAAAATCCTTTTTCAAAAAACTTAGGCTTGAAGAAATATGTGAAATCTTCTTATACACAAATATGAACAATGATAGTGTAGCTAAACTAATACTAACAAAAATATATCCACAAAGAATAAAGAATGATAGTGTAGCTAATCTAATATTAACACAACTATATCCACAAAGAATAAAGAATAATAGTGTAGCTAATCTAATATTAAGACATGTATATGCAAAAAGTAATAAGGAATGTAAAGAGTTAAGGGTAAAGAAAGACCAAACCGAACACCAAGGATTTATAGTGGTTCGGCAACGAAGCTCACTCCTCGTTCCTACTCCACTCCTCGAGTACTCCTTACTCGAGAGTTCACTACACAACAAGCTCCTTATGGTGGAGAAAACCGTACACGTCGCTTAACCAATTTCCGACTCTAAGCTAAAAGTCGAGCCCTAATCGTAGCTAGGACCAATCTACACAACTATACTTAGTACATACACAACTTCCAAATAGACACAACTACTTGGATCTTCACAACTATGACACAACTACAAGAATATAAAAGTTGATCTTCAATGGATCTTTGGTGGTGGACTCAACACTTCACTAGGATAGTGTTCTTCTCTTTGCACTTAGAGAGGAAGAGATAGAAGAACAAGATTCACTTCTTAAACAAGTAATAATCAAACAAATGATCAAAGATTTGAGTGATTAAAGAAGGGGTTTGAATCTGAAAATTAATGTGCAAAAGAGGTGAGGTGAAAAGCTGAGAATGGCCAACTATTTAAAGGACAAAGGAGCCAACGGCTAGTTCTGCCCGCGGTACCTTATCACAGCCCGCGGTACCTTATCGATAAGGTACCGCCTAGGCGCTAAGGTACCGCCGGACTAGACTCCGCTCCTTTTTGTCCTTTAGTGGTGGAGGTCTTATCTGGGTATAAAAATATCCTGAAAGGATATTCTTAACAGAATAAGAATATGCCATTTTCAAATTTCAAATAACTAATTTAATAAAACATTTTCTTAAAAATAAAGTTTAATAAAAACTTGTCACATTTAATAAAAAGTGAGTTTTAAGAAAAGATTAAATCACTTGATCACTTGATTAAGGTTAGTACTTGTTTATCCATACCTTAAGTGAAAATGGGTAAAATGAAAAATACTTGAACTCAAGAATTCGTTTTTCGTTGTTTTCGTAAATGCTTGTTTTTACATATTGTCGTAATCAAAACTAAGCGAGACGGAAAAATGCAAGTAACGTTTTTAGTCATTATTGCATTAACACTCGTTATTAATTTATTTGAGATTTTACAGAAAGTCAAGGAAGGGGTTTATGAGGACCTGGTTGAAACATGGAGGAAGGGGCACTCAAGTAATGGCACGTTTAAAAGTAAAGAAAACGAGGAAAGATATGTAAGTAATATATAACTCTTTACATGCCTTAGTAACTAATTTCATTTGTTTTAAATCGTTTTTTTTCTTTCCCAGCAAAAGATGAAAGCCCTCAGTGACCAAGTGAGAGCCAAGGTCATCCCGCCCATGTCTGATAAAGAAATAGTGGCTCAAATCATGCCAAGTCAAAATAAGCAAAATGTGTCGGGACAAGGCAGAAAGTTACCGGGTGGTGCCAATAACACAACTCGCAGGTTATATATCCTCAATAAAACAAAATGTAAATCAATTGTTCATATTTATGTCTTGTTGTATATAATGAAAAATTGTTGTTGTAACTTATCGCAGGCGGGGTGCTCCACGTCGACCAGATCTTCCCTCTCGTAGTGAATTTCAGGAATTGATAGAACGAAATGAGCGACAGATGGAGCTGCTGAGGAAAGAGAATCAGGAGGCGCAACAACGGGCTTACTTGGCAGCGTTAAAGGCAGATGCGGCGCAACAATATACTCAGACGTCGTACCAGCATATGGCACAATATTAGAGTCAATTGGGTGAGTTTTTCCAGAACTACAACTAAAATACTGATCACCCAATTAGACGTCCTACTTTTGTACCCCCGCCCCGACCCTTTGTTATGCCCACCCTAGCTCCTGATTGGGCTCATTTAGTCCAACCCCCTATCCTTGGGCACAACCAGTGCAACCTCCTTCCATCGACCCATACCGACCATCTTTGCCCGACAATCTCCAACCACTCCAACCTCCCTATACCGGCACTTATCCTATTGCTCCCGTCACCAACAATAACACATTTAACCATTGTTATCGTCCCACCACACACTCGACTCATGAGATCGGCTCTACTTCACAATCCATACCCGGAGGTTCTCGTGTAATCATAAATCCCCATCAGCACGATTACCGGTCCGTTGACGAGTTGGGTCGAGATAGGAATGTACAAAACAGTGGTGACGACTTATCAGGCGATGACGAGGAGAATGACGAGGGGAATGACGAGGGGAGTGACGAGGGGGGTGACGAGGAGGGTGACGAGGGGGAAGGTGACTTTTCACCTAACGAGGATGCGGAGTAGAGGTTGTGGTAGTATTTTTCTTATTATGCATGTTTAATAAAGTTTGAGACTTGTAGCGTTTGAAACATTTGATTTAGGATTGAATAAGTGTATTTGATGAATATTGTATCGTGACGTTGGATAATTTATCGTAATATGGTATTGTAACGTTTATTGATTTGTTATTATTCTGTATTTGTCGAATTCTGCCATTTTTAATTGTGGATTTTGTCCGGAAAAAGTTCCAGAAAAAATCTGGAAACTGCAAAACAGCCTAATTTTTTTTTAGCCCCCAGGTACACCTAGGGACGACTTAGTCGTCCCTAGGATATTAATTTTTCTCCAGGTTTTAATCCTATGGACGACTTAGTCGTCCCTAGGTTTCAATAATGCCCATGTGTCAAAACCTGGGGACGACTTAGTCGTCCCTAGGTTTTGAAAACCTGGGCATTATTGAAACCTAGGGACGACTAAGTCGTCCCTAGGATAATAAATAATATTTTTTTTATTTTCTGAAAATGTTTTTATTAATATTTATAAATAAGATTTTATTAAAAATAATAAAAAAAAGAATTTTTAAGAAAAATTTTAAAAAGATTATTTTTATTAATAACCTAGGGACGACTTTGTCGACCCTAGGTTTCAAAGACAAGTCGTCCCCAGGTTTGTCAATTTTTTCAACGTAGTGGGACCCACAAAGTCGTCCCTAGGTTATAAAGGGTTGTTCGTCCCTAGGATTCTAGAGACGAGTTTTTAGGCACTAACTCCTAGGGTCGACTTAGTCGTCCCTAGGAGTTTAGGGTCGAAACAAGCCCTACCTAGGGACGAATAAGTCGTCCCTAGGATTAAGAATTGTTGTAGTGAAATTTAAGCTTATGAGCTTCTCAAAAAAGCTAAACCATGGTGCATTATCAACCAATAATGTAAGCTTATTAACACATAGGAAAGATATATATACGGTTTTACAAAAAAATATCTTGATGAAGTAATAATTTGTGAATGATATGTATAGAAAGAATATCCGAATACAAGGCTCGAAGTATACGGTGTGTATAATAAAATGATAAATCATAGGAGTACCTCACTCGCTAGATTAAAAAAAAAAAAAAAAAAGTGGATGTGATGGGTAAGTAAGTTTGGATTTTGATGTAGCATGGTTTAAAATATTAAAATAATAATTTTGATGACACCCTAAATTTCATAACTTCATTAATAATTGAGTTACTTTAATCAGTCATTCAAAATAGTTTTAAGGAAGTAATTTTAGAAAGATTATAAGTTCAAATCTTGTTATAAAATTTTAAAGGTTCGGATTAAATAAAAGCATGATTAACTTTATCTTTTGAAATAAAAAGTTCAACACTTACATAATTTACAATTAAATAACATTATAACTTCAAAACACTAACTAGTAACTCGTTGTTTAAAAAATAAATAAATAAAATCTCATAGCTCCATCTTTTCCACATTTTCTTTTCTTTATCAAATACTTTAAATAATGTGAGATTAATGCATATGTTTACTGAAATTTAAACTGTAAGAGCTCGGAACACAGTGTGATGTCGTGGATTGGAGTTGTTGAAAAAGTGTATATTACGTTAATTTTTACTATAACATCTAATAATCATAGCATCATAAAAGTGGTTTTTTGGTTAACACTACATTGCTAGTTTTTGTAAGAATCATAAATTTTGAACTATTTCTATGATATTAAATGTATTTTTCGGGTCTCTTCTTTCAATTGTTCGACCTTCTTCACTTCTCGAGAAGCCCATCCGGTAATGTCGATACCAAAGATCTTCAAGTCCTCGTTCTTTTATGTGCAAAAAGAAAAAAAAATGATAATTTAAAAAAAACTAGAACATTTTTTGAAAAATCCCCTTACCATGTATTAGGTTTGAAACAATTTTAAGAAAAGCTTTTGAAAACAAAATAACAATGAAATCTTACGGCGCAAAGGCATAACGCGAACCATAATACAATGTCTCGCGCCGTAGCTTTGCATTGTGACTATCATTTTAGGCTGGCTACTATGACGTCAAAAGGTATAACGCAAGTAAAGGTGTGGTCGTTTGTCGCATTTTTGTCCTTAGCACAAGCCAAGGTTTCCTGTACCAAAGCTTCTAACTTCAAAAAAGATCCCTTTAATGTGTTTAGTGAGGCTGGTAGCAATGGTGAAGTTCCTTGATTCGGTCGACCGATCTCGAATTCGATTAACTCGTTGCGACGATCAAGTCGAATCGGTTGACTTGGCGAAGTCGGTCTGGCACACGACCTATTTGTAAATTAAGAAATGTTTTAATTCTTATTTTTGGCACTGTTTTGATTTAAAAAAAACTTTATTTAGTTTTAATTATGTTTTAATTAAATAAAATTAATAAATTTCTGAATTTTAATATATTGGGTTTTGTTTAATTCATTACTGACATATATTAATTTTAATATTTTTAAATTTAGTTTTAGTTAATGTATTTTATTCATTACTAAGTTTTTTTTAATAATATTTAAATATAAATATTATTGTAATATTTTTTATTTTATTTAAATAGTTATTTGAAAAAATACATATGTTAAAAAATCAAATTAAATCACCTCATTATGGTATTAAAATGTATTGTATTTATTACAGATGTATGCGTATGATACATGTACAACTAACATAACTAAAAACATATGCACATGATCTAAACGAAGCAACTCAAACTTAGCAAGACGTTAACAATTGTTCGAATTACTTAAAATAACATAATTTTAACTCTCTCATATGAGAAGAAAATATGCTTACTATTTATACGCTTACCACTTAAGAACCAATTAATCCACTTTTTTTTCTTTTTTTTTACCAAAACAAACACTTAAAATAACAACTCAGTTTATACAAACATACAATAGCCCACAATACAACTCACAAACACACACAAATTGAATACAGTGCGATATTTTGCACCGCCGAGCAAGTGCAAGATGAGAGTTTTGGTGCACCATGCGTCGTCATTGTAAAAAAAACATTATTATTTGAACTTTTTTTTTCATACCTTTTAGATAATGATAATTTTATTTTTAATTAATTAAATATGATATGATAAATTTAATATATATATTCTTTATTTATTTTTTAAAATAAGCTACTGTATTAATTTGAGAATATAATTTTAAAACAAGTAGTAAATCTTTTTGAGACGTGACAAAGACAAATCCAGAAATAAATGACACATTTAACAAAATGGATATCTGAAATTATTGAATATAATCCCTTGATCACCATACTCCAATAATGTTACCAAAATTTAATAATAACTTTCTTTTTGCTTCCACCGTACGTACATATGCTTCACAACCTTTTATGAAAGAAAAAATAATACAGTATACGTACTGTATACTTGTCTTAGATATCCGTTCCAAAATTTGTTTTCATTTAGTTTTTTTAAATATTGTACATGTTGTTAAATTTTTCAGTTTATATACTAACATGCACGTTTGACATTTACATATGTTAGGCTATATACCTTAAATGTTGTTTTTGTCTTTTTTTTTGCATGTTGAGCTAAATTATATACTTTAGGTTGTCATAGATACTAGATACTATACATAACAACTACTACGTACTACATTTGGAGTTGTATGAAAATCATGTAGATAGACAGGCTATATATGATAAAATACAATTTTAGTACATATAGATTTTGAAGTTTGGTAAGTAAAATCAAAATCGATTTTAGGAAAAGAATAATAAAAAAGTCTACCTTCCCTAACATTCATTATCAACAGAACCAAAAGATTGCCTACAATGACAAGTCATTTCATCCATGTCAAATCTTTTTCTAACAACTCTTTTAGTATTTAATTCTTGATTACATAAACAAGTACAAAATGGTTTGAAAAACATACCAACAAGGGTAAATAAATGAAAATAAAACAGTAAAAAAGTTTGGGATAGCTAGTGCCTTTTCATATCAATGGGACTAAATAGTCTGTTATTTGACATTGAGGAGTCTCCATGGATTAGATAAGACAATGAGTTTCTAACGTAGTAGTTTTATCTGTTATTTAATGGTCATAGTTTGCAAGAACTAAGAGCGTCAGCAATGGGGGGTTTTGTGAAAAGCTTTTTACTATTTGGAAAAGCTATAGAAAGACTTGTTACCATTAAATATGAAGACTTGTTGATGCAATTTGAAGAATGACTTGGTTGATACCAAGTGTTTGAAGCAATAGCTTTGCAAAATTGAAGTGTACCATTAATGTATAAACTTCATAATTTAATGCCATAAATGCACCAAGTCTTTCATGACTTGGTGCCATTGCTCATGCTCTAATGTGTCTTTAATCTTTAGTTTGTTATGCAAATATGACAAATTCTAACAGTGTTTTGTTTTAATCTTTATCCAATTTTTCATCGTACACATAATTTAGTAGTATGCAAGTCTTAAACTTTTGTCTTAAAGAATAAACCGTACTTCTAAAAAAAAATTCGCTAGAGAAAAAAATCCCTCACGTAAAGGCTTAAACCAAAGATTGTACGCGCTTGAAACAAAGAAATATATAGCGATGGCAGTGGAACTGTCACGTGGAAGTTTGGAGGACTATTTTAGACGCAAATCAAGAGGTAGTGTAAAGCAGGCTCAACTCGAATTGCTAAAGGATAAGATTGAGGGGATTATTCTCAGCAATATGCATGATAGATGGAGTTGGTCTTTAGTTGGGTCGGGTGATTTCTCGGTGTCTTCGGTTATAAAATTTATTGATAATTCTCTTCGTCCAAAGACTAGTACGAAAACTAATTGGATAAAAGAGGTTCTCATTAAGATAAATGTGCATGCGTGGAAAGTTAAACAATACTGCTTACCCAACACATTTAAAATCTCGTGTAGAGGTATGAAAATTGCTTCTATTCTATGCCCTCTATGTGATTGTTCGGCTGAGTCTTCTAGGCATCCCTTCTTTTCATGCAAGTTTGTTAGTGATGTTATTGATGCTACAGATTTAGGCAATTAGGATACACGTATTGCCGAGCGTCGATAATTAACGTATTATCAAACAAAAGGAGTAATATGGTTTACGGGACCGAGGGTTTGAGAAAAACTATTCACGACTCTTTTTATTATTATCAAATTATGGAAAAACAAAAACATGACATACTCCTAAACTTAACCCATACTTATAATAGAATAGTAATTAGAAATCCTAATCCGATAAGTATTATCAGATAACTCCTAAATATAAGATAAGATAAAGACTCCAGAACTTCCTAAAACATAAGATAACTAATGATTTCTTCCAGAGTCACCGCATCATTCTCCCCTTTTTGAAAAAAACTCATCCTCGAGTTTAAAACGTTCCTCAATGTTATTTCTTCTTCACTTTAGCTTCAACACTTCCTGTCCTTTTTGGCGAACATTCTTCGACTAAACTTGAAACATTAGTGTCGTAACCATCACTTAAAGGCACTAAAACCATCTTGATACTATCATGATGAAAGGTGTAAGTGTTTTCTTTACCTTTGTGGGTTGCGTTTACATCGTACGCCTATGACCTTCCTAGAAGAATATGACACACGTCCATCTCAGCTATATCAAACATGATCTTGTTTTTGTACTTGCCAATCATAAAAGGGATCTTGCATCGTACGGTAACCTTAATATCACTAGCTTGTTTTATCCACCCAACTTTCTACGGACTTAGATGTTTTTCCGTAGATAGCCTTAGTCGTTGCACGATGTCCCTTGATACAATATGCGCAGTGCTTCCATTATCAATGATAACATCAAAGATCCTTTGGAAAGATGATGCACCGGGTTTTGAACAGGTTGTGTCGTTGAGACGAATCATCTAGTTTAGAAGCAGTAGAGTGGCAAATGAGTAAGCTGAATATTATGTTGTTTCATAGTCTCCTCCTTCGAGATGGCATATTTCAGCATCGCCATCTTCATCTTCATCACTGTTATTGGTTTTTTCACCCTGACCAAAATCACCATCTTTGAGTGTCAAATTAACTTTCCCTCCAGTTTCCCTACAATCACTCGAGCGATGTCCTGGTAGCCCACATTTGAAACACTTACCAACAATTGGACGATTATATGGGGTTGTAGACTTGTTGATTATGTCCGAGCTATTCATAAATTGTTTCAATATGTCTAATGTAACATTCTTTGAGTCGTATTGGCTGCTCTCCGGCTTGGACGTGGATTCTATGGACAAGTTATTGTTTCTTGAAGAAAACACCGTTTGATACGTACGCTTAGCAAGTTAATTTTCTGCCCTAATTGCAAGATTTTAAGCATCACCCAACGTGTAAACGGGGACAAGAGAAATTCTATCTTGGATTTTTGGTGACAATCCATTTAGATACCGTGTTACTTGTTGAAACTCGATTTCGGATAAATCATTCCTTGACGAAAGACGATGGAATTCAACAGTATAAACTTTTACGATTTTATCACCTTGAGCACAATGTTGAAGAAGATTAAATAAAATCTGATCATGATTAGGCGAAAGAAACCTTCTAGGCAACTCTCTTTTCATTCTTTCCCAACTAGCTAGTGATAGACACTTTGTCTTGTTGTTCATGAATGAGTTGCAATTTTTTCATCAAAATTGAACATTGTATAGTATGACACAATTTTTATTTTATTTTATTTATATATTTATTTAATTTTTTTAGAACATTAATTTTTACAAATAACACCAACTATCTTACAAATTATATCTCATATGTCTTCATTGAGACTTGAAACTATAATATTTAGATTAGACGGTCACTCACATAACGTTAGATCAAAGGCCTTTGATATAATATGATCCAGTTTATCTGAAAAATAAAAAGTGTAAAATTTGGTTAAACCTTCAATGTTTTTATTTATTTCTTCTTTTGACACCAAAACTCCAACAAAAATACAAAACACCCAAAACAAAAAATAATAGTGGTTGATAATGGTGCATGATGCACAATGATCAAGAGATGAATGCAAACAAGTGAGTGGTTGATGACGAAACCTGAAGTCACCTCCGCGCCGCTATGCTATACGGCGGGTTGGTTAGTATTACTGTTACTATTAATCTTTACGGCTAGGACCCACATAAGATATACAGATACGAAGCTAGTGAATTATTTTCCCCCTGACGTGAACCATTGGTTAACCCCCTGCATCTGCACTCTGCTCCTACTTTCCTTTCCTTTTTCGTGATTTTAAACTTTTTCATTTTTCTATACCTTTTTCTACACCAAGGACAAATTACATATATATGTTACCATGTCGTTTTCATACTCCAAAATGTGTTATTTTCAAAAGTTGATAAAGAAAGATACGATTGAGGTATATATAGATATGACTTGATTATTGGTGTTACAAACTAGAAAATTCTGAATATTGTCATTTTAACGTAGAACTAATCTTGGTAAAGTATGTTTTACATAGTATCAATGTTTTAAGACCCGGTTGATCCGATCGGTTGAATTTCTGAGATTAAAGATCAGGCTGGAAGTGACCGAGCTTTTGTTTGCTTGAGAACTAATTTGAATTTTGTTGATTCGGTTAGATAAATCCAATCGAGACATGATTTTGTATAAACCAAAAGAACACTAAAAATATCATTAACAAATTCAGTAAATTACATAGCTTATAATATATTAAAGAAAAAAGTTTAATTTTAAGTGCAAGACGAGCCTAAACAATGAGTCAGGCCTAAACAATATGCCGGGTCAATGAGCTTTATTGGCTAATCGTAAGGTTATAAATAGCGTGAAGCATGATATAACGTTATTGCCGAACATTAAGCTTCAAAAGATATAGCAAAGCTACGATGTTTTTAAAGCGTGATGTATACATGCACAATATATTTATATAACGATTTATGTTGTCAAGAATTTATTTTCATATTACAATTATTAAGCTCAAGTCTAGTAAATAGCCCAAGTCTAGTAAATAGCCCAAGTATAATAAACAAGCTCAAATCCTGGGAATCAGTTAAAAGATTTCGAAAAAGGCACCACGCTATATGTTATAGCACGGTAGATCACACTTTATGCCGCTTTTTAACTCGCTATCAAAAATGTAAACAACGCTTTTTAGCACGTTATTTAAAACGACGTTTTAGCTTGTTTTATAACGTGAATGCCATGACTCACACTACAAGACTTCTATTTTCAAACCCTTTTCTTTCACAAATCTTTTTTTTCATAAACCTTTTAAACTTTAATTGACAAATTGAAGTGGAGAAATAATTAACTTATTAGTTATAATAAATTTTGTAAACGAGTATGTTAGAGTTAAAACTAACTTAAAACACTAATGAATATTGATAATTCTTCATTTTCAAATTTATACTTTATATTTGCTTTTTCAATATCCTAATTTAATTTTTTATATAATAAAAGAATTAGGTTTTTTGAGAATTTTAATGGAAAATGAAGGTTGTAGAAAAAACAATTTGACTAATTATATGACTTGATTTTGACATATAAATAAAATTGAACGATGTGATTGGTGAAAAAAAGTCAAAACTAAATTCAATTTACTCAAAATTAAAAATTTTAGTGGAGGAATTTGATAAAAAAAACACAAAGATATATGTATCAAATTTATGAAAATAAAAACTTAAAAAAAAGAGGGGGTCGATAAAACTTTACTAGTTTAATTTCAAATAAATTAGATGGACTTGAGAGTACACTTATAATTTTTTTATATTTTTTAGTAACTTTATAAAATAAACAAAATAACCCTTTAAACTTTATACTTTCTAGACTTTTTATTTTAAAATACAACATCTATGTTATATTAAAAAATCAACAACTCACATGATTATAAATGTTAAATAAAAACACAAATTATTGTATATTTCTATTTTGACACTTAACAAAGTCAAGCAATGCAATTTACGCCAATCACTATTAACATGAATATAAATATCAAATGAGGACCTCAGACATCGGTGTGAGATGAAAATAAATAAATGAAATTCTATATATTACAACAACATATAATTTTTCAGGTCGTTATGTGTTACTAAACACACAATGTCCAGAAAACAGTAGTTAACATTTTAGTTAAACAAATTCAAATCTTTTGTGCAACAAATATTTATACAAAATATTAATTAATATTATGACATATTAAAAAATTATTTAAAACTCGTGGGTCCATGAGCATCGTAATTATTTAAGTATTAAAAAATTAATATTGTTTTATGAAATAATATTAAGCATTACGAAATCATGAATTTATAAATCATGTACATGTAAGGTTGACGTAAATGGTTTATTGATTAATAATTAACATATAACTATTTAGAATAAAAATACTGAAAGTAACAAGAGTATAAAATTCAAAAAATAAAAATTGAGGCGAGATTATATTAATTCAAACATATAAACATTAGATTTTTTTAAATATAATATAATATACATAATATCGTGATAACGAAATTACTACTTAATTAATATTAAGCATTACGAAATCATGAATTTGTAAATCATGTATGTGTAAGATTGTGTAAGGTTGATGTAAATGGTTTTTTGATTAATAATTAAGATATAACTATTTAGAATAAAAATATCGAAAGTAAGAAGAGTATGAAATTCGAAAAACAAAAATTAATGTGAGTTTATATTAATTTACACTCTACACAGTAAAAGAATAACATAATCAACTATATAAAAATAATCATACATATAAATATTAAATTTTTTAAAATATATATAATATACAGAAATCACAATAATAAAATTATTATTTAATTTATCTTTTATATTTAAGTCTCGTGCGTGAACGAGTATTAAAACTAGTTATTCACTACTAAAAATAGATAGAGAATTTTGATCAAATTTATCATATTAACTTTGCTTGAAATAGTTATTATAAACTTTAAAAAAGAATCTAACTAATTACCTAAAGATAAAACTGTTATTATGCTAAAAAGTAAGAAAAAAAACTGTAAAAAATACGTTTTTTTTAATAGTATATTTTTTATCGAAGGATAACAATTTTAGGATGGAGAAACTTTTTTAGTAAATGGTTACTCTACTAAAATTTATTACTATGTAAAAAATTAATAAAGAAGTCACTACAATGAAGTTAAGAAACTATTAGAAAATTCATTAGAACATTCAAGAAACAACAAAAAAATTAGAAACTAGTTATTCCATCTATTTTATATTAAGTGTTTACACTCTTAATGCACAAAGTTTTAGATATACTATATTTTTATCATTATTAGTTATCCAAATAACAATTATACCCTCATTTAATATAAAAAGTAAAAAAACACAATTTAAATATGAGTCACATATTAAAGAGCATAAATGGAAAATTAATTTTCAAAATTTATTCATTTGTTATAGTGGACACTTAATATAGGACAATCAAAAATTCTATAATGGACACTACTAGGATGAAGATTTCACTTAATATTCATTTGATCCATAAACGTCGAGTCCTTAAACTTAAGGGCACGTTTGGTAGAGAGAATTTTAGAGATTAGAAATGAAGTAGAGAGTTGTATTCTTAGAAATGAAATCCAAAGAAATTATTTATTGAATTCTTTTGTTTGGTAGCGTACGAGATTTGAAAAAAAATACTCATACAAATCTTTTTTTAATAAAAAATTAAATTGAAAAATAAATAAAAAATATTATTATTATTATTATTATTATTATAAATAACAACAATATCTCTAATATGTATAAAGAAAGATTTTGTTAAATATAATCTTGGCCAAAAATCCCAAACAATGACACTTGTATAATACTGAATAATCAACGGCTGACATTGAATAGCACAATCACAGCAATTATTAACTAAAACACGATTTCTTCCCACCGGAAAAACATATTGCTCCCTAATCTCAATTACTTCAACCAGATGAAAAACTATATGTCCACAATAAAACTTAATCGATTTGTACATCAAAAAACCCAATCGATTTGTTCATGAAAAAACCCATAAATCCAATAAACCTTATCTAATTTGTAACCCATTCGCTAAATTCTTTCATTTTGTAGGATCGTCTTTGAAATTAGAGGAAGACAACTTTTGGATGACGTCCACCTTCTGGAGCTCGCTCAGTGGCATTATAATGATGATAAATTTTGATGGGATTCTCTTTCAAAATCTGACGAAGATATAAAAATGATGATGCTAATGCATATCTTTTACAATTTTCAATTGGTTGCGTCCAATAAGATAAGGTGAGCACTATTACCTCCGTAAGTGTTGAATTATTCATTTACTCGATTCATGTGTTGGGTGATAATGTTAAACCTCATTCATGTAAATTGTTAGTGAACAAATTCCTTTCATTTGTTTATTTTGTACCTGTAGAGTTATTGTGGAAGAAAAAATAATATTATAAATAATAATCATAATAATAAAAAAAGTAAAAAATAATAATAAAGTATAAATATATAACTAGAAAATGCCACACCTAATATAGTGGAAATGATTTTCACACAAATTAAAAAGGATAAAATTCTTAAAGAATTAACTCTCCATCCATTTTACTTCTTTACCAACCAAACAAAGGAAATAAAATCATTTCCATTTCTTTACCTTCAATTCTTTCTACCAAACACACCAAGGTTTAATCTTTTAGAAAATAAAATAATTTTAAAAACTTGATCATCGAACGTGACTTCTTGTTGAAAAGCTTGTTATTTCATTCCTGCCATACGAAATAAACCGTAGCACCAAACAAAAGCTTAGCCACTATTACCTTAGCCCAACGAATATGCGCGATAAACACTTTTGCTTTGGGTTAGGGATGAGCATTTCGACCCGAATCCCGAAACTGAACCGGAACCGTCCCGGAACCGTACCGATTCCCGGTACCCGAATCCCGTTCGGGACGACACCGAGACTACGAAATAAGGTGAAAAAAAATTCGGGACCACTAATTCGGGACGGGACCAGTACCAAATCGGGAAATTCCTGAAAGAAAACAGGAAAAACCTGATTTCCCGGTACCGGTACCGATACCCGAATCCCGTTCGGTACGGTACCGATACCACTAATTTATACTCGGGAAATATTCGGTACCACTAATTCGGGACGGGACCGGTAGCGTGCTCATCCCTACTTTGGACAAAACCTGTGAGGAAATCACACTAAAAATTAAATTGTAGTTATTTAGTATAAATTTATAAGCTAATTACTAAATTAGTCTCTTACACAACCTCTTTTATCAAACTAGACCAAATTTCAATACTTTATCAAACTAGACCAAGCTTCATGCATCATGATGCACCTCTCATATTGTGTGCATCATGGTGCACAAGACTTATGCATCAAACAATCAAGCTTCATGCATCATGGTGCACCTCTCATATTGTGTGCATCATGGTGCACAAGACCTATGCATCAAACATTTCGGTTTGCTTTACTAGGCGCATAAAAATAGTGATGCATCATGAGGCACATAATGCATCACGGAACACAATATGTGTGCATTATGGCACATGAGAAATTTGTTGTTCATCACATTTGGTTTGCTTTACTAAGCGCACAAAAATAGTTATGCACCATGGGGCACATAATGCATCACGGTGCACAATATATGTGCATCATGGTGCATGAGAAATTTGTTTGCATCACATTTAGTTTGCTTTACTAGGCGCACAAAAATAGTTATGCATCATGAGGCACATAATGCATCACGGTGCACAATATGTGTGAATCATGGTGCATGAGAAATTTGGTGTGCATCACATTTTGTTTGCTTTACTAAGCGCACAAAAATATTTATGCACCATGGGGCACATAATGCATCACGGTGCATAATATTTGTGCACCATGGCACATGGGGCATTTGTTGTACATCTCATTTCACTTTGCTATCTAGGTGCACACATTGAGCTATGCACCACGGGGCACAAAGTGCATCATGACGCACAAAGATGAGTGCCTCACGGCGCATAGATTGTGCATCAACATCATCCTTGTGCCTCATGTGCATCACGACGCACAAGTAGTGCACCAGGTGCACAAAGCTATTTTGACAATGTTTTAGGCGCATATTGTTTTGGCACACAACTTTTTTGGTGCACCTTAATTTAGAGTCGTTGGATTCTATAATCTAACGGTTATAAGCAAAAGGTTCAATTTGGTAAAGTGTATATGCACCGGCTATTTTGGTATTACAACCACTAAAAAGACCATTTAAGAAATTCTCTCTAAATTTATTGTTTTTCCAAATATTTGATACAATTTATAGATAGAAAAAACAAAAGCTTATCGATAAAGACTCAATCTCTTTATCGATGCAATTAAACGTAAGATAATGTCAAATACTTTATTGGATCATACAACATTATATTAACATGGTATCAAAGCTTTAGGTAAGATCCATCATTAAATTTGCTATTCTCTGGTCATCGGCCACATGCTGATGATCCGGAGGGATTCCTTTACTTTCGCTTTATGTTTTTTTTTCAATTAGGTTTTTTCTTTTGTGATCTATGCATAAACCCTAAATTCTAGCCGTAAAAAAAATTTGTTGAGTCACCTTTGATCAACAATATTTTTTTCTTCATCATCTATTTGTGTTCGTTGTCGAAGATTATTGTCGTTGACAACAAAAGTTGATCATCAAATTGCTGCTCCCTTGTAAAGTCAAAGCAAGCCACGTAAAGGAGGATGTCGCAAGCATTAAGCAACTATGCTGCCAAAACAATTATCATTCGGTCAAACAAACAACAAAGAAGATGATAGGAGAAAAAAAGCAATGCAAAAGTAAAGATGGTGATTTCATCGTTATATCCAGTTTGTCCATCTTGAAGACTCCCGTTCAAACTGCAGGAGAATATTAGACGAGTTATTATATTGGACCTAAGCCTATTTATGGGTTTGAGGTCATTAGGTTTAGGGTTTTATGATTTCTTATTACCTAAGCTATGTATTTATTATAAATACATATGTTATTTCTTGTAATCGGGATTCAATCAATATAACACTCTGAGTCCTACTACATGGCATCGATGCCTTGGTCATCCGGGTAAAGATGTGCTTCGTCGTTTAGAGTCTATTCATTTTATTACATGCAATAAATCAAAGTCGTCCGATTTGTGTCATGCTTGTCAACTAGGAAAATATACTAAGCTTCCTTTTTCCAGTTTTGAGTCGAGTGTTGCGTCTGCTTTTGATATTATTCACTCTGATTTGTGGACTTCCCCTATTTTGAGTCAGAGATTATGCTATCTTTTTGGACCATTTCTCTCATTATGTTTGGGTGTATCCTTTGCTTCACAAATCTGATTTATTTGATACATTTATGACTTTTCGTGCATATGTGAACAAACAATTTAATTCAGATTATTAAGGCTTTGCAATGTGACCATGGAGGTGAGTATGATAACAATCGGTTTCATACCCTTTTTCGCCAACACGGCATACAGTTTCGGTTTTCATACCCCAAAACATCCCAACAAAATGGGAAATCCGAACGTATGCTACGCACCCTTAATAATATCACTCGCACCTTGCTTTTTCAAACCCACATACCTCCATCATACTGGGTGGAAGCCCTTAACATGGCAACTCATCTTTTAAATATCCTCCCATCTACAACCATTTATAATGAGATACCATTCACTAAGCTTTACAATAAAAAACCTACCTATGACCATTTACAAGTGTTTGGACGTCTTTGTTATCCACGTATTTTCTTTGATCATAAGCTTCAACCTCGCTCCACCGCATGTGTGTTTCTTGGATACCCGACTTTACATCGCGGGTATCGTTGCCTTGACCTTTCCACTAATAAAGTTATCCTTTCCCGACATGTTAACTTTGATGAGGATCAATTCCCTTTTGCTTCTATGAAACCCGAAATGCCCCCTTCCTATGATTTCTTGCAACATCTTCATGACACCTCCTGTAATAACCCTTCTCAAACCAATACACGTGACGAGCCACTACCCCAAGCCCAACCACACCTTATAACTGATCCTACTCTCAACCACCCACCCTCTTTGCATGCCCAATCTCCACAAACAACATAACCCACAACACTGATTCCTTCCCAAGAGTAGCCACACACACCTGCTTTGATCTACCAAAGCACTACACCTTCCGTCCACCAATCCAGTGGATCGGGACCGATACACAACCCTGATATACATACCAAAACCCCTCCGATGCATGTTGTAGCTCATGCACAATCGACCACAACAATTTTCACCCTATGGTCACACGTGCAAAATCCGGAATATCGAAACCTCTCACACGTATGAATGGTCACGTCTCTACTACTTCACATCTTCCCCACTCTCACCTATATGCTCTCCGTGACCCTAATTGGCATAAGGATATGGTAGATGAATATAATGCTTTGATTTGTAATGGAACGCGGGCTCTTGTGTCACGTCCAACTAATGTTAATGTTGTTCGTTCTATGTGGCTTTTTAGGCATAAGTTTAATGCGGATGGTTTCTTAAGCAAGTACAAAGCTCGGTTAGTTGCGAATGGTCGTTAATAAGTGTGAAAACACTTATCCTTTTACCACTTATTTCCAATAATAACAAGACAAAAACGTGTATTTTATGTCGTAAAAGTCGAAATTATGCGTGGTTTGTGTTTTTATTATGTTTTAGGACCAAAAGATGCAAAAGGAAGAAAACATGGGCTATCACGGGCTTTTATCGAAGAAAAAGACTAAAGACGAAGTTGAAAGATCGAGAATGCAAAAAGAACGGAAGTCCAAGACCTATTCTGAAGATTTATCGAAGAAAAAGTCTAAAGACGAAAGTTTAATGAAGTCGAAGAACTCAAGTCTAATTATAGAAGAAAATTATAAGACAAGTTCAATTTATATCGACAAATCCCGAGACGACGTCGAGAAAGACAAAGAAATTAAATCGAGTCGAGACGAGAAGAAAGAAAGAAGAAAGCTTAAGCACTTAATCTCCCCACCTCCTATAAATACCCTCCTAATATGTCATTAGGAGGCTGTTAGGTGGTTAGTTTTTAGTAGTTGTAGTTGTTTTTTAGTTTTTAAGTGTGTTTTTAATTTCTCTCTAGTTTTTCTTTCAAGCTTATTAAACCTTTACTCTAATCTTGTAATCTTTTGATATTAATCTTTAATCAATCAAGCTTATTTTCTTAATTCTCATTCTACCTTTCTTAATCTTTTGGTGATTTAATTAATCATGTAGTTGATTTCATCTCTTTGATTATGTGATTGATTTATTCATGTGATTGATCTTTTAGTTTTGATGTGGTGGATGTTTTGAGCTTATTGTGGTTTGATTTTCTAGTGTTTGGCTTATTTTTGATTAAGTTGGTTTGATAGATTTATAGATTTGATTATTAGTTGATTTTAAATGTTTTGATTATTTAGTGTTTTGGTAGTTTTTAATTTGTGGCTTATTTAGTTCTTCTTAAAATTTATTTGGTTAAAGTTTTGGTTAATTGCTTGTTTGGTTCGTGCTTATTCGTAGCTTATCTCTTTAGTTTTGATATTACTGATTATCTGTATTTGTTTTCTTACTTTTTCGGAAAAGGGTTTTAAATACTGAAAACATACCATTTTTCTGAAATCCTTCAAAGTTCCGAAATTACTCCTTTTTTCTAAAAAGTTCATTTATCCGAAAATACCATTTTTCTGAAAAAGCCTTTATTCCGAAATTCCCATTTTTCTGAAAACATGCATTATTCCGAAAATTCCAATTTTTCTGAAAAAGCCTTTATTCCGAAAAACTCCTTTTTCTGAAAACACCACTTTTTCTGAAAAGACCATTATTCCGAAAAACCCAATTTTTCTGAAAACCTCTTTTTTCCGAAAATTCCAAGTTCTCTGAAAAAGTATGTATTTCGAAAATCCCATTTTTCTGAAAAAGCCTCTATTCCGAAAATCCTATTTTTTCCGAAAACCTCATTATTCCGAAAACCATCGTTTTTCTGAAAAGACCATTATTCCGAAAACACCACTTTTTCTGAAAAGTTCATTATTCCGAAAATGTCAATTTCTATAAAATTCCAATTATCTTGTTTTCAGACTTAGTTTAATTGTTAGTCTTCTGAATTATTTCTATTTTTCAAACTTTAATTTTTCCCGCCTTTTTACTTAGCATTGTTTTAACATGTTTTATCTTAGATTAAATTTTCAAGCTTTCAACGATATTTTTATTTTTAGTTTAAGATAGATAACCAAACCCTTTTATTTTTCCACCAAGAACGACTGAGTCGCACTAATTAACGGTAATCAATTCGAATTGAATCGAGACGAACAAATTTTTATACTTGGTTAAACCCTTGTATTAAATGGCGTCGCTGCCGGCTCTTTTCGTTAAGATTAACGATTTTTAGTGAGAGACGCGTTGGAATTTGCGATCCGTTCACTTTTGAACGTTATTTTCTTGCTTTAAAATTTCAAAAATCCTTAAAAATTAAAAATTTTCAAAAATAAAAAAAAATAGAAAAACATAAAAAAACCAAAAATATTTCTTGTCTATTTTTCTTTTCCTTTTGTAGATGTGTATGCGTACTCGTGCTCGTAAGAAGAAAGTAGCTCAAGCCGAAGTCATTAGTCCACCTATTGTCACCATGGACAATCAACCAATGATCGAGCTTTTGCAATCGCACGTAGAGGGCAACACTGATGCTATTGTCATACCCGAGATTGGAGCCAACAACTTTGAGCTCAAATCCGGCTTCATTCAAATGGTCTCTGCTCAACCTTTCTTGGGGCGTTCGCTTGATGATCCTCATGACCATATCAAAAGGTTTCTTCAACTTACTAATACGGTCAAGTATAATGAGGTTTCACTAGAGGTAATTCGCTTACAACTTTTTCCTTTCTCCTTAGAGGGACAAGCCCGGAATTGGCTTGATAAGGAACCGCCACAAATTATTCTTACGTGGACGGATTTAGAGACCAAATTCATCAACTACTTTTTCCCACCCTCACGTACTACCGCTTTGTGGAATGAAATCATTACATTTGAACAAAAGTACGGTGAGATATTTAGTGAATCTTGGGACCGTTTTAAGGAACTTTTAAGAAAGTGTCCACAACATGGTTTCACAAAAGTACATCAAATAAATACTTTTTACAATGATTTAAGCATGAATGACCAAGATTCACTAAATAGTGCTTTCGGGGGTAACATTTTGGTTAAATCTTCTAATGTTGCATGGGACATTATTGAGAATAAGTCTAGAGTGCAAACCAAGAGTGTTCGGACTAATGTGGCTAGTGCTAGTACTAGTGACGCCGACAAGAGAATTGATAAGCTTACTTCGCTTGTGGAATCGCTTGCTGTACAAACCGCCAACAATGCCAAACAAATCACTGCCCAAGCTAATGCTTTGAGTCTATCATATGAAATATGCGGGGGATCTCACTCATACACCGATTTTCCTTCGACTCACGACAAACCGGAAAATGTGTATGCCGCCAATGGTAACTTTTTCTACAGGAGGCTATCAAGCACGTCCTCAAGGTGACCACAATTTGCTAAGCTATCGCTCAAACAAATTTCTTTCACCATCCGGTTTTCCCCCCAAAAACCTAAACAACCTCAATCGCAACAATCAAAACCAACCTCGTGCTCCAAATCAATATCAAACCCAAAGAACCCCATATCCACCTCAAAGAAACAACCAAGTTTACCAACAACCCGCTTATCAACCACCTGCCTACCATGCTCCTCCTCCCAACCAACCCACCGTATTTAATCACGAGGTTGAAACTTACATGAGGACTAATGATGCGATAGTGCAAAATCTTCAGCGGGAAATGGCCAACATGAAAGCAGATATGGTGAAACAAGGGAATGATCTTCGAGCCGATATGCGAAACTCTTTGGCAAGTCAAACGAATGACTTAAGGAACACGATGGCTAGTTTCTTCCCAAGTAATCAAGCCTCTGGTTCGGGTTCTCTTCCGAGTAACACCGTTGCTAATCCAAGAGGGGAGATGAAAGCAATCACAACTCGCAGTGGAAAAGGTTTAAAGGAACCCAAGCTCCCTACACCTACACCGGTGATTGTGACAAAGGAAAACGAGTCTCCTTCTCCAATTCCTCCACCTTCTATTTCTCCAACACCTCCAAATTCTACTTTTCCAATGCCACCACTTTCTACTTCCACCCCTCCTCCACCCAAGGATGTGAGTGAGAATTCCATTCCAAGGTGTTCATCTCAACCCAATATACCTTATCCCTCAAGGTTGAGGAAAGATAAATTAAAGAACAAGGATGATATTCAGGTTTCTAACTTTCTCAAAATGTTTAAACAACTGAATTTAAATATCTCCTTTGTTGAGGCTCTCGCTCACATGCCCAAATATGCTAAAATGTTTAAAGATCTTCTCAGTGATAAGGAGAAAATTCTTGATATCGCTCAGACCCAACTTAATGAGAATTGCTCCGCAGTGCTCTTATGGAAATTACCCACCAAACTTGGTGATCTGGGTCGTTTTCTCATTCCTTGCAACTTCCCCGGGGTAGAGAATGGTATGGCCCGAGCCGATCTAGGTGCTAGTATAAACTTAATGCCTTTAAGCGGTTGGAAACAATTGTCTCTACCCGAGCTAGTCCCCACACAAATGACTTTGGAATTAGCTAACTGTACGGTTGCTTATCCGATGGGGATAGCCGAAGATGTCTTCGTCGGTGTCGACAAATTCACCTTTCCGGCGGATTTTGTTGTCGTTGACTACGAGATGGACCCCCGTGTTCCATTAATCGTTGGACATCCATTCTTGAGGACCGGTCGCACTCTTATTGATGTAGCCGCGGGCGAATTAATCATGAGAGTTGGTGACGATAAAATCGTCTTCAACATGGGTAAACTTTCTAAGCAGCCTTCAGAAAACGAGAGTGTTAATTTCATTGACGTTCTTGATGAGGCTTGTGAAGAACATTTCAAAGACGCTTGTAAAAGTGGTTCTTCTTCTCTACCCATTGTTGAGACCGTTGCCTCTATTGCTCCATCACTAACTCCATTTGGAGAAAGTGATTTCATCTTGAAAGAATTTGAAGCAACTTTGGGAGATGTGGACTTGCAATATGACGATTCTCCCTCCAATTGGGATGAAGACATTAGTACCATTGAGAAACTTCTCAATGAGGACCATATTTCTCCACCATCTCCTAAGGATATTTCTATCGATGAACCGAATTTGGTTACGCCTTCCATCAAAAATCCTCCGGATTTAGAGCTTAAGGACCTACCGTCTCATCTCGAGTACGTTTTCCTTGAAGACAACAAGAAGTCACCCGTCATCATCGCAAAGGACTTGAAAGAAGAAGAAAAATCTCGACTTATCGCCGTGCTAAAGAATCACAAGAAAGCGATTACTTGGAAAATCTCCGATATTCGTGGAATTGATCCTCACTTTTGCACACATAAAAATCTCATGGAGGACGACTTTAAACCCACTATTCAAAGCCAAAGAAGGGTGAATCCCAAGATCCATGACGTTATCAAAAAAAGGTTATCAAACTTCTTGATGCGGGAATGATCTACCCTATCTCGGATTCACCATGGGTTAGTCCGGTCCATTGTGTGCCTAAGAAAGGCGGAATCACCGTTGTGCCCAATGAAAACAACGAGTTGATTCCTACTCGTCTCGTTATAGGGTGGAGAGTTTGTATAGACTATCGCAAACTCAATGATGCTACGAGAAAGGATCATTTTCCCCTTCATTTCATGGACCAAATGCTTGAACGTCTAGCGGGTAATGACTATTACTGCTTCTTAGACGGTTTCTACGGGTATTTTCAAATTCCCATCGATCCCAAAGACCAAGAGAAAACCACATTCACTTTCCCTTATGGAACATTTGCTTATAAAAGAATGCCTTTCGGCTTATGCAATGCTCCTGGGACATTCCAAAGGTGTATGATGGCTATCATCCATGACATGGTTGAAGAAACTATGGAAGTCTTCATGGATGATTTCTCGGTCTATGGTGATTCTTTCTCTCATTGCCTTGCCAATTTGGAACGCATGCTTAAGCGGTGTGAAGACACTCGCCTTGTTCTAAATTGGGAAAAATGCCATTTCATGGTAAAAGAAGGCATTGTTCTTGGACATAAAATCTCCAAAGCCGGTCTTGAAGTCGACCGTGCTAAAGTCGATGTTATTGTTAAATTGCCTCCACCTTCAACCGTGAAGGGTGTGAGAAGTTTCCTTGGTCATGCGGGCTTCTATCGTCGATTCATTCAATATTTTTCTAAAATCGCTCGCCCAGTGACCCACCTCTTGGAAAAAGATACTCCTTTCATCTTTTCCAAAGAGTGTCTTGAATCCTTCAATCTTATTAAGGACAAGCTAACTAAGGCACCGGTCTTGGTTACCCCTAATTAGGAGCTACCTTTTGGATTGATGTGTGATGCTAGCGACTTTGCTATTGGAGCGGTTTTGGGCCAAAGAGCGAACAAACACTTCCAACTAATCCATTATGCTAGCAAGACAATGACGGGGGCTCAATTACATTATAAAACTACCGAAAAAGAGCTTTTAGCTGTAGTGTATGCTTTTGAGAAGTTCTGCCCCTATCTTGTCCTTTCTACCACCATCGTGTATACCGATCATTCTGCGTTGAAGTACTTGTTGACTAAGCCAGATTCTAAGCTAAGACTTCTTCGTTGGGTTTTGCTCCTTCAAGAATTCAACATTGAAATTCGTGACAAGAAGGGAGCCAAAAACCTAGCCGCGGATCATCTAAGTAGACTTGAGGATCCTTATCAAGGGGATCATCTGAATCAAGAGATCAATGACTCTTTTGCCCTTGAGACCTTAATGTCTATTAATTCCAATCTTGATGACACCCCGTGGTTTGCGGACATTGCAAACTACTTAGCGGGTGGAATTCTCAAGGATGGGTTAACGTCCCAACAAAAGAAAAAGTTCTTTAAAGACATTGAACACTATTTTTGGCACGACCCTTACCTTTTCAAACAATGTGCAGATCTTGTCATTTGTCGATGTGTTGATGGGCCGGCAGCGTTACAAATCCTTGATGCTTGCCATAAAGGACCCACCGGTGGTCACTTTGGTCCCAATTACACCGCGAAGAAAGTATTCGACTCTGGATTTTATTGGCCCACCATTTATCATGACGCTCATGAAATGGTTAAACATTGTGATGCTTGCCAAAGACAAGGCAAAATCACACATAAAGATAAGATGCCTCAAAATTTCATACAAGAATGTGAAATCTTTGATGTATGGGGCATCGACTTTATGGGGCCGTTTCCATCATCTAAATGGAACAAGTACATCCTCGTAGCCGTTGACTACGTTTCCAAATGGGTTGAAGCTAAGGCTCTCCCTACGAACGATGCGAGGGTGGTTGTGAACTTTTTGAAGCTGCTTTTTGCTCGATTCGGTGTTCCTCGTGCTATAATCAGTGACCGCGGGACTCATTTTTGCAATGATTAATTCGCAAGATTCATGGCTAAGTACGGTGTCAATCACCGTCTTTCCACCGCTTATCATCCCCAAACAAATGGTCAAGCCGAGATATCTAACCGTGGATTGAAGAGAATTCTTGAGCGTACTGTGGGAGAGCATCGTGCCTCGTGGGCCGATAAGTTAGATGATGCTTTGTGGGCTTTCTGTACCGCTTATAAGACCCCGATTGGTTGTACACCTTATCGTCTTGTGTACGGGAAAGCATGCCACCTCCCTATCGAGCTGGAACATAAGGCATACTGGGCCTTGAAGTGGGCTAACTTCGACATCAACAAAGCCGGCGACCTTCGGAAGATTCAACTGAATGAGCTAAATGAACTGAGGAATCAAGCTTATGAGAACTCATTAATCTACAAGGAGAAGACCAAGATCATCCATGATGCAAGGATTAAGAACTGAGAGTTCCACGTTGGTGATCAAGTCTTACTTTTTAACTCTCGGTTGAAGATCTTCTCGGGCAAGCTGAAGAGCCGTTGGTCTAGTCCATTCACCGTCGCCAAAGTCTTCCCTTATGGCACCATTGAGCTTTCTCAGCCAAATGGGCCCAATTTTAAGGTGAATGGCCAGCGCGTTAAGTTATACTTTGGTGAGGACATCTCTCATGAGATGATTCCATCCCTCACCACGTTTCCCTTGAATTAAGTTCTGGGTCGAGTCAGGCTCGTGACTCGGTTAACAAAAACAAGCGCTTCTCGGGTGGCAACCTGTTGATCTATCCTTTACCATTTTCATAATAAGTGTAGGGGAGACCCGTATATGTTTGTTGTCTTGTTTATTCTTCTGTGCAGGGATTAAAGCTTCAAAGATTCATTCCCGATAACTTTTGACGAACCGTGATCCCGTGTACCCGTCTTCCCGGTTCTATCCTAAACTGTCGTGATTCAATATTTCATATCTTATATGTTCACATTGAAATCACTATAGTTGTCCTTTCCTTAGCAAGATTTAAACAAAGTGCACAATGTCATAAGTGTAGGGGAGTTTACTCCCACATGCTTAAACATTGAGGACAATGTTTATATTAAGTGTAGGGGGACTTCTATCGAAGTAAGTGGGCTTTTCCATGAATTTGTCCTCATTTTAACCAGAAATTTGATTTTTTGACATTTTTTCAAATATTTTAATCTATTTTGGCATAGTAGTATAGTAGTATTTTCCTTTGTTATCGTTATTTACTTTCTTTGCTAGAATAAATTTTTAATAAAGTGGTTTTAAATTTTTCAAAGTCGTGAATATTTTGACTCAACCCGAGTTTACTTATCTAAGTTTACTCTAGCTAGTATCCTTAACGTGTTTAAGTCAAGTTTTGCTAGGCTTTTATATAGGTAACTTTAAAACGCGAAAGTCTTAACTCTCACGGGTTAAGAACAAGAACTTTTCGCAAGTTCCTATAATTGATCCTAAAGAGTCGTTTATCAAGGGAACTTTAAAATGCGAATTCTAAACTTGAAAAAGTCTAAGAGTTTGCAAGATCCTATAGATGACTCGAAAACCCAAAACTTTGATTTAATTGGCTAAGCATCCACGAGTCTCATTCCTTGAGATTATGTGGAGAACGAGAGATGATAAAGTCAATTATAAGTTTGGTATTCTTTCGTGAATTTATGTGAGTTGATTATAAGCCTATTCTGCCATCGCTTGCTAATAAAATTATCTGCAATAAATAAGGTTGTACGATTTGAAAAGTTACTTAGCTTCTAGCACAAGATCGTTTAAAAGTTGCTCGGTATTAATTAGAGTTCATAGCCAAGGCATAACTTATTGAAGCGGGATGCGAAGATTGGCGAGTCCAAAAAGGCCCTGACAAGGCATGAGGACTACATTTTGTTGCTAAAGATGCAAAAGTGATGTGAAGAATCATTTATCGAAAATCAATATGAAGGATCGAGACACACGACGAAAAGCAAATACTCCCCTAAAGATCATGGAGAAGTCTATCCGAAAAGACCCTAGCAAGGTATGAGGATAAATAGATCCAAGTCTTAAAAGGAGGCGGATCGTTATATATCAAAGTCTAAAATAAAGATTAGAGAAAAATGAAGAAGTCGTGGTCCAAATATGAAGAATCTCTCAAAAACTTCAAGTGAAGAAATTCCTATTATGAAGAGAAGACCATAATTTCAAGAACGTCTCTCAAAGATTTGAAGTATGAAGTTGCTGCCAAATATCGGTCTGAGAAAGGTCTCAAATCGTGAAGCGAGTTATACCAAGATATGAACTTTATGAGGTCCCGAGAAGCAGTTTTAAAAGATTTTGTCCTTTAGCTAACTATTGATTAAATCGTCCCACTTTATTTTCAGCTTAAATAACTATCGAAATAAGTCAAACAATGCATCCTCGTGATCATTTAAGACAATCTTAAAATATAAGAGATACACCTTAGAATAAGGGAGTCTAAGTGAATAATTGGGCCACATGAGTTCGTGTTAGTTTGCTAACTTATAGTAACAATGATCTTGTTTTTAAGCTTGGTATGGGGAACGTGAAACTTGAGAATGATGAACATTCATGACAACCTAAAACCCCAATGTAAGTGTTTGATTTCTTACTTGTTTTGTTCTTTTAGTTTCTTTAGTATTTGGTATTTAATAAAGGCCAAGGTGGGTTATCTATGATGAGAAATGTAATATGTGCTTTGAAACTAATGCATTGTATAAGGACATTGCAATGGTCAAGTGTAGGGGATTTAATAAGTGTGAAAACCCTTATCCTTTTACCACTTATTTCCAATAATAACAAGACCAAAACGTGTATTTTATGTCGTAAAAGTCGGAATTATGCGTGGTTTGTGTTTTTATTGTGTTTTAGGACCAAAAGATGCAAAAGGAAGAAAACATGGGCTATCACGGGCTTTTATCGAAGAAAAAGACTAAAGACGAAGTCGAAAGATCGAGAATGCAAAAAGAACGGAAGTCCAAGACCTATTCTGAAGATTTATCGAAGAAAAATTCTAAAGACGGAAGTTTAATGAAGTCGAAGAACTCAAGTCTAATTATAGAAGAAAATTATAAGACAAGTTCAATTTATATCGACAAATCTCGAGACGACGTCGAGAAAGACAAAGAAATTAAATCGAGTCGAGACGAGAAGAAAGAAAGAAGAAAGCTTAAGCACTTAATCTCCCCACCTCCTATAAATACCCTCCTAATATGTCATTAGGAGGCTGTTAGGTGGTTAATTTTTAGTAGTTGTAGTTAATTTTTAGTTTTTAAGTGTGTTTTTAATTTCTCTCTAGTTTTTCTTTCAAGCTTATTAAGCCTTTACTCTAATCTTGTAATCTTTTGATATTAATCTTTAATCAATCAAGCTTATTTTCTTAATTCTCATTCTACCTTTCTTAATTTTGGTGATTTAATTAATCATGTAGTTGATTTCATCTCTTTGATTATGTGATTGATTTATTCATGTGATTGATCTTTTAGTTTTGATGTGGTGGATGTTTTGAGCTTATTGTGGTTATTTATTTTCTAGTGTTTGGCTTATTTTTGATTAAGTTGGTTTGATAGATTTATAGATTTGATTATTAGTTGATTTTAAATGTTTTGATTATTTAGTGTTTTGGTAGTTTTTAATTTGTGGCTTATTTAGTTCTTCTTAAAATTTATTTGGTTAAAGTTTTGGTTAATTGCTTGTTTGGTCCGTGCTTATTCGTAGCTTATCTCTTTGGTTTTGATATTACTGATTATCTGTATTTGTTTTCTTACTTTTTCGGAAAAGGGTTTTAAATACTGAAAACATACCATTTTTCTGAAATCCTTCAAAGTTCCGAAATTACTCCTTTTTCTGAAAAGTTCATTTATCCGAAAATACCATTTTTCTGAAAAAGCCTTTATTCCGAAATTCCCATTTTTCTGAAAACATGCATTATTCCGAAAATTCCAATTTTTCTGAAAAAGCCTTTATTCCGAAAAACTCCTTTTTCTGAAAACACCACTTTTTCTGAAAATACCATTATTCCGAAAAACCCAATTTTTTTGAAAATCTCTTTTTTCCGAAAATTCCAATTTCTCTGAAAAAGTATGTATTCCGAAAATCCCATTTTTCTGAAAAAGCCTTTATTCCGAAAATCCTATTTTTTCTGAAAACCTCATTATTCCGAAAACCATCATTTTTCTGAAAAGACCATTATTTCGAAAACACCACTTTTTCTGAAAAGTTCATTATTCCGAAAATGTTAATTTCTATGAAATTCCAATTATCTTGTTTTCAGACTTAGTTTAATTGTTAGTCTTCTGAATTGTTTCTATTTTTCAAACTTTAATTTTTCCCGCCTTTTTACTTAGCATTGTTTTAACTTGTTTTATCTTAGATTAAATTTTCAAGCTTTCAACGACATTTTTATTTTTAGTTTAAAATAGATAACCAAACCCTTTTATTTTTCCACCAAGAACGACTGAGTCGCACTAATTAACGGTAATCAATTCGAATTGAATCGAGACGAACAAATTTTTATACTTGGTTAAACCCTTGTATTAGTTGTAGCCAACAGCAAGGGATTGATTGTTATGCGACTTTTAGTCCAGTCGTTAAACCAGCTACGATTCGAACTGTGTTGAGCCTTGCAGTTTCACGGGATTGGCCCATTCACCTGCTTGATGTGAATAATGCATTTCTACATGGCCAGTTATCTAAGATAGTGTATATGCATCAGCCCCCAGGCTTTGTTGATCATAAACATCCTGATTATGTTTTTCATTTGTAGCGTTCACTGTATGGGCTTAAACAAGCCCCTCGGGCATGGTTTTAACGATTTGCTAGCTTTATTACACGCATTGGTTTTCAGCACAGCAAAATTGATATGTCCTTATTTGTCTTTCATCGTGGATCTGACACAACTTATATTTTATTATATGTGGATGATATTGTCCTCGCGACTTCTTCTGCAGCTCTTTTACAGAAGATTATTATCTTACTTCACAGTGGTTTGCTATGACTGATCTTGGCTCTCTCAATTATTTTCTTCGTATCTCTGCCTAGCGATCGCCTTCATGATTATTTTTGTCTCAGTCTAAATTTGCAGAGGAAATTCCTGAGCGAGCCCACATGAAACATTGTAACCCATGTCGAACTCATCTGGATACTAAGTCCAAGCTTAGGTCTGATGGTGATCCTGTTAGTGACCCTACCTTTTATCGCAGTCTTGCAGGTACCCTTCAATATTTGACTTTTACTCGCCCCGATATATCGTATGCTATACAACAGGTTTGTCTTTACATGCATGATCCTCGTGAACCACACTTTACTGCTCTGAAGCACATCTTACGCTATGTTCGTGGTACCCTTGATCATGGTCTCCAGCTTCATGTTTCATCTACTACTCAGCTTACTGCTTATAGCGATGCAGATTGGGCTGGTTGCCTGTCACTCGTCGGTCTACTTCCGGGTATTGTGTGTTCCTTGGTGACAAAATTTTGTCTTGGTCTGCTAAGCGACAGGTCACGTTGTCTCGGTCCAGTGTTGAGGCCGAATATCGTGGTGTTGCCAATGTTGTTGCTCAGACTGTATGGCTTCGGAATTTTCTACTTTAGCTGCAGGCTCCTATTACCATTGCTACTCTTGTCTATTGTGATAATGTTAGTGCTGTGTATTAATTGACTAATCATGTTCAGCTTCAACTCACTAAGCATATTGAGATTGATATTCACTTTGTCCGCGACTATGTTGCTTCCGGTCAGGTTCGTGTCCTTCATGTTCCATCCCGGTTCCAGTATGCAAATATATTCACCAAAAGTCTTCCGAGTGCTTTGTTTCTTGAATTTCGCTTTAGTTTAAACGTTCGAAGACCTCCCGCTTTAACTGCGGGGGAGTATTAGCATATCACGTTTATAAGGCCCATGGCCATTATGTATTTTGTATTGCCAGGCCAAAGGCTCACCCGAACTATGCATGTATATATAGTCGGTTATATGTTGAATAAGATTATGGGGAATAACCAAATTAATACATTATATACCATAGAAAATATATATATGAGTATACGTAAAATCAGTTAGACATGACGATTAAACCAGTTAAACCAATAACCCAATAAACCAATTACTAAGCTGACTTAATAAAAAAACTGTGTTTAAAAAATTGCATACTATACTGCATGGATCTATTTAAAATACACGAGAATTACACATATATTTCTCAAAACTTAAACTTAAATATATTCTGTCATAAATATCCAAATAAATATTTAATTTATATTTACAACTCTAAAATACATGACAAAATCTTGTTGGTAGTCATAAACTCTTTCATCGTATACAATGGCGGAGCTTGACGTTTTACCGTGGGAGGGTCGAAAGCATTATTTTTATTATTTAGAAAGGCTAAAAGTTAAAATATTTTTTTATTATATAAATATTAATAAAAATGTATACAGTGACAAACTTGTAGGAAGGCCACCACGTTCTTTGGTTTTAAGAGAGCTCACTGATTATATATACATTTAGGGTGTGTTTGTTATGCAAATATGAGAATCGGGGAATCACTATCATATGCATTCAAGTGTTTGGTTAGTAAAGAAAGAAAATCAAAATATCAATTCATACCCATAGAATCATAGGAGAGAGAAGAGGTGGGTTTTCTTGGCCATTCTGTGAGGCCTGTATTAGCTTTTCTTTTTCCACTACAAACTAAATCTGCTCCTTATCTTCATCTTTATTTTCAAGAATCAACATAGCATCTTTGTTGCAAACAAAACAATCTCGTAAATTGTTTTAAAGGCATGTTACATTCAAATCGAAAAGCTATAATGTTGGAGATCATGATGATGTCTTGTTTAATTTCTACCCACTGGTGACGTCTTTAAGTCTAGTAGTGTAGTACTTGATGATAAGAGATCTAATTGTATTATGATTTGAATTTTTATGGTCCTATATTTATGATGTTTAAGATGATGATGATGCGTTAAGGAAAGTAATTTGATGGTGTGAACTAAACAACATTTTTAAAACTATCATACCTATATCTATCCTTTTCTACTATCAAATCCATACTCATAGTGATTCCTTCTAACAACCAAACGGCACCTTAACCTTAAATTCTAACAAACCAAACGACACCTTAACCTTAAACTATCGTTTTTTTTAATTTACAAACTTGTTTGCAGTAATATTTTCATTGTATATATATAGTATATACTTTATCTTTTTTAGATGTTGCTAGTAATATACTATGCGAAGGTGACAAGAGAAATGCGATCACGAGGAGACCCTTAAAAGGCCTTGTACGTACCTGTAACATCCCAAAAATGGTGTTTTAAGGTATTCTATTACTAAAATGTCAATGCGTAAGTTTGACTACGACTTTATAAGTTTGAATGTCTTACATGATTGGTTAGTCAAACCCGATAATCAAACTATAAGTATAATATCATGTAAATGTTTTATAAAGTCTTATGTGCCCCAAGTATTATAGAAAAGAACTTGTAGGGACTATTCTTGACATGATTGCAAATAGATATCAACAAGGACAAACAATGCAAATGATTTAACAATATAGACTAAGAATTGTTAAAACGCATAATTACCATTTTACCCTTCGTGCATTATAAGCTTGGTATTCCAGAAATTTAATCTCTAAATTACATGTGGGTGTGTCGTGGCATCCATAGAAGATTTAAGAGGGAAAATGTTTATCCTTTTTCATTAGTAAAGAATTATCCTTATCATAATTTTAGTAGCAAGTTTTCATGATCTTGGTGTATTCATGGAATCAATAAAGTGGGTATGATCTATGGAAGAAATTATAGAAGAATCTAAGTCTTAGTATAATATTCTCATTCAAGGTATTTCTATGTTAAGTTTTATGATGATGTTTTTAAGGGTTTATGCTAATTGAGGTGATATAAACCTAATTATGAATTGTGATGAGACATGGTTTAGATAATCATGTAATATTAGAGTTTTGTCAAGAATCAAATTGTTAGAATCATGGTTAAAAAGATTAGAAGAGTTCATGTTTTGATTGGAAGTTATGATTGATTATGTTGAATAAAAGCGTGTTTGGCTAGAACATAATTTATCACTTAGATAAGTAAATTTGGCTTAAGAACTGAAGAAAGATAAGTTAGACATGTAAAATAAGCTAAGAAATAAGTTTGGTTAAGTTTGGAATAGCTTATTTTGGGTTTTGGGTCGTTTTGGTGATGACCCAAATTGGGACAGCAAGGTTTGCAGAAAAATGCGCAGACTTGTAAAAATCATAAAAAATAACCGTAACTCCGTTTGGAGTGTGCCTTACCTTTTCGGAAAGGAGAGAGAGAGTCTACTTTCCAACAAAAATAGTCCGAGGTATTGATTCCAGGTCTAAGTAGTCAAAAACAGCAAAGTGCAGCAGACTGCAGAAATTCTGCATAAAAAGGACTTTTCGTAAAAAGTGTTCATCGATGAAATAACACCTTATGTGAATATGTATGTGATACAAGGCTTTTATCCCCGTATAAAAGATTCGTTTAAGTATGTCTTTTCGAATTGAAAACCGGATTTAGTGTGCGACTCAGCTGTTCTTTGGTGAAACAAAAGTGTGTCGTTGTAGTATTTAAAATAAAAGTGCAAAAACAATTAAAGTAAATGACGTTAAAGTAAAGCTAAGTCTAACTAAAAGTAAAGGTGCATGTATTTAAAAGCGTGACTAAAATTAAAGGGCTCTAAAAGTAAATAACGCAAACTTAAATTTATCTAAGGCAAACATAAAACGCAACTAAAACTAAATCTTAAACTAAGGCAAGACTAAAATAAATCTAAGGCGAATAAACTTAAAGTGCGACTAAGTAAAAAGGCGGGAAAGTTAAAGCTTGAAATTAAAAAGCAGAAAATTAGAAGCTGAAAATAAAGGAACTGAAAATCAACCCAATCCGGAATAAACCACTATTCGGAATAAAAGTCTTACTCGGAATAAGGTTCCTATCCGGAATATAGCACCTATTCGGAATGTAAGCCCTATTCGGAATAACAGTCCCTATGCGGAATAGTTAGCCAATCCGGAATAATCGGGCTATGCGGAATATTACCCCTATTCGAAATATAGTTCCTATGCGGAATATCTACTCCTATGCGGAATACTACCCCTATGCGGAATAAACTCCTACTCGGAATAATTAGGCCTATTCGGAATATCCACCCTATGCGGAATAATTTCCTTATGCGGAATAATCTCCTTATGCGGAATGTCACCCTTATGCGGAATAATCTCCTTATGCGGAATGTCACCCTTATGCGGAATAATTTCCTTATGCGGAATGTCACCCTTATGTGGAATAATTTCCTTATGCGGAATAATCTCCTTATGCGGAATGTCACCCTTATGCGGAATATCCAGACCACTCGGAATATTAAATATTCCGAATAAGAAGCCTTTTTTAAAACCTTTATCCAGAATATTGCTGGGCTGCTTCTCCTGGGAAAGAACAGAAACAGAGAACCGAAGAACAAGGGATACAAGATATGCACGAATTTAATCAAAACAAAGCTAAATCAACCACAAAATAAAATCAAACTAAACAACAAACATCTATTAAGCATAAACAATCAATCCAAAACAATCAAACTAACAAAACTAATCAAGATAATCAAAACCCACTTTGATCAAAATAAGAACATAAGAACATGAACAATAAAAATCAAAGATTAAGAAAGGTAGAATGAGAAATGAACAATAAAGATAAAGATTAACAAGAATTAAAAGAAAAACTTACTTGAAATTAAAATGGTAATTAAGGTGCAAGACAAGTATTTAAATTTGACAAGTATTTAAATGACAAGGTAGTTAAAAGTGGAAGAACTAATTGTCACTATTAACCAACAAAAGGAAAATGATTAAGAACTAATCTATATATAGGAGAGGATTAAGGAATGCTTAGGAAGCTTCCTCCCCTCTTTCCTTTCTCCTTAATTGCATGCTTAGTCCTTCCTTCTTAATCTCTTAGTTAATTGCACCATTAGTCCTTAAGCCTTTAAATCTTCTTTAATCTTGGACTTTAATGACTTTTGGCTCGGGATTTCTTTGAAATCGTCTTTTAATTCTTCAATAAAATAGACTTGAGTTCTTCGGCTTTAGGTAAACTTCTGTCTTTCGACTTTTTCTTCGATAAATCTTCAGAATTGGTCTTGGACTTCCGTTCTTTTTACACTCTTGACTTCTCGACTTCATCTTTCATCTTTTTCTTCAATAAAAGCCCATGAATGCCGTGTTTTCTCCACTTTTCACAATTTCGTCCTAAATCACAACAAAAACACAAACCACGCATAATTCCGACATAAAAGACATAAAATACACGTTTTGACTCGGTTATTATTGTAAGTAAGTGGTAAAAAGGATGGGTGTTTACACACCTATCAAATCCCCTACACTTGACCATTGCAATGTCTTCATGCAATGCATTCGTTACAAAGCAAGATTACATTTTTCATCACAATCAATCCATAATGGCCTTTATTAAAGAGATAGAAAACTACAAACATTCAAAGTAAAGAAATCAAAAGCATACCTTCGGGTTTTAGAAATGTTATGAATAATCATCATCCTCAAGTTTTCACTTTCTCCAAACCAAGCTTAAAAACGAGATCATTGTTATTATAAGTTAGTATTTTAACACGAACTCATGTGGGCCAATTACTCACTTAGACTCCCTTATTCCTAGGTGTAGCTCTTATATTTTATTGTTGTCTTGAATGATCACGAGGATGCCTTGTTGACTTATTTCGATAGTTATTTAGTCCGAAAATAAAGTGAACGATTTAATCAATAGTTAGCTAAAGGACAAAATCTTTTAAAACTGCTTCTCGGTACCTCATAAAGTTCATATCTTGGCATAACTCGCTTCGCGATTTGAGACCTTTCTCGGACCGATATTTGGCAGCGACTTCATACTTCAAACCTTGAGAGACGTTCATGAAATAATGGTCTTCTCTTCATATAGGAATTTCTTCACTTGAAGTTTTGAGAGATTCATACTTGGACCACGACTTCTTCATTTTTCTCCAATCTTTATTTTGGACTTTGATATACAACGATCCGCCTCCTTTTATGACTTGGATCTATTTATCCTCATACCTTGCTAGGGTCTTTTCGGATACACTTCTCCATGGCTTTTGGGGAGTTTTTTGCTTTTCGTCATGTGTCTCGATCCTTCATATTGATTTTCGATAAATGATTCTTCACATCACTTTTGGATCTTTAGCAACAAAATATAGCCCTCATGCCTTGTTAGGACCTTTTTGGACTCGCCAATCTTCGCATCCCGCTTCAATAAGTTATGCCTTGGCTATGAACTCTAATCCATACCGAGCAACTTTTAAACGATCTTGGGCTAGAAGCTAAGTAACTTTTCAAATCGTACAACCTTATTTATTGTAGATAAATTTATTAGCAAGCGATGGGAGAATAGGCTTATAATTGACTCACATAAATTCACGAAATAATACCAAACTTATAATTGGCTCTATCATCTCTCGTTCTCCACAGTTTAAAATCTCAAGGAATGAGACTCATGGATGCTTAGCCTATTAAATCAAAGTTTTGAGTTTTCGGGTCGCCTATAGGATCTTACAAATTCTTAGACTTTTTCAAGTTTAGAAATCGCATTTTAAAGTTACCTTGATAACGACTCTCTAGGATCAATTATAGGAACTTGCGAAAAGTTCTTGTTCTTAACCCGTGAGAGTTAAGACTTTTGCGTTTTATAGCTCCCTATATAAAAGCCTAGCAAAACTTGACTTAAACACGTTAAGGATACTAGCTAGAGTAACTTAGATAAGTCAACTCGGGTTGAGTCAAAAGATTCATAACGTTTGAAAATTAAAACCACTTTATTAAGCATTTATTCTAATAAGGAAAGGAAATAACTATACAAAATAGGCCAAAATAGATCAAAAATTTTAAAAAAAGTCGAAAATTTGGTTTTCCGGTTAAAATGAAGACAAATACAAGGAAAAGACCACTTAAATTCGATAGAAGTCCCCCTACACTTAACATAAACATTGTCCTCAATGTTTAAGCATGTGGGAGTAAACTCCCCTATGTAAGATGGTAAAGCTTTCTGTGTTTCTTGTCATTCATCGTAAGGATACATCATCCTTAAATAGATACAGTGGATATACATTACAACAATGACAATTAATAATACAGATAATGCTAAACCAAATATGGTAACACAATAATACCCAGCTCATAATTGAGCATAATATACGGGCTAACACTCCCCCGCAGTTGGAGCGAGAGGACACCGGACGCTCAAACTGGTACGAAATTCCTCAAATAATGCTGAAGGCAAACCCTTAGTGAAAATATCCGCATACTGATAACGGGAAGGAACATGTAAAACCCGAACCTGACCAGCAGTAACCAAATCTCGAACAAAATGTATATCAATCTCAACGTGCTTCGTTCGTTGATGTTGAACCGGATTACACGATAAATACACAGCACTAACATTATCACAATAGACAAGTGTAGTAGAAGATAAAGGTGTATGCAACTCACGTAACAAATTCCGCAACCAACAAGTCTCAGCAACAGCATTGGCAACACCACGATATTCAGCCTCTGCACTAGAACGAGAAAGCGTCGCTTGACGCTTAGAGGACCAAGAGAGTAAGTTGTTGCCAAGAAATACACAATAACCAAAAGTGGAACGCCTAGTGGTGGGACAACCAGCCCAATCCGCATCTGAATAAGCAACTAAAGATGTAGTAGAAGAGGCAAACAACTGTAACCCATAGTTTAAAGTACCCTGAACATACCTCAGGATCCTTTTAAGAGCCGAGAAATGAGGCTCCCGAGGATCATGCATAAAGAGACATACCTGCTGTACTGCATAAGAAATATCCGGTCTAGTAAACGAAAGGTACTGAAGGGAACCTGCAAGACTCCTATATAAAGTTGGATATGATACTGGAGCACCATCATCACTTTAGACTCAGTATCAACAGGAGTCCGACTAGGATTGCAATTAACCATATGTGCCCGCTCAAGAATCTCAATAACATATTTCTTCTGAGACAAAAACATCCCGGAAGAGTCCCGTGTAACAGAAATACCTAAAAAATAATTAAGAGAACCTAAATCTGTCATAGAGAACTCCTGATGTAGGGAACGAATAATCTGGTGTAACAAAGCCTGAGAAGAAGCTGTAAGAACAATACCATCAACATATAACAACAAGTAAGCTGTTTCCATCCCATATCTATAGATGAACAAAGACGAGTCACAACGACTATGATGAAATCCAATACGTGTGATATAAGATGCAAACCGCTGAAACCAAGCACGAGGGGCTTGTTTGAGCCCATAAAGAGACCTCTGTAATAAGCACACATAATCAAGGTGGGCAGAATCCCGAAAACCAGGCGGCTGATGCATATAAACTGTCTCAGATAAATCACCATGTAAAAATGCATTCTTCACATCAAGCTGATGAATCGGCCAATGTCGAGAAGCAGCCAAGCTAAGGACAGTACGAATAGTGCCTGGCTTAACAACTGGACTAAAGGTCTCATCAACATCTACACCCTCCAACTGTGTACTACCATTAGCTACAAGACGAGCTTTGTAGCGACTCAGAGTGCCATATGCATGATATTTGTGACAAAATAGCCACATACATCGAACAATATTGGTATCCGTGGGTCTAGGTACAAGAGTCCAAGTTTTATTTTTAATAAGTGCATGATATTCGTCACACATAGCATTTTGCCAATTGGAATCATTGAACGCATCACGATAAGATTTAGGGAGGGGTGAAACCAAAGACACATGTAAGTTGAGAAGCTGAGTGGGACGGTTAGTCCCGACACGATAACGGGTGACCATGAGGTGAACCGAAACCGGGTTTGGGTTATTAGGAGGGTCGGGTATAATAATAGGCGAGTTTAGGTGTGGGGCCGGTATTGGAGGGTGTTGGTCCATTAATGGTTGTTGGGCTATAAATGATGTAGAAGTTGACGAGCTGGATGGGGAGTTATGGGTTGGGGTAGGTACGCGAGTTGGAGAAGGTTGGGTTGAATGGTGGGTTATAGTTTGGGAGCTAGTCGATTGAGCCATATCTAAGTTAACATTGGTAACTGGTGTGGTAGGATTGATTGGTGCGGAAGCAGTGGGTTGGAGGGTAATATTTAAGTGAGTTGGGAGGTCATAAGTATCATCTAAAAAGTTGTATGTGGGTGCTTTGGGTGGCGTGTGGGAATTATAGGGAAATACAGTTTCGTTAAAAGTGACATGACGAGAAAGGATTATTTTATTGGTGTTCATTTCAAGGCATCGATATCCACGATGATTTGAGGCATGACCCAAAAATATTGATGGCGTAGCGAGGGGTTCGAGTTTGTGATGTGGATAAAGATGGGGATAGCATAGACACCCAAATGTACGTAAGAGACTATAGTCTGGTGTCTTGCTAAACAAACGAGTATACGGGATATCGTTATTAATTGCGGTTGAAGGTAAAATGTTGATTAAGTGTACGACCATGTTAAGAGCCTCAACCCAAAAAGTAGGTGGAAGGTTGGCTTGAAAAAGTAAAGTGCGTATTTTGTTATTGATGGTACGAACCATGCGTTCGGATTTACCATTTTGTTGTGAGGTTTTTGGACATGAGAAACGAAACTCAATGCCATTTTCGGAAAAAAGTTTATGTAGGTTATGGTTATCAAACTCACCACCATGATCACACTGAAATGACTTTATTTTACACTTAAACTGAGTGTGAACGTATGCACGAAACAATCTAAATTTGGACAACACATCAGATTTATTATGCAAAGGATATACCTAAACAAATTGAGAATAATGATCCAAAAACAAGACATAGTATTTATAACCTGATAGACTCGAAATGGGCGAAGTCCACACATCCGAGTGAATAATATCAAAACAAGAATTAACCACAGTATGAGAACTAGCAAACGGAAGCCTTACATGTTTGCCAAGTTGACAAGCATGAAAAAGTATGGGAGGCTTCTCCTTATTACACGAAATAAAATTATTGGAGACAAGACGACGCAACACTTCACTTCCTGGATGCCCAAGACGTTGATGCCACGTATGCGGACTGACAAGGAAAGCTTGATGAACCGGAGAAGGTGACGTGACCGGGTAAAGATCCCCCGTACTATCACATCGGAGAAGCACCCGACGCGTCATGAAATCCTTAACAGAAAAACCAAACGCATCAAATTCAACAGTGCAATTATTTTCACGGACAAACTGACGAACAGATATGAGATTTTTAACAATATGAGGAGTGATAAGGACATTATTTAAATGAATGGACCGTAAGGGAGTTGGCAAAATACTATGACCCGTATTGGTGACGGGTATAGAATGACCGTCACCAACCGAAACCGACGTATGCATACACGAATTAAAAATTTGACTTAGACTATTAACCGAATTGTTTAAATGAGAAGTCGCACCTGTATCCATGTGCCACACACCTGTAGTTGGATCATGTAATGTACCCGCCGCGAATGCATGCGGAAAAATAGTATCCTGTCCCAAAGTGCTTGCAGTAGGGGTCTGATTAGAAACCGGGCATGTTGAGTTTTGTGTGGCCTGTTGGGCTGACTGAACAGTCGGGTAGTGGAGCTGCTGGGCCGGGGGAATGGGTTGGGCTGGTATGTATTGGTGGGCTGGAGGATAGTAGAAACCAGGTGGTGGACCAGTGGAAAGTGAGGTCGGTGGATAAGGAGGAGTCGGGCTGGGGTAAGTGGGTTGAGGTACTAGGGCCTGTTGAGGGTTAAAGGATGATGAAGTTGGGCCAGTTACATTATAAGCAGTAGGTTGGAGTGAGGTATTAACATGAGTTAGAGTAACAGTAGGGGTAATATATTTGGTGTTTTGCCTAGAGTTACTAGAATCAGTGTTAACCCCAAGTTTATTTAATAGTTTGACTAGCAACTCATCCGTGTTATTCCCGAACGTTTTAGAACCCCTAGTGTCCCCACTTTTAGCATTATGATCATGGACAAATTTGCAATTGTTACCAAACCGACATGCCCCTTTAGCAAAGTTATAACACGGACGCCAAGACTTAATGAGAGGAGTAACAGGTGGTTTAGTCATACCTGATTCAGCCATAAGGATCATAGGCGAGGCGGGTGAGGAATCCGCCGGTAATGTGAGAGACTTGGACTTTAACCTCATTTCTTCGGTGATTAACAATGATCGTGCCATTTTAAGATCCGGAAAGGAGTCCTTGTAATGCATATAACCACAAACTTGATCGTACTTGGCGGGAAGACCTTCGAGAGCATAATGAACAACATCTTCATCGTTGACCTTTGAATCAAGGCTAGCAAGAATCGTAACAATAGATTCAATCTTTCTAAAGTAAGAATCCATGCTTAGATCGCCAAGCTTTATAGACCGCAACTCCGCCTTTAATGCATTTGCACGTGACCTTTTATTGTCTTTTACAATATCAGATATGAGAACCCACGCTTCCTTAGCCGACATGGGGCGTTAAACAACTAACCTTGCTTGTAGAGGCTCCGAAAGAGTGGTAAAGATCCATGAAAGGACGATCTTATCCACTTTAAGTTCCTCCGTTGTGAAAGGAGGGGGTCATCAGTGGATGTGGATTCAACCGAAGAGCCATGAATGTATTTTGAGACTTCATAGCTATGGCAAAGTTGATCAAAGAAAAACTCCCACGAACCATAGTTCCAGTTTTCAAGATCGAGTTTGACAGGAACCCTTGTGAGAAGGTGGTGGTGTGTGACTAATGATAATTTATCGGAGAGTAGTACAGTGGAGGGAGGATCGACACCAGGCATGGTAAGCAACTATGAGTATTACACAAATGATATATGGTGTAATTAATGGAACAGTAGGCTTGAGACAAAGTATAATGGAGAATGACAAAGTAACAATCAAATAAATAGGACTTGGATGTGTGGATTCGTTACCGAAGAACCAATCACCAACACAAGCAATAAAACAAATCGTGACCTAAAGCACGATGAATATGTATTAACAGTGTGGATTTGCGACCGGGCACAAATCACCAACACAAAAAGGGATAGAACCTGGGATTGACAGAACTAGTTGAAGAAAAAAAATGGCATGGATTATTTGGATCGATGTTTGGCTGTGATACCATGTAAGATGGTAAAGCTTTCTGTGTTTCTTGTCATTCATCGTAAGGATACATCATCCTTAAATAGATACAGTGGATATACATTACAACAATGACAATTAATAATACAGATAATGCTAAACCAAATATGGTAACACAATAATACCCAGCTCATAATTGAGCATAATATACGGGCTAACACCCTACACGTAGGACATTGTGCACTTTGTTTACATCTCGCTAAGGAAGATACAACTAAAGAGATTCCTATTTTAATATTGAGAAAATATAAAATAGTGAATCGAAAAGAGTTTAGGATAGAACCGGGAAGAAGGGAACACGGAATCACGGGTCGTCAAGAACCATCAAGAGTGGATCATTGAGCGCTCGAATCCCTGATTAAGAGAGGAGAGGAGAGGAAATAGCAAACCAACGGGTCTCCCCTACACTTAGGATAAAGCAAGCTAAAAGATAGATACATGGGTTGCCTCCCAAGAAGCGATTGATTTTTGTTAACCGAGTCATGAGCCTGACTCGACCTTGATCATCATAGGAAGAAGCATGAAACATATCCACCCGGATCAAAGACATAGTTTTCGTCCATCAAATAGCACAAGCTTAAGGCGAACAAGGCAAGCCAAAGAAGAGTAGGCAAGGTTCCCTTAAGCAGCGATGGAGCACGGTGGGAGCAAGTATGATGAGGTGCAAGCATGTCTTCAAAATTTCCAAAGATTTTTCCTTTTATTTCATCAGGTGGATACTGAGATGGCTTAAAGATTTCAATACCAGGGTCGAACAACTTTTCCTTTAAGGGAAAATAGCACTCAGGCTCAGCAGAGTTTGAAGAAGATCCGCGAAGAAGCACAATCTCGTCCTCAGAAGGGGGACACAGAGGTGTTAAATCATATGTGCTGCGGATATCGGTGTCGACCAGTTTCTTCTCCTTTGAAAGAATGTTCTTCAAATCCAAAGTAGGATCAAGACGATAATCTTCAAAATCATAAGGAGGAGCACACTCTCATGTGGGAAGTATGTGTTGAGAAACGTAGAGAAATCTTCCTCAAATGAGTAATCGTCCAAAGTAGGATCGAGTGATGGCGGAGGATCTTCATCATGTGAAGAATCACTCGATAGAGTATCGGCCTCATCAAAATCATCATAAGTGGGCAGATCGGGATACTTGGAGGTAAGGTCATCATAATCATCCGAATCTGAGCTAGACTCATCATCATAAGCATCAAAGACCGGTGGAGAATCATAAATGGGAGAAGCGTCCAAATTGGGTAGAGAATCAGCCACATCATCTTGAAAAAGTGGATTATCAATGAAAGAATCGAATAGCGGATTGTTGTAGATGACAAAATCATCGAGCACATTAATCATATTCACTGATTCTCGTCCAAAGGATTTGCCTGTAAGCTTCCCCATTTTAAAAACTTGTGAATCATTCCCGACTCTTAAGATTAACTCACCTTCGGCCACATCAACTAAAGCTCGTCCGGTTCTCAAGAATGGCCGACCAAGTATTAAAGGAATATGAGGGTCCATTTCATAATCAACAACGACAAAGTCGACCGGGAAAGTAAATGTGCCAACTTTAATGAACACGTCTTCGACTATACCAACGGGGTAAGCGAGAGTGCGATTAGCAAGTTCAAGAGTCATCTTCGTTGGAGTGAGGTCGGGTAATGATAGTGTTTTCCAAACACTCAAAGGCATAAGATTAATACTGGCCCCGAGATCAGCAAGATCAGTAAATTCTTCAGTTTTGTTGAAAACGCAAGGCAACACAAAACGACCGGGATCTCCAAGCTTTTTCGGAAGTTCTTTAAGAATAACTGCTGAACAGTTTTCATTTAAGCGTGTGTTGGCGAGATCAATCAACTTTTCCTTCTTGTTAAGCAATTCCTTAAATGCTTTAACAAATTTGGGCATGTGGACAAGTGCTTCAAGAAAGCTAATGTTGAAGTTCATTTGAGAGATCATCTTCACATAACGTGACACTTCAGAGTCATCCTTGGTTAGCATTTTGGTCTTGCCTAAACGAGAGGGATAAGGGATATTGGGTTTGGGGTGGTGAAGGTGCAGGTGTGGGTAAAGGTTGAGATGTTGAAGGGTCCTTCCTAGGTACATCGTCATGACGAGGCGGAGACGGTAATGATGCACTAATACTAGGTGTAGGAGGAGTAGGGGTAAATGGTGGTGGAGGAGGTGTAGATGATGGGGGTGGGATTGGTGGATCGACAATGGTAATTCCACTACGAGTATTAATAGCACTCACATTTGCTCGCGGATTGGTGACGGTGTTTGAAGGTAGAGAACTCGAAGAAGAAGGTTGAGCGGCGGGCAAGAAACTAGCAAGCATATTCTTCAAATCATTTGTTTGATTGCTGAAGGAGGATTGAATATTATCGCGAAGCTCGGATCTAATATCATTCCCTTGCTTGGTAATATCTCCTTTAAGATTAATAATTTGACTCTGCAGATTCTTGATTTGCTCACCTTGGGTTCTCATGATGGCTTCAACATCAGGATTAATGGGTGGGGCTTGTTGAGCGGGTGGGTGATAAGGATTAGAAGCTCTTGGTGGGATTTGGTTGCTTCTATTGTAGTTGTTGGCGGGGTTTTGGTTTTGAGGAGAAAAACCGGGTGAAAGGTAGTTGTTGGACCGGTAACTCAGCAAATTTCTATCCCCTTGAGGTCGAGCTTGGTAATTTTCCGGTGAATAATTACCATAAGCTGCATACACATTTTCCGGATTTCCTTGAGTCGAAGGACAATCGGTGTATGAGTGAGGACCGTCGCATGTTTCACAAGGATTAGCAACCGCTTTTACTTGTTGTTGTTGTTGGTTTGAAGCGAGAAGCGTGATACTTTTGCTCATTTCAGTCATCATGCGGGTGAGTTCGGTCATATCAGGGTTTGCTGAGGTAGAAGAAACATTGACTCTCGGGTTGTTCCTTGAAGAAGTAGAGGAATCCCAGTTTTTGTGATGAGTAGTCATGTTCTCAATTAGCTCTCTACACTCCTCGGGTCTCCTTTTCATGAATGTGCCACCGGCGGCTGCATTAATCGTATCACGATCTCAAAAAGTCAAACCGTTGTAGAAAGTATCAATTAAGGTCACAGGAAACATGTTGTGGTTTGGACAACAATCAATCAAGACATTATATCTTTCCCAAGCATCAAAAAGAGATTCATCAGGATCTTGCATGAAACCGTTGATTTGATTGCGAAGGCTTGTGACCATGGATGGTGGAAAGTAGCGCGACAAAAAGCGTTGAGTCATGTCATCCCAAGTGTGAATAGAATTCTTCGGGAGACGATCAAACCATTTCTCGGCATGATGTGATAAAGTATGCGGGAAGAGTTGTAGGCGAAGAACATCCATTGTGGCACCAGGCAACTTCATGCTTTGGGTGATTGTAATGAACTTGTCGAGGTGTTTGTTGGCATCATCATCAGGCAATCCACGGAATGGGTTAGTTTGCACTTGCTGAATCATGTGGTGCTTCAACAAAAACTCAGGAGCGTTGATTTGCATCGGCGCAATCGGTCCTCCTCGTCCAAACATGGTAGGTTGACAAAGCTCCTCCATTGTCCGAAGATCGGGCTGTGGATGAACATTGTTGTTGTTATTGTTGAGGTGCGGTGGATTATTATTGTTGACACCTGACATACTTAAATCTTCTCGAGTCTCGGGCTCTTGATAATTAGAAGATCTAGTACGCATACACCTAAAAATGCAAAAGAAAAAGAAACCAAACACAAAAGACAATATATATACACAATAAAGATAAAATCTTTTTGGATTTTTGAAATTTTTAATTTTTATGGATTTTTTGAAATTTTTAAGCAAGAAAATAACGCTCACGAGTGAACGGATCCCAAAAAGCAACGCGTCTTTCACAGAAAACCGTTAATCTTTACAAAAAGAGCCAGCAGCGGCGCCATTTGATACAAGGCTTTTAGCCACGTATAAAAGATTCGTTTAAGTATGTCTTTTCGAATTGAAAACCGGATTTAGTGTGCGACTCAGCTGTTCTTTGGTGAAACAAAAGTGTGTCGTTGTAGTATTTAAAATAAAAGTGCAAAAACAATTAAAGTAAATGACGTTAAAGTAAAGCTAAGTCTAACTAAAAGTAAATGGTGCAAGTATTTAAAAGCGTGACTAAAATTAAAGGGTACTAAAAGTAAATAACGCAAACTTAAATTTATCTAAGGCAAACTTAAAACGCAACTAAAACTAAATCTTAAACTAAGGCAAGACTAAAATAAATATAAGGCGAATAAACTTAAAGTGCGACTAAGTAAAAAGGAGGGAAAGTTAAAGCTTGAAATTAAAAAGCAGAAAATTAGAAACTGAAAATAAAGGAACTGAAAATCAACCCAATCTGGAATAAACCACTATTCGGAATAAAAGTCTTACTCGGAATAAGGTTCCTATCCGGAATATAGCACCTATTCGGAATGTAAGCCCTATTCGGAATAACAGTCCCTATGCGGAATAGTTAGCCAATCCGGAATAATCGGGCTATGCGGAATATTACCCCTATTCGGAATATAGTTCCTATGCGGAATATCTACTCCTATGCGGAATACTACCCCTATGCGGAATACACTCCTACTCGGAATAATTAGGCCTATTCGGAATATCCACCCTATGCGGAATAATTTCCTTATGCGGAATAATCTCCTTATGCGGAATGTCACTCTTATGCGGAATAATCTCCTTATGCGGAATGTCACCCTTATGCGGAATAATTTCCTTATGCGGAATGTCACCCTTATGCGGAATAATTTCCTTATGCGTAATAATCTCCTTATGCGGAATGTCACCCTTATGCGGAATATCCAGACCACTTGGAATATGGAATATTCCGAATAAGAAGCCTTTTTAAAACCTTTATCCGGAATATTGCTGGGCTGCTTCTCCTGGGAAAGAACAGAAACAGAGAACCGAAGAACAAGGGATACAAGATATGCACGAATTTAATCAAAACAAAGCTAAATCAACCACAAGATAAAATCAAACTAAACAACAAACATCCATTAAGCATAAACAATCAATCCAAAACAATCAAACTAACAAAACTAATCAAGATAATCAAAACCCACTTTGATCAAAATAAGAACATAAGAATATGAACAATAAAAATCAAAGATTGATATTAAGATTTTGCTAGTTGAAAAAGTTCGTTATTCTCGGTATCTCTTCGAATTGATTTCCGGTTAATTGTGTGAGATTAGTTGTTCTTGGTGAAACAAATATTTTTTGTTTTGGAAAATAAATGAGCAAGACTTAATAATAAATGACGAGAAATTAAAACAAGTTAAAATGTAAATGGTGCGATATTTTAAAACTTTAAAAGTAAATGACGAAAAATGAAAGAACGTAAAATTTAAACTTAACATAAAATAAATGATGCAAATAAAAACTTAAAACTAAAAGTAAAGCAATTAAAAATTCAAATAAAGAAAAAGGCGGGAAAAATAAAACTTGAAATTAAAAGAAGAAAATTTAAAAATAAAAACAGAAAGAACCTTGATTCGGAAGTTCAAAACTTCCGAATGAAGGAGCTTGGTTCGGAACTTCAAAACTTCCGAATGAATGCAATTGAGTCGGAACATCAAAACTTCCGAATGAATGACCTTGACTCGGAACATCAAAACTTCCGAATGAAGGTTCCTTGACTCGGAACTTCCAAACTTCCGAATGAAGGACCTTCAAAACTTCCGAATGAAGGTTCCTTGACTCGGAACTTCCAAACTTCCGAATGAAGGTTCCTTGACTCGGAACTTCAGACTTCCGAATGAAGGCTTGATCCGGAACTCTTAAAGTTCCGAATGAAAAAGTTTCTTTGGATCTGGGAAAAACAGAAACAGATGCAACGAACCCGAAGAACATGGGATATACAGTAACAACAATTTATCCTTAAATTAATCAAAATCAAATGAAAGATTAAACCAAAACAACCAATAAGCATCAACTAACAATAATCAATCAAAACAAATCATCAAAACTAACAAACATAACCAAATCAATCAAAACCCACTTGATAAAAATCATAAAAACTCAAGAACATGAACAATGAAGATAAAGAACAAATCAAACAAGAAAGGAAGAAGATGATGAATTAAAAGCTTAATTAAAAAGTAAAGATTCAATAACAAAAGCTTAACACACAAATTAATCTAGAGAGAGAAAGTATATCTAGAGAGAAAAACTACCTACTCCTAATCTAATCTAAAAACTAACCAACCCTCTCACATGTTGTGAGGATGGTATTTATAGGAGAGGGGAGTGGTTGGTGGCTTCCTCTTTCTTTCTATCTTGGTCCTCAGTCTTTCAGTCTTTCAGTCTTCTCAAATTCTTCGACTTCTAAGACTTCTTCTCGGGATTTCTTTGAACTCGTCTTGTAATTTCTTCATAATTTAAACCTGAGTTCTTCGGCTTTTTAGTAAACTTCTGTCTTTCGACTTTTTCTTCGATAAATCTTCAGAATTGGTCTTGGACTTCCGTTCTTTTTCCACTCTTGATCTTTCAACTTCGTCTTTTGTCTTTCTTCAATAAAAGCCTGTGAAAGCCGTGTTTTCTCCACTTTTCACCTTCTCGACCCTGAGACACAATAAAAACACAAACCACGCATAATTCCGCCATTTACGACATAAAATATACGTTTAGGTCCCGTTTTAATGTAATTAAGTGGTAGAAAAGATGGGTGTTTTCACACCTATCAAATCCCTACACTTAACCATTGCAATGCCCTCATGCAATGCTTAGTGATAAAGCAAGGTTTACACTTGCCATCATAATCAACCTACCTTGGCCTTTATTAAACAACTAAGGAAAATCAAAAAGATAGAAAATAACAAGATGCAACAAGGAAGAAACATGTAAAGAAATCTAAGACTTACATTAGGGCTTGTGTGTCATGAATGTTTATCACCCTCAAGTTTCACGTTCCCCGTGTCAAGCTTAAAAACAAGATCATTGTTAGTACAAGTTAGCATAGCAAACATTTACTCATGCGGTTCAATTAATCACTTAAACTCCCTTATTCCTATGGGTATCTCTTATATTTTATTGATGTCTTGAATGATCACGAGGATGCATTGTTGACTTATTTCGATAATTTATTTAAGCTGAAAGCAAAGTAGGACGATTTGATCAATAGTTAGCTAAAGGACAAAATCTCTTAAAACTGCTTCTCGGGATATCAAAAAGTTCATATCTTGGCATAACTTGGTTCACGATTTGAGACCTTTCTCGGGCCGATATTTGGCATGTACTTCATACTTCATATCTTGAGAGACGTGCTTGAGATAATTGTCTTCTCATCGTTCATAGAGTTTCTTCACTTGGAGACTTTTGAGAGGTATTCCAACTTTGTTGACCACGACTTCATGATTATTTCTTCAATCTCTATTTGGGATTTTGAGATACAACGATCCGCCTCCTTTTCGGACTTGGATCTATTTATCCTCATACCTTGTTAGGGTCTTTTCGGATAGACTTCTCCATGATCTTTATGGGAGTTGATTGCTTTTCGTCGTGAGTCTTGATCCTTCATATTGACTTTGGGAATAATGCTTTTCACATCACTTTGGATCTTCAGCAATAAAATTGAATCCTCATGCCTTGTTAGGGCCTTTTCGGACTCGCCAATCTTCGCACCCCGCTTCATAAGTTATGCCTTGGCTATGAACTCTCGTCATTACCGAGCAACTTTTAAACGATCTTGGGCTAGAAGCTAAGTAACTTTTCAAATCGTACGACCTTACTTATTGCAGATAATTTATTAGCAAGTGATGGGAGAAAAAGATCATAATTAACTCACATAAGTTAATGAGAGAATACCAAACTTGTAACCAACTTTATCATTTCTCGTTCTCCACAATTTAAAATCTCAAGGAATGAGACTCGTGGATGCTTAGCCTAATAAACCAATTAAGGTCTACATGGTTAAGGATACTAGCTAGAGTGAACTTGGATAAGTAAACTCGGGTTGAGTCAAAAAATTCACAACGGGCCTAATATATCTAAGATAACTAAACTTGTTAAAACCATTTTATTAAAATAGGAGAAAAGTAGCAAAAATAAAGGGGACTACAACTAGGCCAAAATAGATTAAAAATTTTGAAAAATGTCGAAAAACTGATTTTCCGGTTAAAATGAGGACAAATACAAGGAAAAGGCCACTTAACTTCGATAGAAGTCCCCCCTACACTTAATATAAACATTGTCCTCAATGTTTAAGCATGTGGGAGTAAACTCCCCTACACTTAGGACATTGTGCACTTTGTTTAAATCTCGTTAAGGGAAAGACAACTAAAGAGATTCCTATTTTAATATTGAGAAATATAAAATAGTGAATCGAAAAGAGTTTAGGATAGAACCGGGAAGAAGGGAACACGGGATCACGGTTCGTCAAAAGTCATCAAGAGTGTGTCTTTGAAGCTCTAATCCCTGCATATGATAAGAAAGAGAACAAGAACCACCAACGGGGCTCCCCCTACACTTATGTTGAAAATAGATAGATAATTGGGTTGCCTCCCAAAAAGCGCTTGTTTTTGTTAACCGAGTCACGAGCCTGACTCGTCCCCGAATTATATAGTCCATGGGGAAGCCTCGAATGTGATACCGGGATCAAAGACCTTGTCCTCGTTCCCGGTGGACATTAACAAAGGAGAGGCGGGGGAATAAGTCTTGACAGGGAGAAAGGTCCTTTCAACATACGTATAGTATGTGAATTCAAGATCCACGGGAGGTGGGTTGGGTATAGTAAGCACATTGTCATCCCCCAAAGACAATGGATGCTGAGCAAACGGCAAAGCCGTATTGTTATCAATCATAGCATAATCAATGTCACCTCCCGGATCAAAACACTCATCCTCATTTCCTGGTATAAAACGAGTAGAGTAAAAGTGATACATCACCCGCTTGGGTGTGCACGTGGGAGGATGAGGTGGCAATATAATATGAGAAGTATGAGAATAATTACCTTCCACCTGTGTTCCTTTTTCAGTAGATTCACATCTTTCCACCTTTGGAATAGAAGGTGTAGTGTCATCGTGTAATAAATCCTCTAGAAAAAGTATATCTCCATCCACATCAGCATACCCGGATGTGTATTCCACGGGTGTATCAATAGCAAGAAACTCATCGATCTCAGGAATGTGAAAGCTATCATCACTAAGGAGTGAAGTATTTTGCTGTAGAAATTCCTCCTCGTCGAAAATAACCTCAATATCGTCATCACTCTCCTCATTATCTATAGGGCCAATAATATGCTCAGTGATATGAGTACTCGTCTAATCTTGCGGCTGTAAACATGACTCCATACAAGTTCGCAGCGTGTGTAAAAGCTCTTTTGATTGTGCTTGAAAAGCTGTAGCAAGATCGACAATTGGTTCTTGGTAACTCATCCCGTGACGAGGCTGATGATCGAGTGAGTGCGGTGGGGGCTCATAGTGTTGAAAACCTGAATTATAGCAAGGTTGTGGCTCATAGTTGTTCATCGGTTGGGAATAATTAGAAACCGGGTTTGGTTCATAATAATCCATAGGTGAAGAAAACTGAGGATCCGGATTTTGCTCATAATAATTCATTGGTTGACAATAATAGGTATCGTGAGGACCCCCACAGTTGTTGCAAACCGGGTATGGAGAAAAATCAAGTGCATCTTGTGGATAGCTATTATCATTGTCATAATTGTACCCCGGTTCTTGCCCGTGACCATACGGGTATCGAACCGGGCACGAAACATGCCAATGAGAATCGCTTCCACAATAGATGCACGGGGGAACAGGAGGTAGGTTCAAAAAGTACGAATTAGTCGAGTTGCACAAAGGACAAAATCCGGATTGTGTGTAGTCGATATCGTTTCCGCACCGCTCACATGTACACCATTGACAAGAGTTGTTCCCAGATAATTGTTTCCCACACCGGACGCAATGGACATAAAAATCCATGAAGAAAGATAGATAAGCAAGAAGAATTTTTTTTGGTGCAAAACTTTGAAAAAGAAATGCTTTTTATGATTTTTCAAATGTTTTTGGATTTTTGAAAATTTTTGACAAGAAAAATAACGTTCACAAGTGAACGGATCCCAAAATCCAACGCGTCACTCACAAAAAACCTTCGATCTTCACAAAAAGAGCCGGCAGCGGCGCCATTTGATATTAAGATTTTGCTAGTTGAAAAAGTTCGTTATTCTCGGTATCTCTTCGAATTGATTTCCGGTTAATTGTGTGAGATTAGTTGTTCTTGGTGAAACAAATATTTTTGGTTTTTGAAAATAAATGAGCAAGACTTAATAATAAATGACGAGAAATTAAAACAAGTTAAAATGTAAATGGTGCGATATTTTAAAACTTTAAAAGTAAATGACGAAAAATGAAAGAACGTAAAATTTAAACTTAACATAAAATAAATGATGCAAATAAAAACTTAAAACTAAAAGTAAAGCAATTAAAAATTCAAATAAAGAAAAAGGCGGGAAAAATAAAACTTGAAATTAAAAGAAGAAAATTTAAAAATAAAAACAGAAAGAACCTTGATTCGGAAGTTCAAAACTTCCGAATGAAGGAGCTTGGTTCGGAACTTCAAAACTTCCGAATGAATGCAATTGAGTCGGAACATCAAAACTTCCGAATGAATAACCTTGACTCAGAACATCAAAACTTCCGAATGAAGGTTCCTTGACTCGGAACTTCCAAACTTCCGAATGAAGGATATTAAGATTTTGCTAGTTGAAAAAGTTCGTTATTCTCGGTATCTCTTCGAATTGATTTCCGGTTAATTGTGTGAGATTAGTTGTTCTTGGTGAAACAAATATTTTTGGTTTTGGAAAATAAATGAGCAAGACTTAATAATAAATGACGAGAAATTAAAACAAGTTAAAATGTAAATGGTGCGATATTTTAAAACTTTAAAAGTAAATGACGAAAAATGAAAGAACGTAAAATTTAAACTTAACATAAAATAAATGATGCAAATAAAAACTTAAAACTAAAAGTAAAGCAATTAAAAATTCAAATAAAGAAAAAGGCGGGAAAAATAAAACTTGAAATTAAAAGAAGAAAATTTAAAAATAAAAACAGAAAGAACCTTGATTCGGAAGTTCAAAACTTCCGAATGAAGGAGCTTGGTTCGGAACTTCAAAACTTCCGAATGAATGCAATTGAGTCGGAACATCAAAACTTCCGAATGAATGACCTTGACTCGGAACATCAAAACTTCCGAATGAAGGTTCCTTGACTCGGAACTTCCAAACTTCCGAATGAAGGACCTTCAAAACTTTCGAATGAAGGTTCCTTGACTCGGAACTTCCAAACTTCCGAATGAAGGTTCCTTGACTCGGAACTTCAGACTTCCGAATGAAGGCTTGATCCGGAACTCTTAAAGTTCCGAATGAACAAGTTTCTTTGGATCTGGGAAAAACAGAAACAGATGCAACGAACCCGAAGAACATGAGATATACAGTAACAACAATTTATCCTTAAATTAATCAAAATCAAATGAAAGATTAAACCAAAACAACCAATAAGCATCAACTAACAATAATCAATCAAAACAAATCATCAAAACTAACAAACATAACCAAATCAATCAAAACCCACTTGATAAAAATCATAAAAACTCAAGAACATGAACAATGAAGATAAAGAACAAATAAAACAAGAAAGGAAGAAGATGATGAATTAAAAGCTTAATTAAAAAGTAAAGATTCAATAACAAAAGCTTAAACACAAATTAATCTAGAGAGAAAAAGTATATCTAGAGAGAGAAACTACCTACTCCTAATCTAATCTAAAAACTAACCAACCCTCTCACATGTTGTGAGGGTGGTATTTATAGGAGAGGGGAGTGGTTGGTGGCTTCCTCTTTCTTTCTATCTTGGTCCTCAGTCTTTCAGTCTTTCAGTCTTCTCAAATTCATCGACTTCTAAGACTTCTTCTCGGGATTTCTTTGAACTCGTCTTGTAATTTCTTCATAATTTAAACCTGAGTTCTTCGGCTTTTTAGTAAACTTCCGTCTTTTGACTTTTTCTTCGATAAATCTTCAGAATTGGTCTTGGACTTCCGTTCTTTTTCCACTCTTGATCTTTCAACTTCGTCTTTTGTCTTTTTCTTCAATAAAAGCCCGTGAAAGCCGTGTTTTCTCCACTTTTCACCTTCTCGACCCTGAGACACAATAAAAACACAAACCACGCATAATTCCGCCATTTACGACATAAAATATACGTTTAGGTCCCGTTTTAATGTAATTAAGTGGTAGAAAAGATGGGTGTTTTCACACCTATCAAAGATTAAGAAAGGTAGAATGAGAGATGAACAATAAAGATAAAGATTAACAAGAATTAAAAGAAAAACTTACTTTAAATTAAAATGGTAATTAAGGTGCAAGACAAGTATTTAAATTTGACAAGTATTTAAATGACAAGGTAATTAAAATTGGAAGAACTAATTGTCACTATTAGCCAACAAAATAAAAATTATTAAGAACTAATCTATATATAGGGGAGGATTAAGGAATGCTTAGGAAGCTTCCTCCCCTCTTTCCTTTCTCCTTAATTGCATGCTTAGTCCTTCCTTCTTAATCTCTTTGTTAATTGCACCATTAGTCCTTAAGCCTTTAAATCTTCTTTAATCTTGGACTTTAATGACTTTTGGCTCGGGATTTCTTTGAACTCGTCTTTTAATTCTTTAATAAAATAGACTTGAGTTCTTCGGCTTTAGGTAAACTTCTGTCTTTCGACTTTTTCTTCGATAAATCTTCAGAATTGGTCTTGGACTTCCGTTTTTTTTACACTCTTGACTTCTCGACTTCATCTTTCATCTTTTTCTTCAATAAAAGCCCGTGAATGTCGTGTTTTCTCCACTTTTCACAATTTCGTCCTAATTCACAACAAAAACACAAACCACGCATAATTCTGACATAAAAGACATAAAATACACGTTTTGGCTCGGTTATTATTATAATTAAGTGGTAAAAAAGATGGGTGTTTACACACCTATCAGTATGCGTGTTTTAGACCCAATACATGTTAGATATATGTTATGAAGTTCTAAATGTCTTAGTATGGTTATAATATGCTTAGGTGCTATTGGAAGGCTTATGGATTCTTAATGAAGATCAAAGGTGAGCAACGATTTTAGATTTATGTTATTAGATTACACATGGCGTAAGAATGTTTGTATAGCTTCAGAATGTAGCCGAAGGTTGCGATGTTTAGATATTCAGAAATAGCCGAGTATTATTTATCATGTCATGATTCGGGTTTAACTAAAATCAAGCCAAGTATAGGACACCCAAAATGCGTATCAAAATCATGTTTAGAATGTTCAAGAGGAGCATCATATCATGTTTATAAATCTCACAAGGAGCATTACTATCACGTTTAGATTGCTCACAAGGAGCATCACATCATGTTCATGATGTTCACAAGGAACATCGTTATTATGAGTTAGGTGCTCACAAGTAGCATCGTAGACAAGGATGGGGTGCCCCATGAACGCATCAATAGTCATGTTGACCTGAATGGTCATACTATCATGTCAAGTAGTCATGATGACCTGATTGGTCATACTAGCATGTCAAGTAATCATGTTGTCCTTATTGGTCATACTAGCATGTCAAGTAATCATGTTGACCAAATTGGTCATATTATCATGTCAAGTAATCATGTTGACCATATTGGTCATATTATCATGTCAAGTAGTCATGTTGACCTGAATGGTTATATTATCATGTCAAGTAGTCATGTTGACCCGATTGGTCATATTAGCATGTCATGTACTTATGTTGACATGATTGGTCATATAATCATGTTAAGTAGTCATGTTATCCCAAGCGTCCTAAGTGGATGACCCGAGCATCCTAAGTGGATGACAGTGACGTCCTAAGTGGATGACGAAATCATCCTAAGTGGATAACCCGTACTTTAATTAGTACTTACGTCCTTCGTAGACGACCCATTTAAACAAGCACAATGTCAGATTAGCGTCCCAAGACGAGTACTCGTCTGCTAGGGACTTTATTACGCAGAACAGGACGATTAAATATGGTCTAGTCATATGAGATGCCATAAATTATAAATGTACATGATACAGGTGCAAGACGACTATATGTCGTACCTAATATAGAATTGTTTATTTATAGAACCACGTTCCAGAATTGCAAGATTTCTCAGATCCCGTTAACTCACTAAGTCGCAAGGACTTACCGTTCTTAGTTCTATGTTTTTGCAGGTTATTGTAAGATAAGTTGGAGCTCGTGGATGGTAGCTAGGAGTGCATTAAGAAAAGAAGACACTTACGCTCGGTTAGATTCGAGCGACTCTTCCCTTGAACTTTGATATTGCTTGTAATGCTTCAATGTTTTCAGAGGTCTTAAATTAACCAGGCTTAAATGACTTGGTTGTTCATGAGTATGTTTTGTAAGTAAAGGATCAATATCGAGATTTTTCGTTATATATATATAAAAAAATTTACTCGAGTCAGGGCGTTTCAAGTTGGTATCAGAGCGTTTGGTTTGAGGGATCTGAGTATCCTTGTCAGTATGCGGGTACTTAGAATTAAACCATAGCTCGGTATGGACCATAGACCATGTAGTTTTATCATGCTTCATGTAGAATTTATTAGAACTATGTTAATTTTTATTAGTATCCCAGACTTGCCATGCTTAGTTAAGTTCATTATATCTAGATCGCTATATCCTAGTAGAATGCACATAAGAAAGTATGAATATTAGGACTAGCATGCTTTATGAGACCATGCTTAAAAGCGTTTAGATTTAGCAGAATAACAAGTCGAATGATGAACATGAATGATGTGACATGTTTCATACCTCTGATAGAGGATTAGATCAATCAGATATTCATGATATAGCCGGTAAAGATAAGAAATCAGAAACCATTAAGGCATGTGATCGTTATATCATGACCAGTCGCTCAGTAAGTTAAAAGGAGTTAGAATGAACGAGGTTAAGTCTATTATTAGACCGTGCTTAGTATCTCAGTATATGACTAGACTGAAATTATAAATCATGTATAGTACATGTTGACAGTTGAATGACATAAATAAATCAACATGAATCATGCCTAGAGCCGAAATATCATAAACATAATATAATGTCAAGTAGTGGAGAATGTCAGAATCAGACTTAGCATGCATGGTATGTTATGATTAGCAGACATGGTATCATACTAAGATAAGAATAGTAGCATAATGCATGAATAACATTGCATAAATAGAAACAAATTAACATGATAACAGAACATGATTCTAGGTTGAAGTTTTTATTTATGAGTCGGGATAGATTATGATGGCAATAAAGGCATGTTTATGTGGTGCGAGTATTATGACGTCTGGCCAACGTGATAATAGTACATCAAATAACATGGGTTTATTGGGATCATAGGAGGCCTCAATGAGTTCTCAAAACAATGAGGGAGGGTCGATGAGACCAAATCCAGAAAGACAGAATGATGATTTAGCCATAAAAAGAATAAAATAAGCATGCACGAATATGATACTCATAAGTTCTACCAGTCCAGTCTCAGTATCTAATTTATAACCAGAAATTTGTATCCAGAAATTCAGTATAACATAATAATCAGAATATACGAATCAAAAGTAGTCTAGAAATGCCTTACCTTGAGTTAGATTCAGACTCATAATAAGTAATTTCAAGTAAGTATAATAGATGTTATGACAAGATTTATGGTCAGATAAAATAGTCAGAATAGCAGAAATGAAATTAATAAGTGCAGTCTAAGTGGGAGAGACTAAGTGCCCAAACTTAACACATGTCCAGACAGTCATCAAGAGGTAGTTCGTAGGGACACATACATAATAAGTGGGGAGAGTTGTAACATCCCAAAAATGGTGTTTTAAGGTATTCTATTACTAAAATGCCAATGCGTAAGTTTGACTACGACTTTATAAGTTTGAATGTCTTACATGATTGGTTAGTCAAACCCGATAGTCAAACTATAAGTATAATATCATGTAAATGTTTTAGAAAGTCTTATGTGCCCCAAGTATTATAGAAAAGAACTTGTAGGGACTATTCTTGACATAATTGAAAATATATATCAACAAGGACAAACAATGCAAATGATTTAACAATATAGACTAACAATTGTTAAAACGCATAATTACCATTTTACGCTTAGTGCATTATAAGCTTGGTATTTCAGAAATTTAATCTCTAAATTACATGTGGGTGTGTCGTGGCATCCATAGAAGATTTAAGAGGGAAAATGTTTATCCTTTTTCATTAGTAAAGAATTATCCTTATCATAATTTTAGTAGCAAGTTTTCATGATCTTGGTGTATTCATGGAATCAATAAAGTGGGTATGATTTATGGAAGAAATTATAGAAGAATCTAAGTCTTAGTATCATATTCTCATTCAAGGTATTTCTATGTTAAGTTTTATGATGATGTTTTTAAGGGTTTATGTTAATTGAGGTGATATAAACCTAATTATGAATTGTGATGAGACATGGTTTAGATAATCATGTAATATAGAGTTTTGTCAAGAATCAAATTGTTAGAATCATGTTTAAAAAGATTAGAAGAGTTCATGTTTTGATTGGAAGTTATGATTGTTTATGTTGAATAAAAGCGTGTTTGGCTAGAACATAATTTATCACTTAGATAAGTAAATTTGGCTTAATAACTGAAGAAAAATAAGTTAGACATGTAAAATAAGATGAGAAATAAGTTTGGAATAGCTTATTATGGGTTTTGGTTCGTTTTGGTGATGACCCAAATTGGGACAACAAGGTTTGCAGAAATATGCACACACTTGTAAAAATCATAGAAAAATAACTGTATCTCCGTTTGGAGTGTGCCTTACCTTTTCGGAAAGGCGAGAGAGTCTACTTTCCAAAAGAAATAGTCCGAGGTATTGAATCCAAGGTCTAAGTGGGTCAAAAACAGCAAAGTGCAGCAGACTGCAAAAATTCTGCATAAAAAGGACTTTTGGTAAAAAGTGTTCATCAATGAAATAACGTCTTATGTGAATATGTATGCGTGTTTTAGACCCAATACATGTTAGATATATGAGTTATGAAGTTCTAAATGTCTTAGTATGGTTATAATATGCTTAGGTTCTATTGGAAGGCTTATGGATTCTTAATGAAGATCAAAGGTGAGCAACGGTTTTAGATTTATGTTATTAGATTACACATGGCGTAAGAATGTTTGTATAGCTTCGGAATGTAGCCGAAGGTTGCGATGTTTAGATATTCAGAAATAGCCGAGTATTATTTATCATGTCATGATTCGGGTTTAACTGAAATCAAGCCAAGTATAGGACACCCAAAATGCGTATCAAAATCATGTTTAGGATGTTCACGAGGAGCATCGTATTATGTTTATAAATCTCACAAGGAGCATTACTATCACGTTTAGATTGCTCACAAGGAGCATCACATCATGTTCATGATGTTCACAAGGAACATCGTTATTATGAGTTAGGTGCTCACAAGTAGCATCGTAGACAAGGATAGGGTGCCCCAGAAAAGCATCAATAGTCATGTTGACCTGAATGGTCATACTATCATGTCAAGTATTCATGATGACCTGATTGGTCATATTAGCATGTCAAGTACTCATGTTGACCTGATTGGTCATACTAGCATGTCAAGTAATCATGTTGACCTTATTGGTCATACTAGCATGTCAAGTAATCTTTTGACCAGATTGGTCATATTATCATGTCAAGTAATCATGTTGACCAGATTGGTCATATTATCATGTCAAGTAGTCATGTTGACCTGAATGGTTATATTATCATGTCAAGTAGTCATGTTAACCCGATTGGTCATATTAGCATGTCATGTACTTATGTTGACATAATTGGTCATATAATCATGTTAAGTAGTCATGTTATCCCAAGCGTCCTAAGTGGATGACCCGAGCATCCTAAGTGAATGACAGTGACGTCCTAAGTGGATGACGAAAGCATCCTAAGTGGATGACCCGTACTTTAATTAGTACTTACGTCCTTCGTGGACGACCCATTTAAACAAGCACAATGTCATATTACCGTCCCAAGACGAGTACTCGTCGGCTAGGGACTTTATTACGCAGAACAGGACGATTAAGTATCGTCTAGTCATATGAAATGCCATAAATTATAAATGTACATGATACATGTGCAGGACGACTATATGTCGTACCTAATATAGAATTATTTATTTATAGAACCACGTTCCAGAATTGCAAGATTTCTCAGATCCCGTTAACTCACTAAGTCGCAAGGACTTACCGTTCCCAGTTCTATGTTTTTGCAGGTTATTGTAAGATAAGTTGGAGCTCGTGGATGGTAGCTAGGAGTGCATTAAGAAAAGAAGACACTTACGCTCGGTTAGATTCGAGCGAATCTTCCCTTGCACTTTGATATTGCTTGTAACGCTCCAATGTTTTCAGAGGTCTTAAATTAACCAGGTTTAAGTGACTTGGTTGTTCATGAGTATGTTTTGTAAGTAAGAGGTGAGATCCTTATAGAATATGCATCAAAAAAAGAAGGAAGGAAACAATCTCAACCATCCATTCAAGTTCCATCTAATGGTTTATATTAATCTTTTTAAATTTAATTTAAAAACTCATTTTCATCCTATTTCTTAAAAATTAAATATCTCTCAAACCGTTAATCGTTACGAAAAACTAATTATACCATCGCGACGGGAATTAAGTTATCTTTCTATAGATAGGCACTTCTATACACTTTCGGCAAACTTTTTTTTTTAAAATTTACACATAAAAAATTACATGTGATTCTCGAAAAATTACATGTAATTTTCGAAAATTACGTGTAATTTTTTTTGGCGAGAATTTTTAACACTGTAAATCATTAACTTTTGTGTGAATTACATGTAATTATGTGTGAATTACATGTACTTTTTGTAATAAAATAGTTTATTAGTGTTAAATGCAAATCATATGTAATTATGTGTGAAGTACATGTGATTTTTGTAATAAAGTGGTTAGTTAGTGTTGAATGAAAATTACATGTAATTTTGTGTGAATTACATGTAATTTTGCTCAAATCACATGTGATTTTATAAATAATTACATGTAATTTTGCTCAAATTACATGTGATTTTATACAAAATTACATGTAATTTTGCTTTAAATCACATGTGATTTTATAAATAATTACATTTTTGCTTTAAATCACATGTGATTCATGTAGACTCACATAACTTTACATCTAACTTTCGTCCCATTTGACGCGTTAGTCTTTTTTTTAAGTTACATGTTTTCATAGATTTTTATTTTCAACTTAAATACCAATAATCTAGAAACCAAGTAAATCACATGCGATTCGTGATAAATCACATGTAATTCGTGATAAATCACATGTGATTCGTGGTAAATAACATTTTCTCTCCATTCCTCACATCATCCATCCTTCCGAAGTGGTCTTGTGATCCATGTATGCTATCTAAAGTGGTCTTGTGATCCATGTATGCTATCTTGTGATCCATGTATGATAATTACATGTGAATTTGCTTGCATTACATGTAATTCGTGGTAAATTACATGTGATTCAAACAAAAGTACATGTGATTCATCTAAAGTGGGTTTGTTAGAAGAAGTTAAAGTTTTGAAATGTTTGAATCACATGTAATGCAAGCAAATTCACATGTAATTATCATCGATTACATGTGATCCAATGCAAGCAAAATCACATGTAATTATCATCGAATTACATGTAATTCAAGCAGACAATTTAATATATTAACAAGATTACATGTGATTAAAAAAATCACATGTGATTCATCTAAAGTGGGTTTGTTAGAAAAAGTTAAGGTTTCGGAATGCTTGAATCACATGTAATGCAAGAAAAATCATATGTAATTATCACCGAATCACATGCAATTCAAGCAGAATTACATGTGATTCAAACAAAATCACATGTAATTTAGAAGCCAATTTGTTTTATATATTTTACATAAATGAAAACATAATACGTGATTAAAAAAATCACATGTGATTCATCTAATGTGGGTTTGTTAGAAAAAGTTACGGTTTCGGTATGCTTGAATCATATGTAATGCAAGCAAAATCACATGTAATTATCACCGAATCACATGTAATTCAGAAGCCAATTTGTTTTACATATTTTTTTTTGGGTAAAGGGGACTCCATCCCGGTAAAATGAACATATTTTATGTTAATGGCAACAAACATTTTAATATATTAACAAAATTACATGTGATTCAAACATTTTAATGTAATTCACATAAATCACGTGTGGTTTTAAAATAATAACGAAAATATTTTTGTCATTTAATAGACGGTTATTTTCATATACTTTTAACGATTTTACAATGTTGAAATTCTCGTCAAAAAAAATACACGTGATTTCACAAATCGCATGTGACGTTACAAATTCAAATGTGATTTTTGAAATAATTAATCAAACATGAGTTTTCGAGAATTACATGTAATTTTTCGAGAATTACATGTGATTTTTTTACGAAATTTTTTAAAAAAAGTTCGTCGAAAGTATATAGAAGTGCATATATATGGAAAGATAATTTAATTCCCGTCGTGACGGTATAATTATTTTTTCATAACAATTAACGGTTTGAGAGATATTTAATTTTTAAGAAAATAGGATGAAAATGTGTTTTTTTAATTAAATTTAAAAAGATTAATATTGAATGGTGGAGATTGCTTCCTTTGTTCTTTTTTGGATGCATGTTTCTTATAGAACTTTTCTCTTGTAAGTAAAGGATCAATATCGAGATTTTTCGTTATATATATAAAAAAATAAAAAAAAATTTACTCAAGTCAGGGCGTTTCAGTACGACTGAAAAATTGACTGTCCTGAATAACTTGAATAGGTAAACCTCGTTTTGTCACTTTTAAACTCTCCCTAATCATTACAAGGCTCTCGCAAAACACTCGTTCAATTTGTAGTGTGTAAATATACCACTCAAAGAAAGTGGTCTAACACGAGTTTTAATTCATAATTTTGCTTCGACACTCATGCATGTATAAGATTGATACTCTGGTGATGTAAATTTAGACGTCGACTTCAACCTCATTTTACTTTAGAAGACCTTTGATTACCATCTCTAAACCTCTAAGGACATCTATCAAAGTTGGGCCTTTAGCCCATTTCAAGACTTTTCGATTTTATGCACTGACTTGATCCATAATCCATATTGGTCAAACGTTATATTTTAACCTCGTTACAATCACAAAATCAAATTTCTTGGTTCATGCATCATAAAATCTTATAGTTATTACTTTTATGCCATATCTAGGAGAGACGTGAAGGACTGGTGTGGTGAGTCATCATCATGGTTGATTCATAGGATTCAAAATGTTATCCAATCAATGTCGTGGAGTTTATATCCAACAAATAATGAACACCTAGTTCAAACAATCAAACTCCATATATTTAATGGTATGTAATACATGCATACAAATCATTATAGGATACACGTACTACGTAGCTACTGTGTGGAAGACCAAATTAGTGATCAATTTCCTAGTTTTAACATAAGGTATGTTCTGATATCAACTTGGTCTATAGCATCTTTAGCTTGTTTATTGGCAGGGTCGGACAGGTTTCGGGGTTCATGAGAATCCGATAGATGTTTGTCGCGTAGTTCTAATGAAATCATACATTGTATTCATTATTATTTGCTTTATACTCGTGAAAAATATTTTGTGCACATGATGACTTAATGTTCTCAGTCTCCTTTGTTTATTTGTATCGACCAAATGATTATGTGTTCAACTCTTGTTATGTTATTGTTTGGTATGGTAATGCTGATAGTAACGACATAACATGTGTAAGTTGCTGGTTACCGAAAATTTGCACCTAAAGATTATTATGCAATAGATTATAAGGCTCGAGCCTGTCTTTGGTCTCGGGTCCATTTGGGTTTAAAGGAAAAATATATGTATTACGTCCTGAAATATATAAACACATGTAAGACATAGGAAAACAATGACCATATGTGCTACTTAAGTTACAGGCTTACAGTCTTATAGACAGTGGCGGAGCCAGGAAATGAGGTGATTGGGGGCAAAAAAATTTTTTTACGTGAAGCGCCTCTCTTTTAACTTGGATCAAACAAGTCGGGTCGGGTTTGATCCAACAATTTAAAACACTTTTCATCAATATAATAACATGATATTTTGTGTTTATGCATCGAAAACCGATAGTAACTATAATATTTTTATCATAATAAAAACATGATTTGAAGTTGAACATTAACAATTCAAGAGTAAAAAAAGTTTATGACGTTAACAAACTTATATTTTTATTAAAGAGGCCAAAATCCAATTCTTAAATGTTATATTGTACCAACTACTAAGAATGAGATTGTTTTATTTAATATCACAAGCATATAGAATTAATTTAGATGAGACTGTTTGACTTTTTTTAACCCATTCCCAATCCACTGTGCCTCCTCCCCATCTTAAGATTCTGTGTCTTTCACCTTCTCCGACCAACCAAACCTATCGGAAAAAATGGTTTCTCGACATAAAGTACAGTGTTAGTAAACACTGAGATCGGTAATTCTAAATGATCGATGAGGGCATTTTGAAAATCACGCTGAGGGCACTGCAATTTTTTTTACAAATTAGTGCATGATATTGTGCGTCTGCAATAGATTTGTTGGGGGCAAAGCCCCCAGTACTCTTAATGTGGCTCCGCCCCTGACTTATAGAGCAAATACTTTTTTTTTCATTTACTACGTAAAGTACAAATGTATATCGAGAAGCATATACATCACATTTCTTGCGTTTTAGACCTTTGGTACAAGGTAATATAAGAAGCATATACATCACATTTCTTGCGTTTTGGATATTTGGTACAAGGTAATATATAGTGCAAGCGATATATGATTGGATTAAAACAGACATACACATATATGGACCGATACAAGAATTGCATATTTGTCATATGTTATCGCTGTCAAATGTCAATAACATGTGGGGAGCTCTATACCACACAATAGATCACTAAACAACCATTGTACCTCATGACAAAATTTTATATCGTTCATCTGGTCTTGAGGACCCGACCCCTCAACTATGCAGCTCATGGTCTAGATCAACTTGGTGCAAGTATATAAAGGTCACTTTTCACATTGCTACTTGCTGAAAAACACATACATAGTTTTATTGCAGAGACAAATATACCCCCTATAGGTGGAAATGGAGACACCAACAAATGTGACGATAAAGGGTATTCTTGGAAGTTTGATGGCGAGTTTAGATGAAGAGAATAAAAAGAGAGTAATATCTTTAGGGATGGGAGACCCAACTGCTTATAGTTGTTTTACAACCACTGATGTTGTTCAAGATTCTGTGGTTCAAACTCTTGAATCACAGAAATTCAATGGCTATGCTCCTACCATTGGACTCCCTCAAACACGAAAGTATGTCATTTTTCCATAATTTCTATTCATTTCCTTGAGGCTTTTAGTCGATACTTTCCAGTTTGTGCAATTTGTAATTTAGTAAACTCAGTTGTGGAAACTCTTACATCTGTAACTAGAACCACCTATGACTTTTAGAGTCGACCAAGTTACCTCTAAACTGCGAAGTAGATATGAAAACGTAGCCATTGATGATATACGAAACGTATACTTATAGCATAAGTTCACGGGCTAACGAAGTTATAGAAAGACAATTTTAAATACTCTTTTAAAAGTACTAATATGCAGGAATTTTGAAATGATTCGTGGACTCTACTAAAGTATTAAGTGTCCTTAAACTTTATTTATTTATTTCGTGTTATCAGGGCAATATCTGAATATCTATCCAATGATCTCCCATACACACTATCACCAGACGATGTATACATAACAGCAGGCTGCACACAAGCTATAGAAGTCACTATATCGATTCTAGCTAAATCAAATGCAAACATCTTAGTTCCTAAACCAGGATTTCCAATTTACGAGCTTTGTGCAGCTTTTAGAAATATTGAAATTCGCCATTATGACCTTGTTCCCGAAAAAGGCTGGGAGGTTGACTTAAATGCCATTGATGAATTAGCTGATGAAAATACTGTTGCTATTGTCATCATTAATCCCGGGAATCCCTGTGGCAATGTCTATAGCTATCAACATCTAAAAAAGGTAATATGCACGATTGCTTGTGAACTCCTTATTGTGATTTGCCTTGATTACTAAAGTACTAATTGTAAAATTATTGGTTAGATTGCTGAAACTGCAAAGAGGCACAAGATTCTTGTTGTAGCAGATGAAGTTTATGGACATTTAGCATTTGGCGAGAACCCGTTTGTGCCTATGGGTGTGTTTGGGTCGATGGTTCCTGTCATTACACTTGGTTCTTTATCAAAAAGATGGTTAGTGCCTGGTTGGAGGCTCGGGTGGTTTGTCACCACTGATCCTAATGGCATTTTCAAGAATGCTAAGGTACTTGGCAGTCACAGCTATGATCCATAAAAGTCAGCTACTAGCATATCATATTCCAAACTTATTTTTAATTTTTGACAGACTGTTGAGCGCCTAAAAAAGTACTTCGATATATGTGGGGGTCCAGCAACCTTTATACAGGTCCGATTATTCATATTTATCTTTATATTTAATAGCTAGATAAATTTAGCAAAATGGTTGCGTAATCTGCACATGGTGCACCTCAAGCTGTCATCGAACTTCCATTTCAAATAATTTTTATATACTTTAACATATATGGTGTTTCAGACTTTCAGGCAGCTGTTCCTCGTATTCTTAGTGACACAAAAGAGGTGTTTTTCAGAAGAACAATAGGCATATTGAAGCAATCATCAGATCTTTGTTTCAAGAGACTTAAAGAGATACCTTGTTTAACATGCCCACAGAAGCCGCAAGGAGCAATGTCTGTTATGGTAAGGACTAAGGATTAGGTTGCTTGGATTTAAATTTACGATACATGTTTAACTAATTTCATTGTTGTGTTTCCTGTGCTGATTGTTTAGGTGAAACTAAACGTTTCATTACTAAGAGATATTAGTGATGATATTGACTTCTGCTTCAAGCTAGCCAAAGAAGAGTCCGTAATCATTCTTCCAGGTGATTAGCACAAATTTTTAACTGTTTCATCAAGAGACACTAAAGATTGGTATTATGACCTTACAAATATCAAAATATTTTTGGTTTTTCAGGACTTACAGTGGGTCTAAAAAACTGGGTCCGTATAACATTTGCTGCAGAACCATCTTCACTCGAAGAAGCTCTAGACAGAGTCAAGTCGTTTTACCAACGTCATTCCCATCAACAAAAGGTTCAGATTTCATAGATAAAGTGAACCATATATAACATAACAGTTAGAAAATGATAGAGAGACCTAATTCGTATGCCTAAAAAGAGGCATAATCACAGGATTAAAACACGTGGCACAATTAAAGGCTGAGATGAAGAAAGAGAATATATGAAATAGTGGGCCCCTGCATTTCACCAATCAAAACACGTCACGTGGCATTAGGTCTATTTTTAGGCCTTCTTATTAGGTCCATACTTCATATAATATCATTGATTATATGTACATTGTCTTTGGTTTCAAAATTAGTAAATAAAATGTGTAATTTTTTTTTGGCCGTTATGTATTGATGCGCTATTAGTACAGAATCATATCTGCGATCATCTTTTATTATTTCTTTCATGGACCATGGTTGCTTAAGCATTGAGAATAACCTTCCTCGCATTCAAATTAGATCTGTAGCATAAATACGGAATACTTTTTCATAATGATAAAGTAGAGAGGCCTGCATTTTAAACTAATTCATAGCTGTTGATAAATCTTTGGATTTATAACAGAAATCACTGCAAACTTCAAAAACAATTGAAACATAAATTTAATAGATTCAAAATTTTGATACAAATATGTGTTTATCTGGAAACAATAGACAACATTACTGAATACATAAACAAGTGGTTTTTGAGATTTTACGTTCTTGTTCCTAGCTTCTCGTTATGTTATTTAAAGAGATTTATGTATATCACACATCTGGGCCATATCCATGAAGCTTGTACATGCATCCATGATCCATCACATGTTCTTGCATGGTACCTGTGGCCCGATCGAGCTGTAGATGCCTCCAAAGAAAATCATGAATGTCACCTAAATGAGAAATGCAAGCATGCTTGAAACAAAATACGATATCAACATCAGGTTAGATTTTAATTAGTTTGAATTTGTCTGCTTAAAGTACAGATCTAGTATTCTTGTTTTCATCTACTATTCATTGAGAATTTACCTATATCGTGTTCATTTTGCTAAGCATGTACATCACATCCCTTTCTTTATACACATTGCGTACACGGTAATATATAGTGCAATTGATATAATATCTGATCGGATTGAAGCAGACATCGACATGTGTGGACTGATACAAGAATGTAATATTTGTCAATTGTTATCATATCACTGTCAATCCTATGTGGAGAACGTTATACCACACAATACAATGACATATAAGAATCATTGGAACCCTGGGACCCGACCCTTTTACTAAGGCGATCATTGACATACATACATAGTATACGCTGCAGAGACAAATAGACACCTATATTTGTGAAAATGGAAACGCCAAGAAATGTAACCCTTATGGGTACTCTTGATATATTAACAGCGAGTCTTGATGAAGATAATAATAAGAGAGTAATCTCCTTAGCACTCGGAGACCCAACTGCTCATACTTGCTTCACTACCACAGATGTCGCTCAACATTCTGTGGTTCAAGCTGTTGAATCCCAGAAATATAATGGCTATGCACCTGTTGTTGGACTCCTGGAAGCACGAAAGTATGCTCTTTCCACAATTTTTGTGATAGTCTTTATGGTATTTTTATGTAAAAAATTTCCGTTGTAGCTAGATAGTCTTATTAGTGTAAGTAGTACCCATTTATAGACCACCTTTAAATTTTAAAGGCAAACAACTTACGCATCAAAATTGATGAAATATATATTTTATGAGCTAAAATGATCGAAAAGGTGGACTTTGATCATGTAACCTCTTTGTTTCCGGTGATATCAGGGCAATATCTGAATATTTATCCAAAGATCTCCCATACGTATTATCACCAGACGACGTATACATAACAGCAGGCTGCACACAAGCTATAGAAGTTACTACGTCGATCCTAGCTAAACCAAATGCAAATATCTTGATTCCAAAACCAGGATACCCAACTTACGAGCATTCTGCAGCTTTTAAAAATGTGGAAATCCGCCATTATGACCTTCTTCCTGATAAGGGCTGGGAGGTTGATTTAGATGCCATTGATGCATTGATGGATGAAAATACTGTTGCTATTGTAATTATTAACCCCGGGAATCCTTGTGGCAATGTCTATGATTATCAATATCTGAAAAAGGTAAGTTGCATTGCAAATGCTTACTTTTGCTGTTTTGCATACATACTCCTTATTGTGACGTGCTAAAGATACTAAGGCACTGAAGTTTGAACCATTATAAGATTGCTGAAACCGCTAAGGAGCACAAGATTATCGTTGTAGCAGATGAAGTTTATGGGCATTTAGCATTTGGTGAGAACCCGTTTGTGCCTATGGGTGTGTTTGGGTCCATGGTTCCTGTTATTACACTTGGTTCATTATCAAAAAGATGGTTGGTGCCTGGTTGGAGGCTCGGGTGGTTTGTCACTGCGGATCCTAATTGCATCTTCAAGAATGTAGAGGTACTTAAAGCACTGTAACGAGTCTTTAACATCTTCAGATATATCAAGGTCCAAAAGCTCTTTTTTTTTACAGAACGTTGGGCGGATAAACAAGTACTTAGATGCATGCAGTGGTGGTACGGCAACGTTTATGCAGGTCGTACTTCTATAGTTTTCGGCTACATAAATTTGCAAACTTCTTTATGCAACCTGTACATGGTGCACCTAAAGATGACACCAGCTTTCAAATTAGAAATAAAATTCTGAAACATAATTGGTACTTCAGGCAGCTGTTCCTCGCATCCTTAAGGACACAAAAGAGGCGTTTTTCACAAGAACTCTCGGCATACTGAAGCAGGCCTCAGATCTGTGCTTCATGAAAATTCAAGAGATACCTTGTTTTACATGCCCCCAAAAACCACAGGGAGCTATGTCTGTTATGGTAAAGATTTGGTTGCAATGATTTATAGTTAGTTGTGCACTTGTACATCATTCAAAGTGTTCTGACACTAGTTTTCGCTTTTGTGTTTTCTTTGGGGGATTGTGCAGGTAAAACTGAATGTTTCGTTACTAAAAGATATTAGTGATGACACTGACTTCTGTTTCAAGCTGGCGAAAGAAGAATCCGTAATCCTTCTTCCAGGTGACAAACACACAGAAATTAAAACCATTTCAAGAAGCAATAAACAATCTTACATAAGCTAACAAATGTGTTTTGCAGGAGTTACTGTCGGTCTGAAAAACTGGGTTCGTATAACATTTGCTGCAGAGCCGTCTTCTCTTGCAGAAGCTCTTAACAGAATTAAGTCCTTTTATCAAAGGCATCAAGTTTCAAGATGATCTATTACAATTCAAGTTAAACATCTTTATTACGTAAATAATGTGACAGTTACCTGTTGGTCACACTTCATGTTATTCTAATGATTATATGTAAGAAATATGTCCTTGGTTTCAAAATATATGTTTTATGAACAAAAACAGCTGTATCAAATATGGCTCTTATGTTTATCGGTGCTATTGCTAAAGAGTTGTTTCTGCGATTATTTTTTACAAATTCGTTCATGGTTGATTGATTTCGTCGCACTTAAACATAAACATAACAAAAAACACATACATTACATTTACAGTTGCAACTTAACGTCTATCGACGCCAAATTAATATCTCACAAGCATAATATAAGAGATCCATGTTTCTAATCTGGTTCAGACCCATAGTACATTAGGCTAAAAAATTTAATAGCAAGACTAAACATTAATATAGCACCCCTAATCCAGTTGCATATTGGGTAGCATTTACTAGCTCATAAAGCACAAGAGAAATTTTGTCATCCGTAACCTCGATACGACCCGGCCTTCTCCAGTCGACTACTAGCTGCATCTACCGAAAGTCAAACACGAGATGATAAATAAATCAACAGTTGATCAACTCAAAAGTTGAAAAGTATGAGAGGTTAATTGATTATATTAAGTCCTAGGCTTGACAAAAGATCAAAATTTTGGGCCAAAGCCTTGAATGTCATTAAATAAGGAAACACGTTTGCTTAAAACTTATGTAAACTAATACTGTAACTTGTAAGACTAAACAAAACGTCCTTACTTATAGAATGCAATGCAAATTAATAAATATTTACTTAATCACACTTTGAACAAATAACTTTCTTCAGTTTCTCTTACTCCATATTCATGTATTCATAAAATAAACTATACATCGTCACCGCTATGTGCGGGTAATCATCTAGTTTATTAAAAACTTGACGTGTTTAATCACCTCTATTTTAACTAAACAAGCCTTCATATATGGTTTCTCAACATACAAGTGTTTTTCTTGAGAAAGCAGTATGAGAAGTAAAAGTGACCGGCTGCACGCAAAAAAATGTAATATAAGAAAAAAAAAGTGCGGTTTCAATATAATTGAAACGATTGCTTTGAACATAATTTTCACCTACTAATGGACGCAAGTACTAGAAACATAATGCTTTCAGACCGGGTGCATTTACGAAAAATTGTTATCTTTTACGAAAATTTACACTAGGAACCAAAACTTCATGGAGCTCGCGTGACCGAGGGGACCCCCTAGTTTGATCACTGTGTGCACAAGAGAATCCGGTTTATTTTCTGAACTAACTTTAAGCTTTCTCAGCATATTAGTTGTATTTCGCTGAGTTAAACTTATAGGGATTTTAAATTAAAAGAAATGGATGATTATGCCATTCATGGTTTAATCAAGGAAACTTCATCGCAGGTTGTTTTGAGCACAAGTAGCAAACAAAAGAGACTACAATGAATCACTCTTCACACTTAACCTATAACCAGCCTAAACAAATACTAAAAAAAGCCATTGGCAAGTAATATAATTAACCTTAAATCTGCAAAAGATTTCAAAGTATCTTTCATATTGTCATGAGCTTTGGCCCTAATAAGATTCGAGTATCTAACTTTTTTAGCTAAACATACGTCGCAACAAAAATCTCAATATCATATTTCACTTATATATTGTATGTACAGGTTCTTGTACTTTTTGGTATCTACACGTACGCCAAATTAAACTTCTATATGTTTCACTTTGATCATACTGTAAGTAAATTTCTGGAATTGTTAATTACCATGAAAATACTCACTTTTACAATGTTTCATTGGGCAATCAACATGAAATTTTTTTTAACAAACATAAATGTGTTGGCTATATGGTGGTTATATCTGTAAGGTAATTAAACGAAAACATGATCACATTATGGAGTGATACAAATGTAACAATTTTCTAATGTTGTACGTCTACCAGTCGTTTTAGAAAACTACATACTATGGTATCGTGTGGAAACTCTGCACCACGCATAATTTTAGCCCGTTTACAAAGGTTTATTGCTTTTATGTGGTCCCATAGATGATAGATCCAACCCCTTTACCTATCAGCTCATGGCTTATTAAAACGCATGCGCGATGCGTCTATATAAATGTTCTTACTTCGCATAGCTATTTGCTCACCAATGCAAATGTAAGTTGTTGCAAAGACAAATATAACCTTTAATTATATGCCCAAAGATTGATTCAAGTTCTGTGTTATAACTTATATGTGCAAACATGGAGAATGGGATGATGAAGATGGAGACACCAACAAATGTGACGATAAAGGGTATTCTTGGTAAATTAATGGCAAGCTTAGACGAAGACACTAAAAAGAGGGTAATCTCTTTAGGGATGGGAGACCCAACTGCTCATACTTGCTTCACCACCACTGATGTTGCTCAACTTTCTGTGGTTCAAACTCTTGAATCCCGGAAATATAATGGATATGCACCTGTCGTTGGACTCCCACAAGCACGACAGTATGTTTTTTTGACAATTTCTTGTGATATTCTTTATAGGTTTTATTAAATTTATCTTATGCTTTATTTTTCTGTAGTCTTATTCCTGTAAGTAGTAGTACCAATTATAGTCCGTCGTAATTTTTAAATTCGAACAACTTACTTCTGGAAACGATATTTTTTAAAGTGACCTTCTTTTTCTTTCTGGTGTTATCAGGGCAATATCTGAATATTTATCCAAAGATCTCCCATACAAATTATCACCGGATGATGTATACATAACTGCAGGCTGTACGCAAGCAATAGAAGTTACTACATCAATTCTAGCTAAACCAAATGCAAATATCATGGTTCCAAAACCAGGATTCCCAACTTACGAGCTTTGTGCAGCTTTTAGAAACATGGAAATCCGCCATTATGACCTTCTTCCCGATAATGGTTGGGAGACTGACATAGATGCCATTGATGCACTGGTTGATGAAAATACTGTTGCTATTGTAGTTATCAACCCCGGGAATCCTTGCGGCAATGTCTATAGTTATCAACATCTAAAGAAGGTAAGTTGCACACATGAGGTTAATTATGGTTCATCCCTCAAACTTTCACTCAAATTTACGGTTTGACTTCTAAACATTTTTTCGCAATGGTTCCGTCCATAACCTTTTTTCAACTTTTTCGCAATAAATCTAGAGTTCAATGCCTACAAAAAAAAGTTTGAGGCACTAATTGTTGAGGTTATTGTCAGATCGCTGAAACTGCAAAAAGGCATAACATTATCGTTGTAGCAGATGAAGTTTATGGGCATTTAGCATTTGGTGAGAACCCGTTTGTGCCTATGGGCGTGTTTGGGGCCATGGTGCCTGTTATTACACTTGGTTCATTGTCAAAAAGATGGTTGGTACCTGGTTGGAGGCTCGGGTGGTTTGTTACTGCGGATCCTAATGGCATCTTCAAGAATGCTAAGGTACTATGCAAACATTCTAATGATTCTTTACTACAGCTACATATATATCATGATCCAAAAACTTCTTTTTTTCAGACTGTTGAGCGGATAAACAAGTACTTTGATATATGTGGTGGTACAGCAACAACGTTTATGCAGGTCATACTTCTATGGTTGTATCTATATTTCGTCCCTAGATGTATTTGCAAAGTGCTACGTGTAACCTTGTACAAACTGAACCTCATATAGAAACCTTCTTCCCATTTCCAAATTGAAGTATAAAACATAATAGTTGTTTCAGGCGGCAGTTCCTCATATTCTCAGCAACACAAAAGATGTGTTCTTCTCAAGAACTCTCAGCATACTTAACAAGGCTTCAGATATTTGTTTCAACAAAATTAATGAAATTCCTTGTTTAACATGCCCACAAAAACCCCAGGGAACTATGTCTGTTATGGTAATGATTTAGCTGCTTCGATTCAAACTTATTTGTAAATAAGTCAAAGAATTTAGCTGGTGTAATCTGCATTGGTTTATGCAGGTGAAACTGGATGTTTCCTTACTAAAAGATATTAGTGATGACATTGACTTCTGCTTCAAGCTAGCGAAAGAAGAGTCCGTGATCCTTCTTCCAGGTGATAAGCACATAAATTAGAACACTTCCGATTACATTAAATTTATGTAGAATAACCTTACATATCTTTTCGGTTTTGCAGGACTTACTGTGGGTCTCAAAAACTGGGTCCGTATATCTTTTGCTGTAGAGCCATCCTCCCTAGAAGAAGCTCTCGACAGAGTCATGTTGTTTTACCAAAGACACTCCCATTAATATATGGTTCAAAAGGATTTACTATAGTTCAAGTGACCAATAACTAACATGACTGTGAACCACATAACATGATAGTTAACCGCTGTTTGCAGCTCGTGTGATTCTCCTAATAACGTGGACAGAACTTAAATGTCCTTGGCTTCTAAATATGTGTTTATTATCCAAAAAATCAATAATATGTTAGCCCAATATACTTATTGATGGTGCTATTGCTACAAAGTTATATCTGCAATAATCTCTTAAGAGTATATACTGGCTAAATTACTTTTCTTGCACTTAAACCTAAAAACAGCAAAACACAAACCAAGCGCAATAAAAAAGCATGACTAAACATTAACAATAATTGTCCATCCACGTCCAATTAAAATCCCATCATAATAAAGTTGAAAGATCCATGTTTCTAATCTGATTCATACCCGCACTACATCAACCTACCAGCATAACTAAAAAGCATGATTAAATGTTAAGTAATACCACCAGTCTAGTTCTTTAAATCAGAAACATTAACCAGCTCGTACTCCACAAGAGAAAGATTGTTGTCCTCGTCAACTTCAAAAGCAGCAGGATCAGTGACCTCAATACGACCCCACTTGTCGACTGCAAGCCTCATAGATCCCTTGAACATGTCAATTTTTCCATTTCGGATGATGACGCTAGCACCAGGTTTCATAAGATCAACTGCAAAACAGGAATAATCAAACAGTTTCATACATAATTTCTATCGCAAAAAAGTTCAGATAGTACAGTAATTCCCAACTTATGAGCTAATAAAACAGCTCCATATATATGACCCTAAAATGCAAAACTTTGACCATTTATTTGCAAAATAGTTGTGTAGAAACAAACAATGAAATACATAACCAGAAAAGTTGTGTTTGGGTTGCACAATTGTCCAAATTAGATCAGACGGTAGCAGAAATTTCAAATCAGTTTGGTGCCAGTTTGTAAGCGATTTAGACCTACCATGATCCACCTTCAAAGTTTGGACCATCGATTCAGTCCCCAAGTCCCATTTTACATTAAGATAAAAGAAATGGTAGCAAATTTGACTGAATATGAACCCAAATATTTTACTCATAACATGGTCCGCTCCATACATACCCTGTCCCAGCCAAGTCCTGATCAGGTTAGGGTCACGGTTTTAGTACACAGTTAGTCCGTGTCACAAAAGCAAAACTTCAAACCATAGCTCCCTAAACACGAACAATGTATAATAAAATAACATAAAACTACTAATTTGACCCGTTTGTGGTTATGTTCCTCTATATCAAGTTTGGACCGAAATGACTCTAAATTTTGCAAAAAGAAATTTGGTCGAAGCAATGAAATTTCGCAAACCACGCAAAATCACCTAAAATTTGATTTTCCCAAAATTTCCAACTATATTCGTACTTTCAGCATTTCACTTTTCAAGAGCTGTGTATTTATTAAGTTTCTAGGCATTTGTACATAAACACCTATACCTTTTATGGTTTTGCAAGATTTCTTGCTTTTCGCAAACTTTTAACATAACACTTTTTGAAGATTTCTTGATATGGTTACGCCAACCTACCCAAAAGATGTGAGAACGTTACCCTCGGGGCTCAAACCTCAAGATTAGTCCGCCAAAAGCTCCGAACCATGGTTACCCAATTTTTATTTTTATTTTACTTTATGCAGTTTAGCAATATCTCTTGTTTTCGCTAAATTTCTTTTGCAAAATTTAGTCTATACATTTTGTTATATGTCACAACAAACTCAACCAAGATTATATTATAACTACAACACAACATGATCCAAATACAAATTAGCATTTCCTAAACATAACAAACTAAGAAACAACAAAACAACCAAAGAATAAAAACACAAAATCCATTAACCATAGTAGTATACCTTGATGATTTCGAGCAGTAAACATAATAGAAGCAGTTTGATCACCAACAAGACACTCAGCAATCCTACCACCACGAAAACTCACAGCTTCACTACTAACAACCTTAACCACAAGTGTCCAACCATGTGTACCAGGTTTCAAGCTCTCCACTTTAGTAAAAACAGGTTTTCTCAAAGGTGCCTTTGCAGAACCTGATGATCCTTGACCATGTGTGTTGCTTGAAGAAGACATTGTTAAGTTTTTGGATGGTTGGTGTGTTTGTGTGTAGTTAATATTAATAAGTGCTTTGCATGTATTTTACTACATTTGAACGTCTGTTTTTTAAGAATCTTTTAGTATTCCAGGTGCTATATTTGGATATAATGGGCCTTTATAGGGCTATCATTGTTATTCCTTTAGGTGGTCCAGTTGATGAGATGTTGTGACTTGTCTAAACGTCTATTTTGCTTTGTTAAAGATTTTGTCAAAATATTTGCATCTCGGTTTTTCACATTCAAAAGTGTGAAAAGATTGTAAAAAGCAAAAGGATTTCTATAATATATTGTTGATTTAGAAAAGCAAAAATCACTTTTTGGACATATTGGTAAAGATAAATCAAGAGCATGTTTTCAGGGGTTTTTTCGAAATAGATGTGCATTATGTGACAATGGTATCACGTAATGCACTCGCACTCGTCGCAACCCAATGGCCGCACATGTCCCACAACTTTTATAAGCCGATAATGCATGTTAACACGTCTCATAACTACTGCTAATACTCAAATTATAATCGATAATTATACGGCTATAAATACGTGAGTATATGAAAGGATACACGCACGTTTACAGGGAACATTTCATTAATTATATTGTATTAATATACTCAGTTACGTTCCTACTAGTATGAAATGTAATATTAGAAGTAATTATAGGAGCCCATAAACATATGTTTTTATCTAATGTTTTAAACACTGAAAAGTGAAAATACCCCCAATAATTAGTGTTTAAGAAATAGAGGTGCTTATATTATAGATTATTAGGATGATACTCGCGCAATGCGACCGTGTATATTTGATGATTAGTTTTTCAATAATCAAATAAATTTAAAGTCGCGAAAAATAAAATCAAAATAAAATAGATCTATTAAAAATAAAAAAATTCGATGAAAATATATAAAATAAATGTTTAATTAAAAAACACAAAATTTTAAAAAATACGATGCAATTAGATTATAAAAAAAATATATTGGACAATATTTAATTTAAAAATTAAGATGATTTTTTTTACGTTGCTACAAAATGTTATTAGTTCAAACCGAATAAGTGTTGTTTGACAAGAATAAATGTCGTTTGACCCAAACCGAACCGATCAAACCGAAGTAAATTCACAAAATCGAAAATATAACCAAATAAGATCAGTTTGATCCGATTTCGATCGAATTAGCGGATCAAGTCGAGTTATGGGTAAAAATACTCCCCTTATGGCCTAATGTAAAACAAAGTTTTTTCACACGTTTTTCTTTTTCATCATTTTATTTCATTTATCTGTATTTTGCTAAAGAAATTAAACAAATTAAAACTTTTAAAAGTTAAAATGTCAACTCAAATATATTTTACAAAATTAAAAAAATATAAGAAAAAATATAGTTGTAATAATTGTAATGTATAAAAAAAATAAGCATATCCATGTGGAGAATAATCAAATTAAAATCAGGACAACATATTTTACTTATCTTTTAGGGTATCTTTTATTGTATACTTCAATAAAGTATAGTAATAATTTCCGGTGATCAATTTAGCTTTTTTAGACATATGAAAAATAATTTCAATTTAGCTTTGAGCAAAATTATTTCTTAGACTATTATTGCTAGTTCAAAAAAATCATTATTCTTAATGAGCCCTAACTTATACTCTCATCACAGCCACCATTATCACTCACTCAATACCACATCGCCGGAAATAACGTCATCATACACCAACTTCAATCCACGTCTCCGCGAAATACCGTCATCATCCGAAGAGCTCTTAGATATACCGAAAAAATTAGATCTGGTACTCGAAAACTCAAATCCCTTGCCGAAAAAATCAGATTTCTCCGACTTCGACGGGTTCGAGGTTAGATCATGGTTGTGGCAGAGTTTAGATCGTGGTAGTTATGGCGACGGTGGTTCTGACGATGGTGACAGTCGTTAACCCGTCGGATCACGTGGTTTTATGGTGGTGTGTGGTGGTTTTAAATTAATTTTCTATTTTTAGTAATTGTATTTGTCAGAATTTTTCCGACTTTATAAAAATAATTTGTCCTAAATGATTTATAATATAGTAAGAGGTTAGATAATAGTATAATTGACAAATATAGCACTTATACTTATGTATATAATAGACAACATACAATTGCTACTTATTTTTTTAGTTCCACAAACATAATGCACAATTGAATATTGATATATGTGCCAAGTTCATGTGTGTGGTGCGTCTATTTTTGCTATGCGTAAATGATTTTTTTGGCATTCAAAAATTTCGGTTCCAGTCGGGTAGAACCGAAATACTAAAACCGCACCTGAAAGCTGAGGCGGAGCCAAAACATGCTTTTCGGTTCGGCTCCCGGTTCTCTATGTTTTTTGGTTTTCGGTTCTCTCGGTTTTGGAACCGAGCTAACCCCTATGTGTTATACATTAATTTGAATATTCGTATAAAATCACATGTAATTTAACACTAATATCATATGTAATAATCATAAAGTACATGTTATTTAACATTAATATTATATGTGATTCAACAAAAATATTGAATTACATGTAATTTCATTAGAATTATATATCATATGTGATTTAACATTAATTTCAAATATGATTTAACACTAATTTTTACATGTGATTTTATTAGTTCAAATTAGTGTTAATCACGTATTTTCTTGAACCTTGTTAATCGGATAATAATCTTATACTGTTTGTGGTTTATGATATAAGTAGCTTATCACATTAGCTACATTACCTTGTAATCTAGATCATAAAGCTTAAGCAAAGGTATATTCATTGTATGTCAAATTCTCATAGATTAAGTTGGAATTTGATTTCATTTGACCAAAGTAAAGATTAATTGTAGAAAATCTTTCTTCTCAAGAATTAATTAGTGTCAGCTTATTGATAAGTTTTCTAAATATTTTTATAAAATTATGAAGAGGTCTTAGAGCATGTAAACCATAGTGGATATAGGTTTATAAATAGGTTTATAATGCATAGGGCTAAAATATTAGGTCTCTTCAAAATTTAATGCACGTGTAAATATTGAAAATTTATAAATAGGTTTATACATAGTGCAATAAGGTTTATGACGTCAGAACCTTTATAAATTAATGATCTAATTAAATATTAGACCTTTCAAAAGGTTTACCATCTTAGAATCAAACCTGTGACTCTTAGTTAAACTTCCTTTGTCATAGTTTGAAATTTGTACACATTTAGTCCTTCATTGTGTACATTATAATAATACTCAATTCCCGAAAGGAACGACGTCGTTTCATACCTGGGCTCCAGTTTTCTTTTTGGGCTAAGTTTGGCCTATTGTTTTGGCCATATACACACACAACCCCTGAATTTTTATACAATCCCTTCCCACAATCCGTGAACATTCAGGAAATATTTGAAGATAGTCAACTAGCATTAGAGGAAGACGATAGAAAATCAGTATGAGCATCAACCACTAAAGAGGTAATAAATTTCTTATACAAAATATGATTATTATACAAAATTTGATTCTTTAAATCAGGATTTTTTCATAAATTAGGTTTTTTTATTAATTTCGGATTTTGTTTCCTTTTATTTTAGTGTTTCATGAAGTTTGTGTTTTTTTAGTTTTGGATATTGGGACTGTCACAAATGTCGACAGTTGTTAGTGAGGTGGTGGTTGTGGTTGTGGCTGCGATGGTTAAAGTGGAGGATAGTAGCGTCTATTTCTCTGTTCATAGTAAATCTTACCCATACATAAGTAATATGCAAACATGTTTCATGTCTAATGAGTAATTTTTTGTAAAATGCACCATGTCTAATGGGTCAAAAGAACATATATGATAGTTAGTTAATTGTGGTTATTTGATCTTAAAGTTAGTAAAACAAAAAAACTGCTAAAAACAGTAAAAAGATCGCATTTTTATAGAGTGAAATACGCCAATTACCAAAAAACTATGCAACACGAAACGACGGGATAATGTGAATGTGAAAGCAGCATATGAAGTTGACAATTGGTTAGGATAGGAAAGTTTTCTACATAAAAAATAGGCGTTATCGAAACATACCTTTAGTAATATTAAGCAACACGTAACATGTATGTTGCCCTCTTTGTGAGGAATAGATGGTTTTGACCGATCACCATCAGCTGAAGCCTTGCAAGTGTCGCTATGATGTATGAAACATTCTACTTTATTTCATGTCATTTTTTGTTCTAAATCTAAAGTGCCATTTGGTTAGTTTGGTTACTATATAAGGTTAGTAGGTCACTGTTACAAGTGGAATATGCGCATTTTTGCCCATTTTTAAGTTTCCTTTTCGCTTATTAGTTTATGATATTTGGCCCGTTAAAGATCAACTAAAACCAAAATCGACCCATTCAAAATAATAATAATGGCCAATCTTGATTATTGTTTTTGTGTTATATATAAAGTGCGCGAGAAATATCGGCTTGCACTCAAAGGTTTTTTTTATGTAAAGTTGATGCTTATTTATGCATACAATGAACTTTTGCCAAGAGCTGATGTAAACAATGTTACACTCACAGTAAAACCTACATCAACATATTATCTTAGATTATGGTTGGTATTAAATTACCATTATGTGTCCAGATAATAGTCAATGCATCTAAAGGATCAATGACCTAATGGTTTTGTGAGATCCTACAATATTCAAAATTTAAAGTAAATGCCTTCACCCATCTCAAAGTAATTAGAAACATATACTACACTAAATTGACACTCTATGTCTTTAACAGTGGTGTCAACATAGCATTCAATATATGGATATATATGACCACAAATTTTGATATACGGCCATATGAGGCAATGGAGAAGCCAGTCATAATCACATCCAACTCATGTCGGGTAACCAAAAAATATGGAGGTAATCCTAATTTTTAAAACTCACACGTGTAAGTTAAAATTGACATACAACTTTCCAGTTACAATTACATTCACTACAAGTCTACAATTACATTCCCATAGTTAACACATGTTTTCCACTGTGTTAATTTCTACAGATTGTTTCAGAAGAAAAACACATGTATAATGTTGCAAAGGATAAGACAGTGTTGTGCAATTCCATACAATCTTTTAACCTTGTGAGGGCTTGCTTCAACATGAGTAACTAAAATAAGCTTAAATATTAGGCTGGATAACCCTTAATTTTACTAGAAAATTTTTTGTTACTTTATTCTACTATAGAGGTTGCATTAGCATCTCTTTTACGATAGTAAAATTACTGTTGCGTTGGTTGCTCATTCAATACCAAAGCTGATAACATGTAATACCAAACACCCCGTTATCAGGCTGCTATATTGTGCAAAAGCCCTTAGTCTTTAGTTATGCGAGTTAAGTAACAAGATTATGACACCTACTTTAATGAAATTGGTCATCATTATTTCATATATTAACCGATCACTCTTAGTGATCAATTATACATGCTTCATTTTTCGAAAATTAAATCGGTCATCGATTTATGCATACATATGCATACCCAGTTTAGCAGATATGTATATTGTGTCATATATTCTTAGATTAATAATGTTTGAAATGAATCTTCACTTTTTATAATGCGCCATAAAATGAAGCCCTGCCGCAACGAGCGGGCTCTCATGCTTGTTTTGGTTAGTTACCCGTTAGGCCTTTTTAGTTAAGTTTGTTAATGATTCTAGTCCTTACCAGTTAACTTGAATTGAACTGTAGTTTTTTGGACTCATATTGGACCTAACTTGATTTACATAGACTAGCTCTTTTAGGATAATACAGATTTTGGCCCATTTATAATTCTATAGAAGTTTAGTCATATTTTAGATTAAGCTCGTTTGAAAATAGTATTAGTGAAGGTTTCTCAGTATCATAACAATTATATAAAACCCTAAACGAGATCAAAGCACATATTACGGAAGCGATTTAATAAGATCGTAATAATAACACAATTATAATTAATCGAATTAGGGTTACATACATTTACGCTAAAGCAATTCCACAAGACGAAGAACAAATCACCGATTCGGGTTTAAACCGTATATACCAAGATATAGTCTAAAGTAAGACTATATTACGTCCTTGTACGCACGTAATACAACGAGCTAACCGTGATACTAGCACGTAAAAACCGAGCTACAACGCTTGTAATTAATCTACCCAACAACCCTAGAGAGGGGCTAGGACTAGATTATGTATACAATCGATCAACCAAGAAAAACCAACCGAACCCCTTCGTGGTGTTGGTGTTGCGATCGACCAAAGGAGAGGAGCGGGGAGAGGATTTATGATGTTGTGATTATGAGGGGATTAAGAGGTGTATTTATAGACTTCCAACCCATTGTAGCCTAATAAATATAAGACAACTTTTGCCCCCCCTCTTAGGGCATAACCGACGGTCGAACACCCCTAAGGGGTGTTTCGGAATCTTACAAACTTCTTTCCTTTTGTTTATACATACTATATGTTTATTTAACGCTCGTTATAACTTAACTATTAGTTAATAAACGATCGTTAAAGTTATATAGTTACTTGCTCGGTTAAATTAATAAATACATAAATATATTTATTAAATAAATTAATAAATACAATAAATATATTTATTAATTATATTAACTCTTTACGTATTGTGTGCAATCTCGTAATCTCGAGTTCGATCCTATCACACGACTATCAAATATAAGTCCATAAACTTACAGCTCCCACTTGGACATATTTCGAATATCGTGATCACACTGACTAGCGTCTAGTTACACTAGCAATGTCTCTAGTACAACTCGAGTAAGGTCTCATGGACAAAACCTTTTAACGATTCTGCATCGTTATTATTATCCTTTTATTTCTAATACAACGTTACTAAGGATATGGATCTCAGTCATTCCTTACATTAACCATTATGTTTCTCGTTCATAGATTAAGCAAGATTACCAAAACAAATTTGGGTGTGGCCACACAAACATCTTACTAATCCCACGAGGGGCCTAGCTGTATTAAACTCCAAGACGAAATTGGAGGAAATAAATTCCATATTGACTACGAGCAAAACTTATGAATTTTGCAACACTTCCGAAAATAATCCTTATAGCTATCAGTTACGTTTAGCGTTAGATTATTCCACAGAGATGCACTAGATTCATAACAGTTTCCTGGTATCTCAAGTCTAAGGATAACTATTTATGTTTTACTTAATGACAAAGATCCATAAAGTAATAACATATAGTTGGGACAAGTCCTATATTCGATTCATCGAATATCATCCAAAATCGATCAATATATTTCAAGTATACTCTATCACTATTTTGATTTGTCTTAGTTTAATAATATTCCCATATTATTAATCGACAACGGACATTTAGCATAACTTTTATTCATGGATTAAAACATGTAAAATAGGATACACTTATTAAATAATAAAAATAAAAGAAACCCAATATTTATTTCATTATATAATAATGTCATAACATCCTTTATCCAAATACTAATCATAGATTTATTGCATGAATTCGCTAGCTAGTTGCAGCCCAATCGCCTTGGCATGCTTAATTACCTTTGGTCTAGGCAATGCCTTAGTCAAAGACTCTGCTACGTTATCATCTGTGTGAACTTTTATCAATTTGATTTCCCTAGCTTCAACTTGTTCTCGGATGTAGTGATGTCTACGCATAAAGTGTCTGGCGCCTTTCATGACTCCAGGGTCATTGGCAAATATTATTGCGGCAGAATTGTCACAATACATATCAATATGTTCTTTAATTGAAGGAATCACTCCAAGATCTTCAATAAACTTCCTAATCCAAATAGCTTCCATTGCAGCTTCTGAAGTAGACATGTACACAGATTGAGTAGCATGCATTGCAATCGTTATCTGTTTCTTGCTCTTCCAGTCAACTGCTCCTCCATTGATAACAAAAACGTAACCCGTCTGAGACTTCGTATCGTCTTTATCACATTGTCAGGAAGCATCACAGAAACCTGTAACATTCAGTTCTGTGTCTGGTTTTCCACCATATACCAAAAACATATCTTTCTTACTCCTCAAATACTTTAGAATATGTTTAGCAGCAGTCTAGTGGAGCTTCCCTAGATTCTGTTGGTATCTACTAACCAAGTTCTGAGAAAACGCCACATCAGGCCTTGTGCATCTAACAACATACATTATAGATCCTACAGCCGAAGCATAAGGCACCTTTTACATGTATGCCTCCTCTTCAGGAGTTGATGCATCCATCTCATGACTCAGATTATGCTTGACTTCCATAGGTTGAAAACCTTTCTTGGAATTATGCATATTATACTTCTTCAAAATCTTATCTATATAAGCATCTTGACATAGACCAATTAACCGTCTTTTCCTATCCCGGTAGATCTTAATTCCCAGAATGTATGTAGCTTCTCCTAAATCCTTCATAGAAAAACATTTACCAAGATAATCCTTAACACCTTTAAGTCTTGGAATGTTACTTCCCATGATTAATATGTCATCAACATATAGGACTAGGAATACTACATCACTCCCACTAGCTTTGCAATATACACATGGCTCATCACGATTCTGAACAAATCTAAACTTTTTGATTTCTTCATCAAATCTTTTATTCCATTGACGTGATGCTTGCTTCACTTCATAATGGACCTTTGAAGTTTGCACACATGTCCTAGATTTTCAGGATCAACATACCCTTCTGGTTGCTGCATATAGATGTCTTCATCTAAGCGACCGTTCAAGAAGGCATATTTAACATCCATTTGCTATATCTCATAGTCATAGTATGCTGCTATAACTATGAGAACCTAATAGCTCTTAAGTCTACTACATGAGAAAATGTCTCCTCGTAGTCTACGCTAAAAGTTTGTGTAAAACCTTTAGCTACTAAACGAGATTTATAGGATTGTACTTCTCCGTCCATGTCGGTTTTCTTCTTGTATAACCACTTATGTCTCACTACTTTAGCATTCGGTGGTGGTTCTACAAGAATCCAAACATCATTTACTTTCATGGATTTCATTTCCTCATCCATAACAACCATCCACTTATCCTTCTTAGGATCAAGTATGGAAGATTTATAATTAGCGGGTTCACCAAGATCCCCTAACTCATCATCATCCTCTATGTTAAGACACATATTGATATTTGCGTTTTTAATCCTTGCGGATCTACGCAGAGGAACTAATTCCGGTGGAACCGCCAGACTTTTTGGTTCTACAGGAATTACATCGCTAGTGTTTTGAGAAGGTAATGTATCTATATGACTCTCCTCAAGATCATATTTTTTCCCACTGAATTCTTGGTTTACAAGATCAGATTCAAAGAAGTCTCCAACCTAGTAACAATTACTTTGTTCTCAAGTGAATAATAAAAGTAGTAACCCATAGTTTCCTTAGGGTATCCTACAAAGATACATTTTACAGATCGTTGTTGGAGTTTGTCTCCCGAGTCATGTTTCACATACGCCTCGCAACCCCAAGCCTTTAAATAAGACAAATATGGCTTCTTGCCATGTCATAGTTCATATGGTGTCTTATTGACCTTCTTTCTGGGAACCATATTTAATATGCGAACAACAGATTCTAGAGCATAATCCCAAAAAGATAAAGGTAAAGTTGTAAGATTAAACATAGATCGTACCATATCCAATAATATACGATTTCTCCTTTCGGATACACCATTTTGTTTTGGAGTATAATGGGAAGTAAGATACTGAACAATTCCATTCTCACTTAGATAATCTATAAACTCTTGACTTAAATATTCACCACCTCTATCAGAACGAAGAGCTTTAATCTTCTTCCCTAATTGTAGTTTTACTTCTGTTTTAAACACTTTGAATGTTTCAGAGACCTCATGTTTATGTTTAAGTAAATAAACTAATAGGTGTGAAAACACCCATCCTTTTACCACTTAATTATAATAATAACCAAGCCAAAACGTGTATTTTATGTCGTAAATGTCGGAATTATGCATGGTTTGTGTTTTTGTTGTGATTTAGGACCAAAATGTGAAAAGGGAAGAAAACACGGGCTGTCACGGGCTTTTATAGAAGAAAACGAGAAAAGACAAAGTCAAAAGATCAAGAGTGCAAAAAGAACGGAAGTCCGAGGCCTATTCTGAAGATTTATCGAAGAAAAAGTCTAAAGAAGGAAGTTTAATGAAGTCGAAGAACTCAAGTCTAATAAATGAAGAAAATTATAAGACGAGTTCAATTTATATCGACAAATCCCGAGACAACGTCGAGAAAGACAAAGAATTTAAATCGAGTCGAGACAAGAAGAAAGAATAAAGAGAGCATCACATGTACTCCTCCTATAAATACCCTCCTAATATGTCATTAGGAGGGTGTTAGTTAGTTAGCTAGTTCATTTTTCTTTTGTAGTTTTTATTTTTAGAGAGAGAAAGTGTTTAACTTTCTATCACTAGAATTTCATCTTTTCTTTCTTTCATGTTTAATCTTTAGTTTGATCTTGTATTTTGGAATCTTTAATCTACAAGTTCAAGTTTAAGCTTTTCATCTTTAATCTTCTTCTACCTTTCTTGATTTTATTTATCTTTGATCCAAATTAATCTTTGATCTTGTTTCATCTTGATGTTTATGTGATTAAAAAGTTATCTTTTTATTCATATCTAAGTTTTAATACGATTTGAGCTTTGAGCTTATCATGGTTATTGGCTTATTTTGTATTTAGCTTATTTACTTTTAAGATTTCTCAAAAGTTTCGTCTTTTAAGGTTTGTTTTAAAAGGTTTGCTTATTTAGTGTTTTGAAAAAGTTCTTATTTGTGCTTATTTGCTCTTTTCATTATAAATTTAATAAAGTTTCGGATTGGGCTTATTAAAAAGGAGCTTATAAATTATGCTTATTACGAATTTCCTTCCGTCGGAAAAGGGTTTACCTTTTCCGACAAGTATTCCGGTAAGGGCTTTGGATTCTGATAAGTATTCCGATACTTTGTATCGGATTAGGGTTTTGGATTCCGACGGCTTTTCCGATCAACATTCCGATAGCTGTCTTTTCTATACATTCCGATGGTAGTGGTTATTTGATATTCGATAGTGGAAGTGATTCCGACCATCTTTCCGACGGGTTATTCCGATAGTATTTCTTGTGCATTATTCCGACAGAATCCCTTTTGGTTGCATTCCGATTATATTCCGACGCTTGTATTCCGATGGGATTCCGACCATGGGCATTCCGACGGGTTTAAGTGTTTATTTTTATTAAGTTTTCAAGTTTTAAATTTACTTTTAAGTTTTTAATCATTTATTTTTAACTCGTAATTTTTAGTTTAACTTTTAAAGCTTTTTACTCAACGACATTTTCATATTTGTTTTTAGTTTAAAATAGATAATCAAACCATTTTATTTTCCACCAAGAACGACTGAGTCGCACTAATAACTAGTAATCAACTCGAAAAGACTGGATAAACGAATCTTTTTCATACTTGGAACCTTGTATTATAAACATAACCATAACGGCTATAATCATCCGTAAATGTTAAGAAGTAGCTAGCACCTTTCCTTGACGTATGTCTAAGTGGTCCACACACATTATAAGTCCAAGTAGATCAGTAGACCTTTCAATATTGCTATTAAAAGGTTTCTTGGTCATCTTTCCAGAGATACAAGACTCACATTTATCAAATGATTCATCATTGATATTTTCCAAAAGACCTTCACGTTGAAGTTTTTGTATACAAGTCTTCCCAATATGGGCAAGTCTACAATGCCAAAGATAAGTAGAGTTCTTGTCAAACTTTCTCTTCTTACTCATGCTAAATACAGATTTATCTTTCTTGGATTCATTATCATGCATGTCTAATTTAAACACACCATTCACAGAAATTGCATTAAAATAGAAAATACCACTTTTCCAAACAGAAATTCTATTATTATCAATCGTGTGAACGAATCCACTATTTAACAAAAAAAGAAAAGGAAATAACACCCCTAACAATTGTAGGTGCATAATGACAATCATTTAATCTCAGTACTAAAGCCGAAGGTAAAACTAGATCAAAAGTTCCTATAGCTTCAACCGTTGCTTGTGCGCCATTGCCCACTTACAGATATTGTTCCCCATAGGAAAGCTTCCTTTCCAGATTAAATTCCTATAGCGTATTACAAATGTTAATACCGCATCCTGTATCATATACCCAGTAATTTAATTTTTATGTTAAACTGAACAATTCAATCATAAATAAAGTACCTGAAGCTGCAGCGCTCTGCTCAGACTTCTTATTCATTTCTCACAATTCTTCGAGGTAAAGAGGGCAATTCCTCTTCCAGTGACCACTTGCCTTGCAATGGTGACGAGTCTCATCCTTTTGAGATTGACTCCTCTTAACAAAGTTCTGCTTGGGTTTCAAATAAGTCGCAACTTGTTTGCCCTTATTACCCTTGCCTTTCCCTTTCTTCTTATTCGCTTGCGGTTTTGGCATATTCACTCTACCCTTTTGTATGGTTAGTACAGAAGGCGGAGCGGTAGATGCCTTGTCTTTCAACCCTTTTTCATAGTCAATGAGCATTGCATGCAAATCATTAACTGTCTTCCCCGTGCAATGCATATTATAGTTTCTAACGAAATCATTGAAGTCCTTGTTAAAGGACCTATTGATCAAGTTGATAGCCATATTATGATCATAGGGTTGTCCTAGTGCAATGAGCTGTTCCATATAACCCCTCATCTCCAAATAATGGGCACTTACAGACTTTCCTGGAGCTTGCTTGCAGCTATGCAAAGCATCTACCAAATCGTAGATCTCCACAGCTCGCGGCTTTTCGAACATAGCCTTGAGCTCATCAAGCATTCGCTTTGGAGAAAATAACTCATACTTCTGTTGAAGTGCAGGAGCCACTTTTCCTAGCATTAAGCAAGCCACCTCAGAGTGCTTCTTAATCTTAGCATCGTGTTCAAGCCTTTGCGCATCAGATGCTCCTTCAGCAAAATCCTCCAGATAGGGAGTAGTCAAGATATCGATAGTACCCGCTGCTCTCAAGACAATTCTTTGCGAGTGGTACCAATCATTGAAGTTTGGGCCAGTAAGTTCAGCTCGTTCAAAGAAAGCTTTGAACACAAAACTTATCGTGTTATTGGTGGGTTGAGCCATTTCTACAGAAATAAGTTCAAATATTAGTATTTTCGATAACAAAATACTTTCAAGAAAATAAGATTACCCAGATATTAAAACCATATTATTTTCCTTGAACTCTAGAACTACATTGACATAGACCCATTACATTAGTTGATCTGCTAGTAATGAATGTACTCAATATAGCGACTTGTCAAATAATTCAACTGACAAACAATTTTCAGTTTCTAGATTTTTAAGGGATTTACATTGCCAAAAAACGTTTTGCATTGTAAACATGTTTCATCCCTTCTGAATGCATTAAGTTTCCAGATCTCACTGAGTAACTTAATTAAGTCGTCTAATCTGAGTAACGTAAAACCATCATACGAATTCTCATTCTACAACAACATCCAAAAATCTCATTTGATGACGAAGTAATTTCAAGTGTTCGTCAATTAGGAGCATTCGACTTAAATTTTTAAGGGTATAAATTTTGATGTCAAAATCTACGTATGGAGAAGCATGCATACAATCTCCATAGCATAAGTTTAATTAAACATTTAGTAAACTTATTCATGAGATTAAATTTCTTCATAAATTATGTTGCGGATTGGTTAAACCAATTAAAGAATTTACCCACAACTCATCACATCGTACTTTGCTAGAACTCGGCTACGCACAAAGCAATACCCTTATTCATTGTGGTTCGGATGTGAATTTGTGGTAAATCACCCGTAAGGTACAATTCAATTAATAATCGTAGGTAATTTCAATTTGACGCACAGGCGACCCGGGAATTTGGTCAGCGACTAATGGCATAACACCTCCTTCCTTAACCGGGTACATGACCAACGGTGCGTTAAACCCACTTTTTAGTTTTCTAAATTTATCAGGCCGTTAGACTATTATTGCAATTCACCAATCAATTTAATCTTATGTAATTTAAGATCTCTTAACAAATCATTAGTTTTAATATGATTTAGTCCATATTATTTCTTTAAAAAAAACCCTTTTTACAACAATTCAACAATTTAATATATAAACAAGTAACAAAAAACTAAATCATAAACGCATAATAACAATTTATATGTGCAACAAATAAATCAAATAGCCACATGTAGACGATTTATACAATAATCATCAAATCTAGGTCTTTTTATCTCTATATAAAAGTCTTCCCTAATTCTAGATTTATCGAATCAAATAATGACGTAGCACATAAAATCATATAAACATATAATTTTACGATCCATGAAAACATGCACGTAATCATGGAATCCCCACAAATCTTAACAATTAAATCTCTACGGATCGTAACCATACATGACATAACAATTAATCATGCAATTTAATCTAAAATTATCCTGCATGTAATTTAGGGTTTCAAAACAATTCATTTTTTTATTAAAAAATAGAGTAAAACCCTAATTTTATGAAAAAACTAAAAAACATGTAGTTTTAACTCAAAATAATTATAGTTAAAAAAATTTTAGATTTTCGATATTATAACATGTTTAAACGGCTCTCGATGCCACTAAAGGTCTATTAGTATCATAACAATTATATAAAATCCTAAACGAGATCAAAGCACATATAATAACACAACTATAACACAATTATAATTAATCGAATTAGGGTTACATACCTTTACGCTAAATCAATTCAACAAGACGAAGAACAAATCACCAATTCGGGTTTAAACCGTATATACCAAGATATAGTCTAAAGTAAGACTATATTACGTTCTTGTACACACGTAATACAACGAGCTAACCGTGATTCTAGCACGTGAAAACCGAGCTACAACGCTTGTAATTAATCTACCCAACAACCCTAGAGAGAGAGGCTAGGACTAGATTATGTATACAATCGATCAACCAAGAAAAACCAACCGAACCCCTTCGTGGTGTTGGTGTTGCGATCGACCAAAGGAGAGGAGAGGGGAGAAAATTTATGATGTGATTATGAGGGGATTAAGAGGTGTATTTATAGACTTCCAACCTATTGTAGCCCAATAAATATAAGGCAACTTCCCCCCCCCCCCCCAGGGCATAACCGACGGTCGAACACCCCTAAGGGGTGTTCCGAAATCTTCCAAACTTCTTTCCTTTCGTTTATACTTACTATATGTTTATTTAACGCTCGTTATAACTTAACTATTAATTAATAAACGATCGTTAAAGTTATATAGTTACTTGCTCGGTTAAATTAATAAATACATAAATATATTTATTAAATAAATTAATAATTACAATAAATATATTTATTAATTATATTAACTCTTTACGTATTGTGTGTAATCCCGTAATCTCGAGTTCGATCCTATCACACGACTATTAAATATAAGTCCATAAACTTACAATTAGGCCCAATGTATATTTTGAATATAACATTCTTTGAGTGCCTCGTTTTGTGTGCCTTTCATATTTGTACAATTTATATTTGTAGATAGGGGTGTCATTTTTTCCGATCCGACATGACCCGAACCCGAACCCGACCCAAGCCTATTCGGGTCGGGTTAGTCGGGTTGGAATTTCAATTCGGGTTGGTCGGGTCAATCCGACTAACCCGAATTCGAAATCGGGTCGGGCATCGGGTATAATATTTACGTCTAATTCGGGTTCGGGTCAACCCGACCAACCCAAATTCGATTTTTTTTAAAATTTTAATTTAATTAAATTGTATTAAGAAAAGTAAAAAAATGTTTTTTAAAATAGTTTACTCAAATTCGGGTTGACCCAAACCCGATTAGACCCGACCCGACTAGACCCGACCTGAATAGACCCGAACCCGACTAAGCCGAGTTCAAATCGTTTCGGGTTCAGATAAATTATTTTTAGCCTTGACCCGACTTCAACCCGACCCGAATAACCCGAACCCGACCAACCCGACCCGATTCCCACCCCTATTTGTAGATATAATAGAAATTTTAAAACGTATATCTAGGAACGAAATTCAATATGTTAAACGTGTCCAATCTAATCAATACGAGTCGAGAAAATGTAAACGAACACGAAAACATACAAAATCAAAAGGTGAGGTAGATGTGGGGGAAAGATGAGTTGTTTTTCTTATAGAGGTGGTAAGGTGAGTTTTGATGAGTTAGTGAAAAGATAGAGAAAGTTGATGTGGCGGTGACTTTCTCATCATTCTCTCCCCAGCCTTAGAATTCTAAGTGTTTTGCAAAAGCCTTGTAATTTTATAAATTAGGTTAACTTTAAAGGTGACGAAACGAGGTTTATATTAAGGACTGCTATTGTTTTAGTCATATGTTCATAACTTGTTGGGTATTCCCATGACCGTTTTTTGGCTTTTTTATTTTCACGCTCGTTTTATACTTGGTTTGAATAATTGGCCTCTTTGGAATAAGTCAAATAGTGAGCTATCCAATTCGAATCATGGTCAAACAACACTAACATCAAAATAATAGAATAAATGTCTCGAAAATGGTGTTTCAAAATCTCATACAAATGTTTTACAGTATCAATCAACCTACAAACAAAAATGATAAAGATATAACTTGCAACAATATTAACTTTTATAAGAAACAGACCCCAAAAATAGAGTCAAGGTTTAACAAATTCTGAGTTTATGTAAAGAGATTGGTGTTGGGAATAAAATGTAGTCAAGACACTTGGACGCTGACAAGAGCAATTTGGACGTTGATAGGAAGAAATCAAGCGTTGACAGGAAGAAGTCAAGCGTTGATAAGAAGAAGTCAAGCACTGATAGAAGACTTAGTCTACACGTTTTATGTTTCTAGTATGTTTCTAGTAAAGATATGTTCGACAATGTATTCCTTATGTTTATCTTTACCTAAAATAGCTGATACGTAGACTCTTGTACAAGGCTCCTTAATCTATAAAAGGAGGCCTTTAGGTTTTAGTTTAATATATGTTTTTACACTTTCATTGTACGCAAGTTTGATTAATCAATCAAAGTGAAAGTTTGGTTTATCTTGTTTGTGTGTTCTTGTTTAAGTATTAATTCCGCATAATACTTGAATTGTTTCATATACAACAAATTTTCTCTACGTGTTTAACTTGATTTAATCTCCTTTACACAAGCTAAATCGATCAAGTTTGGGATCAACAAGTGGTAACAGAGCTTGTTGAGAACTTTGATCTAAAGAAGACAAAAACCCTAAATCGCCATAAACCCTAATTTTCAAGAAACCCTAAAAACAACATGTCTACTCCAGAGTTAACCTCCTCCTCCTCAAGCCCTAACATCAAGATTCCCATGCTAGACCCAGACAACTTTGAGCTGTGGAAGTTTAACTTTGAGCAGTATCTTCAAATCCATGACCACACTCTATGGGAAATTATTGAATATGGAAACACATTCAATAAGGATGGAAAGATTGCAGCTGCTATCTTGGCAAGATCAACTCCAGGCTCAAGTGAAGCTGATCGAAAAGAACAACCTGAAGATGGGAAAGCAGTCTCAGCTGAGGACATAGCAAAGAGAAGTAATGACATGAAAACTCTAAGCATCCTTAAACTTTCTTTGGGACAAGCCAATCAGCACAAGTATAGAGACTATGATTCTGCAAAAGATCTTTGGGCAGCCCTTCAAGTTGCTTATGGTGGTAATGATGGTATTGCCTTAGAGAAAAAGAAGCAGCTCTTGCATGAGTATGCTGTATTTAAAGCCATTCCCAATGAAAAGCTAAGTGGAGTAAGAAGCAGGCTTCTTGACATTACAAGCAAGTTGTCATTCATGGGAACAGTACATGATGATGCTGATATCATCACCACTTTCCTTAAAAGTCTTGGTGATGCATGAAAGATTGAAGAAAGGTCTATGATTGCTAATAATACTCACAAAAGTTCCACCTTTGATGATGTTTATAATAAACCGAGGGTTGTAGAAAGTGAAATCCTTTTGGATCAAGGAAGTAAGTCTACCAATGGTAATATGGCCTTCTTCTCACATAGTGAAGGTCAATTTTATCAAAGGGAGTCATACATGCACCCCGTTACTGGATCACCTTGTGTCAACGTTGGATCAAGCTTTGTCAGCGCCCCACATTCAGACGCTGACACATACAATGTTGATTCACCAAGAGTTAAGCCTGCTGGTATTGATCTAGATACAGTGTGTGTGCATACATTGCTTCATTGCCCAATGGTTCAGTGATTACATATGAGGACCTTGAGCAAATTAGTGATGAGCATTTGGAAGAGATGGACATAAAGTGGAATATGGCACTTGCTAGCATAAGAGCCAATAGATGGAATAGAAGATTCAGGAAGAAGATGACTTTTAATGCTAAAGACACTACTGGGTTTGATAAATCCAAGGTTGAGTGTTACAATTGCCATAGAATGGGTCACTTTATGACAGAATGTAGATCTCCTAGAAGGTCTGATGCTGGAAAGCCTTCAAGCCAAATCATCAAGGTTGAAGATACAAAAGCTATGGTTGCCATGCAATACATAGATGGTGTTGGCTGGGATTGGAGCTTTTTGGCCAAGGATGAGGAAGAGAACAAGGCTTTGGTTGCAGAAAAGGAAGAAAAAGAGCATGTTCACTATGCTCTCATGGCACATTCTTCATCTTCATCAGACAATGAGGTATATGATGATGCTTTTTGTAGTAAGGGTTGTCGTCTAAATACTGAAAAGCTTAACAAAGAAGTTTTAAAATTAACAGCAGATGTTGTTAATGAAAGATGCAAGTTATCTAATTATCAACTTGCTCTTACTCAAACTGAAAAGACTGTGGCTGAATATAAGAATATGGAGTTTGACCTAAAAGATCAATCAATATTTTAACTCATGATTTAAATGCTAGTGTTGAGGTTAGAAACATTTTGGAAAGATCCAATGGTGTTTTACAAGCTAAGTTAGATGAGGCTATCAAAAACAAAGATAATGTAGATCTTAAAATTCAAAAATTTGATAAAGCTTCTCAAATCCTAGAAAAGTGTGTTAGTGAACAAAGGGATTCTAGGGATAGGAGTGGGATTGGGATGAAAGAGTATGCTGGTGTTCCACCACCTGCTGGGAACTTTTATGGTGTCCTTAGAAAGGATCTGCCTTGGACTGGTATTCCAGAACTCCAAGAAGAGGAATTTATTCCTCCACCTAGAGTTCTTACCCCAGTAGAGGAATACGAGCATAAATTAACAGATTTAGACCAATGGAAGAAAGCCAACCCTACTTTGTTTTTCAAGGGTGGCATGCTTAGTGACAGCCCAAATGAGTCTACACCCATAAAAGTGATCAATCCTACTACTGGCAAGACTGTTGACCTTGGCTTAAACGTTGATAGAAAACCTAGTACTGGATATGCGAAAATGTATAGAAAACCTAGGTCACCAAAAAGTCAAGTTAGTGATAATGGGACAGGCTTCTTTTCATCTAGACCTAGAGTTATGTCTAGAAAAGCCTGTTATACTTGTGGAAGTTTTTCACATTTAGCTTATAAGTGTGTCAACGCTTCAAAGGTCAATGTTGATTGAAAGTCAACCATGGTCAAACCCAAACCTTTTGTCCAGCAAAGTCTACAAGTCATTAGACCAGCCCCATTCTTTACTAAAGGGTCCAATACTTATGGACAAAGGCCTTTTCAGAAGACCAATACCTGGTCTAACAGACAATGGGTTCCTGTAGCAAACCCTAGGTTCAACGCTGATAAGGGTAATTTTAGCGTTGACAAGAACAAATTAAACGCTGACAGGAATGTTCCCAACGTTGCTAGACCAAGTAATGCCAAATATCTGCAACCAAAGGGAAAGGGGTCTAAAGCTTCTTCTAGCTTATTTTGGAGACCTAAACAAGTTCAAAACCCTAATTCTGATCGGATTTCTATGACCTGTAACAAATTTTAGTATATTTCAAAGGTCATAACTAAACCAATTGGGGTTAACTGGGCATTTCATCCAAAAAGGGATGAACAAGGGGTTGTCATAAGGACTAAGTCTGTTCTTGTTGAACAACCAAATGAATCCAAGTCTGATCAGGCTTAGGTTCCCAAAGAAAACTAATTTGTTTTCTTTATGTGCAGGGCATTCAAAAGCAGGTTAATGACTATAGCTATTGGGATAGTGGATGCTCTAGGCACATGACAGGGAAGGAAGACTACTTGACAAACTTCACTCCCATTAAAGATGGTGACAAAGTGTACTTTGAAGGCGAATATAGGACTATCACTGGCAAAGGCACTCTCATCACCAACAATTTGCGTTTTGGGAACGTGTTTTTGGTAAAACAACTTGACTATAATCTGTTTAGTGTATCACAGGTGTGTGATAACAAAAATAAGGTTCTTTTCACTGATACTGAATGCTTGGTGTTGAGCAAAGATTTTAAAATACCAGATGAGAAATTCATTGATTATAGAACACCTAGGCATAAGGACATTTATAATGTGAATCTTAATGGAATTAGGATGAATAATAATTTGTCATGTCTATATGTTAAGGCTTTAGTTGATGAGAGTAATCTTTGGCACAGAAGATTAGGGCACATTAATTTTAAGAATATAAATAGACTTGTGAGACATGGTTTAGTTGATGGTTTGCTTGAGAAGGCTTTTCACAATGACCATTCTTGTGTTACATGCCTTAAAGGCAAACAACACAAAGTCTCCTTTAAGTCTAAACCTGTGCATTCTAGTTCTAAACCTCTTCACTTACTGCATATGGACTTATTTGGTCCAACTAATATAGAAAGCTTAAATGGTAAATCCTACTGTTTTGTCATCACTGATGATTTTTCTAGATTTACTTGGACTTTATTTTTAGCTTTGAAAAGTGACACTGCTGATACTTTGATTAACTTTATTACCCAACTAGAGAAGAAGACTGGTAATGAGGTTAAGATGCTTAGAAGTGTTAATGGTGGTGAGTTTAGAAATAAGTTGTTAGATGAATTTTGTGCCAAGAAAGGGATTACTAGACAGTTTAGTGTAGCTAAAACCCCACAACAAAATGGGGTAGCTGAGAGAAAGAATAGAACACTCATAGAAGCAGCTAGGACTGTTGGCTGATGCTCACTTTCCCATAGCATTTTGGGCTGAGGTTATGAATACAGCTTGTTATGTTCAAAATATGGAATTAATCAACAAGATTCACAACAAGACACCTTATGATCTATTTTGGGGCAGGAAACCTAATATTGGTTTTCTTAAACCTTTTGGATGTCATGTAGTTGTTTTGGACACTAGTGATGCCTTAGGTAAGTTTAGTGCTAAAGGTGATGAAGGCTACTTTATGGGTTATTCTGTGCAGAGTAGATGATATAGAGTTTACATTAAGAAAGAAAAACGTATACTTGAAAAGTTACATGTTAGGTTTTTAGAAAGTAAACCTAGTGATCCTGAGAGTGGTCCAAATTGGTTATTTGACTTGGAACCTCTATCTAGGACATTGAATTATATGCCTGTTACTAATCCAGACATTGTGAAGGTAACTTCAAATGTTGTGGAAGAACCAGTTGTTGAAATTTCAGGTAAACATGTTGATAAAGAGGTTGGGTCACAAGCAGACAAATCAGCACCCATACTTGAGTATGTTACCATTCCTATATGGACATATGCATTTGCTGCTGCTGCTGCTGGGAAGGAAAAAGGTGGTCCACAAGTATCACCAGTTGAAAACATGCATGATTCTTCAGGCGCTGACAAAGGGAAATCTGGCGCTGACAAGACAAATTCAGGCGTTGATGGCTCAAACGTTGACAACCCTAATTCAGGCGTTGACAACTCTTTTGACCATTTATTCTCTTCTAATAATTTTGAACAAGGTGAACCTTCAAATAGACATGGAGAGGTTCATTCAGATGCTGATGAAAGAGAATTTGAAGAGGCTATTGGCAACTTGGAGACTGAGATTGATGATAATACAATAATTGAAGGAGGAGTACTTACATCTACTATAAAGAATCATCCTTCTTCTTTAATCATAGGTGATGTGATGACTCCTGTGCAAACTAGAAGGTCTCATTAGAATCATGGAGGATTTATTGGCAATATTCACAAGAAGGTTGATACCCCTCTTGTTCAAGCATGTTTGTTTGCCTGTTTTCTGTCACAACAGGAACCCAAGAAGATTTTTGATGCTCTCAAAGAACCAAGTTGGGTGGAAGCAATGCAAGATGAGCTTCACCAATTTGCTATTCAGGATGTTTGGGACTTAGTTGATTGTCCCAGACATGTCATACCTATTGGGACAAGATGGGTTCTTAGAAACAAAAAGGATGAGAGAGGCATTGTGGTCAGAAACAAGGCACGTTTAGTTGCTCAAGGATATACACAAGAGGAAGGGATAGACTATGAGGAGGTCTTTGCACCTGTTGCAAGGATTGAGGCAATAACGATTTTTCTAGCTATGCTTCCTGCATGGGATTTACAGTCTATCAAATGGATGTAAAGAGTGCTTTTCTTTATGGCACAATTGCAGAGGAGGTTTATGTAATGCAGCCTCTTGGTTTTTAAGATTCAGAACATCCAGATAAGGTTTATAGAGTGAAGAAAGCTATGTATGGACTTCATCAAGCCCCAAGAGCATGGTATGGCACATTGTCCACCTATCTGGTGGAAAATGGATTCAAAAGGGGCACCATAGACCAGACCTTGTTTACAAAGAAGACTGGTAAGGATTTCTTACTTGTACAGGTCTATGTGGATGATATCATCTTTGGCTCTTCTAGTCCAAAGATGAGTGAAGACTTTTCCAAACTTATGACAGACAAATTCAAGATTAGTGCAATGGGGGAGATGAACTTCTTTCTAGGGTTACAAGTTCAACAGAAAGAAGATGGTATCTTCATCTCTCAAGACAAATATGTAGCAGAAATCTTGAAGAAGTTTGGCTTTTCTCCACATGAGAAACGGGCTAGCACACCCATGGATAGGGAACACCCTTGGGGAAAAGTTAGAGATGGAAAAGAGGTGGATGTCAGGCATTATAGGTCAATGATTGGTTCATTGATGTATCTCACAGCTTCAAGACCTGACATTATGTTTGTTGTGTGCACGCCATCAAGTGACTCCCAAAGAGTGTCATCTTCATGCTGTCAAGAGGATTTTTAGGTATCTTAGGTGCTATCCCACATTGGGATTATGGTATCCAAAAGATCCTCTATTAGAGCTTATTGCATATTCAGACAGTGATTATGGGGTGACAAGTTTGATAGAAAATCCACAACTGGTGGATGCCAATTTCTTGGGAGTAGGTTGATATCTTGGCAATGCAAGAAACAAACAGTAGTGGCCAATTCTACAACTGAAGCAGAGTATGTAGCTGCAGCTGCTTGTTGTGGACAAGTCTTATGGATTCAGAACCAACTGTTGGATTATGGGTATAATTTCATGCATACCAAGATTTTTGTAGACAATAACAGTACTTTATGCATTATTAAAAATCCTGTACATCACTCTAAAACAAAACATATAGAAATTAGACATCATTTTATAAGAGATTGTTTTGAAAAAGGTTTAATACAACCAGATAGAGTTGACACAGAGGAAACTGTGGCTGATTTATTAACTAAACCTTTTGATACTGGAAGATTTCAATACTTGGTAACAATTATTGGAATGATCAATCTTACTTAATATGTGTTTTGGGTACTTATTGTAAAAGTATGTACATGATATGAATTTGTTATTGGTCTTTGTACAAAATTAGATTTTCCACTTTATTTGTCTAACGCTGACAAAGGATATTTTAACGCTGACAAGTGTTACATTGACGCTGTCAGCAACATGTTAGTTTTGTGGTTTTTAATCTAATTATGCAGGCGTTGTTAGCATTGTACAAATGGATACAGAGTTGCTTATGGATTCTTGGAGCATTATTGGAGCATATTCAAGTTTATGGATGATGGTTGGAATATTTATATTCCTATCTTGACATAAATTTTTATTATATGCATTTTATTTGGCAACTTATGTATCATAGTTTAAGGGGAGGTTTAGGAACCCTTTAGGAATTTTTGGATATTCATATAATACTCTTATCACAATTCTAGATTGTGTCCACTGGTGAGTATGAATTAGTTTACTAACTCATGAGGCACTGTAGCATGTAAAGTTGATATATTATGCACGCTGCCAAGACTTTTTGGCCTAGAATTGGATGTGGTCTGTTGGGAGACTTGGGTATGATTTTTATTGGGCTTACATGGGAAGTTACAAAGGATTTTATGAGATAACTTCACTGTTAAGAACTTTGGTTAGCAAGGGACACTTGAGGACTGTTATGTCTATCTTGCTTAAGCAAGTGTGCATGATTGGACAGTGCTTGCCACCCTATGGTAATTTTCAGTTTATAGGTTATCTTCACTAGGATAAATCACTTTGTTAAGGTCCTTTTTCATTTTTATTCTTTTTATTTTTGGACGTTTACAGATTTATTTCCAAACGTTGTTAGGACCAATTTTGACGTTGACATGGCATTTTCCAACGTTGACAAGAATATAGCCATTGGGCGTTGATAGGTTATTTTTTACCGTTGACAACCATTGGGTCCTACCCAGTTGTTATTTTTGACGAAAATTCGGGCCGTAATTTTGGGAGTTGGTAACTTTTTATTAATGCACAAGATAAGTTATTTTCTTTTCAAGATTTTCATCATTATATTTTGAAAATAACTGCCTAATTTTTTACCAATCACATGTGCCTACCTCTCCTATATATTTGGCTCATTATTTTGAAACAGGGTAACTGCTTATTCTTGTCTAACTTAAATTTTACACATATTCATCTTTCATAATCTTTCACACAGCTTTCTACATCAATGGCGCCTACATTTAAACAGATTGATTTGGTATTGGGGTTTAGAAGTCAACATAATATAATTGCCTATTTGGAGGCTGACCACACTCTGTTTCCTCAATATACTCAGATGGTGGAGTATTTAAATGCATCCCCCATCAGGTATGCACTTTCTCATGCTCCTCTTATCCCTGTCACTCATATTAAGCAATTTTTGAATACTATCACTTCCTCAACGATTAATAATGTGACTACATTGACTGCTACAGTCCATGGGCGTTCATGGGTGGTTAAGCCTTGGTTCGCCAGGCTTTGCATCTTAATAATGCAGATGGTATAACCACCCTACCCCTTGGTGAGCTAGAACAAGGATTTCAAGCTTTGGGGTATCCTTTCCCTAAAGAGGGATCTTTAAATAAATATTCAAAACAGGAATTTCCCCCAGCTTGGAAGTACTTAATACATGTCATACTTCAATGTTTGAGTCCCAAATGTACTGCACATAATGAAATTAACAGATCAATTGGTAGTGCCATTGTGTGTATTGCTACAGGGCAAAAATATAATTTTTCTAAAATGATTTTTGATGGCATGTGTAAAAACAAGGGTAGCAAGATGACTCTGGCTTACCCAAGATTTTTGCAAATGGTTTTTGATGAAAAAAGGTATTGCACCAGGGATCATGATGATTTTTATACGATCCATGTGCAAAAGAAAGCAATTTTGGAAAGATGAATTCACCCCCCCCATAGAGACTTACCTCTTACCCAAGCCATGTTTGCTGTTATTGCAGCAGCACAACCTCAACCTGACCCACAACCACAACCAGACCCATTACCTGAACCATCACCGTCACCCCAACATATGGAACTTGACTAAGATCCCTTCAACGCTGACACGTTAAATGTTGGCGTTGACACTTTAAATCCACACGTTGACACCTTTCTACAACAAACCCAAACACCCCTTAACCTCCAAACTAAAACCCAATCCACATCATCCTCTTCACCCCCAGATTTTAGGATGGAAAAATGCCAAAGGACTATTGGAGTGTTCTCCTCTGGTGGTCCTAGTCATGTTGCAGAGAGAACCACCACCACAAGTGTGGTTGGTGACATGGGTGGGGCTAAGACTATTAGTACTAGCTTAGATGCAGGCCAAGCTAGTCCTAACATCATTAAGACCCCATCCATGCCCCATGACTCTACTTTGGGAGGTTAAATTCCCATTCTAGAGGAGGGCAGATTGGAACCCTATACATTGTTGGAATTGACGGCTGTCTGCATTAGCTTGCAAAAGTAAAATTCAGACCTTGTACATACTGTCTCTACCCAAGGCCTTGAACTCAAGCAATTGAGGGAGAGGATTGTTGTTTTAGAAGCTGTTGAGACTAGGAGAAGGCAGACAAAAGTCCTTTCATCAGGGGAGGATTCTTACAAAGGGGAGGAAGCAACTACTGAGCCATTTAATTTGAGTGACAAAGGCTCACATGAAGGAGAATCTGTGGGTATAGCTGAAGCTCTAACTGATTTGAAGAGGTAACCAGGTTTTGATGTTTCATTGGTTACCCCTACAAATTTGAATTTATCTTTTAGTGAGATGATGGAGCAGTTCACAAAAAGCGTTGACAATAGTAAGGTGAGCGTTGACAAGAAGATTTTTGATGCTGAGAAGCCAAGCGCTGATAAGAGTAAGTTAGGCGTTGACACACATGTTTTGGACATTGATAGACCTACAGGTATGGTTGATGTATTCCAGTCATCAGCTATCATCAAGGAAGTGTCTTCACATGTACCATCATCATCTTTACCCATCATTGATACATTAGATAAGGGTAAAGGAATTATGGTAGAAACAGTGGTTCCCAAGGATACAGCCCAAGTAAAATTTGATTCCATGTTGGTTGCACAACTTGAGAAAGAAGATAGGATGAAGGAGACTGCTATTGAGAGTAAGAAAAGCAGTAATTATGAGAGTACAGATTCAAGTGTTATGATTATTGAAGAACCAGAAAGACTTGAATATGGTGATGTATTGGCAAGGGAAAAACTTTCTGAGTTGAAGATGAAGGTAGATTATGATATGCCTGAAGTTGCCCAGATGTACTTTACATGGGAGAATAAGATCATGGAGAATCCAGACATGTCTTTATCAGATCAGATTTGGGGATTGTGTCACACCCTCAATTTGGCCCACGTGTACAGTTACACGAGGATGTGACTATCATGACAACCAAGAGACATAGATACAAGAATAACTAAGAAAATTCATTTTTCATTCATAAAACATAAAAATAGAATTGGTCCCAAGGAAAATTGTTTTACAACTCATGATAACATAATTTGAGTTTCCAAATATTATACATCCAAAGAAAGTCTCAAAGCTAAATCATGATAATTTTTATTAATCTCCATAGCACAACCACGTCACTCCTCCGCCTTGACACCTGAGAAAAACATTGCTAAAACGTCAACACAAAGGTTGGTGAGTTTATAGGTTTAAGTAGAAGTAGTGTAATGAACCATAAGATTTTTGTTAGGCAACCGTCAAATAATCTTATAACAAATACAAGATTATTATCACAATAGCATACGTTCATGATATCCTACGTCTAAGCTCATGACACCGAAGCGTTAACCGTACAAACAAGTTTATATAAGAGTGTGCTCAAGCAAATACTACCCCAAAGTATTCGTAACAACCTCAAATGTATTTGTATCTAATTTGGTCACACAACCAACAATAGATAGGGAGGCGAATCCCAATAGATCTATCCATAACATTCGTACTTACACAAAGTAATTAACGGTTCATGATAGTGGGCTAAAGCATCTAGGGGTATCGCTACTTAGACATCATGTAGGCACGTATGAGTTTTAGGCACTTATGTTCATCCGTTTAAAACAAGCAATGTTCTTACCCCAAAGTGATAAAACAATTAAAAGTGGGGCTATAAACTCACCTCGTTAAATAAGCAAAGTGATGGAAATACAAAGTAGCTCGAGAATACAATCACACTATCCACAACCTAATACAATATAATGACCGTGTCACGACATCTAAAATTATACCAATAAAAATGCGTGACATCCTAGTTGCGCTTGACGATACATTTCGTTTACTGAAATCACGACATTAATACTTGGTTATTTAGTAAGTGGGCTTTTGGGCTTAATATTATAATTTATAAACCAAAAATTCAGTTTGGGCTTATATAGACCTGACCAACCCAAACAGTCCAATACTCAAACAAAACATGGGCTCGGCCCATTTGGTTTCATTTACCCAAACTCACCTCAGCCCATGAGGCGATATAAACAAGGGAGGGGGGTTACGTTATATTCTACTACTCACTTTTATCCATCCAACTTTCTCTCTCCCTCTTGAGATAATACTCCACCATCTCCCATCTTTCTCTCTAAAATAAAAAGGGGTGCGAGAATCATCTTCAAGATCATAACCAACACAGCCTGTTTACAACCCAATCCATCTATATGGATATGAATCGGCCGTGTAGGATGGGTTTCACCACTCACATCAAGTCCCCAGTTCAAGTCAAGTTATTCGAGGGTGATTCGTTTGTGGTTTGATTGATCCAAAGATAAGTTCTCGAATCTCTTTTCTAAAAGGTCAAAAGGGTATCTCGTTTCATATTTCTTTTCAAAGCCAAAAGGTTTTTCTTGTTTCAATGGTCCTTTAATTTAGTTGAACATGGCCCTGGGGTGTCTCGGTCGAAAAATAAGACATCTAAGGTTTCATTCGATTTGGGTGTTTTTATAATTGGGCGTTTAATTACCATTAATTAATGTTTTCGAGGGTTATTTTGTGTTAATTTCATCATGACATTGATTTATAAAATCTAGGGTTTTGGGTATTTTGGGGGTTTTCTAAATCTTGAGTCTTGTTATAATTAACTAGTGTTTTTAGGCTTCTCTTAACGTTAATCGTTCATCTAAACATGTTTTTCGAAAATTAGGGTTTTGACTAATTAGGGGTTTTCTTAATCTATCCTTGCATTCTAATTAATTTGTGTTTTTAGACATCAATTGATGTTAATTATAGATTAAAAGTGGATTTTGAAAATTAGGGTTTTTATGATTTGGGGGTTTTCATACTCGCGGGTTAATTTAATGTTATTATTATTTGTTTGTTAACAATTTTAAACAAAGTAAGAACAAAATGCAAAAGGGGTCTCGGTATGATTTTCGGCAGTGGGTTTGTATACAACTAAAGTCATTAGTAAAGCTTCTAATATTTCCTTGCATAAATTTGGTATGACTAACTCAATTTAATAATGGTTTCGCAGGTAGGGTCTTGGTCAAGCACAACTAGTATGATGCAAAAGTAAAGAGAAGGGTGGGCGAGAAGACTCACAATGAGGAAGGGTTTTCGGCTGGTGTATTCGGGCAGGATGGAGGATTTGGCTCGGCTGGTTCAAGACCTTGCTACTACTCTCTATAATGTACCCAGTACTTTGTAATTAAGACTGCTTGGATGTAAGCAGGAACAAACTTTGTAACACTTGGATTGTGTGATGTTATTTTCTGTTGTTAGGGGTTGTGAGATGTGATAGTATATATTTTAGCAGTTTTGGTCTAGGGTTTCCATACATCTGAATTTTGCATCTTATGATACACCCATTAGGGGTAATCTCGGCCTGTGTGTTGGCATGTAGTGGTGAGTGGGATTGTTAAAAATGATTTTTCTAGTTTGTGGAGTTGACTTGGTTTGACGACTTTTGAATTTCCAGACTTCACAAATATGATGTTCTTAAGTATTCCAGTTCCTTTATTAACTGGTATTTGCACTCATTGTCCAATTTCGGCCCACAAGGGTATGTAAGGTGGCATTCGGTCCATGATAGGCAGGTTCGGCCCAACAAGGGTAAATCAAATGAATATGATGTTTTAGACACGTACGAATTCTAGAAACGTGAATCACAACACGAAAAACTCAATCACGTGACTTAAACAAGAGTGGAAACGTGTATTCTTGACCATTTGATAAGTATTCATAACCGGCACAAACCGTTAATAATCAAAACGTTTAATAACGAGCACGTCTCTATTATAATAATAAGACGCGAAAATTCAAGTTGTTACATTCGCTCTCCCTAAAGAGGGCTTTGTCCGCAAAGCAAAACAAACGATACATTTTAAGTCGACACCACATTAGTAAACAAGTGAGGGTACTTTGCTTTAAATTGGTCCTCGCGTTCCCAAGTAAATTCGGGTCCTCGGCGTGCATTCCAACGCACTTTAACAATAGGTATACGACTTTGTTTGAGTCGTTTAACTTCTCGTTCCATAATTTCGACGGGTTCTTCAACGAACACGAGTTTGTCGTTGAGTTGGATTTCGTCCATAGGTATGACGAGCGTTTCGTCGGATAAGCATTTCTTCAAGTTGCAAATGTGGAACACATTATGCACGCGATTTAGTTCTTGCGGTAAATCTAAACGATAGGCAACGTCGCCTATGCGTTGAATAATTTCGAACGGTCCAATATATCGAGGGTTTAGCTTTCCTCGTTTACCAAAAAGAATTACACCTTTCCATGGTGCAACTTTCAACATCACCCGATCTCCGACTTTAAATTCCAACAGTTTTCATCTCTTGTCGGCGTAACACTTTTTTCGATCACGAGCCGCTTGCATACGACTCTTGATTTGTACGATTTTCTCCGTTGTTTCGTGAATAATTTCCGGACCGGTAAGTTGTGCATCACCAACTTCCGCCCAACAAACGGGTGAACGACACTTTCGACCATAAAGTGCTTCAAACGGTGTCGCTTTAATGCTAGTGTGGTAGCTATTGTTGTACGAAAATTCTACTAACGGTAAGTGTCGATCCCATCCGTTTCCAAAGTCGATTACGCAAGCGCGAAGCATATCTTCCAATGTTTGGATGGTTCTTTCACTTTGACCGTACGTTTGAGGATGATAAGCCGTACTCATGTCCAATTGCGTTCCCAACGCTTCTTGGAGAGATTGCAAAAATCTTGAGCAATATCGACCGTCTCGGTCCGATATGATAGAAATTGGCACGCCGTGCTTAGCAACGATTTCTTTCACATATAATCGTGCTAATTGATCCATTTTGTCGTTTTCTTTCATCGGAAGAAAATGTGCGGATTTCGTTAAGCGATCGACGATGACCCAAATCGTGTCATAACCCGCGGATGTTCTTGGGAGTTTGGTAATGAAGTCCATATTAATTCTTTCCCATTTCCATTCCGGGATCCTAGGTTGGACTAGTAATCCGGAAGGCTTTTGGTGTTCAACCTTAACTTTGGCGCAAGTTAGGCATTTACCAACATAAGTCGCGATGTCGGCTTTCATGTTTGGCCACCAATAGAACATTTTCATGTCATGGTACATTTTGTCCGATCCGGGATGGATCGAGTACTTAGACTTGTGCAATTCATGCATGATTAGTTCTCGGACATTACCGTAACGAGGTAACCAACTTCTATTGTCAAGACACAATGTTCCATCGGTACGTGCAACGAGATTTTTGGTGATCATTCCACCGGCTTCTTCTTTATCGATGTTTTCTATCTTAATAGCTTCTCGTTGGGCTTCTAAGATTTTTGCGGGTATGTTTAAGCCAATAGTCATCACTAAGGCTCGAACCCTTAGAGGTCGCTCACGGGATTTTCTACTCAAAGCATCAGCTACAACGTTAGCTTTTCCCGGGGTATAACGGATGTCACAATCGTAGTCTCCAAGTAGTTCCAACCAACGTCGTTGTCTCATGTTGAGTTCTTTCTGGTCTAAGATATGTTGAAGACTTTTGTGATCGGTTTAAACTACACACTTAGTTCCGTAGAGGTAGTGTCTCCAAATTTTGAGAGCAAAGACAACCGCGCCTAGCTCCAAATCGTGAGTAGTGTAGTTTTGTTCGTTCGGTTTTAGTTGTCGAGAGGCATAAGCTATGACCTTTTTCCTTTGCATGAGAACCGCGCCTAGACCTTTAATCGAAGCATCACAATATACTTCAAAGTCTTCACTACCCTCGGGTAATGCGAGAATGGGCGCGTCGCAAAGTTTTTGATTTAAAGTTTGGAAAGAAGTTTCTTGGTCGTCTCCCCAAATAAACTTCTTGTTCTTTTGAGTCAATTCCGTCATAGACTTAGCGATTTTCGAGAATCCTTCGATAAACCGTCTATAATAGCCGGCAAGTCCAAGGAATTGGCGAATCTCCATATGTGTGGTAGGAGTCTCCCAATCCTTTACCGCTTCGATTAAAGCGGGATCCACATGAATACCACTACTATCGATTACGTGACCAAGGAATTGTACCGTGTGAATCCAAAATTCACACTTCGAAAATTTGGCGTATAATTATTCTTGTTTCAACAATTCCAAAATTTTCTTTAGGTGTTCCTCGTGTTCTTCCTTACTACGAGAGTAGATAAGGATGTCGTCAATAAACACGATCACGAACTTTTCCAAATAAGGTTTACACACGCGGTTCATAAGGTCCATGAATACCGCGGGTTCATTGGTTAACCCAAATGGCATGACTTGGAATTCAAAGTAACTGTATCAGGTTCGAAACGCCGTCTTGGAAATGTCTTCCTCTCGAAATCTAAGTTGGTGGTAACCCGACCCAAGGTCAATCTTTGAATAAATGCTCGAACCTTGAAGTTGATCAAACAAATCATCGATCCTTGGTAAAGGGTAACGATTCTTTATAGTAAGTTTGTTTAATTCGCGATAATCGATGCACATACGGAATGATCCGTCTTCTTTTTCACGAATAAAACCGGGGCTCCCCAAGGTGAGGAACTCGGTCTTATGAATCCTTTATCGGTAAGCTCTTTTAGTTGGTCGGCTAATTCCTTCATTTCGGCGGGCGCTAGTCGATAAGGTTCCCTCGCGACGGGTGCGGCTCCGGGAGTTAATTCGATGTGAAATTCCACTTGGCGAAGTGGAGGTAACCCGGGTAGGTCTTCGGGGAAAACTTCGGGAAAGTCGCAAAAAATTGGTACGTCTCCAATTTTCTTCTCCTTTGGTTCGGGTTCGTTTTTGCTAGTGACTTGGATAAGAAAAATAGGACGACCTTCTTCGATGTACTTTTGGGTTTTAGTACATGAGATGACGTTTAAACTAGCCCGGCTTTTCACACCGTTCTTCTCACCGAGGATGGTTAGGGCTCGGATTCCGTAGGGAATACAGACTTGTTTCTCGTGGCAAATTATCTCCACATGGTACTTGGATAGCCAATCCATACCAACGATAACGTCAAAACTTCCAAGTTCGATAGGTAAAAGATCGATGATGAAAGGAATATTTTGGAGGCTTAGGGTACAACCCTGAAGTACGGTGTTTGTAGTGATCGCTTTACCATCGGCTAGTTCCACATTATAGTTGACATCTAATGGAGTGGGGTTCACATTTAATAGTTCACTAAAGGCAATGGAGGCAAAACTTCTATCGGCACCGGAATCAAATAATACGGAAGCATAGATGTTATTGATGAGAAACGTACCAGTGACCATGTTGTTGTCTTGAATGGCCGCTTCGGCACATAGAGCGTACACACGTCTCGGTGCTCCCGTTTGATTCCCATTGTTCCGCCCATTCGGATTACCGTGGTTTTGATGAGGTTGTCGACGAGCTTGCTTGTTGTTGTTGCCTCGGATTTGGTTTCCTTGGCCTTGAGTGGTAGCTTTAGGACACCTATTCTTAAAGTGACCTTTTTTGCCACAACCATAGCAAGTGACATCCGCGTATTGAGCATTTGGAGTGATAGGAGTCCGTTGATTCGTGGGCTTTGGTGCACTTCGATAATCCTTGGCGAAGTGACCCGTTTTCCCACAATTGTGACATGTGCCTCCACACGCACCATTGTGGTGTTTGCCACACTTACCACAAAACGGTAGTTTTCCTTGGTAACCGGATCCACCGTTGACATTGAACACCTTTACCACATCTTGGCGTTTGTTAGGGTAGTTACCATGATTGGGGCCATGGTTTCCTTCCCATTTTCGTTTGTTATCACCACTTTCCAAGGTGACGGAGTCCATCAAACCGTCCGCCATTTCAATGGCTTCGTTCAAATCATTGGGTTTTGAAGAGATGACGTCTCCTCGGATTGAAGGCGGTAGTCCAACGATGTACCTTTCCACGGCTCGTGTCTCATTTGGTATCATTTCGGGACACATCAACCTCAACTCTTGGAAGCGTTGAATGTAAGCCATCAAGTTAACTCCATGTACACGGAGGTTCCACAACTCGGCTTCCAACCTTTTCATCTCATTTCTAGGGCAATACCTTTTGAGAAGCATTCTCTTGAAATGAGCCCAAGGAGTAGCATTGGCCGCTTCCAAACTTACGGCCTTCACATGGATGTTCCACCAAGTTAGTGCACCATCAACCAAGGTGCTAGATCTAAACTTTACCTTGTCACCTTCGGAGACATTGCTTACGCTAAATTGAGACTCAAGTCTCTCAATCCATCGTGCAAGTCCCACGGCACCTTCGGTGCCATTGAAAGTACTTGTGAAGCATGATCGAAACTCCTTGTATGAGCATGCACGCGTAGGAGGTACCGGAATTGGCACTCGATTAGTCTCCTCTTGCGTGCTTGTATTTGTTTCATTGGCGGCAAGAGCAGCGGCAACTCCATCGGCGATCATTTGACTCAAAACCGATGGGTCGACGGTGATAGGTGCGGCCGGAGTTGGATCGACTCTATTCTTGCGGGTTTTTGGTGCCATGGTCCTAAATTCATAACAAAGTTTATGGCAAGGTTGGCATTACGAGTTCATGTCTAGAGAGTACAAGCATGTCACAAAACACGATATAGCATCCAATGAAGTAATAATCAACAAGTTATGTAGTGCACAAATAATTCATTCCATGATTAGAAAAAGAAATACAAAGAGTTAACACATTGTTTTAGAATTCTTAGGGATTACAACACATGGAGGGAAAATTTGGAATGAAGGTGTACACAAATAATCTAAACATAAATCTAATAGAAACGGTGCTCAAGGGCGGCAATCCTCTCGAATAAATCAATCAATGCCCTATGGAGAAGAGTGCGTAAAGCTCCTATCTCGTAATGTTGGTCCTCGACTCTCCTAGCTAGTCCCGCGAAATGGTCGGGTGGGGGTGGGGCATTCCTACCCAAACCCGCGATGACCACCTCGTAACAAGTCTCGAGTCGAACCAATGACTCATGAGACAAACCACCCAAATTACGAAGCACGTGGGTCACCTTGCCTCGTAAGGTAGCAAGCCTAGTGAAACGATGAAGGGGCATTCCACGAGCCTCGGCGGCCGCGGAGAATTCGGTTCCATTATATCCGCAAGGTGGGGGTGGCATGGGCATAGTAGGTCGACGAGGGGCATCGTGCCTTGGGGGCACTCTCACGGACGGTGACTTCGAAGACTTGCGGGTAGTGCGGGTAGAGCTCACACGTCTTGAGGCCAACTTCTTCCCAATCATAGAACCTCTCACTGACATCCTCGCGGTGTGGTTTTGGCGAGGGGCCTTTGGGGCATGAGATGAGGATGTGGAGGGAGGAACCATCGGTGCCTTGCCACGCCTTTGGTAGCAAATGAGTGGTGGTGGTGATGAGCGAGTAGGTGCATGAGCACTTGGCTCTCCTCGAGTAGATGATAGTGGCGAAGCACCACTAGTAGTGGAATCGCGTCGTGCTCCATCCGTAGATGAGCTCAAGTAGTACAACGAATCTTCGAACGAGATAGACATGTCACTGCCAAATCAAGAAAAGGCATGTGTAAGATTAAATCAATTTTGCAATACGTTGAAGTTTTAGTTTGTCATGGCACACACCATTTAGCACAAAAATTTTAAGACACGTTGATACAAGATCAATATTGTATTCGCATAGCATGGCACAAACCATTTAACGTAGGGTTTTCAAGAAATATAATCGCATCAATTTTGGATTCACGTAACATGGCACAAACCATTTAGCATAGAGTCTCACGTAGTGTCGAAATAAACATCGATTTTGTATTCATATAGCATGGCACAAACCATTTAGCATAGAGTTTCACGTAGTGTCGAAATAAACATCGATTTTGTATTCATATAGCATGGCACAAACCATTTAGCATAGAGTTTCACGTAGTGTCGAAATAAAAATCGATTTTGTATTCTCGTAGCATGGCACAAACCATTTTAGCATATAGTCAAAAATTACGTTACTTGATACTTTTAGCAATTTACTTAGTAAAGTACTTAAGAGAAATGAAATGATACAACTTAAAGGTACAACTTAAAGGTACAACTTACTTGTCGAAGGCGCGAAGTGATGTGGTCTATGGAGATGGAGGTAGTTATAGTCTAGTATTACTCTTTTTCCAAAATTTCATTTTTGACCAGAACCTTTGTAAAAATGATTTTATAAAAGTAACCTAGTTCTCTATAATCATGTCTCTGATACCAATCTGTCACACCCTCAACTTGGCCCACGTGTACAATTACACGAGGATGTGACTATCATGACAACCAAGAGACATAGATACAAGAATAACTAAGAAAAGTCATTTTTCATTCATAAAACATAAAAATAGAATTGGTCCCAAGGAAAATTGTTTTACAACTCATGATGACATAATTTGAGTTTCCAAATATTATACATCCAAAGCAAGTCTCAAAGTTAAATCATGATAATTTTTATTAATCTCCATAGCACAACCATGTCACTCCTCCGCCTTGACACTTGAGAAAAACATTGCTAAAACGTCAACACAAAGATCGGTGAGTTTATAGGTTTAAGTAGAAGTAGTGTGCTGAACCATAAGATTTTTGTTAGGCAACCGTCAAATAATCTTATAACAAATACAAGATTATTATCACAATAGCATACGTTCATGATATCCTACGTCTAAGCTCATGACACCGAAGCGTTAACCGTACAAACCAGTTTATATAAGAGTGTGCCCAAGAAAATACTACCCCAAAGTATTCGTAACAACCTCAAATGTATTTGTATCTAATTTGGTCACACAACCAACAATAGATAGGGAGGCCAATCCCAATAGATCTATCCATAACATTCGCGCTTACACAAAGTAATTAACGGTTCATGATAGTGGGCTAAAGCATCTAGGGGTATCGCTACTTAGATATCATGTAGGCACGTATGAGTTTTAGGCACTTATGTTCATCCGTTTAAAACAAGCAATGTTCTCACCCCAAAGTGATAAAACAAGTAAAAGTGGGGCTATAAACTCACCTCGTTAAATAAGCAAAGTGATGGAAATACAAAGTAGCTCGAGAATACGATCACGCTATCCACAACCTAATACAATATAATGACCGTGTCACGACATCTAAAATTATACCAATAAAAATGCATGACATCCTAGTTGCGCTTGACGATACATTTCGTTTACTGAAATCACGACATTAATACTTGGTTATTTAGTAAGTGGGATTTTGGGCTTAATATTACAATTTATAAACCAAAAATTCAGTTTGGGCTTATATAGACCCGACCAACCCAAACAGTCCAATACTCAAACAAAACATGGGCTCGGCCCATTTGGTTTCATTTACCCAAACTCACCTCAGCCCATGAGGCAATATAAACAAGGGAGGGGGGGTTACGTTATATTCCACTACTCACTTTTATCCATCCAAATTTCTCTCTCCTCTCGAGATAATACTCCACCGTCTCCCATCTTTCTCTCTAAAATAAAAAGGGGTGCGAGAATCATCTTCAAGATCATAACCAACACAGCCTGTTAGCAACCCAATCCATATATATGGATATGAATCGGCCGTGTGGGATGGGTTTCACCACTCACATCAAGTCCCCAGTTCAAGTCAAGTTATTCGAGGGTGATTCGTTTGTGGTTTGATTGATCCAAAGATAAGTTCTCAAATCTCTTTTCTAAAAGGTCAAAAGGGTATCTCGTTTCATATTTCTTTTCAAAATCAAAAGGTTTTTCTTGTTTCAATGGTCCTTTAATTTAGTTGAACATGGCCCTGGGGTGTCTCGGTCGAAAAATAAGACATCTAAGGTTTCGTCCGATTTGGGGTTTTTTATAATTGGGCGTTTAATTACCATTAATGAATGTTTTCGAGGGTTATTTGTGTTAATTTCACCATGACATTGATTTATAAAATCTAGGGTTTTGAGTATTTTGGGGGTTTTCTAAATCTTGAGTCTTGTTATAATTAATTAGTGTTTTTAGGCTTCTCTTAACGTTAATCGTTCATCTAAACATGTTTTTCGAAAATTAGGGTTTTGACTAATTAGGGGTTTTCTTAATCTATCCTTGCATTCTAATTAATTTGTGTTTTTAGACATCAATTGATGTTAATTATAGATTAAAAGTGGATTTCGAAAATTAGGGTTTTTATGATTTGGGGGTTTTCATACTCGCGGGTTAATTTAATGTTATTATTATTTGTTTGTTAACAATTTTAAACTAAGTAAGAACAAAATGCAAAAGGGGTCTCGGTATGATTTTTGGCAGTGGGTTTGTATACAACTAAAGTCATTAGTCAAGCTTCTAATATTTCCTTGCATAAATTTGGTATGACTAACTCAATTTAATAATGGTTTCGCAGGTAGGGTCTTGATCAAGCACAACTAGTATGATGCAAAAGTAAAGAGAAGGGTGGGCGAGAAGACTCACAATGAGGAAGGGTTTTCGGTTGGTGTATTCGGGCAGGATGGAGGATTTGGCTCGGCTGGTTCAAGACCTTGCTACTACTCTCTATAATGTACCCAGAACTTTGTAATTAAGTCTGCTTGGATGTAAGCAGGAAAAAACTTTGTAACACTTGGATTGTGTGATGTTATTTTCTGTTGTTAGGGGTTGTGAGATGTGATAGTATATATTTTAGCAGTTTTGGTCTAGGGTTTCCATACATCTGAATTTTGCATCTTATGATACACCCATTAGGGGTAATCTTGGCCTGTGTGTTGGCCTGGAGTGGTGAGTGGGATTGTTAAAAATGATTTTTCTAGTTTGTGGAGTTGACTTGGTTTGACCACTTTTGAATTCACAGACTTTACAAATATGATGTTCTTAAGTATTCCAGTTCCTTTATTAACTGGTATTTGCACTCATTGTCCAATTTAGGCCCACAAGGGTATGTAAGGTGGCATTCGGTCCATGATAGGAAGGTTCGGCCCAACAAGGGTAAATCAAATGAATATGATGTTTTAGACACGTACGAATTCTAGTAACGTGAATCAGAACACGAAAAACTCAATCACGTGACTTAAACAAGAGCGGAAACGTGTATTCTCGACCATTTGATAAGTATTCATAACCGGAACAAACCGTTAATAAGCAAAACGTTTAATAACGAGCACGTCTCTATTATAATAATAAGACGCGAAAATTCAAGTTGTTACATTCGCTCTCCCTAAAGAAAGCTTTGTCCGCAAAGCAAAACCAACGATACATTTTAAGTCGACACCACATTAGTAAACAAGTGAGGGTACTTTGCTTTAAATTGGTCCTCGCGTTCCCAAGTAAATTCGGGTCCTCGGCGTGCATTCCAACGCACTTTAACAATAGGTATACGACTTTGTTTGAGTCGTTTAACTTCTCGTTCCATAATTTCGACGGGTTCTTAAGCTCTCATCCTTGGAAGTTTCACATATGGTGGAAGTATTACCTCATGATTCCAGAAACCCTATAGTTAGCTATGAAGAAGATGCAAGTGGGTTCTGGATGATTGGCAGATATGGGAAAGAGGTACATACTTTTACTACTCTTATGTCTTTGTTTGCAAGCCTGGATAGGGAAGACTTGGCAGACCTTTGGAGGTTGATGCAGGCCAAGTATGAGACTGAAGCACCTACTTCAGTCAATGGAATAAAGATTTGGTCAACATTCAAGAGAATGTGTGCACCAGATGAAGAAGATCCAGTTTGGAAAGATCTTAATGATATCAGTGGACTTTAATGGCGTCTATATTCAGCAGTTGGTGTGTATCATTTGGGTACTACAAAGTTTTCTGAGTATCTTCTTGTGGATGTTGAGTATCCTATGTCCAAAGAAGTTTTGGAGAAAATGATGACAACATAGCTGGAAATTGACTACTCAAGTGACGTGGCCAAAGATTTAATTAGATATATTTATTTCCAATATAATGCAATTTGTAAGAATCCTCCTAATTCTTAGTTTTTATTCAGAAACTTGATTACTAGAGTAGATATCAAGTTTAGGGGAGGATTGTTGGGAATAAAATGTAGTCAAGACACTTGGACGCTGACAAGAGCAATTTGGACGTTGATAGGAAGAAATCAAGCGTTGACAGGACAAGCGTTATCAGGAAGAAGTCAAGCGTTGATAAGAAGAAGTCACGCACTGATAGAAGACTTAGTCTACACGTTTTATGTTTCTAGTATGTTTCTAGTAAAGATATGTTCGACAATGTATTACTTATGTTTATCTTTACTTAAAATAGTTGATACGTAGACTCTTGTACAAGGCTCCTTAATCTATAAAAGGAGGCCTTTAGGTTTTAGTTTAATATATGTTTTTACACTTTCATTGTACGCAAGTTTGATTAATCTATCAAAGTGAAAGTTTGGTTTATCTTGTTTGTGTGTTCTTGTTTAAGTATTAATTCCGCACAATACTTGAATTGTTTCATATACAACAAAGTTTCTCTACGTGTTTAACTTGATTTAATCTCGTTTACACAAGCTAAATCGATCTAAGTTTGGGATCAACAATTGGGTCATATGTTTTTTTCCCGTAAGTTAGCCGTTAGGCAATGTACATCTCTACGAACGAATAAAGAAACATTTTCTCGTTCGATCTCTACTAACTCGATACTAGTTTGCAAATGAAGTCTAGCTCAGTTGGATGGATGCATTTGGTTATACTCTCTGTAAAACCCGCATGCTTTTACCATGAATAGTGCCCTTAAGATCGTACGTACTAGATTAAAACTTTCCTTTTATAGTATGATTAAGTTCACGTGTTAGAATTTTACGTATTACGTACGTGTTAGAACACGATAAGTATTTGTTACGTACGAACACACAATAATTATTTAACAATAATTAATCACGAGCATGCGATCATGAAATCATGAACGTAATTAAATCACGAGCTAATATTAATTACGTATATATATATTTATTACGAACACGAATAAATATATTAAGTCACGGTAAATATTTAACGAGAACACATAAAACACGAACACGACTAAACACGAGTGAACACTTAAATAACGAGACACAGAAAACGGTACGGGTACCCCATGTGGGGCCCCTTAACCGCGGCTACATCAAGAGATGGGCCAAGCCCATCTAAAATTTTACTAAGAATAGGTAAAGGTAAAATCTTGTTTTCATTTTTCACTTTATAGTAAACTTAATCAAAAACCTAAAAAGATTTTTCTCCTTCTCCTTCTTCCTCTCCTTGGCCGCCGCATACAACAACAAGAAAGGGGTTGTTCGTTTGTTTTTTATCTTGATTCTTATACGTGTGTTCGTGTGTGTTCATCCTCGTTAGATCCACGAATTCGGTATATCTTGTTAATCCTTTTTCTTTTGTTTTGATTTAATAAATTAAATAAGAACATGATGTTTTTAAAAACCTAATTAAAAACATAAATCAAACATGTAATTGGTTATGGGGTAAATCAAAACGGATGTTTTTAGGGGTGTTTGTTTGGCCGACGCCTAAACCGAACCCCAAGGGGGTCTCGGTTTGGCTTATAGACCACCACCGAGACCATATGGTCCAGGTTGGGTGATGTGGGTCCCACGGCAGCAGCAACAAGGGGGAAACCCTGAGGTGGTTCGGGGTATTGAGTTGATTTCGAGTCCGGTTCATGGTTTCTAGTCACGATCCGGTTCATGGTTTATGTTAATGTGATGTTTTAATAATCATATGTTAAAATTAAATTAATAATTATATGACATGATTAATTTAATAAAACATGACTTAGGTTATAATTTAATTATTAGATCATGGAATTATTAACCTAAGTATTTATATTTTTCTAGACTTATAATTAATTAATTATTTAAAAACCATGGTCATAATTAATTAATTAACATGACTTAAGTTATATTATTAATAAATAATAATACATGTTTTAACCTAAGTATATAACTTTATTTAATTAAAAACATGATATATTTAATTAAATAATTTTAACCTATAGTTTATTTAAATTACATGTAATAATTAATAAACTATACATTATATGATTATGACTTAGAATAATAATCAGAAAACACTTAAGCTTATATGCTTAGCTTATTTAACCAGCTTATATCTAATTATGGAAACTTTCTATTTTTGGAAACTTATTTAATTAAGACACCTAATCTATTTATGGAAACTTTCTATTTTTAGAAACTTATTAATTCTGGTAGCTAATCTATTTATGGAAACTTTCTATTTTTAGAAACTTATTTAATTAAGGCAGCTAATATATTTATGGAAACTTTCTATTTTTAGTAACTTATCTATTTTAAGCAGTAATTCTATCTTTGGAAACTTTCTATTTTTGGAAACTTTCTATTTTTGGAAACTTTCTATTTTTAGAAACTTTCTATTTTTAATAACTTTCTATTTTTGGAAACTTTCTATTTTTGGAAACTTTCTATTTTAGGAAACTTGCTATTTTTAGAAAGTTACTTATTATTACACAGTAAGTATAATAATACATGAAATACAAGTAATACTTAATCAGAATAGACAGAAGATGAGATAAACACAGTTTAAGGCTTAAAACAGTAAAGCATGGTATGAACATATAAAATAACCTAAGACATGACATAAAACCAGTTACGTATTTAGTAATCAGATACTTATTCACGTATGTATTTATGTAGCATTAGTGATACCGAAGTAGGATTCTCCTCAGTTCATCTTCTTCGTTCACTGGACATAAGGTACGGATTCCCGTCCTTTCAGTATGGACATTCTTTCCTTATTAGGATTCCCCGTTTGCAGCCAAATGTTTTCCCGTAGTATAAGTTTATATGTTTGATTTGCTTATGTTTAATTTAGAATACCTATAGCCATATACATGCATGACCAGTTTCACCTAGTTATGGAGGTACCATAACCATAACATTAGAGGCACTAATGTTATGACTTCACCACGGCGAAGTGATTGCTCGTGGCGTCCCTTCAGCTTTTGGCCATATTATTATATTTATCATGTGGAGCGTATGGGTGCATCCTAGTTACATGTTTTTCAGCAGATTACTCAGTGTGAATGTGGTGTGTGCCTTGCATCCTTCACAAGGAGCTGATCCCTCCTACCCAAACCAGTATATTAAATTAGAGGCAGCGCCTCTAATTTGCATGATGATGTCACTCCTCCAAGTATTCATGCACGGTGGATTTTCATGACCTATATTGGCTAATGGTAGAGTATGCTAAACAGTTTTTATAAGATAAACATAAGGCTTTTCAAACTATAAAACCAGTTTTACCAAGACTTAACCAGGTTATTCGGGACTTAGTTTCTACCGCTGTTATATGTTATATGCTTATCCTATTCATGCTTTATTGTACATCCGTGCACTGAGCGTATTGCTCAGCCGTTTTCCCTTTTCTATGTTCCCAAAACGACAGGTACTCAGGGACGCTCGTAGACTTTAAGCGTACGTGCATATGGACTAGAAGCTTTCTAGCCTTTCTTTACTTTATGCATTATCATTACATTGATACTATTGCTATGGACATTGTTTAGTCCTTTCTTTACAGTACTTATGTTTGTGTGTGTGATGAGCTTTACTTTTGGACTACCGATGTTTGATTCCGGTATTTTCCTTTTATGGTCATGAAATGTTTAGACATTTTTCCTTGTATGCTTTGATGACACGCCATAATTACGCGTGACATTTCATTATCAAAATAGGGTGTTACAATTATGGTATCAGAGCTAAGGCTTCAACCTGTAGGCTCTCAAAATATGACCTGTGGTTAGTGGGTAGTCACTATGGTCTTCCTAGAACTGACAGTCGTTTTCATGCATTCATCATTTTTATGCATACATATATATGTCATTGTCGCAGGTTTATGACTAAGTAATGGTTGGTACAGGACTGGCCCTATTTATTCGCATGTGTTTTATCGAAACTTTTAAATTTGGGACCGACCCATAGGCGTCCCCTCGCCATGTCTTTTATTTTGGGTGAACTGACCATAGCGTTCACTCTCGAGCATACAAAAGTTTTCTTAAAACTGCATCATGCATTCATACACAAAAAATTTCTTGCATAAAATTTTTCTCTTGAATTTTGGTATAAATTTTTTTCATGTATATATATATTTTATGTTTTGATATGTTTAATCATATGTTTTATGTTATACTGTCATATGGTTCTCACACGCGAACAGGAACAACTCAATGCTGCAATCCAAGCTGCAATGCAAGCTTTGCTTCCTCAACTGAGGAACGACATCAGGGCTGAGGTTCAAGGAGCCAACAATCAGCAGCATAACCAGGCACCTCCTCCTCCTCCTCCAGTGACATTAGCAGTATGGCTGGAGATATTCAACAAGCTCCGTCCGCGAGCTTTTGAGAAGACAGATAGCCCCAGTGATGCTGAAAGCTGGTTGGCTCACATCGAGAAGATTTTCAATGCTATGGGTTGTGACCCCGCGTACAAGGCGAGGTTGGCATGCTATCGGTTCGAAGGCGATGTGCTAAATTGGTGGTTAGCGTTGATGCAGTCTGAGGGAGGTGACGAGTGGGTTGTTGGTTTGACTTGGGCTCAGTTCAAGGACAGGGTGATGGAGCAGTTCTTTCCCAAGGCTGAGCAAGACAAGCTCAAGAGGGAGTACCATGGGATCCGACAGAGAGCTGGGGAGAATAGCAACGAGTTTATGCAGCGCTTTCTTCGCTTAGCTGGTTTCCTTGGTGCAGCACCAGGTACTCCTGAAGAGCAGGCACACCACTTTAGGTGGGCTCTTCGCACATCGGTCGCAAACAATCTGGTGTGTGCTACGTTCAACACTGTAGCACAAGTGGCCGATGCAGCACGTAAGCTGGAGATGCTGCAGGAGAGAGATGAGTTCGGGGAAGCTGAGAGACCCGATAAGAGGTAAACATTCGTATTCAAGCGGTGATCAATCCGTATTCTTTCCATATATGTCAATTATTCTTCTCTTTAAAATGTATCTTCCAAGCAGAAAACTGGGGACCGGTCTCAGCCGACTACTTAGCAGCAGCCTCATCAGCCCAAGGGAAACAGTCAGACTAACGACCGTTCTGCTACGGAAAGGCGTGGCGATAATGATAATTACCGTAACAATGCTGGACACTCCAACAGCAGCAGGTCCTAATACTTACGCATTTTCTTATGATTTCATGGTATAACTCATATTCTGACACTTTAACAAAACTTCTACCAGGAACCATGGAAACGGTAGGGACCAGAACCAGAGAGGTTCACAGCCTAGCCGTCCAGCTATCACTGTTATTCAATCTTACGATTATCCGCATTGTCCTTTGTACCCTATTATCATGTCTTATGTAAAATGTTTTATCAGGTTCCCAGCCAGCCAGAGCACCTGCTGGAGGATATACTCATCCTCTTTGCTCTACTTGCCACCGTAGGCACCCAGGGCCATGTCGTCGTAACACGGACGCATGCTTCAAGTGTGGTCTTCCTGGCCATATCATGAAGGATTGCCGTAAGGGCGAGATGGAGGGCACATCAGGACATGTTGATTCCAAGCCGCCACCTACCACCGGGCGTGTCTACACGACATCTCGAGACCAGGCCAACAAGTCTACAGGTACCATCACTGGAATCTTGTATATGTATGGTCAAGCTGCGTGTGTTCTTTTCGATACGGGTGCTACTCACTCGATCATTTCTACTGCTTATGCTAAGAACATTAGGATGCTCCCCATGCCACTAGAGAATAGGCTTACTATTTCCACGCCTTTGAGGGACTCTGTATTAATCACCCATGTATACAAGAGTCTTTCCCTAGAATTTGACGATAAGGTTCGTCCTGTTGACGCACTTCCGCTGGACATGAATGACTTCGACATGATTTTGGGCATGGATTGGCTATCCAAGCATCATGCTACCATAGACTGCCATTCATATCGAGTTATCTTCGGTGATGTTAATGCACCAGAGTACATTCATAACGGGTTCATACCCGGACGGTCTGTACAAATCATATCTACCCTGCAAGCGCGTACACTACTGTCACATGGCTGCGAGGGTTATCTAGCTACGGTTCACGACATTGATTCTGAGTCTCCATCAATTCAGGATCAACCAATAGTGTCGGAATTCCAAGATGTATTTGCAGCAGAACTTCCGGGCATACCACCTGCACGAGAAGTAGAATTCAATATCGAGCTTATTCCAGGAGCTGAACCAATCTCCAAAGCTCCTTATCGCATGGCTCCCATAGAGCAGAAGGAGCTGAAGGATCAACTACAAGAACTTCTAGAACGAGGTTTCATTCGACCGAGCGCATCTCCATGGGGCGCACTGGTCTTATTTGTTAAGAAGAAGGATGGCAGTATGCGTCTTTGCATAGACTATCGCGAGCTCAACAAGATTACTATCTGGAATAGGTATCCACTGCCGCGTATAGACGATCTGTTTGACCAACTCCAAGGGGCCAAACACTTCTCCAAGATTGATCATAGGTCAGGCTACCATCAGCTACGGGTTAAGGAGCAGGACATCGCCAATACTGCTTTTCGTACCCGCTATGGCCACTACGAATTTGTAGTCATGCCATTCGGCCTGACCAATGCTCCAGCAGTGTTCATGGATTTGATGAACAGAATCTTCCATGAATTTCTGGACAAGTTCGTCATTGTCTTCATCGATGACATCCTGATTTTCTCAAAGTCCAAGGAGGAACACGAAGACCATCTTCGTATAGTACTACAGATTCTTTGCCAGAAGCAGCTGTATGCTAAATTCTCCAAGTGTGAGTTCTGGTTAGACAAGGTGGCATTCTTAGGTCACATTGTATTAGCAGAAGGAATCACTATGGATCCAGCGAAGGTTGAGGCCATTACTAAGTGGCCGAGGCTGACATCAGCGACGAAAGTCCGTATTTTCTTAGGCTTAGCTGGCTATTACCGTAGGTTCGTGGAGAAATTTTCCCGCTTAGCACTACCATTGACCAAACTGATGCGGAAAGGGGAGAAATTCGTCTGGACTGAAGAACGAGAGAAGAGCTTTGAAGACCTAAAGCAGAAGCTAGTATCTGCACCTATTCTTACTCTCCCATCTGGTACGGGTGGATTTCAAATCTACAGTGATGCATCGGGGAAGGGACTTGGTTGTGTTCTCATGTAACATGGGAAAGTGATCGCGTACGCTTCACGGCAGCTTAAGCCTTATGAAGAAAATTACCCCACGCATGACTTGGAACTTGCTGCAGTCGTGTTTGCATTGAAGATATGGAGGCACTACTTATATGGAGAATCATGTGATATTTTCACGGACCACAAGAGCTTGAAGTATATCTTCACTCAACGTAAATTGAACATGAGACATAGGAGATGGTTAGAGCTGTTGAAGGATTATGACATTAATCTACAGTATCATCCCGGAAAAGCAAATGTAGTAGCAGATGCTCTTAGCAGGAAGTCCGGAATGATCAATGGTATTAAAATTGAGGAGGAAATCATAAGAGACTTGGAGCGACTAGACATCAAGATCATGGTACGTGGACAGCACGGTTACTGGGCTAATCTTAGAGTAGAACCCGAGTACTCTCTAAGATCAAGGAAGCTCAGAAAAATGATGGAGAAATCTGGGCGATAGTACAGAATTTGGAGAAACAGACATAATTCAGAGTAGATGCAGATGGTATCGTATGGCAGGGCACGAGACTTTGTGTTCCTGATGACCAAGAACTCCGGGAAGCCTTGTTAGCTGAAGCTCATAGATCCCCATTCTCTATACATCCTGGTTCGACTAACATGTACCATGACATCAAGCAGTATTTTTGGTGGAATGGTATGAAACAGGATGTGGCCACTTACGTCTCCAAATGTCTTACCTGCCAGCAGGTTAAGATCGAGCATCAGCGATCTGGCGGTCTCCTTCAACCGTTAGATATTCCAGAGTGGAAGTGGGACAAAATCACCATGGATTTTGTTACTGGTCTTCCGCCTACCAAGAGGAAGCACGATGCAATTTGGGTTATCGTAGATCGACTTACCAAATCAGCTCCTTTCTTACCGATCCGCAAGGAAGATCCGGTAAGTAAACTCGCCGATACGTATAGAAGAGATATCATGAGACTCCACGGTGCACCATCCAGCATCGTCTCATACAGAGATCCTCGTTTCACTTCGCGATTTTGGAAGAGTCTACAGAAAGCTTGGGGTACACAACATAAGCTTAGCACGGCTTTTCATCCTCAAACAGACGGACAGTCGAAGCGAACGATTCAGACATTGGAAGACATGTTGAGGTCATGTGCGTTGGAATGGACGGGTGATTGGGACGATTACATTTGTTTGGTGGAGTTTGCATACAACAACAGTTGGCACGCCAGTATCAAGTGTGCTCCTTTCGAGATGTTGTATGGCAGGAAGTGTCGCGCCCCAATCTGCTGGGATCAGGTTGGCGAGCGAACACTTGAAGGACCAGAAATCATAGAGATGGCCTATGAAAAGATCGCAGTAGCTAAGCAGATACTTCAGGAAGCACGGTTACGTCAGAAGAGTTACGTCGATAAGCATCATAGGGACATACATTTTAACGTAGGTGATCACGTCTTCCTTAAGGTTTCGCCGGCACGTGGTGTTAGACGCTTCAGGATTAAAGGGAAGCTCAGTCCTCATTTCATCAGACCGTTTGATATCATTGAACGAGTCGATGAAGTATCTTACCGGTTAGCGTTACCTCTGCAGCTTTCTCATGTGCACAATGTGTTTCATGTGTCCTAACTCAGAGGGTACCAGTATCATCCCCTTTACATGGTTCAGTATCCACTGGAACAGATACGTGAAGATCTCACTTTCATAGAAGAACCCGAACGAGTTCTTGATAGACAAGAACGAGTCATGAGAAGGAAGACGATTCCATTCGTCAAAATCCTTTGGAGGGATCATACCGAGCGGGAAGCCACTTGGGAAACAGAGGAGTCTATCCGGGCTTCTTACCCTTATTTCATATTTTGAATTCGGGTATGTTCTTCTTTTCCAGTTTACTTTATCTCTAATTCGGGGACGAATTATTCTTTTTAGGGGGGAAGAGTTGAAAAACCCGCATGCTTTTACCATGAATAGTGCCCTTAAGATCATACGTACTAGATTAAAACTTTCCTTTTATAGTATGATTACGTTCACGTGTTAGAATTTTACGTATTACGTACGTGTTAGAACACGATAAGTATTTATTACGTACGAACACACAATAATTATTTAACAATAACTAATCACGAGCATGCGATCATGAAATCATGAACCTAATTAAATCATGAGCTAATATTAATTACGTATATATATATTTATTACAAACACGAATAAATATATTAAGTCACGGTAAATATTTAACGAGAACACATAAAATACGAACACGACTAAACACGAGTGAACACTTAAATAACGAGACACGGAAAACGGTACGGGTACCCCATGTGGGGCCCCTTAGCCGCGGCTACATCAAGAGATGGGCCAAGCCCATCTAAAATTTTACTAAGAAGGGGTAAAGGTAAAATCTTGTTTCCATTTTTCACTTTACAGTAAACTTAATCAAAAACCTAAAAAGATTTTTCTCCTTCTCCTTCTTCCTCTCCTTGGCTGCCGCATACAACAAAAAGAAAGGGGGTGTTCGTTTGTTTTTGATATTGAATCTTATACGCGTGTTCGTGTGTGTTCATCCTCGTTAGATCCACGCATTCGGTATATATTGTTAATCCTTTTTCTTTTGTTTTGATTTAATAAATTAAATAAGAACATGATGTTTTTAAAAACCTAATTAAAAACATAAATCAAACATGTAATTGGTTATGGGGTAAATCAAAACGGATGTTTTTAGGGGTGTTTGTTTGGCCGACGCCTAAACCGAACCCCTAAGGGGTCTCTGTTTGGCTTATAGACAACCACCGAGACCATATGGTCCCGGTTGGGTGGTGTGGGTCCCACGGCAGCAGCAACAAGGGGGAAACCCCGAGGTGGTTCGGGGTATTGAGTTGATTTCGAGTCCGGTTCATGGTTTCTAGTCACGATCCGGTTCATGGTTTATGTTAATGTGATGTTTTAATAATCATATGTTAAAATTAAATTAATAATTATATGACATGATTAATTTAATAAAACATGACTTAGGTTATAATTTAGTTATTATATCATGGAATTATTAACCTAAGTATTTATATTTTTCTAGACTTATAATTAATTAATTATTTAAAAACCATGGTCATAATTAGTTAATTAACATGACTTAGGTTATATTATTAATAAATAATAATACATGTTTTAACCTAAGTATTTAACTTTATTTAATTAAAAACATGATATATTTAATTAAATACTTTTAACCTATAGTTTATTTAAATTACATGTAATAATTAATAAACTATACATTATATCATTATGACTTAGAATAATAATCAGAAAACACTTAAGCTTATATGCTTAGCTTATTTAACCAGCTTATATCTAATTATGGAAACTTTCTATTTTTGGAAACTTATTTATTTAAGACAGCTAATCTATTTATGGAAACTTTCTATTTTTAGAAACTTATTAATTCAGGCAGCTAATCTATTTATGGAAACTTTCTATTTTTAGAAACTTATTTAATTAAGGCAGCTAATCTATTTATGGAAACTTTCTATTTTTAGAAACTTATCTATTTTAAGCAGTAATTCTATTTATGGAAACTTTCTATTTTTGGAAACTTTTTATTTTTGGAAACTTTCTATTTTTGGTAACTTTCTATTTTTGGAAACTTTCTATTTTAGGAAACCTGCTATTTTTAGAAAGTTACTTATTATTACACAGTAAGTATAATAATACATGAAATACAAGTAATACTTAATCAGAATAGACAGAAGATGAGATAAACACAGTTTAAGGCTTAAAACAGTAAAACGTGGTATGAATGTATAAAATAAGCTAAGACATGACATAAAACCAGTTACGTATTTAGTAATCAGATACTTATTCACGTATGTATTTATGTAGCATTAGTGATACCGAAGTAGGATTCTCCTCAGTTCGTCTTCTTCGTTCACTGGACATAAGGTACCGATTCCCGTCCTTTTAGTATGGACATTCTTTCCTTATTAGGATTCCCCGTTTGCAGCCAAATGTTTTCCCGTAGTATAAGTTTATATGTTTGATTTGCTTATGTTTAATTTAGAATACCTATAGCCATATACATGCATGACCAGTTTCACCTAGTTATGGAGGTACCATAACCATAACATTAGAGGCACTGATGTTATGACTTCACCATGGCGGAGTGATTGCTCGTGGCGTCCCTTCAGCTTTTGGCCATATTATTATATTTATCATGTGGGGCGTATGGGTGCATCCTAGTTACATGTTTTTCAGCAGATTACTCAGTGTGAATGTGGTGTGTGCCTTGCATCCTTCACAAGGAGCTGATCCCTCCTACCCAAACCAGTATATTAAATTAGAGACAGCCCCTCTAATTTGCATGATGAGGTCACCCCTCCAAGTATTCATGCACGGTGGATTTTCATGACCTATATTGGCTAATGGTAGAGTATGCTAAACAGTTTTTATAAGATAAACATAAGGCTTTTCAAACTATAAAACCAGTTTTACCAAGACTTAACCAGGTTATTCGGGACTTAGTTTCTTTCGCTGTTATATGTTATATGCTTATCCTATTCATGCTTTATTGTACATCCATGCACTGAGCGTATTGCTCAGCCGTTTTCCTTTTTCTATGTTCCCAAAACGGCAGGTACTCAGGGACGCTCGTAGACTTTAAGCGTACGTGCATATGGACTGGAAGCTTTCTAGCCTTTCTTTACTTTATGCATTATCATTACATTGACACTCTTGCTATGGACATTGTTTAGTCCTTTCCTTTACAGTACTTATGTTTGTGTGTGTGATGAGCTTTACTTTTAGACTACCGATGTTTGATTCCGGTATTTTCCTTTGATGGTCATGAAATGTTTAGACATTTTTCCTTGTATGCTTTGATGACACGCCATAATTACGCGTGACATTTCATTATCAAAATGGGGTGTTACACTCTCCATGTGAGGGAGGTCAGGGGTTCAACTCTTGTCATTCCCCATACGGGTGATTTTCCTAGGATTGGCAGTCGTGTTTGAATCCTATCACAATGCCTTGAAGCCCCTTAATGGGAAACTGGATGGCAACATGGGGGTTGATATTATCTTCGTGAGATGACTCAAACTCGGGTCGAGAGACTTGGTGCCTCGGTGGCACGCAAGATACTCCGCTGCACCAAAACTGCCGTTAAAAAAAACTCGATACTAGTTTGAAAGGTGTTTGCGTCTATCTTTTTTTACTTGTAACATAGAAGGTGACTTGAGGTTACCATTAAAAAAGAATATGAAAAAAACTCCTCATGTTAGTAGAAAACAAGAAATAATTTGCATCGTTCCTTAATTGTCTATTGTTTGTCAACCAAGAGATACATGTGTATGTTCAACTTATATAACAAAAATGTAAACTATAAATTATGGCTAATTGAAAATGTACTTTTGGGTTTATAAGATGACAAAGCACTCGGGATTATTTATAACGCATAAGTTTTATTGTAAAGAAGTCTAACAAGAAATTTTGTTTGTTTACTTTTTAATGAAGTAAATTGGCAAAATTTTCTTTATAGCACCAAACGAATTTTGATTGAGGCCAATTCTCGAGTTAATAATCTTAGGTACAAGAACGCGACCTCTAAAGGCCACAAAATATTTGCTAAGTATCGGAATTGCGAACTTACGTACATTCTATAGTTTTATGGTATTAACTTAACAACTTCGATCGAGATCTTGATCAAAATATGATACTGCGTATTTCTTTTGTGTAATTTCAGTACAAAAGACTTTATAATGTTGTTTGAAATGATTTTTTTCGAGTATTTTGTTTCGGATGTGTGCATGTAAAATAGTTATTGTTCGTAGGTAGGTCGTTATTCACTAGAATATTAGATCATTGGGTTCTTTATTAGAGTTGTGTACAAAACGTTCCACTGTTGGAATGAAATCCTACCAAGAAGTATCATCCGTCTCGGTTTTTCTCCCCCCACTGCATACGTCACTGCCAGGTCATCGTTAACCACGATTACACGATACATTCTCCTATGACAACAACGTTGCCTCTAAGGATCCGCATGTGCCCTGTTTTTACACTGTCTTAGCCACCAACTTTGACTATCAACAAAATGTGTTTGACCTTCTTCCATCGCTACTCTCAGCCGTAACTTTTGGCGCTGTTACCGTCTCAGCATTCCCTAGCTTAAGGGTCCTTCAAGAAAATATTTAGCTTCCATTTTTTACTCGTTCGTGGTGCCGCCACAGCCACCGATCGATAGTGACAGCGGAATATGTTGTTATGGCCATGGGAATTGGTTGCCATCGGTTTCTTTTGTGCCTGAGACGCAAAAGCCCGGGCCAACTGATCTTGATTGTATCTGGAGCTTCTGATCGATTCCAACAACCTGCGCCAACTTTATGAAGTTCATTCTATGTTATGTATTTGTTAATCCCACTTTTCAATCCATAACACAAGATTTAAATTAGATTAAGAGAGAGAAAGAGAAGAAAGTTAGAGAGAGAAAGTAGAGACACAAACTAGAATAGTTGAAGGTTTACTAGTGTAAAATAATGAACCAACACCCTCTTCCACACATGAAAGAGGGTATATATACCCACGAACCACATGGGCTCTCCATGGGCCGTGGGTTTGTTTCCATGGGTCGGGCTTGGCTTGTCTTGGGCTTAGAGCCCCTAACTTATACAATATTAGCTTAATGTCCAAGCCCGATTTTCCCGACTAACCTATTACAATACAAGACCTTTAACAACTAAGATGACCTATTACATTCTTGTTCGACTATATAAAATCTAGGGCTAACAATCTCCCCTAATGTATCGGTCATCTTTAAATGCATAAGATGATTGAGTGAATACATTCTTGTGGAGGTGATCTTCCTTCTTTGGTCTTGAAACTTGGTCTTGATCTTGTTTGTAACGACTTTGTTCCTTCATGATTTTGTGATATTTATCTTGAGCCTTAGTCATTTGACTTTAAGCGCTTGAGATCTTCATCTTGTGTTCATTGTGACTAAGATGACCTATTACATTATTACATTCTTAAGTATCTTGATTAACGCCATCTTGTGCTCTTGTGACTTCAGATTCGACATGTTCATACTTTGTTGATTTCAAAAGGCTAACAATCTCCAACATAAATATAGTTGAAGTTAGACCTTGAGGTATCCATTGATTATTAGAGTAGCAGAAGTCTTTAATTTGTAGTATGAACATGTGAAGACAACTTCGGTTAGTACACAGCTACGCCACCATCTTGATATGCATCAACATATATAGACATGGACGAAATGGCTTTAAACATTTCACCCTAACTCGTTAGCGTCTTACCTCCGGTCGGTGAAGACCGTTAGACGGCATTAAATATCGTACCTTTGATAGGGTAGATTCGATTAAGAACCTCCTTGACAGGGTTTCTCGGCGGTGGTAGCCAGTTCTATTTACTCGACCGTCTCAAAGTAGACTACGAACATAAAGAGTGAATCATAAGGATAAATTATCCGTCTGATTAAAGTTGTCAATTCAGAATTTCTAGAACAAGTTTGATTCTATAAGAATCGCACCATTGTTGCTTTCCAGTTTGTCACAAGCTTGATTCATAGAGAATCTTGCGAGTCACCTACCACAGTGTTGTTTGATGTTGACACTGGAAGGATTTCCATTCGTCACTGTGAACCCTAAAGAGTGTCACTATGAATGTTCTGGCAAGATCACACGGATTTTACGAAGAAACCTGGAATCAAGTTTGAACCAATTAAGAATCCAAACTTAGTTGCATTGCAGTTCTCACAAGTTTGATTCGTGTAGAATCGCACAAGTTACCTACCATGAGCTTGTTTGATGCTGGCTCAAGCAGGATTTCCATCTTCATTGTGAATCGTATCACTCAGATGTTCTGGAAATATCACAAGGTTAATGTGTAGGACTCGATTGTGTCCTAGTGAGATGATAGATTAATCTCTTTTTGGCTCTAGACTCGATAAGTGCATTTTAGTAATCGAAGGCTGGAGCAGACTGCCACCTTTTCAATATTAACTAACTCGGAGTGACAAAGTCAATAGATACGTGTTGATCTCCTTAACAATGAGACAAGTTTCTTTTGAGAGAAACCCGAATGGCTAGGAAGGGTTGTGCATTGCATCACTAGGTCCATGACGTCTTGTCTTCAATAGATGTATTGACCCGGTTTCTGCCTAAGTTGCATAGAATATTCAACTCCTTCAATGCTTACCAATACGTAATCACTAGCACCTTGTTGTGATTGTTCCAGTGCTAACTTAAGTAATTAGCCCGCATTCAGCTTCATTCAACTCCATCTTTCCTAAGGACAACTATTTCCAGCTATGGAATATCCTTAGGTAGATCCCTCCGGTTCTGGTTGGATCATAGGACTTAGTTTCCTATCCTAAACCACCTTTTGACTCCATCGTTCCGTCGTGGACAGTGTTTTGGGTAAAGATCGTAACCATAAAACCATTGAAAACCATTCAAAGTGCTTGACAAAAATTAAAACTTTTAATACTCTGAAAGTTTTACATTTCCGAAAAGCTCCCCCTACACACATGCATCGATATAAGAAATAGTTTAGCATGTGAAGGAAAGAGTTGCACTTGAGTCTTTAAGATCACATGTTGTGATATATTACATTTTAATCACATTTTCTCCCCTATCTCTAATATAAAAATATAATATTAGAGATACCAATTGATTAAAATATGACAATTTCTAAAACCTATGGGGAGAGAAAGATGTGCGCACACATGAATCATGGAACTTTTGTAGTCGATTTGCTCCCCCTCAACAATATATGTGTGTCTTGATACAAAAATTGACAAATTTTGGATAAACGACACCATAAAATATGTTAAGGTACGGAGTTGAGATGCCTTATCCGATATGGTATATTACATTTGACAGTTTTTAGACCGTTTTTGGAATGTGTTGGATACATAAAATATGACAATATCTGAAACGTACCCAACAGCATTAAAGGCTTTGATTTTAAAACGCTCTCCCTCAAAAATTAATCAAAATAACATATGACATTTTTGAGATATAAAAACCATTTTACGAGGAAAGGAGTGTTGAACACAAAATTTTGAATGATTTAGAAAAATCTTTTGAGAAATTCTAGATAAATTGTGTTCAACGGTTTTAAAATAATCATGATAGAAGACTTCTCCTCTATTGCTTAGGAAAAGCGCACTGAAACGTACCCTTCCCTTTCAGGTCCGCTTTTCATGAGCTTAAAACTTTGATTGTTTTGTGACTAGCTCATGACCGAGAAAAATTAATCTCTCATTGTGAAGGATAAGTTATCATCCGTGATAAACTTTCCTTAAGTTGAAGTTCGAGTTCTAAGCTGACATTTACTTAGAAGTCGTTTTTCATGAACTTAAAAACTTTGAATGTTTTTATGAGAAGCTCATGACCGAGAAATATGGATTTCTCGTTGAGAAGGATAAGTTATCGTCCGAGATAAACTTTCCTTAGTTGAGGTCCGAGTCCTAAGCTGTGATTCGCTTAGAAGTTATTTACACGAGCTTAAAACTTTCGAAGAGTTTTATTGAAAGCTCGTGTCCGAGAAAATTGAATTTCTCGTTTTGAGGATAAGTCATACTCGGGATGAACTTTCATGTTTTTGAAGTGCGAGTTACAGTCTGACATGAGCTTAAAAACGTTGAATGTTTTTACATATAGCTCATGTCCTAGAAAACTTAATTTCTCGTTCTGAGGATAAGTCATCCTCGGGATGAACTTTCCTGTCTTGTGAGCCCGGGTTACAGTTTGTAATTTAACTATAAGCCATTACATGAGCTTCAAAATTTGGAATAGTTTGAATGTAAGCTCGTGTCCGAGAAATATGAATTTCTTGTTTTGAGGGTAGGTTATCATTCTAGAGATAAACTTCCCTGTCTTTGAGGAACGAGTTACAACCTGTAATTTGACTGTAAATCATGTACACGAGCATAAAACTTTTGAATAGTTTTAATAGAAGCTCGTGTCCGAGAAATATTAATTTCTCGTTTTGAGGGTAACTTATCATTGAAGAGATGAAGTTCCCTTTATTTGACGTTCGAGTTACAGTCTGATATGTGACTGTAAGTCATCATAGAAGCTTAATTCTAAAACCCGTTAGACACTTGTTTCTCAGATATATGTTTCTTCAGCAGCCAAACTCTGAGAGTGTCTTTTGTTGAACGGATTACAAATATAGGACCTTTGTGTTCCCGTTGAACCGTGACGTCGGTACCTGCACTTTCATTAGTAGTTTGTATGCTTGCATGTGGGTAAGTGATATCTTTGTGAGAACCATGTGTGGGTTCACCTTGAACCTTTGTCGCGCTAGAGGGAAATGTCTTTCCAGTAGGAACCCACCTAAGACCTATTGTTTTGAAGGTTCTACCCGTTGGTATCCATATAAGACAAGGTCTAGGAGACATAGGTTTCTGACGCACAGCAGAAGACTTAATTTGAGAAAGCCTATTTCTTTAGGGTTCCATCTTTGAGGTGCTCTAGCTTTTTGGTTCACCTTGTTCAGGACTTTAGTGATATAATCATCATTAATGGCATTAAACACGCATTTGTTACATTTCGTGCAAACAAAGTGCTTAGCATCTGAGAAGGCTCTAGAGTTCCTAAGGTTGGCGAATTTGTGCACATCATAGAAGGGTCTAGAATTCCTGGATGTGTGATTATCGCTCCTAGGTTGTGGTTTTGTCCTATCTCTTGCTTGTGTCTTGTTCTTAGCATCCTCTAGATAGCTTTTATGACCCGTGTCATTTGAACTACACCTAGGCATGTTCTTGAAGCTAGATCTAGAGTTACTTGAAGCATTCATGTGATCGGGTTTTGTAGAAGCAGACTTTCTTAAGGAGTGTCGAGATTGTGGAGTGACTGGTTTAGGCAAATTGCTACGCATGTCAACTTGGGATACAAACCTCGGGTTCGATGTTTTGGGTCGTTTCAGATTTAAACGCATTCAGTTGTCTAGCAACAGAGCGGTTTCTGAATGGTTGAGAAGGAGGTTTCCCCAAGACTGACTGTTTTGCTAACTTAGTATCCACACTATTTCCTTTTAGCTTCCTTTATTCATTTTTCACCGCTGTCAGTGCAAAAACCTTTTCCTGAATCTGATTTAATTGCTCATTTTGTAGAAGTAATTGAGCGACACGCTGTTCTAACTTAATGTTCATATTGTCAAATATGTCATTCTCAGAACTCACGTCATTACTATCTACAGTGTCGATAGGTTGCACAGATATTTCACATGGTGAAGCAGGCGGAGGACTTGGATTTTGAGAAGCCAACTTTGATTCTAACAAATTTATTTGTTTTACAAAATTTCCTTTTTCCGTGTTGAAATCTTGAATCTTACGATCTAGTTTTTGTTCAAGAACAACATTTGCTTTTTCAAGTTTTTCAAAATAGGCCTCAAATTTGTTATTTTTCTTTGAAAAATCGAGTTTGCCATCCTCAAAATATTTTGTCTTTTGAGCTAACAAAGTTTCGAGCTCGTGAATCTTAGAATAAATTGTTAGTTGTTTAACACCCCCAACTTACATTGCGCAACAGAAATACACATTTAGGTGCTAAACACAAACAACGTTACACAAGACACTTTGAACAATCTCAAAATGATACATTTGAAATATAAGCGGATATAATTTAACCATTGTCTAAAACCTTCGAGCCAAAGTAAAACAATTTTAGAAATATCATAGTAACATTTAGGTCTCCCAAAGACCTCAACCAATCAACAAACATTTTACCAAAATACATGACCATACATTATAATTTTATGACAAAAGGGAAAGAAATCCGTTTTAGACTCAATCACCACAAAAGCAACCCGCAATCCTTCTCCAGCAAGCTCCGTCATTCATCAACTTCAATCACCTGAAATATATGCTTAGAATCATCAACACAACGGTTGAGCAAGTCTATAGGTTTTCCAAATCATCATTTGAACACAAGAGAAAACTCAATCATGATCATTTAATAGAATTGTTGATCATACATTCTATTATTCAGGCAATCTGGCTTATAGCAATAGCTATAGAATTGTATTAAGCTCATGACACCGACCCCTTAACTTAGTCACCCACGCCTAAAGCCAGCATGACTATATGAATTCCATTGCCCCTACTAGGGTATCAATTGCAAGTATACCACATCCTTATTCTCGTAAATTATCCTTCCCAGAGGTTACTCAGCGTAAAGCCTTGGTCTCAAATAGGGTCGTCAGTCCAATAGTACTATTATTTGAATAAGCAGCTATTCCCAACTCACAACATCAAGTCAGAACATAATTAACGACTCATGAATTTAGGAACTTTTGAAATTTAGGTACTTATACAATTCAAGGCAACATCAGGCAACAACAGGCAACATTCGGGTCCAAACAATCAATCATGACTTGTGTTCATTTTATTTTCAAATAGCATGTATCCCCCTCGTGGGTTTTAAAATCATTCAAAACAAGTACAAAGCGAGGCTATAGACTCACCTTGAGTAATAGCAGTAGCAAGATGACCTTCAACGATAGTTGATGCCCGATAAACACAAAAAACACAACCTATCAAATAAGGCGCGTTCATTAATAATGAACTCAAGTAAAATCCATACTTAATAATATCAAACTCAAAATAATAAAATCACAACAAACTCAAAAGAAAAACAATACAAGTGACCTATTACCTCCTTCTATATGTTTACTTTATTAGACCATACACTCGATAAAAATCTGTCTGTACATACCAAATGTACGAGCTCATTTACCCCATTTAAACACGTCAAATATTTATGATACTACTCAGAGATATCACTTACTATCTATAGAAAGTCCTCTTAAAAGCCCATCAAAAGATTTTACTTTTAAAGTTTCCTGCCCGACACACCTTTGAACTACAAAAACCGGACAGTTTTACGTCACCGACTCATACAACCATTTTGACCATTCTAAACAATTTCATTTACAAAACCGACACTTGAGTTTGAAAATAGACTCGCAATCCTAGGTTTAGAACCTAACAGCAGACCTTGACCATTTTTACAACTCATTCTATAGTCCCCGAGATTCGATCCAAATATCGACAACAACTTCGGATTGTGTCGATACTCGTCTCCCGGTACACGAATAATCAAATCATCATAACTTCTCGCTCGTTTGGAGCTAGAAGCTCTACTTTATATCAAATCGAAGCTAACGAAATTCTCTACAACCCTATGTAATTGGTTTAACCATTTTCAAACAGTAAGATACCCAAAAGTTGCCTTTTTTCCTACTGATCTAAAACAACTCCTAAAATCTTACACAACATCATGTTTTTAATCAAAATCAATCATTTTTATCATCAACCTAAACCCCTAATAACATCATAACTCATCTCTAACACTTGTATCAATCTCAAAATCAAAAACCCAAAATCAAAAACAAGTTTTTAACAAAAATTTAACATGATCATCTCTTGATCATTACCAACAACACATGCATGATCATAAACTTGACCTACGAATCCTAAAAAAATCAAACTTCATGCATGTTGAAGATTTTTATACCAAAAGAAATCCCTTGAAAATCTAAGATGTGGTCTTTAACTGTTTTAGCTTGAATCAAGCTTGATTTGATTTGAAAATGGATTGAAGATGGTGTAGGGGTGGCGGCATGATAAAGAAAAGAGAGAGAGAGAGATGAAAACTTTGATGTATTTTGCATGTATGTGTAAGTTAGGTGAGAAATCACCTTATATATGGTGATGGAAGGGCTTGTTTTGCCAATTTGTGATAGTTTTGGTCCAAAATAAAATAAAATAGTTTAAAAGGTAAAAAATGTAAATTTTCAATTTTGAAAATATTTACGAGGCTCGGGTTTAGTAAAAATACTTTTCAAAAGTTAAAACGTACTCAAAATATAATAATAATATGATCCCGGTACAACTTAATACGCAATTAAAAACAAAAACGTCAAAAATATAAACATCGAAACACAATTAATAAAACATAAAATCTCGGGCATCCGTTGATATCGTAATCACTAATAATCCTCGCTATTAGTAAAAAGGTAAAAATAAGACTTCCAACGTCGGTCTTAAATAAACCATCAACCGTCATATCATTCTAGCTCATTGAAAATTTCAAAATTATTCGTATAATAATATTAAATAATGACCGCGGGTTCGGGTTATCATATCCTACCCTCCTAAAAGAGAGCGACGTCCTCGGCGCTCAGCCCCTCTTATACTCACATTCCATATTTCTAGAACAAAATAGAATTCTTTTCCTTTAAGAAAACCTCACGCTTCCTTCGCGAATTCAGGTCCACTCCTAGAATTCTCGTATCTTCACAATATAATTCTTACTATGCTTCAATCTCCTAAGAACTCGTCACAGTTCTCTTTATGAAAAACAACTTATCTTCAAGTTGAATTCTTTTCTTGTTGTTCCCAAAACAAATTTCACCCTTCATAACGACACCTTAGGAATAACCACGTTTCCCAATTTCAAACTCCACGATTTCCTTCGATTGCCAACATAACTCTTCTAACAATCTTCTTGTTACTAATAAACGATCATTAACCTACACATGCTTATCAGTAGTTACCAACATCAGTTCTAGTTCATTCATTCAATTCCACCTACATTTCTGCAATACACCGAAAACCTAACTTACGTCCATAACTCACGATCTTTACCCTTCACAATTTGAAGTTCTTTATGGACCTTTAAACAATACAACCTCATTACTAGCATGATAAGCATTGTCGTATGAGAATACCAACAATTCATAAGTCAATAACACACGTACAAGTATATCGTCCATTGTTCGAATCGTTCTTTCACTATATCCATCATTCGCTGTATAACACGCAGTACTCAACTCAACTTTCACCTTTACCCAAACCAAAATGTATCGATTACTTGACTTATGAGATTCCTTCATCACTAATTCTCACTCTCTCAACTCAGGTATGTTAGGAGTGCTCAATATACCAGGTCTCACTTGACTTTTACAATGAAATCCTTTCCATAAGTTTGACAAAATGTTGAAATCACTTGCCTTGACATCCTTCTCAAATCAGACCACTAACTTAAAATTTCAATATCCTTTCTATCAAGTCCACACTTCTTGTCATCACCAAAACTCAAATCCTAGAGGCTTTTTCCTTTTTCTTCCTGATAAGTGCATCAGCTACCACATTCGCCTTTCCCGGATGGTAGCGAATCTCGTAGTCATAATCACTCACAGTCATAACCATCAACATACTCAAATACTTGAAATATATATAACTGGTGATCCTCTACTCATTTCCTTTATCATCCCAAGAAATTAATTATGAAGCAAACTCTTATGATCCTTAATTAGTACACACTTGATTCCATATAAGTAATATTTCTTACAATCTCAAATCAAACACCACAAATACATAACCTTTATGAAATACATCACAACAAACTATAACTATAAATACTTCAGATCCTTCCAACAATGACAACATCAGTGCATAACACAACCTACCCTTCAGTGTTCAGAATATAGCTTCCTCATTTGATAAGGATCAGATCTCGAAACTTACAATTTAGATGTATAAGTGGGACTCACACATCTAAATCTTCTTAGTCAGCTTAATCAATGGTTCAACAATCAGTGAAAACCTTTCGATAAACCTCCGATTATTCCCAGCTTAGACCAAGGAATTAACAGATTTTCATCGGCGTCGTTGGTACCGATCAATCCTTAATCGTTTCAATCTTGTTAAGATCTTCACGAATACCTTTGTTGTCAATCAACTGCCTTAGAAAACGCAAATATTTCAACCAATATTCACAAATAGGGAACTTTATATACAGTTTCTCTTTTTCCAATCATTCCATAATTATCCTCATATGCTACTTATGTTCCTCTTTCCCTCTTGGAATAAAATAGAATATCTTCAATAGATACAATGACTAACTCATCCTAGTACATCTTACACACATGATTCACCAAGTTCATGAATACGGCGGATGCGTTCGTCAATTCCAAAAACATCACTTAAAACTTAAAGTAACCACATCAAGTACGAAAAATAGGAATATCTTCTTCCCAAACTCTCAATTGATACTAACCAGACTTCAAAGCGATCTTTGAGTACACACTGGATCCTTAGAATTTTGGTCAAATATTGTCAATCCTCGGTAGTGGATACCGATTCTTTGCAGTTAATTTGCTAAGCTCACGATAGTCGATACACATCCGAAACGATCCATCCTTCTTGACAAACAACACAGACGATCATCACTGTAACGAAACTTAATCCAATACATCTTTTATTCATTTATTCTCGCAATTGATCGGATAACCCCATCTACTCTGACGGTGCCAAATGATAAGGCGTACAAATACTACTCAACGATACGCAGAAGCACTACACAATGAAACGCAGAAGCACTACACCTATCGCTTACAACACTCAATTGAAACGAATTCCTCTTCACAAGACGGCAGCAACTCGGAATTACTTCAGGAAAATTTTAGAATACTCTCGAATCATTAACACATGTCCCAAATACACTATCACTAATTACCTGAGCTAGGAATACATCATATCCCTCTTCCACATACTTCCTCATCTCCAAACAAGATACTTCTCAAACGGAAAGTTCACTCATCACCTTTCACAGTCAACACTCAGCTTCTCAGCAAAATCTAAACCAACAACTATCAATTTATGGTGAAGATTGGTTTAATCTCAAGCATCAGCACTACGCACAACTAACCAATTCATACTAATAATCTACATCTAAAGATCCCAACTCTTTGAGCATCAAGTCGATACTAAACACTTACTTCCCTAAATTCAAGGAACACACTATTGGTATAGAACTAACACTAACAACCTTTCCATCGGTCTACTCCACATTATAGTTAATTGTCAATCTTACTAATTCTCCATTAATAAAACAACTTAATCTGTACATTTCTACAGTTTCTACCTGATCTGAAATCAGACAACATACTAACATAAAGAACATCAAATAAGAATATACCATTTACAACGTTCAGACCTTAAGGTTTGTCAGCATCATTCAAACGTAAGCTGGAGTGGCAGAATTCCTATCTTGTCAATTTCCTTTCCTTGCACAATTCCCTTGTCTGTGTCCTTCCTCACCACAGCGAAAAAATATCACAACTCCAGGGGTACTAATTCCAGTGACTAATCCTCTTGTCCTACACTTATCAGCTTTATGACCAGATTGTCCTAACTCTAGTTGCAAATGTGGAAAATTACCTACATGGTATAGAGTACAACAAACACACTTGAGATTTATCTTGTTACTTCCAGACACAGTGGCAACACGAATTTCCTCATTCCTTCCATAGTTTAAATGCTGATTTCGGTTCTGTCTCTAGTTATTGTTATTACTGTAATCTCCACGATTCTAACCTTGATTCTGGTTGGACTGAGCAGATTCCCACTTTCTCTTATTGTTTTCAACAATGCTATCTTTCCTATCTTGCACTTTCACGTCCATTAAATCATGCACCATCTGAACAGCTCCATCAAAAGATTTAGGTTTTGAAGAAGTAATTTCATCCTTGATATTACTAGACAATCCTTTAATGTACTGCTTCATTGCCTTACGGTCATTCACAAAAGTATCAGGACATAGCAAAAATAGCTCAGAAGACTTCCCATTATAAGCAATAATATCATCGTTTCTTAACTAACTGTCTCAATTCGTCTTCCAACTGTCTTAGTTCCTCCTCGAGGCAAATCTTAACAATCAATAATCCTTTAGTTACGGTCCATGTCCTACCATTAGCCACAACCAATCCTAAAGTAGTCACTTGGCTATTCCACCATCTTTGTGTACCATCTTGAAATGTAGTAGCAGCAAATTTCACCTTATTAGTTTCTGAACACCCACTATTCTCAAAAGTACTCTCTATCTTATCAATCCATCTATGTAATTCTAATGCACCATGTCACAAAACTGAGTAGGTCCGCACTTCTTAAAAACTAACATAAGTAAAGTCTCTTGAACTTGCAGAACAGCAGCAACACTACCATCTGGATCAACAACATCATCATTATTCTCAGTAGCATCATCATTATTCTCAGCAGCATCATCATTATTCTCAGCAGCATCAACTTCAGCACCATTATCTCCAGCACAACTAACTCCGGCATCTTGATTCCCTGTAGCACAACTGCTTCAAGTGCTCTAGCAATAGCTCGTTCGATCATAATGTTCACAGTAGCAGTTGTTAGCTTTGGCGACATATTTCAAGAAACTTAGTCACATGGTGATCCACTAATGACAAAATATGATTCCCCTACTCCTTCTTCATCACAAAAGAAAGAAACATGATAAGTATACACGTCAAGATAAAAGAAGGATTTCTTTATCAGGACATCTCATGGATACTACATGCACGAACAACACAAACTACAATGGTTCATCAACCAAAACTTAAAAGAGTTAATAAGGCACATCATAGATCATGAGGGTAATTTAGACTGTGTTGAGGATTCAACAAGATAGTGGCAATGTTTGTCAGTACAATCATTTACCGAACAAACTTAAAAGATAACAAGTTCCATCATAATGCTACGGCACAAGGTTTAAACAAGTTCGATCACAAAAAGAAAATAAGATACTAAGAAATCCATTACACGATTAGTTCCTTAGACACCAGCTCCTCATCCTCTTTATCATTGTTGTCAGCTTCATTACTCTCGTCTATTTCCCTTTTTGCACTTCAATGTCAAATCTCTATCATGATGGCAGCTCACTCTCAAAATTCAAATACTCACTCATACACGACAGATTAATCACAAGGCAAATCTCAGTACGACTTTCAACATTCCTAAACTTCCAAGCTTGACTCAGAATTGATCTCACATGAGACTCCCACTCACTCATCCTTTCAAACCTTGCCTACTTCTCTTTGAAACCTTTCAATTCAAGCACTCAAATTCATCACAATCGAATTAAGACTAGCAATCTCATCTATCTTCCAAGTCCTAACAAACTCAAATCTCCACATACTAAATACAACCTTTGGAACAACTTTTCATTCACATCAACCTTCTAATCACACCAGTTTCAACCACATATCTATCATACATTAACTAATCAAACTTTCTCATACCCGATACAAGTCGCAAGAAATCAGTTGTAAAATTGTTCAACATATGGTCTACTGTCCTAGACCCTCGGCAGTATATAACGTCATTATTTAAAATTATATACATATGCATTGCATAAAGAAAATTACGATAAGAAGTACTCAACGTACTTTCAACAACATCAATACATCATCATAATATTTACTTAATAAATACTCTAAAAATCATTTCAGTTTTAAGGGACACATATAACTATGAAACAATACAAAACAAATAATCTTACCGGAGCCTTGCGGGAAAGTTGCGTGCTTTTGTAAAATATTTTCGACACCAAAGTTATAGTTTAGGACATTTTTCAAAAATCGACCTAATTCGCTATAACTAAAAGCTCTGATTACCAATCTTTAACACCCCTAAATTACATTGCGCAACGGAAATACACATTTGGGTGCTAAACACAAGCATAGTTACACACGACACTTTGAACAATCTCAAAATGATACATTTGAAATATAAGAGGATATAATTTAACCATTGTCTAAAACCTTCGATCCCAAGTAAAACAATTTTAGAAATATCAGAGTAACATTTAGGTCCCCCAAAGATCTCAACCAATCAACAAACATTTTACCAAAATACATGACCATACATTATAATTTTATGACAAAAGGGAAAGAAATCTGTTTTAGACTGATTCACCGCAAAAGCAACCCGCAATCCTTCTCCAACAAGCTCCGCCATTCATCAACTTCAATCACCAGAAATACATGCTTAAAATCATCAACAAAACGGTTGAGCAAGTCTATAGGTTTTCCAAATCATCATTTGAACACAAGAGAAAACTCAATCATGATCATTTAATAGAATTGTTGATCATACAATCTATTATTCAGGCAATCTGGCTTATAGCAATAGCCATAGAATTGTATTAAGCTCATGACACCGACCCCTTAACTTAGTCACCCACGCCTAAAGCCGTCATGACTATATGAATTCCATTTCCCCTACTAGGGTATCAATTGCAAGTATACCACATTCTTATTCTCGTAAATTATCCTTCCCAGAGGTTACTCAGCATAAAGCCCTGGTCTTAGACAGGGTCGTCATCCCAATAGTACTATTATTTGAATAAGCGGCTAATCCCAACTCACAACATCAAGTCAGAACATAGTTAACGACTCATGAATTTAGGGACTTTTGCAATTTAGGTACTTATACAATTCAAGGCAACATCAGGTAACAACAGGCAACATTCGGGTCCAAACAATCAATCATGACTTGTGTTCATTTTATTTTCAAATAGCTTGTATCCCCCTCGCGGGTTTAAAAATCATTAAAAACAAGTACAAAGCGAGGCTATAAACTCACCTTGAGTAATAGCAGTAGCAAGACGACCTTCGACGATAGTTGATGCCCGATAAACACAAAAACCGCAACCTATCAAATAAGGCGCGTTCGTTAATAATAAACTCAAGTAAAATCCATAATTAATAATATCAAACTCAAAATAATAAAATCACAACAAACCCAAAAGAAAAACAATACAAGTGACCTATTACCTCCTTCTATATGTTTACTTTATTAGACCATGCACTCGATAAAAATCTGCCGGTACATACCAAATGTACAAGCTCATTTACCCTATTTAAACATGTCAAATATTTACGATACTACTGATAAGTGTGAAAACACTCATCAATAATGATCCAAAAACCACTCAAAACACTGTCAAATACATAATATTTAACTTTAAAATATCATAATTACGCGTGTATTTGTGTTTAGTGTGTTTCAGGTGAAAAAGATACGTTTTAGAGCAAACATGCGTTTTCAAGGGATTTATATCACAAAAGACGAAGAAAAAGACGAAAGAGCTTTCAAGGACTTTATTTGCCAAACTTTCAAAGATCGAGGGCTTAAGTTGCAATTTCTAAAGAAACAAAGGATGAAAAAGAGATTTGCTCAAAGTCTTTATACCAATTGAAAAGATTGAAAGTTGAAGGACCAAAAAGGAAATTTGGAAAGAAAAGAAAAGCTTAACTTTTATTTACTTGGTCAAATGACCAAGTTTCGGTCAAACAAAAATATATTACGTCTTCTCCATGGTGAAAGAGAGAGAAACAAAGAAACCGAGTTCCATCCCTTTTCTCCATAACCTGCAAGATCAAATCGAGAATAATCCAAGTAGAATCAAGCAAAGCTTCAAATAGCAAAAGTGTTCCTTTTGATCTCCTCTACAAGAAGATGATACTTAATTAGATCAAGATGGAGTAATGAAGAAACCCCCAATGATGAAGAATGAAGAACGAATCAAGATCATCGTATTAAACACGTGGCAAGATTTAATTGGATAGAACACGTCACACCACCACCTCTTCACGCCTATAAATAGAAGACGAAGACTTCATTTCAGACGGTTAGCATAGGTGTAGTTTCACACAGTTAGGTTTAGGAGTAGTTTTAGATAGTTAGAATTTCATCTTGTTATTTAATCTTGTAACTGATTCAGTTTTAAGTTTGTAACCGAATACTTTTTTTCTCCATTAATGAAATACCTTTAAATCTTCAAGCTTTTTGTTACCTTATTGAATCTCTTCTAATTTCAACTTTAGTTCTACTATTGTTACTGTTCATGGAAGACTTGTTACCGAGAGTACTAGAGAGTTAAAATGATTTTTAGTATAGATGAACTTGTTAGTTTTTCAGTTTGATTCTAGTTAGTAGAAACTTTAAATCAACTTTAGTGATTTTGTTTAAAAAAGGTTTTTCTGTTAAATCAGTTAGTGAATTGGTTGAGTTCGTTAATATAGTTAATTGTGAAAAAAAATCAGTAGTTGATTTAGTTCTAGTGGTGAGTTGATATAGTTAGTGATTTAGCTAATGGGGATTTTCTGTTTAAGTTTTCGATCAAGCTTTCTTTGACTCAATTAGTTAGTAAGGTTTTTTGAATTTGGTTATGCTAGCAGATTTGCAGATTATGAATGTGGAAAGGTATTTTAGTAGTTTCTAAGATTTAGCTTAATTTTGAATAGATCAGATTGTGCACGTGGTGTGCATTTGCTTTGTTATAGTTTTGCAGGTTTCAGAATCGAAAGATCTTGTCCAGTTTTTATGTGCTTTGTTTTAGTTTTGCAGGTATTTGGATTTATTGTTGAGTAGATAGCAGATTAGAAGGCAATGCTAAATACTTGAGTTCGATTTTTGAAGGCGTTGTTTGTTTAAAAGCCGGCTCAGCGTCGCGCTTCGACTCAACGGACTGGCTTCGGAGGAGGGCAGTCACTTTAATTTTCTGCATTATTGTAGTCATAATCTGCCTGTAATTTTCTTAGTATACGTGTTGTTAAATGTGTTCAATTTGAGCTTTTAAATTTCTGCATTATTCGTAAACCCGTGTTTGATAGTCTGATTAGCAGCCTTAGTTGTTGGCGAATGCATTCAGGAAGTTACTGTTGTACTAAATTGATTTAATGATAGACGAGTTCAGGAAGTGGAGTTAGTTTAGAACTATGAACAGGAGGTACAATTCATTGTTATAAAATGGTGGATGAATCTTGTAGCTAGCTAGTATCGAACCCAGATCTATAATATTTGATCAATTGCAGAGGTTTAGAGGAAGCCCCATTTTAGTCCCCCATAGTGTACTTGCTAATATCGGTCATAGTCCAATGTTTATCGATCTTGTTAGTCTGTTAGTCCTCTGTTAGGCATTAACTCGAACTGAATGTCCCTCGTTATGGATTTATGTTAGCGTTCGTTATTTCGTTAGTCCATACCAGTTAGATCAGTTAGTGGCCAGTTATTAAGTGGATAGATAAAAGCTAGTGCATTGTGTCTTTTTGGACTATTAGTCTGATTTGGATTTATTAGTTGTTTTGACTAGAAACTTTTATTTGGGCTTCAAACACGTAGTGTTTTTAAAAAAGTGATTTGTTACATTTTAATACTTTTAATAAATTTTGATTTGTTTTAAAAAATACTTTTAAAATTGTTAGTTAAAAAGTTGTAAGAAATTAGTTAAATTTAGTTAGTTTGTTAATTTTCCAAGATAGTTACATTTTGTTAAATAGTTAGTTTTATAAATGTGTCTTTTGGATTTTTACGCATTAATTATAGTAAATGCTAAATGTTTTTTAGTTAGTACGTATACGTAGGTATTATAGAGTATTTTTACCTTTTTAATTGCTTTGTGCCAAGTAGACATAGATTACCAATCAAGCTATTAATAGCAAAAACAATTAAGTCAAGCTTAAAACGTTAAATCCATTCGAATTGAGTCGAGAAAAACGAACTAAAAAGAAAGATATTTTATGGCGCCGCTGCCGGTTCTTTTCGTGAAGATTAACGTTTTCGAGTGAGACGATTGGATTTTGGGATCCGTTCACTTTGTGAACGTTATTTTTACGTATTATAAATCAAAAACATAAAAAAAATCAAAAAGATAAAAATATAAAAAATAAAAAACCACAAAATCAATTCTTTTCCTAAAGAATTGAACCAAAAAAATAAAAAATCCAAAAAGTAATCTTTTTCCTAAAAGATTACACCCAAAAATATATATTATCGGTTTTCATCGTTTTTACGTACATATAGTATTTTTCATAAAAAACCAAATAAATACAAAAATATTTTTGATATATTATTATATGTAAATAAGTATACGTAGATACGAACAACCAATACATCTATTTCCATAAGTATTGCCGAGGCAATACACCGTGTTGAGGGGCGTTCCGGTCCTTGACACGCGTATCGATCAAATATAATTAAGCAAGAATAGATAAATACTTTCAATAGGCAATAATTCGAAGAATACAAACTACAAAGTGAATAGAAAGGCGATGTGCTATAAAATGCCATCTAAGGGTCAATAGGTACTTAAGTGCTTCGCGCCACCTAACCCCCCGTTCACTAGTGCGTATTCTAAGAAGGAAGGCTTTATTGGAGGTCTTGCACCCACGTAGTAATTACATATATTATACTTTCTTGTGGATATTTCATATCAAAACTCGAAGAGGATTATCCTTTTCTCTTCAAAGTCGACCGAGGGCTACTCCCTCATTCCTCGTGTTTACTTACACGTGTACTCGCACACGTGTAAACATACCACCTTTGGTGTATTACTTCCTTTCCAGAGGAAGCTGTTAAACGTCATTATACTTGTATATACATTCGGCCACCTTGTTAAACATGGATACTCGTTCCATGTTGGAGATTTTGCAACAACGATCCGCCAACGCTAATTATTCGCCTTGTTCGACTTGTGGTGGTCCACACGATACTTATTTATGTGATAAAAACAATGGCTATTATGGGGAGGGATATGCTTATAATGGAACCGAGAACCCTAATTTTCAATCTAACCTTCAAATGGACTATACTTGTAATGGCTATATGGGATATTCCGGTTTTGCATCTCAAAATCAACCATCATTTCATGATCAAACCTTTGATGAGCCATACCAAAACCAAGGATTTTTCAACAATGGTTTTCAAAATGATGAAAATTTTCCATGCTATAATCAAGAGACTTTTCAAAATCAAGAATTTTCAAATCATGTAGATTTTCAAAATGAGAGAAATTTTCAAAACATTAATCAAGGGGATATTTCACAATCTCAAATGGACTTAGTTCTTCAAAAGATTGATGAAAATGTTAGAAAATTTAAAGAAATGCAAGAGAAAACTGATAGGCAATTCTTAATTTTGGAAACACAACTCTTGCAAAACTTTACACCTCAAGGAGATTTACCATGTGATATTGACCCGTCTTTGAGAGTTGATAATGAGGATGATACTATTAGTAATGAATATCATGAATCATGTGAAGAAGAATATCTTGCTACTCGTCGGCCTTATCCATTCTTCTATGACGATGATGACGAACCTCCGATTTGCATGACACTTAATGATGACACACCTTCATCACCTTTACCTCACGTGGAACCCACCGACTCTTTAACCATGGGGGACGAGCCTCTTAGCACTAATACAAACACCGATTTAGATGAATTAACCGCTTCTAGTGTTGAGAACCTTATCCCAATCCAAAGAGAGTTTGAGGGTGTTTCCAATGAACCATGTGACGAGCTTTGTATTGATACTTCTTCTCCTCATGATCACATTGAGATTTCATCCCATGTTGACCTTCATGCTACTACTAGTGATTTTGGTGATTTTGATCTTGGTGAATTGTTTAAAGAGAGGGATAACGAGATTGAGGAAGAGTTTGTGCAAGACTTGCCACAAATAGAGGATGATGATTGTGATTCTAGTGAGGCATCTTATGATATATTATCCGAGGACTTTTCATGTCAAGATGACCTTCCTAATTTGGATGAAGATGTTGATCATATAGAAGAAGTGGAAGATGTTTATATTCGTGAGGTTTTATCAAACGTTTATCATCTTATCTCCTCGATTGAAGCTTTGAATGAAAACCATAATGATGATTCCATAGAAGAAGAACCTTTCATTGATATTTCTTCACCGGTTTTTGAGGTTGCACCTATTGATTTTTATGATGATATCATCCCTTTGAGTGATTCTCTCATTATACACCTTCTTTTGAGCCTTCTATTCCCACCCTTCCACCCTTGAAGTTGGTTATTGATGAAGATCCTATACTCTTAGAGATTGATCCTTTTTCACCTAAGGCACCTTTAGAACCCAAAACCTTTGATATGGATTCTCATATGGATATTAATGCCACCATAGAGGCTTATCTTGCTAATATTGATATTGAGGTTGATGATAGTGATTCTAATTGGGAAGAGGAGATTCGTCTTAGTGAGAACATGCTTTTTGGGAACATAGAGATTACACCTCCTTCACAAGACACTATTCATCTTGATCCTCCTTTTTCTATGCCTTCTATGGAAGATTACCCACCTTTTGATGATGATGAGGAGCCCAATATGGATATACTAGTTATGAATGTTTTGATACCTACACCTTCATTGTCTCATGATGATTTGATCACTAAGGGGGAATCTTATATGGTTGATACGAGTTCATCTCTTTATTTTCCCACGAAGGGAAAGGTTTTTGATCCTGGGATACGTAATTTTGAGACACCTTGGTTTTCATCTACTCGACTTAAGAGTGTGACTTCTATTGATATGGGCTTCTTGTATGAGCTTAATTTGGTGATGCTACCCACTTTGGAGTTGTTCACTTGTCGAGATGGAAACTATGTATTTGATCCTGGTGTGCTTCCTATTTGAGAGATTTCATATGTTGGACAAACTTGAGACACGTTGGACCGTTCTATTTATCGAGGCGGATATTGTAAATCTTATAGTAAATGGCAACGTGCTAAGTTTGAGTGTATCATGTGAGACGAGCTTCAAAGTGATATCCTTTATTCTCCATGATGGTTTCCCCAAGGTCAACTTAATTCGGGGCCGAGTCGAGCTAGCAACTTAGGGTTAAAAAAACTCAAGCATTAAATAACTAGGTTAGAAAACGTAGAGTAGATTTTCAATAGGTCAGGTTTAATTAAAAGGATGTTATAGTAGAGTTGAAGTGGAGGGGTGCCTTTCTTCGTCTTTTGGTGTTTGCTTCAAGGGTTGCTCTCTCACATTTCATGCTTGGAGCTTATGGAGGAGGCCCGTGTATCTGGTTCACTTCGATTAGTATTTGCTATTGTGATATTCAACACTTGTGCTTAAAATGAATACCCTTTAGTTGTCTCTTCCTTAGCTTGAGTTAAACAAAGTTATCAATGTCATAAGTGTAGGGGAGTTTACTCCATGCTCTTAAACATTGAGGACAATGTTTATCTTAAGTATAGGGGAGACTTCTATCGAAGTGACCTTACCTAGACCATTGCCCTTAACTTCATGATAACTTGAAAAATTAATTTTTCAAACATTTTTCAAATTTTTGATCTACTTTGGCCACCAAAAATCTGCATTCATAATTTTTGCATTAATCATTTTTCATTTGCATAACACATTTGCATTGTATATATTTCGTCTTTTATTTTTCATCAAAAATATATAAAAGAAAAAGGAAAAAAATATAATAAGGACATGGTTTAACAAGTTTAGACTTCTTTGACATATTAGGCCCGCCGTGGATATTTTGACTCAACCCGAGTTTGCTTATCAAAGCATTCTCTAGCTAGTATCTTTAACCATGTAGTCCTTCATTGGTCTATTAGGCTAAGCATCCACCAATCTCATTATTTAAGATTTTAAATTTGTGAAGAATGGGAAATGATAGAGTTGAAGCAAGTATAAAAGGGCTAGATAAACTTCATGATAATTACTTGTGGCTAAAACCTTCTCTTCTTTACCTCTATTTTCTTCGCATGTATATATGTTAATAAATAATCAAGAACGGGTTTAATTGATTTGTAATCTATTATGCATTTTTGTCTAATCATTCATGGTTGATATAAGTACGTCTTAAGATTCTAAGTTAGAACGTTTTATGTGTACTAGACTTATGTCATGCTCAATATTTAGCGGGTGTTTTTCCTTTTATTCTTTTCTACTTTCTTTGTGAGGAATAAAGAAAAATAAGAGCGGCTTACAAAAAATGAGTGGCTAGAAAAAAAAGTAGAAAAAGAAAAAGAAAAAGAAAAAAAATATATATACAAGACTCCCAAGAGGGGCAGTGTGGTGTTAATTATAGTGACTATTGAGTTCCAATATTACCTGGACGGGTTGCGGGGATTCAATATATTGCTCCAATCCAATATTACCTTGACGGGTTGCGGGATTGAAGATCCAAAGTCTCAAAAAGATGGCAGATGTAAATTATTGCGTGAGTTTTATTTTTCTTTCCTTAGCGAGTGTGTAGCTACTTATGAAAGCATGACATGAGGATTTTACACATAAGGCGAATGACTTATTATTCTTGAAACGGACTTATATTAATTGTGAGCGGTTTTTCAAGTAATGGATGAGAGGATTACTTAGGATTAAAACCGTGCTTCCTTATTTTTGGATTTTGCATTTCTTTTACTTCACGCTTTAAATAATGACAAATTTGCTCTCAAGCAATTTTCTCAAATAATAACCGGTTCCACATTTAATTGTCATGAATAAGTTGATGCACTTTTTACTTGTGAATATAATGATCCCATTTTTAAGCTTGGTATGGGGAAAGTGAAACTCGAGGGTGATAAATGTCCATGGTACCCAAGCCCTAATTTAAGTCGTTGATTTCTTTATGAGTTATTTCCATCAAAATCATTTCAAGAAAATAAAAAAATATATAAATAGAATTGTTTTCTTTGCATTGCATTGTAAATATTCAAAATCATTCATCATGAAGCATAGCATAGTATATTAAATCATAAAATGGCCAAGGTTGATTAATTATGAGAAAAGTGCACTCTAGAGCTTTAAAATGCTGCATTGCATGAGGTCATAGCAATGGTCTGTTGGGTCAAAATTAATATGAGTTGATGTGGCAGAAACTCCAAAACGAAGAAAACATGCTAGACGCTGACACGCCATATTTGGACGCTGACAGAAGTCTACGACGCTGATGGAGAATTCTATTTAGGGAATATATTGAGTATATTATTTATGATATACACAATATATAGTTTATCTAAATAGAAGATTTAGATGTTTATTTGATATTATCTCTTGTAGATTCTGTTCCTTCCACTATAAAAGGAACAAGAGTCTTAGGTTTTATTCATATCATTCATTCACAATGTAAACCTAAAGTGTGTGTCGCACTAGACGTGGGATTCAATGTATACACGTCTAGTGGTTGTTTATTATTAATATAATGAGCAACCCAATTGTTTAATTTGTGTTCTTTGTGCCTAAACACCTTGTTCATGATCATTGTTCTTTTTCCGCTATGTTATCATATGAATGATGATCAACCTAGATATAATGGTTCATAACCATTGAGTCTAACGATCAATGGGATCCACAATTGGTATCAGAGCCTAAGGCTCATGATATCTAGGTCCGACGAGGTGTTCGTGTATGGTGAAGAAGAAAAATCCGTCTAAGGTTTTTTTGGACGTTTTTGTGTGCGCAGCAGTATTCAGAAGGTCATAACTTTTGATTGAACCGTTGGATCGTCACGAAATTTTATATGTGTGTTCTACATACATAGATCTAAACATCCACCGGAGGGATTGTCGAGTTTTATCCCCAGGCAAAAGTTATTAGGCGTCAAAGTAGGCAGCAGAGGTGATTTTCAGATTTTTATATTCACATGAAATCATGATTTAGGGTTTCTGAAAACCCTAGATCATTACATATAACAGAAGATCTGATGTTTTATGACGAATTGGAGGTGATAAAGTATTAGGGTTTTATCCAAAACCCTAGATCTAAGATTCGATTTTAGGGTTTTATATAAACCCTAGGATAATCATGGCTGTTGTGATTCAAGTTAAATGTCATGTCTATGATGTTAGGGTTTATGGTGAAACCCTATATCCATGTTGTTGCAAAGTTACAGTCGGCATGATCTGCAATAGAAAAGAATTGTGTTCGCATGAAGAATTGTTATTGGTTGAAAATTTGTGTTCACATGATCATGTTAAGTTTCTGATTCACATGAAGCTATCAGTAAACATGCGATGGAAAGAATGCTGTACAAGTTGTGTTCACATGGATTCTCAAAGACGATTGGCCAAAATCATGTGTGTTCACACGATATATATATTCATTTGCATTCAAAGCTGTGAATGAAGTCAAGTATTCGCATAAAGCTCTCGTTTCTCATTAGTATTCAGATTGTGTTCACACGGTGCTACAATCCTCTACATGCTATTCCATGGTAAACAATTGCATTCACACGGTTATTCAATTCTCATTGGTTGAGAAAGTATGTGTTCACACGGAATATTAACAATGATTGGCTAAAGTTACGGCTGATCATAGATTATATGGCGAATATATTGTTTCCTTGTAGCAAAAGCATAATATACGGAGGTATTTGTGGAAGATATATTCTTTCTGTAAATACTGAATTTAAACAGGGAATCTAATTTATTCGTGATATATGGAGCTATTTTGGAAGTGACGTGGAGTGTCATATACAGAATGCAAAGATATGGGATATGGCACTTTTGGATGCAAGATGACGTCAGCAGAATTTGACGCTGACAAAAGTAGAGTGGACGCTGACAGGAAGTATTTTGACGCTGACAAGAAATAAGTCAACGCTGATAGGTTGACAGTGTTGTCCGAGATATGAGTTTCAAACGCTGATACGTGTTGTCTGATATCGGGCAATACACATGGAAGGATATTGGACAAAGGAGGATCTCGGGTAACACACTGTTTGCTGCTGTTTGAGAAAATTAGACGTTTTAAGCACACAAAAAGGAGGATTATACACACGAAGGTACATGGAATCTCCGTTTTATTTAGAATATCAAGTTGATATTTATGGCTCGGATATTTTTAAATGGATTAATGATTTTAAAGTGAGTTAGCAATTACTCGTGGGAATTTGATGGATATTTAAACTATGTAATCGGGATAGCCTTGCAAAAGAGTTATCCAGCATAACACTTTTACATATGGTATGAAGATGTTATTTCATTCAAATTCGTCATGAAGAGGTGTTAGCTTAAGGGGAAGAATTCTTATGGTAAGTTTGATGATTGAAGAAGATTTTCGCGAGTTTGTGTTCTATCATATCTTAAAGTCGTGGCGTACCATTCACTGACTTTAAAGGTAACTTGTTCGTGCTTTACATGGATAGTGATGAAGACTTGTCATAACACTTGAAGGAGTTACATTATCGTGCTCAGTGTCTCACATAGGATGAGAATATTGACAAGGGATCGAGGTCTACTTATAATTGGTCTGATATAAGTTCTTTATCACGTGGATAGTACAAGACATGGAACATAAGTTTGGGTTATTTTACTTCAACATCAAGAATACTTTATTTATTTTTCTTCAGGATCATTACACAGAGCCTACTTTTGGAGAATTTTCAAGATTGCCTACATTGTTTACTTCCTTGTTGATGTGACAAAAAGGGGAAGAAAATACGTGCTACACTTGAGGGGAAGCAATCTGAAGATCATGTACAACTTACAAGAGATATACAAAGAGTTTTGCCGACATGAACTAGGGGAAGATTGTTGGGTCAAAATTAATATGAGTTGATGTGGCAGAAACTCCAAAACGAAGAAAACATGCTAGACGCTGACACGCCATATTTGGACGCTGACAGAAGTCTACGGCGCTGATGGAGAATTCTATTTAGGGAATATATTGAGTATATTATTTATGATATACACAATATATAGTTTATCTAAATAGAAGATTTAGATGTTTATTTGATATTATCTCTTGTAGATTCTGTTCCTTCCACTATAAAAGGAACAAGAGTCTTAGGTTTTATTCATATCATTCATTCACAATGTAAACCTAAAGTGTGTGTCGCACTAGACGTGGGATTCAATGTATACACGTCTAGTGGTTGTTTATTATTAATATAATGAGCAACCCAATTGTTTAATTTGTGTTCTTTGTGCCTAAACACCTTGTTCATGATCATTGTTCTTTTTCCGCTATGTTATCATATGAATGATGATCAACCTAGATATAATGGTTCATAACCATTGAGTCTAACGATCAATGGGATCCACATGGTCAAGTGGAAGGGAGTTGATAAGTGTGAAAACACTCATCAATAATGATCCAAAAACCACTCAAAACACTGTCAAATACATAATATTTAACTTTAAAATATCATAATTACGCGTGTATTTGTGTTTAGTGTGTTTCAGGTGAAAAAGATACGTTTTGGAGCAAACATGCGTTTTCAATGGATTTATATCACAAAAGACGAAGAAAAAGACGAAAGAGCTTTCAAGGACTTTATTTGCCAAACTTTCAAAGATCGAGGGCTTAAGTTGCAATTTCTAAAGAAACAAAGGATGAAAAAGAGATTTGCTCAAAGTCTTTATACCAATTGAAAAGATTGAAAGTTGAAGGACCAAAAAGGAAATTTGGAAAGAAAAGAAAAGTTTAACTTTTATTTACTTGGTCAAATGACCAAGTTTCAGTCAAACAAAAATATATTACGTCTTCTCCATGGTGAAAGAGAGAGAAACAAAGAAACCGAGTTCCATCCCTTTTCTCCATAACCTGCAAGATCAAATCGAGAATAATCCAAGTAGAATCAAGCAAAGCTTCAAATAGCAAAAGTGTTCCTCTTGATCTCCTCTACAAGAAGATGATACTTAATTAGATCAAGATGGAGTAATGAAGAAACCCCCAATGATGAAGAATGAAGAACGAATCAAGATCATCGTATTAAACATGTGGCAAGATTTAATTGGATAGAACACGTCACACCACCACCTCTTCACGCCTATAAATAGAAGACGAAGACTTCATTTCAGACGGTTAGCATAGGTGTAGTTTCACACAGTTAGGTTTAGGAGTAGTTTTAGATAGTTAGAATTTCATCTTGTTAGTTAATCTTGTAACTGATTCAGTTTTAAGTTTGTAACCGAATACTTTTTTTCTCCATTAATGAAATACCTTTAAATCTTCAAGCTTTTTGTTACCTTATTGAATCTCTTCTAATTTCAACTTTAGTTCTACTATTGTTACTGTTCATGGCAGACTTGTTACCGAGAGTACTAGAGAGTTAAAATGATTTTCAGTATAGATGAACTTGTTAGTTTTTCAGTTTGATTCTAGTTAGTAGAAACTTTAAATCAACTTTAGTGATTTTGTTTAAAAAAGGGTTTTCTGTTAAATCAGTTAGTGAATTGGTTGAGTTCGTTAATATAGTTATGTGAAAAAAAATCAGTAGTTGATTTAGTTCTAGTGGTGAGTTGATATAGTTAGTGATTTAGCTAATCAAGATTTTCTGTTTAAGTTTTCGATCAAGCTTTCTTTGACTCAATTAGTTAGTAAGGTTGTTTGAATTTGGTTATGCTAGCAGATTTGCAGATTATGAATGTGGAAAGGTATTTTAGTAGTTTCTAAGATTTAGCTTAATTTTGAATAGATCAGATTGTGCACGTGGTGTGCATTTGCTTTGTTATAGTTTTGCAGGTTTCAGAATCGATAGATCTTGTCCAGTTTTTCTGTGCTTTGTTTTAGTTTTGCAGGTATCTGGATTTACTGTTGAGTAGATAGCAGATTAGAAGGCAATGCTCAATACTTGAGTTCGATTTTTGAAGGCGTTGTTTGTTTAAAAGCCGGCTCAGCGCCACGCTTCGACTCAACGGACTGGCTTCGGAGGAGGGCAGTCACTTTAATTTTCTGCATTATTGTAGTCATAATCTGCCTGTAGTTTTCTTAGTATACGTGTTGTTAAATGTGTTCAATTTGAGCTTTTAAATTTCTGCATTATTCGTAAACCCGTGTTTGATAGTCTGATTAGCAGCCTTAGTTGTTGGCGAATGCATTCACGAAGTTACTGTTGTACTAAATTGATTTAATGATAGACGAGTTCAGGAAGTGGAGTTAGTTTAGAACTGTGAACAGGAGGTACAATTCATTGTTATAAAATGGTGGATGAATTTTGTAGCTAGCTAGTATCGAACCCAGATCTGTAATATTTGATCAATTGCTGAGGTTTAGAGGAAGCCCCATTTTAGTCCCCCATAGTGTACTTGCTAATATCGGTCATAGTCCACTGTTTATCGATCTTGTTAGTCTGTTAGTCCTCTGTTAGGCATTAACTCGAGCTGAATGTCCTCCGTTATGGATTTATGTTAACATTCGTTATTTCGTTAGTCCATACCAGTTAGATCAGTTAGTGGCCAGTTATTAAGTGGATAGATAAAAGCTAGTGCATTGTGTCTTTTTGGACTATTAGTCTGATTTGGATTTACTAGTTGTTTTGACTAGAAACTTTTATTTGGGCTTCAAACACGTAGTGTTTTTAAAGAAGTGATTTGTTACATTTTAATACTTTTAATAAATTTTGATTTGTTTTAAAAAATACTTTTAAAATTGTTAGTTAAAAAGTTGTAAGAAATTAGTTAAATTTAGTTAGTTTGTTAATTTTCCAAGATAGTTACATTTTGTTAAATAGTTAGTTTTATAAATGTGTCTTTTGAATTTTTACGCATTAATTGTGGTAAATGCTAAATGTTTTTAGTTAGTACGTATACGTAGGTATTATAGAGTATTTTTACCTTTTTAATTGCTTTGTTCCAAGTAGACATAGATTACCAATCAAGCTATTAATACCAAAAACAATTAAGTCAAGCTTAAAACGTTATATCCATTCGAATTGAGTCGAGAAAAACGAACTAAAAAGACAGATATTAACTACTCAGAGATATCACTTACTATCTATAGAAAGTCCTCTTAAAATCCCATCAAAAGATTTTACTTTTAAAGTTCCATGCCCGACACACCATTGAACTACAAAAACCGGACAGTTTTACGTCACCGACTCATACAACCATTTTGATCATTCTAAACAATTTCATTTACAAAACCGACACTTGAATTTTAAAATAGACTCACAACCCTAGGTTTAGAACCTAACATCAGACCTTGACAATTTTTACAACTCATTCTATTGTCCCCGAGATTCGATCCAAATATCGACAACAACTTCGGATTGTGTCGATACTCGTCTCCCGGTACACGAATAATCAAATCATCATAACTTCTCGCTCGTTTAAAGCTAGAAGCTCTACTTTATATCAAATCGAAGCTAACGAAATTCTCTACAACCCTATGCTATTGGTTTAACCATTTACAAACAGTAAGATACCCAAAAATTGCCTTTTTCTACTGATCTAAAACAACTCCTAAAATCTTACACAAAATCATGTTTTTAATCAAAATCAATCATTTTTATCATCAACCTAAACTCCTAATAACATCATAACTCATCTTTAACACTTGTATCAATCTCAAGATCAAAAACCCAAAATCAATAACAAGTTTTTAACAAAAATTTAACATGATCATCTCTTGATCATTACCAACAACACATGCATGATCATAAACTTGACCTACCAATCCTAAAAAAAATCAAACTTCATGCATGTTGAAGATTTTTATACCAAAAGAAAGCCCTTGAAAGTCTAAGATGTGGTCTTTAATTGTTTTAGCTTGAATTAAGCTTGATTTGATTTGAAATGGATTATAGATGGTGTAGGGGTGGCGGCATGATAAAGAAAAGAAAGAGAGAGATGAAAACTTTGATGTATCTTGCATGTATGTGTAAGTTAGTTGAGAAATCACCTTATATATGGTGGTGGAGGGGCTTGTTTTACTAATTTGTGATAGTTTTGGTACAAAATTAAATAAAATAGTTTAAAAGGTAAAAAATGTAAATTGTCAATTTTGAAAATATTTACGAGGCTCGGGTTTCGTAAAAATACTTTTCAAAAGTTAAAACGTACTCAAAATATAATAATAATATGATCCCGGTACGACTTAATACGCAATTAGAAACAAAAACGTCAAAAATATAAACATCGAAACACAATTAATAAAACATAAAATCTCGGGCATCCGTCGATATCGTAATCACTAATAATCCTCGCTATTAGTAAAAAGGTAAAAATAAGACTTCCAACGTCGGTTTTAAATAAAACCATCAACCGTCATATCATTCAAGCTCATTGAAAATTTCAAAATTATTCGTATAATAATATTAAATAATGACCGCGGGTTCGGGTTATCACAAATTGTACCTCAGCCATTGGCTCATTGTCACATTTGGGTCCGATAGCTGTAACAGCGGCTTCTGTATCGTTCCCTGAGGTTTTGCTGGTATGATGAGTTTTTGATTCTGTCCCGCTGCACTCCGTAGCAACCGAACAAGCATCCAATGGTTGACCCTTATCGACGTTGTTCTCTTGTGTCTTCATCAGTCTTTGATTCACCCTTCTTTCAAATTGCCTTTGATGGCGTGTTCTTTCAGCAATTGACTTCTTTATATTACTCATATGTTGAAGAAGTGTCTCTTTGAACGCTCGAAGATCTACGAGAGTATACTTGGTAAACTATGTACTTGCGAACTCTCGATCGTTGTTGGATAAGCCACTTGAGTCAATGAACTGCTGGAACTGATTGTTGAGAGCTAAAAGGACCTCCATGGATATACGCTCGTGAAAATCATCTCTGTCAAGTTCTTGTTGAAGATGGTTCACATTAAGTAGCATCGTTCTGGTGAATGTCTCAACATCTTGACCAAATAGTAGAGCGAATACCCGTTTGAATCCAATTTCAAGACGAGTGCCTTTTAGGTCTTCTCTTGAAAGAACCTGAAGGTGTGACTGAAGCAACTTTAAGTGTTCCATGCATCTTTCTTTTGCTTTCGACATCTTGTATTTGATTGCATGAACGGTTTTGGTTGTAGAATCCTTGTTAGTAGGTTTACTAATTGGAGTCTCGGTATTTTTCTGAACCTCTGGATTCTGCATCTTCTCTTTACTCACCGCATTCATAGACGTTGTTGTTGTGGAATCCGTTGTATTGAAAACGTCCATTGAGCGGATGTATTAAGAGGATATGGTGTATATGGATTATGGATCTTAGTGGATGTGTTGTGATGTGATTGTGGTTGATAATTTGGAAAATATTGATGAAATCCCTTAAAAATGTTTTTGAAAAACCAAAAAACACTTGTTTGAAATTTTGTAAGTGTATTTTCAGAATATTCAAAACTCCTCTAAGTTGTACAAATTTGTCACAATACCCAAAGATCACTCTGTCGCAATGTCAAATATCAAATTCTATCGCAATGTCTCAAAAGCAACTCTGTCGCAATGCCAAGAATTATTCTGTCGCAATGTCTCTCTTAAGCCTATTGCAATGACAAAAAATTTCTATCGCAATGTCACTCAAGTTTCTATCGCAATGTCACAATAAGTTTCAATCGCAATGTCACAATACGTTTCTATCGCAATGTCACAATAGAGTTTCTATCGCAATAGTACAAAACAACTTTTGTCGCAATATCACTAATTAAAAGCTATCGCAATACCCAACTAATAAGTTGTCGCAATATCACAAAATAAGAACCACCTATCACAATCTGTATCGCAATACCCAACTAATAATCTGGATCATAATGTTAAACCCTAAGCCATTGCGATGGAAGACAAGTAAAATCTGTCGCAATATGACAACCAGTATCCGAATTTCCACATTTCTCGGATAAAACCCAACCAATTCGAGATTTTGAGCCAAAAATGATCCAAACACCAAAAACTTTTGTGTTTTTAACCAAAGTAACAATACTAAATCACTACCACAACTACGTAGATGATTTGTATCAAGAATAAACCATAAAAAACACAAAAAAAATGGATCGAATGATTTTGAATCAAAATAGACACAAAAATCAAGAACATAAACACGAATCTTCAATCACCTATCCATTATAGGCTCTTGATACCAAATGTTAATCCCACTCTAATATATAACACAAGATTTAGATTAGATTTAGAGAGAGAAACAGAAGAAAGTTAGAGAGAGAAAGTAGAGACACAAACTAGAATGGTGGAAGGTTTACTATGTGTAAAATAATGAACCAACACCCTCTTCCACACATGGAAGAGGGTATACATACCCACGAACCACATGGGCTCTCCATGGGCCGTGGGTTTGTTTCCATAGGCCAGGCTTGGCTTGTCTTCGGCTTAGAGCCCCTAACTTATACAATATTAACTGAAAGTCCAAGCCCGGTTTTCCTGACTAACCTATTACAATACAAGAACTTTAACGACTAAGATGACCTATTACATTCTTGTTCGACTATATAAAATCTAGGTCTAACAGTATTCTATGTTGCATGGATATTAAATATTGTATGACTAGTTTTCTATTGTGTGTTAACTTTTTTTCATAATCGTTAGGACTAGATATAACTATCCAGCTAGGCGTCTCAACATGGTACAAGCCACAAATGCATCATGTACTATATAAATGTGATCATTATGCATAACGGAATTTTTTATGTATAAAGTTCACACTGAAACCTGTTATAGTGGGTTGGTCGATGACGTGGCAAAGTCAAACCGATTTGGTTTTACTTTTTGCTAACTTGGATTCCACCTCAAGTGGGTTATACTTACCCAATCCAATCCATTTTTCCCAACTCATTTGCATTCATTCATTTTACCCCTTTTACAAACACAATCTTAAACGAAGAACCCTAATTCTAAATAGTTCACCTTGTCCAATCGACTAAAACGTTGCATAGAAGTCCTAATTGAAATAAAACAATCTGATCAAAACCCTTGGCACTTACTAAACTCCAAACAAAAACCTATGTCTAGTTCGTTTTCTACATTATTTAGGTGATACGACAATAATCAAGATGTTTAATATTTCAATTTTCAGTTCGTTTTTCTCGACCCAATCCGAATTGATTTAATGTTTTCAAGCAAAAACTTAATTGTTTTTGATAAATAAAAGTTATTTTGGTATTTAATCTACTTGGCACAAAGCACGTAAAAAATGGTAAAAATAGTATTTATACTATGTATACGTACTACACTAAAACATATTGCAAATAACGCAATTAAAAAGTACAAAATATAAGAAATGTAAAATGAAAATTTATTCTACAAATTTTAAATGAAAAATACCAAATATAAAGCTAAATCTATTATTATAAAACTATAATGCTATTTTTATACTACTATTATTACTCTTCTATACTAACATGAGTTAACAAAATTAAGCTATCAATTTGAAAATGCAAATAACAGTTGAAACAAATATAGCAATAGCCAAAATTGAAACAAATATAACAATGGTCCAAATAGTCTACACGAAGCCCAACTAACTGCCTAAATGCTTATACAAATTTGAAATGGTAACAACAATGAAGACGAACAACCATATCAAACTAGACTTTGATATTAAGTAGTACATAAAATGAGAAAAACGATTCCTATAAGTACTAGACTTTGACAAAAAAGAAAGGGTTAATATACAAATATGTTACTAAACATTACAATAAATTTGTCCTAAGGTAATATAGTTTCATTTTGTATTTCTAGGTTACTGAAGTTCACATGACCGGTTATTTACGTTACTCTCTTTACTAAAACTTGGGATAGCAGATCAAAATCCTACATGGCAATATTAAATTACAAAAAATACCCTCATCTTTAACATTATTCATCCTCAATCTATAGTCTAGATTTTTTTTATTGCAACTGGAAAGATTTTCTCCATATCAACCCTTGGAAGAACTGTATCAAAGTCGTCAACACGTTCCTCGTTACTAAAGGTCTGAAGTTAACTCGCATGCTATTTGGTCTTGCAACCTAAGCGTTCGTACTTTCTTTGTTAACCACTTCAGCAAATGAAACAACTTCATTCACATCAGCTTGAGATGTCACATTCTCATACCTAACGTCGACATCTACAACTTCATTCACATTAGCTTGAATGAAACAACTTCATTCACATCAGCAAATGAAACAACTTCATTCATTGCAGGTTCAAAAGAGACCACCTTTAAAGGTGAAGCTCTTGTAAACTCATGCTGCATTGACGCACCCCTAATTTCCCTTCGAGTGTTCCCATCTTTTCGCAAAACTTTCCCATCAATTTTCTTATGCTCTTTGCTTAATCGACAAACAAAAACCCCTTTCGTCTCATTCGGATCACCATTCATTATTTGCCATATTGGCAATAGAATTTAACTCAGGGAATACGATCAGCTTCTCTAGTCCTATCTCCACATTACCATTTCCACTCTCCTCACCCCAAATCCCTTTTGCATCCATTCCTGACATCATCACCTTCACAATCATTTACTTTAGAACTCACCACACTACCCGTTTTGCCATGACTATTCTTTTTTTTTTTATTCAAATCAAAAATTGAATCTTCATATCTAACTGGGATCTTCACATCTCGATTAGAAGGTTTATGAGTGTTCGTCATCAATACAAATTTACAACAAATGGATCACTTAAGAATTAGGGGGTTTCATTAATTCACACAAAAATGAAATGAAAGACTATCGTTGTGTGCACAGTAAGATGCTGAATCTAAAGATGTAATTGGCTTCGAAAATGATTCAGTAAAAGTAGCTAAAATGAATGATTTATTAGAATATCAATGGTGAAAAAAAAGAAATACGGTTAGAGAGAGAGAACTAGTTTTTGTAAATGATAAAAAGAAATACTGTTGGAACCCTTTCCTCAATGTGGGTCCCATTTTATATAGCATACCGGTTATCACCCGGTAGCCTATCCAAAAAGTAACATGATTGTAATTTATACAAATGTTAGATATCCTACTTAAATAATCTATAAACTTGAGTAACCTAAAAACACAAAATGAAACTATATTACTTTAGGAAAATTTTTTTGTAAAGTTTAGTAACATCTTTGTATAATAACCCAAAAAGAAATTAGTTGCAATCTCAAACTGAGTGTGAAAACTTCTCTAAGTTACAAAGCTAATAAAAGAAATTTAGTAAAGTACAAGAAAGTTGAGACGTTCTGGTGGTAAGTCTATCAGATAGTATACACAAGGTCCTTAGTTCGAATCCTTGCAACTGCGTGCTTTTACTCTATTATTTATGAAACGTGAAAAGCTTTTTAAAATTTTGATTATCAGTCTACTTACTAACTTTGGACTACTCCTCCAACAAACAAATTACCAACAGCTTCTTGGCTTATTTTTAGGCCAAACTTATTATCAAGTAAATGCTAATTCTAACTGATATGTTCCCACTACTATAAATCTGATTGCCAAACACCCTAATATAGATTTTAACAAAGATATTATAAGGCTACTTCATATTCAGTACAATAACTAAAACAAGAATCAATCTTCAAATAACAAATCAAGTTAAACCGATAGAAAGCAAAACTACGCTTCCATTAGACTCCTAATCAAATTTAGCTAGTTATTTGCGTAAAATCAAAAGGAAAGTGACCTCGACTTCCGTCGATCAGTCCATTGATGGCGAAGGGTTAGCGCTGAGCTACCTTTTTATCTGCTACTGCTGATCTTGGAGGAAAAGAACGAAGACGATTGCTATCTGCTGTATCCAGAACTGATCTGAACTGAAAACCTCAACGAATTCGCATTGACTAAACTGCATCAATATCGAACTATCATCTACAAGATCTAACGAACTACTGCTACTGGTCTACTGATCTGCTATTGAACATACAGTAACTTGTAAACCTGCAAAACTGAACCAAAGCAAAATACTAGATGATATGCTATCTAAATCACTAGCTTATTACGATAACCATACCAGCTTAAGTACAATAAAAACCAAACTCCCCTACACTGAAAATGCAAAATGGAACAGCCTAAATCGAATACTGATCATGAACTAAATTATGTTCAAACAAAATGGAGTTTACTTCTAGCTATCTCAAATTGAAACTCTTGAAAACGCAACTATATGAACAAAATTTTAAACACTATATCCAAAATCAAACACAAGCTTTTTAAAAGCTTATGAAACAGAGATTTTGACTAGAAAAGAAGATAGTAGAGCTGTAACTTGAAGCACTTCTATCAAGGGCAGAAAAATGTAAACGATTGTAACCGATTAAACAGAAATTGAGTAGGACTTAAACTAACTTCCTAACTGATTACTTTGTAGAAATATAAAAGAAAATTGAAAACGTAATCTAATGACTCTATAATAAAGGTATGAAGAATGAAGTAGAGAATTGAAGCTTAAACTGGATTCATTAATGGAAAATTGAAGAAATCTGTTACAAAAGGTTAACTAATTCGGTTACAAGAATTTAACAAGAAAATTAAAAGTATACTACACTATCTAACTAATGCTAACTAAGTGTGTGAAAACTACACCTAAGCTAACCGTTACAAATGAAGGATTTCTGGGTATTTATAGGAGTGGGATTTGGTGAGGAGAGGTGATTTGTTGAAGTCGAACACGTGTCCAGTCCAATCATCAACCGCCACGTCATCTAGGGTTCTTCATGATAAACCTAGAATTGGGCGTTTCTTCATTGCTTGATATTAATGCAATTGACTTACAACATCTTGTAGAGAAAATGAAGGTGAAAAACTTTGCTCTTTAACTCTTCTCTTGAATCCTTCTCGAACATGCGTGAAATTGATTTTAAGATGAAAGCTTGGACTGCCGTTTGCTTTTATGGTTTTTTTCTCTCTCCTAATGATAAAGATAAAGATAATCAACACATTCAATCCCTGAACTTTCATTATTATGGCAAATTTATTTCATTGATATAAGACTTTGAAAAGCTTTCACTTAAACTCCTTTAGCTTTAAATACTCGGCAAGTAAGGTCCCAATTCTTCAATAAAGCAGCAAGATTAGTCCTTGGATCCTTGTTTTGACTTTTCTTCGAATAAAACCCGAGAAAGCGCGTGTTTGCTCCACAATGTATCTTATTTACCTGAAACACACAAATACACCATACACGCGTAATTCTGACAATTTAAAGTATAATATAATGTATTTGTCCGTGTTTTAAGTGGTTTGTTAGTTATAAATGATGAGTGTTTTCACACTTATCAACTCCCATCCACTTGACCATTGCCATGGCCTCATGCAATGCAGTATTTTAAAGCTCTAAATCATATTTTTCGCATAATTACTCCACCTTGGCCATTTTATGATTTAATATAATATACTATGCAACATGATGCATGATTTTTTTATTTTTAAGAATGCAATGCAAAATATAAACTCTATTTATATATTTTTGGATTTTTATTAAAATGATTTGATGGAAATAACTCATAAAGAAATCATTGACTTTGATTAGGGCTTTGGTACCATGAATACTTATCCCCTCAAGTTTCACTTTCCCCATACCAAGATTAAAAACGAGATCATTGTCATTCATAAGTGAAAGTGCATCGACTTATTCATAAAAATTAATTGTGTTACCATTATACCCCCACTTATTATGCCTCTAAGACCGGTTATTATTTGAGAAAATTACTTTTGAGCAAATTTGTCATTATTTAAAGCGTGAAATATAAGAAATGTAAAATCAGAAAATAAGGAAGCACGATTTTAATCCTAAGTAACCATCTTATCCATTACTTGAAAAACCACCCACAATTAATATAAGTCCGACCCAAAATAATAAGTCATTCGCCTTATGTGTAAGATCCTTATGTCATGCATTAATAAGTAGCTACATACTCGCTAAGAAAAAAAATAAAACTCACGCAATAATTTATATCCGCGGCCTTTTGAGACCTTGGATTTCCAATCCCGCAACCTGTCAAGGTAATATTGGATTGGAGCAACTATTAAATCCCCGCAGCCCTTGTGAGAGTAATATTGGAATTTAATAGCTACTATAATTAACACTTCACTGCCCCTCTTGGGGTCTTGTATAATTACTAAAGTGAATTCATTTTAGACATTATTAAGAGTTAATTTGAATCACAAAAGTATCAAAGTGAACCCGATACAAAGGCCTCCTCCATAAGCTCCAATGCATGAAATAAGAGAGAACAACCCTACAAACACCAAGAATACAAAACAAAGACACCCCCTAAGCTTCATCTCAACTATACACCCTCTTATTCCTATCCTGCCACACTCTAGTCTAAATGGTCTAATCCTAGTTATTCAAGCTTGATTTAATGAGTCTCTAGCTCGACTCTTCCCACAATTAATTAATTATTGGGAAAATGGGGGTCTCTTGCACCATTTCAACGAAAATGTCCTCCCTAAAGTAATGCTTCACACGATGAGCATTCACTTTGGAATTTGGGCCATTTGGTTGAGACAACTCAATGGTCCCATATGGAAACACTTGAGCAATAGTGAATGTACCGGACCATCGTGACATAAGCTTGCCCGCAAAAAGTTTCAACCGTGAGTTAAAGAGTAAGACCGACTCTCCAACTTTGTACTCACAGTTCTTAATCTTAGCATCATGCAATTGCTTAGTATTTTCTTTGTAAAGCAATGAGTTTTCATAGGCATCGGTTCTAAGCTCATTCATCTCATTAAGTTGGTCCTTCTTATGTGAACTGACTTGATTAAGATCAAAGTTAGCCCATTTAAGAGCCCATGAAGCCTTGTGTTCTAACTCAAATGGGAGGTGGCATGCTTTTCCATAGACAAGTCTATAAGGTGTACAACCTATTGGTGTCTTAAAAGCCGTTCTAAAAGCCCATAAAGCATCATCAAGCTAATCCGACCAAGAAGCTCGATGCTCTCCCACCGTACGTTCTAAAATCCTCTTTAAACCACGATTTATGACCTCGGTTTGCCCATTGGTTTAAGGGTAATACGCGCTAGAAAGTCTATAGTTAACACCATATTTCTTCATGACTCTTGTAAATTGATCATTATAAAAACGATTCCCATGATCACTTATGATGGCACGAGTTACACCAAATCTAGCAAATAATTTGTGAGACCCCTAAAATCAGGCAAGGAAACACATAGGCAACACGGGGCCACGTCATGGTACAAGAAAAAAATGAAATATTGTTGACACAAGGTTAACGTAATAAAACATTTACATTATATCATAAAAGATCAGAGTTTTAAACAAGGTCCCAGAGTTTTATAAGCGGAAAAATATATTATTTAATCATGGTTTTGTAACATATAGTTGCTAAAAATGCAGAATAACTTCTGACAACTTTTACAAAAACCAAACTTTAAAAAGTAACACAGAAATCTCCAAGATGCGATAATATCCTGCGGGCTCCCATCCAAGCAAAGCTAAGTATTAATACATGATATTAAACATGTAAAATCGTCAACACGAAGTTGAGTAATATTCATAGGTTTAGCAATAAAGGTGTGGAACACACGCATTCATTTGTAAAACAAGTAATAGGGCGATGACTATGTACATTATCCATAGTTATGATGTATATTATTGCTATTTAGCTCATGACACCGAAGCTTAACAAAAGGTAAGTTCCCCTAGTGAGTATTCAACCTAAATACTTAAGTATAAACAAATGTAATGCGTCAAAGTAATACGTGACGGGGATTGTCAATCCCGATAGATCCACCCACAACATTCGCGCTTAGTAACACAAGTAAATTAACGGTGTATGAAATGGTAGGGAAACTTAGTGGCTATGTAAACTAAAAGAAATAATAATAATGGTAATCTGTTCTAGAAAGCATACAAGTTCTGGAAAGCATACAAGATCTGGATAGCATACAAGTTCTGGATAGCATACAGTTTTAAATGAATGTGTTTCACCATGTAAAATCTCACTCCATGTTTAGAAATAATGTATAAGTAGTAAAAAGGGGCTATGAAATCACCTGAGTGATAGCAATATCAAATGAGGATATTTATCAAGAAAATAGCGACGAGAGTGAAACGATGAAATAAGATAAACCGAGAAATCGCAATCTTCCAACGAAGGTCTAAAACAAAATAATGCATCTTAGATTTATAAACGCCATCACTTATGAACTCACAATGATGATACGTAGATCCACAGGCTTGACTAAATGGTCTTGGTCATCAAAGTTGTTGGAAATACGTTTTACGTATTTAGAAAGGATCGGTCACTCCAAATATAGATACAAGTATTGGGCTCGTGATCTAATGTATTAAGGTATAGCCAATATAGCCCACATGTAGGGTGGGCTATATAAACCCCCCTCCTAGCATGTTAGGAGGGGTTGTTGAACACTTCCATTTCACATAATCACAATTCCATCTTTCTCATCTTCCTCTCCTTTCTCTCTCTTCTTTCTATCTCTCTAAGTTTTCCATTTCTCCATCCATCTCGATAGATTAATCCATACAATGCCTAATCTTTAGATAAATACGATCCTTCAATTGGTATCAAGAGCTATGGTTGAATCTTAGGATTGACGGGGTTTTATCTATTGATTTTGTGGTCAAATTTTTTTTCTTTCGCTTCCAAATCCGGTATTACTTTGATCTAGTATTGTTTTTTTGTTATAATTTTTTTTTCTTTTCTTTTTTCTTACTTTTGAATTTCATATTCAAATTTTGTCACGGAAAATATCCTTTTAGTTATTAAATACTTTTTATACCTGTTTTTTTGTCTCGATCTGTTTTCCTTGTCTCGATCTGTTTTCCTTGTCTCGATTTGGGTTTTGTCACAAAATTCTATAAAGCATCAATTTTTTATTCCTTGTTATCAACTTCCTTTTTCATTCTATCTTTGTCTGTGTTTCTGCCGGAAAAGGGTTTTACATTCCGACCTTTTCCGACGGTCAAAAGGTGTGTTATCATTCCGACAGGTTTATTTAGGTATTCCGACAAGGCCTTTCCTATCACATTCCGACAAAGGTCTTTCTGATCACATTCCGACAAGGGTATTTCAAAGGTCTTTCCGATCACATTTCGACAAGGGTCTTTCCGATCACATTCCGACTGCTTGTATTCAGATGGTGTTTTTGTTTTTGACATTCCGATGGTTGTTTTTGTTTTGACATTCCGATGGTTAAGTTTTGATAACTAGAACAACAAGACTCATTCACTCGACTCGACTCAACCAAGTGACCAAAGTCTAGGCTCTCGTATCAACAGCCTTGTATCAACCAAGTGACCAAAGTCTAGGCTCGCGTATCAACAGCCTCATCACAAACGACTCGAAAATCACAAACTAACTTCACTCGACTCGACCCTAACCACGACTTAGACTCGAAACTAATACAACACTCGACCTCACACAATAGACACCCACTCTCGACTACCACTTTGACCCAAGACTCGACAACTCTCGCATCCATACAAACCTTTTTGACCAAACCCACAGAACTCGAACAAAGACTCGAACAGCTTTTAATTTGCCTCGTCACAAACACACCCACTCACCAATCGACTCAAACCCACTCAAACCCAAACCCCTCGTCTCACCCACCTACACTCGACTCCTCATTCCAAAAACTCTCACTCTCGACTCACACCTAGTCTCAACATCTCACCACTCGACAAGACTCAAACCCACACAACTTCACAACTCGATCTCAGTTTCCCTCAAAAACTCTCATCGATCCAAACACTAAAAAGAAAACATTAAACAAGTAACCTACCCGAGATCTTATTAAAGATCTTGACGACAATCTTGTTCTTGTAGCGAAACAAATTGATCACGAAATTCATTGATCATTGTTGATAAATAGGTTTCATGGCTGGGATTCGTTGCATTTTATGATGATGATCTTTAGATAGATTGAGATAAGATTAATTGGCAGATATAGGATTGAGATTGGTATTGGTTAAGTTTGTGTGATTATGTGAATGATTTGAGGGAGGATTTGAGGTGGTATTTTGATGAAGAAGACGGAGGTGAGTGGTGAAACAAGGTGAAACAAGAAGTGGTGTAAGGTGAGTGGATCTCTGTTTAAAGTGAAAGGTGAGTGGTATAGGAGTTTATATTAGGTTTAGTGTTTGAGATGAGATGAGATTTTTTTTTGAGACGAAGCATCCTTGAAGAGAGGAATGATTATATTGGTGTCTGTGAGAAGTGTTTAAAGAGAGAGGGGAGTATTAATAGTGAATTTGTTTTAAGAGGCGGAGGATACTATCTTGCTTTGGAAGCATCGAAAATTCAAAGCACAGGAGGCCACGTATCTCTTACCTACGCCACATGTTACTTTTTTCTTTCTTCTTTTCGTTGTATGAAAGCAATTAGGGTGAGGTGTCTATCTCACGCCGGTATTTTTGCTTTGGAAATTTATTTGACTTTGTCAAAATGACAAAATAAACTGTGGTATCCATTTAATTGTGGGAGGCTCGACACACCAACTCTAGAACAGTACACTTTATATCTAAACTTTTATTTAGTTATAATCGAAACGTGGGTAAAGTGACAAAAAGACGTGACTTTAATTTGATCATCGTTGTTTCGAATTCAATAGATTTTGGTTTCTCGAGTATACACATTTAGGGGATTTAATCATCTTTCTTCATACTCCTTACTAGAATTTTTCATCGAAATTCAATGGATTTTTTGAAGTCGACATCGAACGAGGGAGAATCGCATAATTTTCAAGACAAAGTTAGAGGAAGTGGCATCACTTCATTTCGAATGCTTCAGTCTCATCTTGTCACTCTTTCATCGATTCAAGGAGGGAGCGAATTTGTGACCATCTTTGGACAAGATCGTCATATATTCCTCGACTCAATATTCACCACTTTGACCTAACTCGCCGAGCAACTCAACCATGACAGCTTTAATCACTCTGCATCGACACTTGCATATAAGGATCTTGTGACACAACTCACGCCTTTCCTCGAATTCAATATCATCAAGCCTGAAAGTTCAGTGATTTGTCAATCATTTCATCGAGATACACATACCGAGCTTCGAGTTTTCCGGGATACAATTTTGAAACTCATGTCATCGGTCTCGTCTTCGATTTTTGAAAGATCTCGACTTCAGCAAGGGTATGATAATGGAATGCAAGACTCTTCGATACAAGAGGAAACTGGCCATACGGTTGAAAACTTGGAGCCTATCGATGCCAAGAGCACGGAATCAGGAGGACAACATGATACCAGTGGCACGTCAGGGAATGTTCACGAGATCTCTTTTGCTGATACCTTACCCGTTTATGACGAAGCGCCTGCAAACATGGTACAATGTAATGTTGTTTATGATGTATATGCTGATGATATGTCGCATATTGAGAATTTTGAACCTCATCATGACAAACATGGGATGGAAACGAGTGATAGCAATACCACTTCTGATTCATCCGATGTAAGTCATCATGGGGGAGAGATTGTTCAGAATGCTATAGTACATCATGATAATTGTATTATAACTACTTCATTGACTGCTTCTGATTCCAAGATTAGAGAGCTCGAAACGATTGTAGCTCAACAATCAAAAGATCTTGAGGATGCCAAAATTGAATTTTCAAAGAAAACAAACAAATTTGAAACATATTTTGAAAAACTTGAAAAATCAAATGTTGTTCTTGAAAGAAAATTAGATCAAAAAGTTTTAGATTCTAAAGCTGAAAAGGATAATCTTTTGAAACAAATTCAACTGCTTGAATCTAAGTTGGCATCCCAAGATAACTTGCTCAAAGAGAATGAGACTTTAAAGGCCCAAGTACAGGAAAAGGTTTTTGCTATAGCTGCGTTGAAAAACGAGTTAAGGAAAACTAGAGGACCTAGTGTGGACACTAAGCTTGAAAAACCATCAATCTTGGGGAAACCGCCTACAAATCAGTTCGTCAGACAACCGACTGTCAGACAACCTACTGCATTTAGATCCGAGCGACCACAATCCTCGAGACCGCGGTTTGCCTCCCAAGTTAATTTGGTTCACTTTCCTAGACCAGTCACTCCAGCAACTAGGCCCAATGTGATCAAAACAGTGTTAGCAAGATCTAATCAGATGATTGCCCCTAGTTTCCCTAAAAATGCCAAGACCACGTCTAGAACTAGTTCAAATGACGTTTGCCATAAATCTGGTCTTAGGGAAGCTAAGCAAAAGACACAAGTAAGAGATAGGAATTTCAAGCCTAGTCAGATGCCTTCTAGTTTACCCAACACTGCTAACCGTAGCATGTCTAATCCTAGGAGCATCAATCAATCATCTAAGGATTCTAGATCTTACTCGGACATTAAATATGCTACCTGTAAAACATGTAGAAAAGTGTCTTTACGGCAAATCATGATGCTTGTGTCAAGAAATTACTTGATGAGGTGAACTCCCATGCTAGACTTAAAACCCAGTGGGTGGCTAAAATCAAACCTGTTGGTAAAATGTGGCGCCCCACTGGTAGAACTTTCACCCTTGTAGGAAACGAGTGCCCTTTAACTAGGATAATCTCCGATTCTACTAATACTGCTAGGGAGGAAATTGAAAAGGACGATACATCACTTAAGCCTGAACTTAAGGTTTTCTATAAACGGAAATGTTTGCCAACTAAGACAACTGATTCATCCACTCAGGTCGCTTCTGGCAGAAGAAAAGATAACTGTGAACCCCCACTTGCTTCTAAGATAGATATCGTTAACCCATATCAAAGCATGCAAATTCCTAATGAGAATGCAGGTACCAAAGTTGATGTTCCAAAAGAACGAAGCGGTCCAATCATTGTATACCGTTCAACTAAGGATACTCTCAGAGTTTGGTTGCTGAAGAAGCAGATATCGGAGAAACAAGTGTCTCAGGGGATTCATGGTTAAGCTTACCACAAGGACTTATAGTCACATCACAGACTGTAACTCGCTCATCAAAGAAAGGAAAGTTTATCGCCGATGATAAACTTATCCTAAAAATGAGAAATTCATTTTTCTCGGGCATGAGCTTATATAAAAAACATTCCAAGTTTTTAAGCTCATGCATTAAGGCTTATAGATAAATGACAGTCTGTAACCCGTTCTTCAAAGGCAGGAAAGTTTATCGCCGATGATAAACTTATCCTTACAACGAGAAATTAATTTTTCTCGGGCATGAGCTAATATTAAAAACATTCGAAGTTTTTAAGCTCATGCACAATGACTTACAGTTAAATGTCAGACTGTAACTCGAACTTAAAATAAAGGAAATCTTTTATGATAACTTATCCTCTTAACGAGAAATTCACCTTTCTCGGTCATGAGCTTGTTTTAAAACATTCGAAGTTTTAAGCTCAGAAAGGAAAGTGTATCTTTAAATAAGAGAACTTTTCCTCATAACGAGAAATTAACCTTTCTCGGTCATGAGCTTTCCGTTAAAACAGTCAAAGTTTTCAAGCTCATGAAAACGACTTCTAAGTAAATGTCAGCTTAGGACTCGTCCTTCAGATAAAAGGAAAGTTTATCGCCGATGGTAACTTATCCTTAACAACGGGAAGTTTACAACTTCTCGGACTTGAGCTCGTTTTGTAAGATATTCAACATCTTAAGCTCAAGTAATTGGTTTTTCAAAACATTGAACACAATTTTTCGAGTTCTCAAAAAGGTTTTCTAAATCTTTCAAAATTGTGTGTTCAAAATGTTTTGATAAAACGAGCATGTCTTCTGGAATCGATAATATTTACGAACCTAGAAATGTCATTCAATAATGACACGGGGTTGTAAATAAAGTTCGAGCAGAAGTTTAAATGTTTTTAAAACATGCTCCATATGGTTTGCTATTATTTCCGATAGTAACCCGCTTTTCACACTGAAGTCAAGCATTTCACCGGAAAGCTTTGACTTCCGAATCCGAAGTTATCAACTCCACAATCCGAAGTTCGTTGCAATTGATATCTACATACTAGACGATGCGACTACTCAAACGACGACTACAGCTCTTTAAGTAGAACACGGGTCAACAATTGAGGGGGGGGGAAATTGTCAAGCGTTCATATTATTCGATGCCGAAAGTGCCAATATTCACAAGTTGGTGTCAAGACAACGATATCAAATTGTCCATGTGGTGTAAAGGAGAAGAAAATTTCAGAAATTACGAGGAAGACCAACATTCGTGAACAAGAACCATGTACTTCTTTCATATGATGTTCTCCATCATTCAGGTCCAACCTCGTAAATTGCTAATCTTGTGAATACATCATCATATATGATCTTTGCACGTGATAAATACCTTACACTTGTGTTTAAAAGGTATTTAATTTACGTTTCAAGTACACCCTCATCAATTTGAGGGGGAGCTTGTGTAATTCATGAAGATAATTGTCTTTGCATTTTTCTTCCCAAATTTTCCTAAAATGCTATTAAATCAATTGATATTAAAAACATCGATTGGGTTAATATTTTTAATATGGGGGAGAAAATGTGATTTAATATGAGAAATGATTAATCACAAAAGGTTTGACTTAACATGCTAGCTCATCCCGACATGTGCGAAATGTTTTCAGATATCGTGGCATATGTTAAGGGGGAGCAAAATGGATTTGGACATAAAAATGGATTTCATGGTGATTTATACTTACCCGCAACCCATTTGTTTCACGACGATGAAGATTGTGGTGACATAAGGATGGTAGGATAGGTTAAAGTCCAATGATTCCTCTAGAACCGGAGGAATCTTCCCAAGGACATTCCATAACTAGAAATATTAGTCCTTAGGAAAGATGGAGAAAGATTGTGAACGTAGCTGAATGCCGACCAAGTACTTAAGTTAGCACTGGAACAATCACAACAAGGTGCTAGTTATGACGTATTGGTAAGCATTGAAGGGGTTGAAGAATGAAAAAGAATTGTAATGATAAAGGGTGTAAAGAAAGAAGCCCTCCTTACAACTTAGGCAGAAACCGGGTCAACTCATTAGCTATTGAGATCATTTTTTAACGATGCTTGATTTTGAAGATAGACATCATGGACCCAGTGATGCAATGCACAACCCATCCCAGCTAACTCAGATATCTCTCAAAAGATATTTGTTTTAATCACACAGAGACAACGCATTATCTACTGATTTATTCACTCCGAATAAATTGGTATTGAAATGGTGGCACTCCTCTCCAGCCTCCGATCACTAAAAAATCCAAAATGCACGATTGAGTCTAGAGCCATTTGAGATCATCAAATATCTCATTAGGACACACTTTCATATTTCCTTGCTTCCTCACACACTGTGAAAAGTAAGAAAGATCTTAAGAGTCCTACGCAAAATCTTCATGATCTTGCCTGAACATCCAAGTAATACGAAAGTATTTACAATGAAGATGGAAATCCTTCTTGAGCGAACATCAAAAAGCTCATGGTAGGTAACTTGTGCGATTCTTTATGAATCAAACTTGTGATAACTGAAAAGCAACAGTGGTTTAATTCTTAAATGAATTTAAACACGTTCCAGGCCTCTACGCAATATCTTAGTGATCTTGCCAGAACACTCAGAGTGATACCTTAGTGTTCACAGTGATGAGTGGAAATCCTTCTAGTGTTAACCTCAAACAGCACTTGGTAGGTAACTTGCAAGATTCTATACGAATCAAGCTCGTGACAACTGGAAAGCAACGATGGTGCGGTTCTTAATTGAATTTCACTTGTTCCAGGAACATGAATTGACGGGTTCAAATCATGCGGATATTATTATCCAAATGATTCACTCTTTATGTTCGCAGTCAGCTTTGGACGGTCGAATAAAGAGAACGGGTTTACCCGCGAAATCCTGTTAGGAAGTTACTTAATTGAAACTATCTGTCACGGGTACGATATCTAATATCGTCCAACGGTCTTCACCGACCGGAGGTAAAATGCTACCGAACTAGAATGAAATGTTCAAGGCCATTTCATCCGTGTATATGTTTTGTTGCTAACTGTCTTATGCAGCGTAACAAGAAGGTGGCATTGCGGTGTACACTCCAGAAGAAGTTGTCACCACATGCTTATACTGTATGCACTTAATACTTCAACAAATTCAAGAAAGTCTAAAAGTCAAGTCTTCCGCTGTATCAAACTCTGAAGCTTTCAAGAATTTATAAAAGTATAAGTATGTAGAACATGAAGTCACGAAGAGGAAAATATCACAAGTGATGAATACACAAGGTCAAGGCAAGAGTATATGCTCAAGACTAAAGTCAAAGATCTCATCAGCATATTCACAAGAACAAGATCGAAGACTCAAGCATAGTATGCTAGGTTTAAGATTTTGTAAGATGGTGTGACCTCCCTTTGGGGGAGATTGTTGAAAATACGTTTTTTCAGGGAAAGTCTCGGTCACATCATTATTAGCATAGATCACGAGCTATAGACTATTTAGGACATTGTAACTTGGAGTGACCTCCCTTTGCGGGAGATTGTTGGAAATACGTTTTTACGTATTTAGAAAGGATCGGTCACTCCAAATATAGATACAAGTATTGGGCTCGTGATCTAATGTATTAAGGTATAGCCCATATAGCCCACATGTAGGGTGGGCTATATAAACCCCCCTCCTAGCATGTTGGGAGGTTTTGTTGAACACTTCCATTTCACATAATCACAATTCCATCTTTCTCATCTTCCTCTCCTTTCTCTCTCTTCTTTCTATCTCTCTAAGTTTTCCATTTCTCCATCCATCTCAATAGATTAATCCATACAATGCCTAATCTTTAGATAAATACGATCCTTCAAAAGTATTCCCCCTGTTTACCTGTATCACTCAACAATAAGGAATACGTTAGAGGGTATACAGGACTTGCTCCCCGTATTACACTCCGACGCTCAAGTCAGTTATCGGTATGGATGAAGAGAATTCTTATAGTATGTGAAGAAAAATAGAATGAGCCTTAGAAGACCATTTTCATACCTATTTATAGAGTGATGGATGGATTCGTGTTTGCGGAATGTAATCTTTTAAGATCTAATCATATCTTGCGAATCTATAGCAAATCAAATATGATATATGTACATTGAGAATATCTTATCAAATATGGGCAATCTAGAATGAATCTTCTACTGATATTGCAAAGATCTTATCTCCAAGATATCATATCTTGTCAAACACATTGTCACCATCATATCTTAGATTTTGCATGATTTTGTGTTTGTATATACGTTATGTGTATGCATGGTTTTGTATGATTTTGCCATGTATGATAAATGCTTGTGTATGCATGATTTTGTATGCTTTTCCCATGCATGATGTATGCATAGTAAATGCAAATATTGGCATATCCCATCAGCCCCCTAGGCTAAGTAGACAACAGAGATTACGTGCATGCTTAGCCTTACAGTCTCTAAGTACTTCACCTGTTTTATTTCTTTTGGTAATGATTATGTTTTCCACTTGCCTCAAACTTATCATTTTGGAAAGTGAGATGTTTGAGATTCATTGGACTGTCCAGCGGTGACTACTGTAGTATAGTGACTAGGACTTTGCTTTTTTGCTATAAAAGGAAAATTGTTTGTTGTCAACTTTCACTTTAACTTTGTTCTTTAAAGCTTCGTTTGTATGTTACTATGAGTGATCAGGAAAGTAAGATGAAAGGTAGATTTCTTGTTATTCCCTTTTTTGTTTCATATTGTATTAGTAGTTATATATATTCCTTTCTACTCTTTTTTTAGACAAATTTGAGCTTGATTTGGTGGAAAAGGTTGGACCACAGTATGTTACTAATGAGAGTCCTGATTATGACCCGTCTACTGGTCCTTCGTCCATTCTCCCAAATCTTGGCCCGTTCGAGAATGTTCTTCAGTTTGCTGATGGCTGTATCGTTGGAGCGAATAGTGTTGCTCGTGAAACTCTTCCTAATCAAACCTAGATGAGTGGGTTTGGTAACAACAACATGGCCCAAGTTAAAGTTGAGCAAGATGATGAAGGAATGGCCAGCGTTGAACCTGGTCATGTGCATGGAGCTGAGGGTGCACATTATCATCTACTTGGCTGCCCTAGATATGAATTATGGTTCTACTAGTCAAGCTTATGGTGCAATGCATCAGCCGCAAGAATATGGGATTTATCTCAACAGCTCTTTGAGCATCAACTATGTTAATCCTTTGAGCACAGAAGCTGGTGATTCCTTGGCGTGGTATCAAAAGAAGGTTGAAGAACTAACTGCCTCTTTACAACAAGCGAAGGGTATGCTAGGTATGGCTCAAGCGATGAATGGTTCTTTGCAAAATGCTGTAACTGGCTTCCGTTCTGAAATTCATAGCTTGAATTCGCATTATTCCGTTTCCTGTGCTAATTACAACAGTATTTTTATGGATCTTACTAAAGCGAAAGAGTTGGGAGTGAATTTGTCAAAGAAAGTGTCTGCATTGGAGCGAGAGAGGGTTGATATGAAGCGAGAATTGGAGTGGGTCATAAAGAAAGCTATGCCGAAGATGTTAGTTAAGGTCTTTCGTAGTGAACAGTTTGACCGTGAGTTGGTCAAGGTTCAGAATGTTTTCATTGAGTGTGGCCGCGAAATGGGTCGACAAGAGGCTCGCGGTATCCTTTCAGCGCATCAACGGTTCCCGCCTCCTGACCCATATCTTTCTCGAAAGGCTAAGGACGTTGTCAGGTCCTTCAAGAAGACTAAGTTGTTGTGCGTGGAAATGCTACTTTCCTCTCCTAATTTGTGTCCTAGTTTGCTTCGCAGTATGCTGGATCGTGATGACAGTGTTGCCGGTGAAGGTTCGAGCAGTCGTCCTTCATAATAATGTATTTGACGTCTTTAAATAAGTGACGGTGGCCTATGGCTGTTACATTGTAGCCAAATATTCCTTGCATCATATTTGGCTATCTACTGTGTCGCACTGTATCTTTTGTTTTTCCTTTGCTTTAGTATCTGTAATATATTGATGATGAATGAAAGAAGTTGCTTTGTTTATGTTTATTATGGTATAGCCTTATTAAAATATTCATAGGAGTTGTAGGAAGATAAAAGTTAAAGTCTTTCAATAATGAGGGTACCAAAAAAAAGAGTACTAGTTGATGGAGACATTTTTTTCCTTGATAATATTATATTATTTCACTCATCATAAAGAGAAGTTATAGCAACTTGTTGGAGTTTTATTATAATGTTTTTCTTTGTTGAGAACTTCAAACATAAATTTGAGTGTTAGTTTGTTCTTGTTTTGTATGTTAAAGTGGTGTATGTACATAATTACAAGCGTTTAGTTTGCTTGGTGATTTAAGATGTGTGAAAGTTTTTAGCACGTCTTTTAATATATTTGTGAATTTTTTTTAATCATTGTCGTCGCAATAGATTAATCGATTGACATGTCGTAAAGCCTCCCTTTTTAATGGGATGTATTTCGAATTGTATGTAGCGCTTAAGCTTTTATCCCTTTTTTCGCGGGATCTTTTGGCGCGAGACTCATCGTGCCTCTTTTTTTATATATATACATGATTTTTGCCAAAATTATAGTGCCAATATGAATGCCTCATTATATCGACAGAGATATAATATATACAAATTTCTTTATTCCAGAAGGTAAAAATGCATACATTATTTATTTACACCGTACGTTTCAAAGAACGCTATCTTCGCGCAATTATCTGTCACTTTTCGATGATTTTCAGAAATTGAATTTGCGCAAATTGCTGATGTGCCAAGTTCTTGGTATTATTTTTCCTTTTAAATCTTTGAGCACGTATGTTCCCGGGCGCTTCGTTTCAATAATTTGATACGGACCTTCCCAATTTGGGTCAAGTTTTTTTGTCCTTCCTGTCGGTTGGCTTCGTTTTTACGAAGTACAAAATCGCCAACTTTCAAATATGCATGCCGAACTTTGGAGTTGTAGTATTGTTCCACCTTTTGTTTGTATTTGGCTTCTTGTATTGCTGCTAGGTCTCTTCGCTCTTCTAGCAAGTCTAGATTTAGACGTAGCCCCTCATTATTTTTATGCTCATCGTATGAATGGATGCGATAGGTCGGGATTCCGATTTCTGCGGTAAGACTGCTTCTGATCCATAAACTAGACTAAACGAGGTGCAATGATTTCCTGTTTTTGTTGTGGTACGATATGCCCAAAGTACATTTGGTAGCTCTTCGACCCACTTACCTTTTGCTTTGCCCAATCGTGTTTTAAGTCCTTGTAGCAAGGTCCGATTTGTAACTTTCGTTTGACCATTTGCTTGTGGATGTGCCAATGGCGTGAACTGTTGTTTAATACTTAGTTCACTGCACCAATCACGGAATGGGTTTTCTACGAATTGCTTACCGTTGTCACTGGTTATGATTCCTGGGATTCCAAAACGGCACACAATGTTGTTCCAGACGAACTTGAGAATTTTGTTTCTGGTGACATTAGCGAGTGGTGCGGCTTCTACCCATTTTGTGAAGTAGTCGACTGCAACAACCAAGAACTTCATTGGTCCTGGTGCTTCAGGAAATGGACCAACTAAATCGATCCCCCACTGGTAAAATGGCCATGGACTGGAGATGCTTACCATGTCACATTTTGGTTTTCGCGCTATAGGAGCGTGTTGTTGACAGTTTATACATGCATTGACGACTGTGGCTGCATCACTGTACATGGTCGGCCAGAAGTATCTTAGACGTGTTACTTTTTGGGCGATGGTTCTCGCTCCGGCGTGTGCCCCACATGACCCGAAGTGGGCTTCTTGTAGTACATATTGTGCTTGGTTTGGTCCGACGCATCTCATCTAGGACGTCAAGTATCCTTTTCTATATAAAACGTCCTGCATCAGCGAATACTGAGGTGCCTTGATCCTTATCTTTCTAGCGGTGATTGGATCTTCTGGAAGCAATCCGTCTTTCAAGTACTTGATAATTGGGTCCATCCAAGTTGTGTTTGGTTCCTGTATTACACTTACCGTCCTTGTTCCAGTGCTTCTACATGGAATGACCTCTACTAGGACTTTTTTAGTGAGGTGGGAAAATGTAGAGGAAGCTAGCTTGCTGAGTGCATCGGCACGTTTATTCTTTGAGCGAGGTATTTGTGTGATTGAAAAGCTCTTGAATCTTTTCTTCAGACTTTGAACTTTCTCCAAATATTGTACCATGGATTCTTCTGTGGCTTCAAACGTCCTCTTGACTTGATTAGCGACTAACAACGAATCTGTAAAGACCTGTAAATGGGGACTTCAAGTTTAATCGACAGTTCTAAACCTGCAATTAACGCTTCGTATTCTGACTCGTTATTGGAAGTTGGGAACTCGAATCGCAGGGCTTAGGTGATTTCCCTTCCTTATGGATCGGTTAGAATGAGGCCTGCTCCAGCACCCTCGTTGCTTGATGCGCCATCAGTGTATAACGTCCAGGCTTGTCTTTTACTATGTGTTTCATCCTCGGTTTTCATCTTTTCCTTTGCTTCTCCTTGCGATATTTTATTTGGTCATTCAGCCAGGAAATCTGCAATAACTTGACCTTTTATGGTTGTCCGAGGTTTGTATATTATGTCATGTTCCCCAAATTCGATGGCCCATTTTGCTAGCCTCCCAGAGTTTTCTGGTCTGAGTAAGATTTTTCGAATTGGCTGGTCCATGAGCACGCAGATTGTATGGGCTTGAAAGTATCAGCGTAGGCTACGTGTTGTATGCACCAGTGCAAGGACGAGTTTTTCCAGAACTGGGTAGTTCATCTCTGGTCCTTGTAGTGCTTTGCTAACAAAATAAATTGGTCGTTGCATGTTTTCTCTTTCTGCCATGAGTAGGAGCTAAGGGTTTCATGAGATACTGCCAAATAAATTGTTAACGTCTCTCCAGGTATCGGTACAGTTAAGGCCGGAAGGGATTGCAGATGTTGTTTGAGTTTCTCAAATGCTTCTTCCGCTTCAGGGCTCTACCGAAATTTTTTTTCTATGCACCCTTTCAGAGTTTTGAAGAATGGGAGGGCCTTTTCTGTTGATCTTGCTAGGAATCGACCGAGAGCAGCTAGCCTTCCATTGAGACTTTGTACTTCTCGAATCGTTCTTGGTGATACCATATCAAGAATGGATTTAACTTTCTCGGGGTTAGGTTCAATACCTTGCTTTGTGATCAAGTGTCCCAGGAATTGTCCTGTTTCAATGCCGAAAGTGCATTTCTTTGGATTCAACTTCATGTTTATGCGCCGCAGTGTACGAAAATTCTCTTCAATGTCATTTAACAAGCTTCCTTCAGTTTTGCTTTTGATGACCATGTCGTCGACATATATCTCAATGTTTTTTCCAACTTGTTTTGAAAATGATTTGTCTACCAATCGTTGGTAATTTTCCCCAGCATTCTTGAGCCTGAATGGCATTTTCTCATAGCAAAAAGTTCCTTGTTCTGTGTAGAATGCCGTTTTTTCTTCATCTTCCTCGGCCATACGTATTTGATGATATCCTTTGTATGCATCCAGAAATCATTTGAATTTGAACCCATCCAAGGATTCAATCTTTTGGTCTATCTCGGGTAACGGGTAACTTTCCTTTGGGCAAGCCTTGTTTAGGTTAGTGTAGTCGATACACATGCGCCAGTTCCATCATTTTTTCGTACCATCACCGGGTTAGCCACCCATCGGGGAAAGTGAACTTTTTTGAGTATTTGTGCTTCAACAAGCTTGGTAACTTTCGATGTGATGGCTTCGTTCCTGTCTTTGGCTAGTAAGCGCTTTTTTGTCGGATGGGGAAGGTGCGGGGATGTATATTCAATTTGTGCTCTGCGATTTCCCGTGGTATACCGGTCATGTCAGATGGAGACCATGCAAAAATATATTTATTATCACACAAGATTCTTTGAAGATCCTACTTGATCTTGGTTGGTATAGTTGTGCCGATTCTCACAGGTTGATCTGGGTACATGGCATTTATTACCACATTTTCTCCTCCTGCATCAACTCCCGTATCATCTTCGTGTAACTTCGGGACGGTTACCTCTTCTTCTTCTCATTCTCTTTTGCGAGAGACGTGAAGACATTTGCTTTCGTGAGGTACCTCCCCCTTGATAATGGCTATGCCTGACTGGATAGGGAATTTGATGAGCGAGTGTATCGTGGAAGCGATTGCACCTAACTGTCTCATACCGGGCCTTCCCAATATGATGTTGTAAGGAGACGGGGCTCGGACAATCATGAAGTCTGTTGTAATTGTCTTACTCCCTCTCCCGGCATAGTCAGAAAAGGTAATAGGAACGGTTATGACTCCGAGTGGCCATAACACTTGCCCTGAAAATCCTACCAATGGTGATGTCGGTGGTCGGAGTGATGTCCTTGTTTCATCGTCTAGTTTTTAGAAACAATGCTCACACATGATTTCCGCCGAACTTCCTCCGTTAACATATACACGATGCACGATACAACTTCCAACCTCAGTGTTGATTACTAGTGGGTCGTCGCCGTTACAATGCTCCGGTATTGGGTCGCTACTTGTTAACGAGATTTTAGTGTATGGTTGCGGATCTTCTTTTCGGCGGTGTTGTGGGGGCCATTACTCGTTAATCATCAAAACTTCGTTTCGTGCTTTAGGTTCAGGCATCTTTTGCTTCCAATCAATTTGGGCATTTCCTTTTTCTGCAGCGTTTGAAGGAGCCAGATTTTGGTTGGTATTATGTGTCTTTGCACCTTTTGCAAGGTGACTTAGGCGGCCATTTCTGATACAAAATTCAATCTCTTTTCGTAGGTCAACACAATCATTTGTATCATGCCCATGGTCGTTATGAAACTCACAATAACGCGTGCGATCCCTTTTATTGGCAGGTGAGAACATTCGGGACGGAGGTCGTAGAATGGACTTTGCTTCAGATGTGGCATATATTTCGGCCGGAGTTTTAATGAGAGGGGTGAAGGGAGGTTTCTGCATGTTTGGATGTTCATTATGTCTTGCGGTGGGGCGAGCGGCGTATCTTTCTTTATGCCTTTTCTGAGCTTCGCGGTGACCTTGGGTGTACCTGTTCTCGCTGGTACCTCCTCTTACGTCCCGCAATCGATTTTACGTGTTTGCTTCATCAGCCCTTATAAAGTTGTGTGCTTGCATGAATAAATCTTCCATTGACGCGGGAGGTCGAGCTATGAGATCCTTGAAGAACCTCCCAGGGCGGAGCCCACTAATGAAAGCCCCTATCATTATTCCGTCAGAACGATCAGTCATGTGTAATGTTTCTTTTCCAAACCTTTCCAAGTAGTCTCTTAGTGACTCGTCTGAACGTTGTCGGATTCCAAGGATTTCGGCTTGTGTTTTTTGGAATCTTCTTTGCTGTAGAAAGTTTGTCCTGAACTTGTCCCTTAGTTCATGAAAACTGTTTATGCTTCCTGGTGACAAGTTGTCGTACCAGAATCGGGCAGCTCCACTCAAGGTAATATGAAAGAAACGACACAAGGCCGGTTCTGGCAGTTTGTGCACGTCTATAGTCCCCATGAATACAGTGAGATGGTCGTCCGGGTCTGACATACCATCGTACGTCTTCAGGTTGGTTGGTACTTTGATCCATCTGGCATATCGTAGTCCCTAATTCGAGTAGTGAAGGGTGATGCTACCAGGCTACGTACATTTTTCTACGTCTCTATAAATGTGAAATGCTTATTATAGAAATCAGTGTCACTTGCTAGTCTTTGCCTCGGAAACCCGTCAATGTTTTCTGTTGTAGATCGATTCTTTTTGTTAGGCTTGGCTTAAAGAATAGTTTCTTCTGGTGTTCCTCGGGCCGCCTCTTCGGGTGAACCTTCTGAATCAGACCGCCATGGTTCTATGACGGGATGGTCGTCAATGTTCACTTCCTTTCTCTTCGTAGAAAATACTGAATACATGGCATTGATCTCCTCAAAATTCTGTACAACGAATTGCATGACGGGATCTCTAGATGCGTTCTCTAGGCCGTTGTCAGGTGTGTGATTTTCTGTGGTTGGATCGGGGGTATGTTTGTTAATAGGTGGCCCTTTAGGGTCTGGCTCGTTAGGTCCATCTTCAGAAGTGCTTGGTGGTACATTGGATGGGATTTCCTCCGCCATGAGCTACTGGTTTGAGAGTCGGTGGATAGTAAAACGGTCCCACGGATGGCGCCAATTGATGATACGTAGATCTACAGGCTTGACTAAATGGTCTTGGTCATCAAAGGACTCCCCCTATTTACCTGTATCACTCAATAATAAGGAATACGTTAGAGGGTATACGGGACTTGCTCCCCGTATTACACTCCGGCGCTCAAGTCAGTTAGCGGTATGGATGAAGTGAATTCTTATAGTATGTGAAGAAAAATAGAATGAGCCTTAGAAGACCATTTTCATACCTATTTCTAGAGTGATGGATGGATTCGTGTTTGTGGAATGTAATCTTTTAAGAGCTAATCGTATCTTGCGAATCTATAGCAAATCAAATATGATATATGTAGATTGAGAATATCTTCTCAAATATGGGCAATCTAGAATGAATCTTCTCCTGATATTGCAAAGATCTTATCTCCAAGATATCATATCTTGTCAAACATATTGTCACCATCATATCTTAGATTTTGCTTGATTTTGTGTTTGTATATACGTTATGTGTATGCATGGTTTTGTATGCTTTTCCCATGCATGATAAATGCTTGTGTATGCATGGTTTTGTATGCTTTTCCATGCATGATGTATGCATAATAAATGCAAATATTGACATATCCCATCACACAATGATCATGATAACATTTTATGTACTAATTTTAGTTTGTGGAAATAATAGTTTTATAAACACCCAACGTTTAAAAAAAATAATAATTAAAACAATGAATTGAAAGTACACATATGGTTAATAGTTTTATAATACGGATGTTTGATAATATCTAAATAATAATCATGACTAAAAATAATCTTGTAACTTTGTAATACTCATACTTCTTCGATAAACAATTTAAAATCTCAGCCCAAAGTTTATTTAATATAGATATTAGAATGAAATCTAATCAAACTTCTTTTCTTTTGAAAAGTGTGGCGCAACAATATTATCGGGTCTTGAGGAGCAGATTTCAGTATCGTCTTTCTACCTTTTATGCTATTTAAAGCTGATTAATTTAACAAAATATATTAATAGAAAATCTGTTGACATCAATTGTTAAACAAAAACACAGTTTACACTATTAACATACTTACATACTTAGATCAAACAATTAATATTGAATCAATAATTTTACCTAGTTTGATCGATCAAATCAAATCCGAACCATTTCTTTTCGTCGTCTATCTCAACACATAAAACACCAGTTATGTTCGAACTCATTTATGTGTAGTAGTACTATATGTATTAAGTAGCATGATTCCATATGAAGATACTAATATTAACGTACTTGTATCATTATTATATTAATAAAAATTTGATAACGTTAGCTAAAGAAAACAACACCTGTGTTTTGTTAGACGCGTGTGCATGTTGTCATACATTTCATTTGTTATTATCAAAAGATAACTTCATATTATAAACTATATTTAATATAGTGGGTATTATCGAAGCCCAATATTTTTAGAAGTTACGCGATTTGAAAGTTACGCGTCAAACACGAAAAATAAACGCTCAATATAACATAAAACATCAACATTCGGAGGAAATTGATATTTTGATATAAAATATAGGGATTATAACTTAGTAAACATTAACGTGTCTTATAAACGAATGACGTAAAAAGGATTACCGAAAATTTACAAAGAATGCTCCTTAAATGAAAAATTAAAACGACGACAATAGAAAATAATTCTATGTCATAATGAGGATGTTCAAAATAGCCATCGGTTCTTGTTCCATCGAATCGGGTAAACTTTTTTTTTATAAAACGCGCACGGGTGTTTTTAAATCAAAAACTTTGATTTAAATAAATTAGGAAAAATAAAATAAATTTTTTATAATTCCAAGTAAAGTATTATCAATGATCAGAAAATACTTAATAAGTATAATTTATTAAAATTATCATGATCTCAGGATTTACATATAAGAATACAAGAAAATGTAATACGTTGAAAAATTCAAGAAGCACGAATAAAAGAATACATTAATACCGGGAAAATACGAGTTGTTATATAATTGCTTCAAGAAATTGACTATAAATCGAGCATCATTAGTAGGCAAGGCCTTAGCCTCAACCCATTTAGAAACATAATCTACCGCTACGAGTATGTACTTATTCCCCTTTGAAAATGGAAAAGGTCCCATAAAATCGATGCCCCATACATCAAATATCGCACATTCTTGTATGAAATTTTGTGGCATCTCATCTATTTGATTAACTTTTCCTTGTCTTTGACAAACATCACAATTTTCACCATCTCTTGGGCATCTTTGTAAATGGAAGGCCAATAGTAACCCGAATCAAAGACTTTTTTAGCCGTGTAGTTAGGCCCAAAATGGCCCCCCGTAGGTCCCTTATGGCAAGCTTCTAAGATTTTAAATGCTTCGGGCCCATCTACACAACGTATTATGATTTGGTCCGCACATTGCCTAAAGAGGTAAGGGTCATCCCAAAAGTAGTATTTAGCTTCCTTGAGAAACTTCTTCTTTTGTTGGGAAGTGAGACCCTCAATTAGCACATCCCCCATAAGATAGTTTGTTATATCCGCAAACCAAGGGGTGGCATCCTCTTGAGAAGAGATAGACATGAGTTCCTCAAGTGGAAAGGATTCATTTATTTCCTTATGAGGCAATTCTCCTTGAAAAGGATGCTCAAGTCTACTCAAATGATCCGCCGCTAAATTCTCGGCTCCTTTCTTATCACGAATTTATATGGAAAAATCTTGGAGCAACAAAGCCCATCTCAATAATCTAGGCTTAGTATCTTGCTTTGTCATAAGTTATTTGAGAGCGGAATGATCCGTATACACTATGGTCTTCGAAAGCACAAGATATGGGTGAAATTTTTCTAAAGCATAAACAATGGCTAGCAATTCTTTTTCCGTGGTAGTGTAATGCAATTGAGCACCCGTCATTGTCTTACTAGCATAGTGTATAGGTTGAAAGTGTTTATTAATCCTTTGTCCCAAAACAGACCCCACAACATAATCACTAGCATCACACATGAGTTCAAAAGGTAAATCCCAATTTGTTGAAACCAAAATTGGAGCCTTAGTCAATTTTTATTTAAGGATCTCAAAAGATTCTAAATACTCTTGTGTGAATATGAAAGGAGCCTCTTTTTCTAATAGGTGGGTCATGGGTCTAGCTATTTTAGAAAAGTCTTGGATAAAACGTCTATAGAAACCCGCATGTCTTAAAAAGCTCATAACTCCTTTCACCGTGGTGGGTGGGGGAAGTTTGGCAATAACATATATTTTAGCACGATCCACTTCTAGACCTTTCTTATATATCTTATGCCCCAAAACTATCCCTTCTTTGACCATGAAATGGCACTTCTCCCAATTTAGAACAAGACGTGTTTCTTCACAAATTTTAAGCATACGTTCTAAATGGGGGAGACAAGAAGTGAATGAATCTCCAAAATCAGAGAAATCATCCATAAACAATTCCATTGTGTGCTCTATCATGTCATGAAAGATTGCCATCATACACCTTTGAAATGTCCTCGGGGCATTGCACAAGCCAAAAGGCATTCTCTTGTAAGCAAATGTGTCATAGGGACAAGTGAATGTGGTATTTTCTTGATCTTTTGGATCAATGGGTATTTGGAAATAACCCAAAAATCCATCTAGAAAGCAATAGTGTTCATTTCCCACTAAGCGTTCAAGCATTTGGTCCATGAAAGGTAATGGAAAATGGTCTTTCCTAGTGGCATCATTAAGCTTTCTATAATCAATACAAACTCTCCAACCCATGACAAGTCTTGTGGGAATCAACTCATTGTTTTCATTTGGAACAACGGTTATTCCACCCTTTTTAGGCACACAATGCACCGGGCTAACCCATGGTGAGTCGGAAATTGGGTAAATCATACCCGCATCAAGGAGTCTGATAACTTCCTTTTTGATGACTTCATGGATTTTTGGGTTAACCATTCTTTGGTTTTTGATGGCGGGTTTGTAATCATCCTTCATAAGGATTTTGTTTGTACAAAAATTAGGATCAATCCCCCTTATGTCGGATATCTTCCAAACTATAGCCTTTTTGTGCTTCTTAAGAACTTCTATAAGCTTTTTCTTCTCATCATCTTTCAAGTCTTTAGCTATGATAACGGGTAGCTTATCCTCTCCCTCTAAGAAAGCATGCTTAAGGTGTGATGGAAGATCCTTAAGCTTTAGAGAAGGTGGACTCTCAATAGAAGGTTGAACTAATGTAGAATCATCATTAGTAACCTCTTGTAGAGTGGGTGAAGGAATAGGATCCTCATTGAGTAACTTTTGGATAGTAAGAATATCTTCTTCCCAATTGATGGGAGAATCTTCATTTCCAAGAAAGTTAGACTCAAATTCCTCTAAGAGAAAATCACTCTCTCCAAATGGTGTTAAAGAGGGAGCAATTGAGGCAACGGTCTCAACATGTGGAATGTCATCATCATTACTTTTGCAAGGTTCATGAAAGTGTTCATTACAAACCTCATCAAGAACATCCACAATGTTATCGGTTTCACAACTTTGAGATTTCTTAGTTACTTTTCCCAACTTAAACACAACTTTTTCATCCTTTGCCCTCATAATGAGTTCCCTTTCCGCCACATCAATAAGAGTGCGACCGGTCCTTAAGGAAGGTCTTCCTACAATGAGGGGAACTCTAGGGTCCATGTCATAGTCAACAACTACAAAATCCGCGGGGAATGTGAACTTATCAACTCCTACAAAAACATCTTCCGCAATCCCCATCAGATAAGCTATTGAACGGTTTGCTAAATCAAGTGTCATCCTAGTAGGTGTAAGCTCGGGAAGAGAGTTGTTTCCAAACCGACAAAGGCATCAAATTTTTGCTCGCACCAAGGCCCGCAAGTTCCATGCAATTCTCAACCCCCGGGAAATTACATGGAATCAAAAACCGGCCCGGATCACCAAGTTTGATAGGTCAAGTCTTCAACAACACCGCAGAAAAATTTTCGTTCAATGAAGTGTTAGGCATATCAATCAATTTTTCTTTGTTGGATAGAAGGTCCTTAAACATTTTGGCAAACTTGGGAATGTAAGCTAAAGCATCCACAAAATATATATTGATATTCAATTGCTTAAACATCCTGAAAAGTTGGACTTGAATGTCATCTTTGTTCTTAAGATTCTGTTTTCTCAATCTAGAAGGATATGGAAGATTTAGTTTCGGTAAAGGTTGAGTAAATGGTGTTGAAGGACTCTCTTCTTTGTTTTATTCAATGATAGGTATGGAAGGTAAAGGATTGGAAGGTGTAGAAGTAGAAGGTGTAGGCTTGTCACAAGGAGGAACCGTGATAGGAGTCACCAAAGGAGGTGTAGGAGGAATTGAAGGTTCAATTGTTGTTTTCCCACTTCTTGTAGTGATTGCATTTACATTTGTACTTGGATTGGTTTGAGTGTTGGAGGGTAAAGCACCTTGTGGTCTTTTTTAAGAGCAACATAAATTTCTTGTTTGTCTCCTCTTGCATGGCCCTCAATTGATCTTGAGTTCTTCTTTCACTCTCACGGATCCTTCTTTCGGTTTCTTGGTTCATCTTATAAATTAGCTCAATGGTTTCATTTTGCCCATTCCCTTGATTATATCCTTGGTTGTGAAAAGGTGAAGGTGGTTGGTGAAACCCTTGGTTATTTCCATGATAGTTGTTCCCTTGTTTTTGAAAGTTATTAGGCACTCTATTGTTGTTGTTCCCTTGATAATTTCCTCTTGGCCCTTGCTTTCTATTGAGAATTTGTGGAGTGTTTGGTTGGTTTTGGGTGGGTTGTTGAGGAGGGAAACCCGGTGGAACAAGGTAATGGTTACACTTGTATGAAAGGTGATTAGGATTGATGTTTGGTTTAAAGTGTTCTCTTCAATCATCATTATAAGCATAACATTCTCCTTTGAAATTTTTTAACTTTGTCACATTGGAAGTATGAATGAGGGCCTCCACATGTCTCACGAGATAGGGTGATTGCATTGACATTGTTGGTAGAAGAATTGTTCAATGTGATTTCACGAAGTTTTAAAACCATATCACTAATAGTATCAACCTTGTCAATTGGTTGAGTAGCACCCTCTTGCACCACATGTACTACCTCATCTCTATCCATATTGCTTTGAACCATGGATTTTGTTTCAATGATATCTATGTATACGTACTACACTAAAACATATTGCAAATAACGCAATTAAAATACAAAGTACAAAATATAAGACATGTAAAATGCAAATTTGTTCTACAAATTTTAAATGAAAAATACCAAATATAAAGCTAAATATATTTTTATAAAACTATACTGCTATTTTTATACTACTATTATTACTCTTCTGTACTAACATGAGTTAACAAAATTAAGCTATCAATTTGAAAATGCAAATAACAGTTGAAACAAATATAGCAATAGCCAAAATTGAAACAAATATAAAAACGGTCCAAATAGTCTACATGAAGCCCAACTAACTGCCTAAATGCTTATACAAATTTGAAATGGTAACAACAATGAAGACCAACAGCCATATCAAACTAGACTTTGATATTAAGTAGTACATAAAATGAGAAAAACGATTCCTATAAGTACTATAATTTGACAAAAAGAAATTGGTTGCAATCTCAAACTGAGTGTGAAAACTTCTCCAAGTTACAAAGCTAATAAAAGAAATTTAGTAAAGAGATATTACAAGAAAGTTGAGATGTTCTAGTGGTAAGTCTATCAGATAGTATACACAAGGTCCCTAGTTCGAATCCTAGCAACTGTGTGCTTTTACTTTATTATTTATGAAACGTGAAAAGCTTTTTTAAAATGTTGAATATCAGTCTACTTACTGACTTTGCACTACTCCTCCAACAAACAAATTACCAACAGCTTCTTAGCTTATTTTTAGGCCAAACTTGTTATCAAGTAAATGCTAATTCTAACTAATACGTTCCCACCACACTGCTAAAAATCTGATTGCCAAACATCCTAATACATATTTTAAAAAAGATATTACAAGGCTACTTCTTATCTCAGTACAGTAACTAAAACAAGAATCAATCTTCAAATAACAAATCAAGTTAAACCGATAGAAAGCAAAATTACGCTACCATTAGACTCCTAATCAAATTTATCTAGTTATTTGCATAAAATCAAAAGGAAAGTGACCTCGACTTCCGTAGATCAGTCCATTGATGGCGAAGGGTCAGCGCTGAGCTGTCCTTTCTATTTGCTACTGCTGATCTTGGAGGAAAAGAACGAAGACGATTGCTATCTGTTGTATCCAGAACTGAGTTGAACTGAAAACCTCAACGAAATTGCATCGACTAAACTGCATCAATATCGAACTGTCATATGCAAGATATAACGAACTACAACTATTGAACATACAGTAACTTGTAAACCTACAAAACTGAACCAAAGCAAAATACCAGATGATATGCTATCTACATCACTAGCTTATTCTGATAAACCATACCAGCTTAAGTACAGTAAAAACCAAACTACCCTACACTAAAACTGCAAAATGGAAGCTTAAATCGAATATTGATCATTAACTGAATTAGCTAACTATTAAAACTGAATTATGTTGAAACATAATGGAGTTTACTTCTAGCTATCTCAAATTGAAACTCTTGAAAAGCAACTATATGAACAAAATTTTAAACACTATATCCGAAATCAAAACAAAAGCTTTCTAAAAGCTTATGAAACAGAGATTTTGACTAGAAAAGAAGATAGTAGAACTGTAACTTGAAGCACTTCCATTAATGGCAGAAAACTGTAAACGATTGTAACTGATTAAACAGAAATTGAGCAAGACTTAATGTCACACCCCACCATGGCATAATATAGGGCGCGACGTATAGATATCATCACAACAATAGCGTGTCTATAGAGATAACTAAATGAAATGGAAATATCATAAATGGTGACACAATGTCATGAAGATATCTCAAACAATGCAGGCGTCTAGGTAAGTAGGTAACAGGTCTACCTCTTACCAAAGACATAAAATTAACAAATAACAAACATATAGGTGTCTACAAAGTATCACTTATTCAAACATAAATAAAGACTAAGAGGAAAGGGGGTTCCTCAAAATGCAATCCTAAACCTTCCAGCTAGCTGATGTTGTAAAATTACGTCTTTTAGGAAAAAGAGCGTAAAAATAGGGCAAGTGTGCACGACGATTTAGGAAAACCGTGTGTGAATGACCCTAAGTGAGTTCGTTCTCGAGGAGGCTAGTGCGTTGTGTGTTGAATTGATATTGATTTGTGATTATATGATTGAGAAAGAAATGGGATTAGAAGAGAAAGACGGTTACAAAGACGAATTAAACTACGACGAAAAAGGCGAACACGTAAAATCGTAAATAGTGCCAAAATTAAAATTTTAACCTAAAAATTCCTAAAAATTACTAAAAATCCCCAATAATATTCTAAGAGTTTACAAAAAAATCCAAACTTGCTAAAACCTTTTAATTAATTAGATAATGACTTTTTAATGCTAATTAAAGCCCTAAAAATCACTTTTAATTATTAAAAAGCCTTAAACAAGATCTAATAGTTTGTAAACCTCAAAAATATCCTTATTAAGCTAAAAACTATTTTTAAAAAATTTAAAAGCAAATTAAACTATTTTTAAACACTTAAAAACTATTAAAATCTATTAAATCTTAAATTAATTCTAGAAAATAAATGAAAAGTCCTAAAAATATTTGGAAAGTGACAAAACTCTTAATTAAGTGTCCTTAACCTAGGAAAAATGTAAAAACTAAAAAAAATAAAACTTCAATTTTTAATAATAAAATAATATTAAAATATTCAAAAAATAAAAAGTTTATAAATAAATTCTAAAAAATTACCAAAAATCCTAAATAATGTAACTAAAACAAAAATGCAATCCAAAATTTCTGAAACCTATTTAATAATTTAATATTGAATTTTAAAGTTAGCTAAAAACCCTAAAATCCAATAAAATCAAAAATAAGCTAAATTGAAAACTTAAATAGCTGAAAACCTCAAAAATATGATTAAAAACCTAAAAACTATTTTTTCAGATTTTTAAATTACCTTTTCTATTTTTTAATGACTTTTTAAAATTAAAACTAAAAATAATCCTAATAAATTAATTGATAAAGGGAAAAATATACTTTTTGCTCAGAAAAGTAAAAAAACCTAATATAAATCTAAGAAAAATACTAACTGGTCAAATCCTCAAAGAAATAAGCCAGAAATAGCTTATTTACAAGCTGCTAATCAAATAAGCTATACAACAAACACCACTTAAGTATTTAATGAAATGAAACATAAACGTAAAAAACCATCCGGATCACTGGTAAACACGTTACTCCTCCAAACGGGAGGTCGCGTGTTCGAGCCCAGGACAGGTGAGTTTTTGCAAACTTTTTTTTTTTTTTTTACTTTTAAAACTTAAATTTGTTGATTCTTAACTTACAAAAACACAAACACAAATCCAATTTAAGCAAGATTTAAACACTACAAATCCAAAAACGTGCCCAGGTTTGCACTTTCTGATGAACACAAAGCACAAGTGTTTCTTCACTTGTGCAAATGTTTGTCAAGAGGTCTTGACTTGCTAATTTTGGATGTTTGATTGGATACAAGGGGCAACCTTATACTCTTTGGAGTATAAGGAGTCAATATAACTAAAAAACAAGCAAGATCAAAAGCAAAATCAAACCAAATGCTCAAAAACAAGTTACTGAAATAACTATTGTTGACTGATGAAAAGTTTAGCTATATTACTTGCACAATGATGAGATTCCAAGGCCAATATCATGCATAATAGTTCACAACTTATCATACAAACAATGCACAATCCTCAAACAACCCTGAATCTAACAGGCTACAAGATTTGATAACCAAATTCACACCAAATCAGTTTCAATAGGCAGTTTTCTGATTTTTAAGCTATATGACCAATTTTCTCATGCAAATTGCTTCAAAACACTTCCAAACTAAAAACCAATTACACTAAACACCTATTAACTACCTAGTGAGAGTTTTGAACTAGATTTATTCCAAGATTTATAGCATACAAACCAGGTTATATACTAATCCAAACACCCCTTTAAATCTGATAAACACAATTTAACAAAGCAAATCTCTTAAAAACCTATCCAAACTAAATCAAACATAATCTAGCATGCATATAAAACTGAGATAAGCAATATCCAAAAGCTTTTACCAACACTTAAACATTTTTCATGTAAATCACATAAGCAACATATAAAACATAAAAAACTGAAAATGGAAAAGGGAAAAGGGTGCTACCTTAAGGGTCCTACATCCAGGACCCTTAGTGGTTGCTTAACCACCTCCATATAGGCTGGGGCCTATGCAGAACACTTGAACAATACTCCTTCAACACACCTGCTAAGAAAACTTGAAACACAAGCACAATATGCAATCTGTTTTTTTATCTTTCTCTTTTAAATCTTTTTTTAAAATCTTTCTTAAATGTTTATCTTTCAAAACATTTACACCAATCAACTAACAAACCTGTAAAATCCAAATCCTTGAAACAAGTATTTTACCAAAAATCCAAAATTTTAGAAACTTTGAACAAAACTGAAATTTTTAAAAGAAGTTAAATAAATAAAACTTGGAACACAATCTAAACAACAGAAATGTAAATGAGGATCCTGGAATCTTTTCATCAACAACACTTAACCAATTTCATTCATTAATCAAATGGGATTTACAAGCTTGTGATTTTAGGAAAAAATTCAGGAACAAAACGTATATGAGCACATACCACTCATATATATACTAGTCTATAGAAGAACCTAGAACACTAAAACCCTAATAAGAAAAGCCCTAAAATGCCCTTGCTGTTTTGACTGAAAATGGTAAAAATTCGTTTTCATGTGATCTTGTTGGTGTCATGTGAAGATGCCAGCTGTGATCATTCAATCTTGAGCGTTTATTCAGCCTTGGGGACCAAGTAGAAACATCTTGGGCGCTAAAATGGTCAGGTGTAGGGTTTGAGGGAAAGGGATGGGGCAGGGGAGGGTCCCACAAGACACATGGGTGTGTCTTGTAGTGTTTTGGGTTGTGGGTTTTGGTGAGGTGGAGTGCAATCAAGCATTTGGAAAAATAGGGGAGAAAACCCTTTGTTTTTAATTTGATTAAGCCTGGGAAAATTAGGGTTTATAGGGTGATTATTGGGGATTTAATCTATTTTGGGAATAAACAGATTTAAAAATCTGTTTGGTGGGAAAGTGGGAAAGTTTGACTGGGGGGTTTGACCTATTTAAAAAACTGGTGGGTTGGTCGGGTATTGGTTGGGTAGGGTTATGGGTATTCGGGTAGGTAATGGTGAGGTGTCAAAATGTGACTGGATGGGTGGGATTGGCTGTCTGGCAACATTGGCCCCCAAGGTTTTTTCACTCTTTCATGTTATATAAAATAGCACAAACTTTCATTCCCTTTGTATTTATCTTTGGCAATTTGTCATTTTTGGCCCATATTGTTTCCAAACTTCAAACAAGGACTAAACATGCAATTTCTTCAATCTTCAAGGACTGTTTTTGACATGTCTTCATACTTCAAGGCTTTGACTTGTTTGTTGACTTCTTGGAGGACCATTATTGACAATTTAGATTTGTTGAGGGACTAAATTTGCCAATTCTTCAAAGTTAAGGGTCCTTTTTGTAACTTTGACAAACTTTAGGGACCAAACTTGTAATTATGAAGATACAAGGGTATAAAGTGTCAATTCTTCAAACTTGGAGGACCAATCTTCATAATTAATCTTCAAGGGTTTTCTTTGGAAAATTCTTCATTAGGGCTTGGTTCATCGTGCGGCTTCGTTTCCCGTGTTCGTTTTTGCATGATTCTTGTGATCTTTGTCATTTTCTCAATACCCGTACCTAAAATACACAAGCAACAAACACAAGCATATATTTGGGTATTTTGATGATATTTAATGCATTTTAAGCCCAACATGGACGATGAGACTATGTATAAAAGCAGTCTCATCACTCCCCCATACTAAACCATTGCCGTGCCCTCACGCAATGCTAGAATAAAGTATCGTAGCACCTCCAAAATTCATTTTTATTCACTTTATTGGAATGATAAACTAGCTACACTACTACTATTACTACTACTTGCGTTTTAGACATAATGTATGATTTTCATCGCAAAATGGGACGTTTAGGTTCATAGAATAAGAACACGTGAATGCTTCGTTAGAAATAATTTCATCGTCCTCGATTTTCACTTTAATTCCATGCCAAGCGTGCAACGAGATCATTGTTGTTGGAAATACGTTTTACGTATTAAGAAGGATCGGTCACTCCAACGATAGTCCATGTAATAGCTCGTAGTTTAGTTAACTTTCTTTAATTAACAAACAAGTCCAAGCCTAGCCTACAACTTGTGTAGGCCGGCCCAAAATGTAAGCCCAAGCCCATGACAAGGGCTTGGGTATATAAACCCTCTCCTTTGATGGAGAGGGTGTGGTTTTTCATAATTTACACATAGTTGTTCTTAACTTTCTCTCTCTAGAAGTGTGAAATCCACCATCTTTCTATCTCTTTCTCTCTCTAAAATCATAAGCATAGATTTACAAATCTACAAATGGTATCAAGAGCTTGGGATGAAATATAGGTTTGTGTTTGTGTTGCGTATTGTTTTCTAAACAATTCGTATAGTATAAGTGTGTTTTGCCGAAATCTTCAAAATTTTTTGCTTTGATCGTAGTATCAAGTAGTGCTACATAGGATTTTGTGCTTAAAAGTGTTCTTGGTATCTTGGTTTTTCATTAAAACATCAATTTTTTGGATCAAAAGTGCAAAAAGGTTGTGTTCTATCATTCCGAAATTTAAGCAGAAACATCCATCGGAAAGTACAAATTGTACTTGGGCTTCCATCGCAATAACCTTCCATCGGAAAGGGTTTGGTTTCTACATTGCGATCGTGGGATTTTTATCACTTATTCCGATCTGAATCATTCCGATAGCTATTGCGATCTGAGATTCCGACGGGTATAAGGAAGTATTTTAAGTCGTTACTCTGTTCGAATTTTGTCAGCCACTTTGCGATCTGAACATTCCGATAGGGCTTTGCGATCTGAACTTTCCGATACCAACAACATTTCGACAGGGCTATATTCTGATCTAGTATTACGATCTGACATTCCGATCTGGCATTCCGATAATCACAATTTTTTCCATAAAAAATTTCGATCGTGTGTAATTTTGACTTGGAATTTTTGGTTTATCGAGAACATATTTTAGGGGATTTTAACATTGTTTCTCGGTTTTAACTCACAACAACACAAAAATACTTAACCTTATTTCATTGTTCGATCAACTTTGTAAATCTTAACTTATTGAAATGGAGTATACATCTCTTACGGATAAGTCCATCCTCTCGGGTACGGATAATCGTCCACCAATGTTGGTGAAGACTATGTATGAGGAATGGGCTTCCCGAATGGACTTTATATGTTGAACAAGGAGAATGGACATCTAATTTGGGCATCGGTGCTCAATGGACCATTAGATTATGGTACTGTGACGGAAGGTACGACCACTCGTCCTCGCACAACGGGTGAGTTGACTGGAGATATGAAGATTCAAGATAAATGTGATAAGTATGCTACAAACATCATTCTCCAAGCTCTTCCTCCAGATGTCTACAAACTCGTCAGCAAACATAAAGTTGCCAAAGAGTTATGGGATAGAATTCGTGTTCTAATGCAAGGCACCTCGTTAACTAAACAAGAACGAGAGTGTAAGCTTTATGATACTTTTGATAAGTTTGCCTATGTGCCAGGGGAGACTCTCAATGATTACTATCTGAGATTTACCCTATTGTTGAATGAGCTTAATATCTATGGCATGGCAATTCCTACCTTTCAATTGAACACCAAGTATTTGAACACTCTTCCTCCAGAATGGAAAAAATACGTGACGGATGTTAAATTGGCTAAGGATTTGCATAACACCAATGTGGATCAACTGCAAGCTTTTCTTCAACAACATGAATGCCATGTGATTGAGGCTCGGTTGTCTACACCTCAAGTTCATGATCCACTTGCAATGTATGCTTCTCAACAAAACATGGCTTATACTTATCAACAACCATCATACTTGCAGCAGCCACCACCACACATCTATCAGCAACCACAGCAACCATCTTATCAACCACCAATGATGCCACAGCAAGAATATCAACAAAGTGTTCATCAACAATCTTTTCAACAGCAACCACCATATCAAACATCACCATCACAAACCAACACTTCTCCATTGGGCTATACTCCTCAGCAAGGATATTTTCCAATAGAAGCACAACCAGCACAAGCTTTCTACTCTAATGAACTTCCACCAATCCAAGCACCGGTCTTTACTCCAAATGATACGCCGGCTGATGTACTAAACCATCTCACCGCTTACTTGTCAAAACTTGTTGCAACTAGAGGATTTCCACCAACAAACAATCAGCTCCGCACCTCATCAAATCCTCGACAACAAGCCACTGTTCAAGATGGTCAAGTGACGGTGCAACCTATTCAGGGAAGGCAAAATTCATATGGACCTCCTACAAGGACTGGGAACAATCAAGCTGTGAATTCTCAAGCTAGTGGAAATGGGAGTCCTATTGGTCCTAAAAAGGTTGTGACTTGCTACAATTGCCGAGGACAAGGTCATATGGCTAGGGAATGCACTCAGCCGAAAAGGAGGAGGGATGATGCATGGTTTCGTGAGAAGATGTATTTGGTTGATGCTCAGTCTAAGGGGAAGATTTTGGATTCAGAGGAGTTGGCATTTCTGGCAGACCCAGGGGCAGCAGATACTGAAGGCATTGCAGTCGTTTCCACTTCTAATGCAGCTTATCAAGCGGACGATCTTGATGCATACAATTCGGATTGTGATGACATTCACTCTGCCCAAGCTGCTCTTGTTGCTAATCTCTCTCACTACGGTTCTGATGTCATCAGTGAGGTACCAACCACATCTAATAATATTGATGATAACCAACATCAAGTTGGGCATGAAAATGACAACCTCGAACAGCATTCGGGGACTAGTAACTCAAATGATGTGGTACCCAATCCTACACATTTGAGTGAACCTCAACCAAATGCTACGACGGGTATGAAAACTTATGCTCCACATGATTTGGTCATGGTGCCTAAACATATTATTGATCAAATGCATATGGCCCTCAAACAAATTCGTAGATACGAATTCCACCCTAACTGCTGAGCTTGAGTTGCATAAAGAAAAGGTCAAAACTTTTGAAATGGTCCCTCAAGAAGAGAAAATAACATGTTCTGAATTTGACCAATTTCGTTTTGAAAAGATTGAACACTTGAAAGAAATAGAATCATTAAAAGCTAATCTTTCCAATGAATTAAAAGAAAAAGAGTCGGTTGTCAATGATTTTCAGAAACTTAAAATGGATTTCGAAACTCTCGAGTCTAAAAAGGTTGAATCGGAAATTAATGCTACCAAACTTCTTAAATTCAAAGAACAACAGCTTTTAAAACAATACGCTTCCACAGAAAAGGTTCATCTTTTAACTAAATCATTTAAAGAATTCGAACTTAAGCGTCTTCAAGATTTACCACCTAATCCCGGTTATGCAAAACAAGCTCAGGAATATATTCCCGGTCTTTATGATATGACCATAATTGGAAAATTGAAAGAAGCACCTTTTGTTCGTAGTACTGAGGAGACACAATCACTTGGGGATGAAACTCATTCTAAAATGCTTTCAAAATTCCATACAATTGATTATGATCAACATAACAAAGATCAGTTTTCGAAAAAGACACGCATTCGCTTACAAAAGGAATTAGCAGAATTAACAGTTCTTGTGCCCCAAAGTTTGTCAAGTGAAAACCTTCCTAGTACGTCTCCTACACTCGTCAAAAAGGATTTAACGAAGTTAATTCCACCGGTAAGTAAGGCGTCCGTTAACTTAAATACGGTTCACCAACACTTAGCCAATTTTGACAAGGTCATTTTGGAACGTACGACGGCCACGGCCATAACGGAAGGTGAATGGAACTTTGAGCACACTAGAGCTGCGTTTCGAGATGAAATTGTTCCGTTTGTAAACAATGTTAAAGCTTGCCTTCGTACTATTGATCAAGATTTGTTTTTGGAAATAGAAGAAGTTAGACGTGTTTTCAATGAAATGGAAGATGCTTATGAAAACAGTTTACTTGAAATAGAACGAGTTTCACGCCATAATGATCTGCTTCTGAATCAAGTGATGTCTCATGATATAGTTTCTGTCTGTGTGAATACAAGTGTTGATAATGATTCTATTGTGCATAATGTTGAATATGTGGATACTGTGGTAGATAGTACTTGTCACGAATCTGACGCTGAATTTTTAAAGCTTCAAGATTCATATTCTTCGCTTTCAAAACGTTTTGATGAGATTCAAACACATTGTATTTCGCTTGAATGCAAGCAACAATTTATTCAAGAAATTTTTGAAACGTCATTCGAAGGTGTTAATATCGATGATGCAAATTTTGAAAAGAATTTTCGATTGAATTTACAATCAAAACAGCGTCAGCCGAGTGACAAAGTTGCTAACTCTTTGCCGATAGAATTAGAGAAATCTAAGGAGCTTAACTGTGTGAACGTACTTGAGGCCGCTGAGAATTTTAAACTTGATCTAGATAATCGAGTTTCCAAGATGTTGTCCAAAGTTGATAACTTAAAACAGAAAAATACACGACTTTTCGATTCAGTACAGCCAGCATGTGTTGATACCACTGCACAGAATCAATCGTTGATTGATCAATTGAATCGAAAGTCGGTGGAAATATCTGATTTGAGGGAACAAATTTGTGATAAAAATCTGGTCTTGGCTGAGTTAAAGGAAACACTTCGTACTCTAAAAGGTAAGAATGTTGTGGATAACGCAGCCACTATCTCAGCATCGTCCTCTAGTGCAATCAAAAGAACCCTTATTGCCGTCACACCACTTAACAAGGGCCCTAGGACTAAACCATCTCAAACTATGGTCACTAAAGATAAGGCGGAATCAAAACCAGCTTCTAATATTCCCGTGTTGCCTTCTACAGGAGTAAGCACCACTACTAAGGCTCAAAGATCTAAGCTTAAAAGAAACAAGAAGAATGATAGGATCTTGCCCCCATCTAGTAGTCAAGTGAAGAAGAAAGTAGAAGCCCATCCTAGGAATGTTATTTCCGTTTTGAATAAAAAGAATCATGTAGCTAAACCTAAAGGCTCTGCGGTTGTGCAGCGTTCTAAGACTACTGTGAATTCTAATTTAAAATGTTGGAATTGCAATGAATGTATGTTTTCTAGTCGTCATGATTCTTGCCTTATTGACCATGTGAATGAGATGCATGCCCGGAAAAATGGATTAGAATGGAAACCGACTGGGAAAGTGTTAACCCAAGTTGGTTGGATGTGGCGCCCCACTGGTAGAACTTTCACTATAGTAGGAAATACGTGCCCTTTAACTAGGATCACTCCCACTGAAGTGAAGAAAGCGTGCCCTTTAACTAGGAGTACCAAGGCTACCAAAACACAAGTGTGTCCTTTAACTAGGAACACCGACACTACTGTAGGAACCAAGTGCCCTTTAAATAGGTCTACTCCCACTGTAGTGCCCGCGAATAATCCAAAACCTAAGAAAGTTGGAACAGTAAAACCTGTTAGTGCTAAAACTATCATTAGAAAACGCAGGAAATCTAAGGGTCTCAAAAATGTTAGCAATTCTGATAATTCTATATTTGTATCTGCTAACACTCCGGAACCAATAGTTTCCAATGCATTGTCTACTGTTGTTGAAAACAGGTGGTCCAAATTGTTCTCTGGTATTTGGACTCTGGTTGCTCCAAGCATATGACCGGAGATCGCTCTCAGCTCAGAAATTTCGTCAGCAAGTTTCTTGGTACGGTTCGATTTGGTAATGATCATATTGCAAAGATAATGGGTTATGGTGAATATCATATTGGGAATGTTATAATTTCAAGAGTGTATTACGTGGAAGGTCTTGGTCACAACCTATTTTCTGTGGGACAATTTTGTGATGCAAACCTGGAAGTTGCTTTTCGAGAGCATACCTGCTTCATTCGTAATTTGGAAGGGGTTGATTTATTGAAAGGTACTCGAGGGAATAATTTGTATACTTTGTCTCTACAAGACATGATGGCCGCTTCTCCCGTATGTCTTCTCTCCAAAGCATCAAAGACTAAGTCATGGTTATGGCATCGACGGTTATCTCATCTTAACTTTGACGCTATTAATCACTTGGCGAAAAACGAACTTGTTCGTGGTCTTCCTAAACTATCATTTCACAAGGATCATTTGTGTTCCGCGTGTACAATGGGGAAAAGCACTAAGAAGTCTTACAAACCCAAGACTGAAGACACCAACCAAGAGAAACTTTATCTGTTGCATATGGATCTTTGTGGGCCAATGCGTGTTGAAAGTCTTAGTGGCAAAAAGTACATCCTCGTCATTGTCGATGATTACTCTCGGTTTACATGGGTGAAATTTCTTAAAGCAAAAACTGAGGCACCTAAATTCATCATCAGATTTCTCAAGATGATTCAAGTGCGTCTCAACACTACTGTCCGACGCATTCGTACAGATAATGGAACCGAATTTGTGAATCAAATTTTGCGTGATTATTATGAAGAAGTTGGCATATCTCATGAAACATCCGTTGCACGCACTCCACAACAAAACGGTGTCGTTGAAAGGCGAAATCGCACACTTATGGAAGCTGCTCGAACGATGTTAATTTACGCAAAGGCTCCATTGTTTTTATGGGCAGAAGCAGTATCTACAGCAGTGTACACCCAAAACCGGTCACTAATTCGTAAACGCCATGGTAAAACACCTTATGAGCTTCTCCATGGAAAAGTACCAGATTTATCATATCTTCATGTATTTGGTTCTCTTTGCTATCCAAATAATGATGGTGACAATTTGGGAAAACTTCAACCAAAGGCTGATATTGGTATTTTCATTGGTTACGCCCCCGCAAAGAAGGCATACCGAATCTACAACCGTAACTCTCGCAAGATCCTCGAAACTATGAATGTTGATTTTGATGAGCTGACAGCAATGGCTTCTGAGCAAAGCAGCTCTGAACCCGCACTTCATGAAATGGGACCCAGTAATATTAGTTCTGGTCTTGTCCCAAACAACCCTACTTCATCATCATTTACACCACCTACTAGGAATGAATGGGATACGTTGTTTCAACCGTTCTTTGATGAATTCTTTACTCCTCCAATTATTGTTGCTCCAGAACCTGAGGTAATAGCTCTGGTAACCGAAGTTGTCGCTCCAGCAACCGTTGCACAATCAGACACATCTGCACCTACAATTGGTCAAGATATACCTTCAACGAGTAATTCTCAACCAACACATGTAACAACTACCCACGTCATGCCTATTGATGATGAAGAGGATGATGATGATCACGATTTGGAATTCGCTCAAATGCGTGAACTTCCATTCTTTGGTGTACCTATTCCCGACCCTAATCAAGCCGGGTCGTCCACCTCAGAGGAAGCTCCTACTACAGTTTACTCCAATCCACGGATTCGTGAACATGACAGCAAGTGGACTAAGGATCATCCTATAGATTCTATTATTGGTGACCCTAATCGTCCGGTATCCACACGAAGTCAGTTACAAGAAAGTGCAATGTTTTGTCACTTTGATGCTTTTCTCACTGAAGTTGAACCTAAGACATGGAAAGAAGCTTTTACTCAATCCTGTTGGATAGAAGCTATGCAAGAAGAACTTAATGAGTTTATACGTCTTGAAGTATGGGAACTTGTCCCATGCCCGGATCAAGTGCAGTTACTCACTTTGAAATGGGTTTACAAGGTGAAGCTCGATGAGTTAGGCGGAATATTGAAAAACAAAGCTCGACTAGTAGCTCGTGGATACAAGCAATTATTGGGCGTCGACTTTATGGAATCCTTTGCACCTGTTGCCCGTTTGGAAGCTATTAGACTATTCCTCGCTTATGCAGCCCATATGAATATGATCGTCTATCAGATGGATGTGAAGACGGCATTTCTTAATGGTGAAATCAAGGAAGAGGTCTATGTTCAACAGCCAGATGGTTTTGTGAATCCTAATTATCCTAATCATGTGTACAAGCTTAAGAAGGCTCTCTATGGGTTGAAGCAAGCTCCACGCGCATGGTATGATCTATTGTCACAATTCCTCATTACTCAAGGCTTCGCAAAAGGAAAGGTGGATCCCACGCTGTTCATTCAGAAACGAGGTAAAGATATGATTATGGTACAAATATATGTTGATGATATTATATTTGCAGCCTCGACCCAAACCTTATCGGATGAGTTTGGGACACTCATGTCTTCCAAGTTTAAGATTTCAATGATGGGTAAGGTATCATTCTTCTTAGGTCTTCAGATATCTCAGAGTCCCAGAGGCATCTTTATTAATCAATCCAAGTATGCCCTTGAATCGCTTAAGAAATATAAGATGGAATCTTGCGACCCCGTGGACACTCCAATGGTGGAGAAAACTAAGCTTGATGCAGATCCACATGGAGTTGCCGTTGATCCGACACTTTATCGTGGAATGATTGGTACTCTTCTGTATATCACAGCCAGTCGCCCTGATCTTCAGTTTGCTATATGTATGTGTGCCAGGTATCAAACTAGGCCTACTGAGTTACACTTAGCTACTGTTAAAAGGATCTTTCGATATCTTAAAGGAACCATTAATCGGGGACTTTGGTATTCAAAGGACTCTTCTATTGCACTAATGGCATATGCAGATGCGGACCACGCGGGTTGTCAAGATACAAGGCGTAGCACGAGTGGAACTTTGCAACTACTAGGAGATCGACTAATCAGTTGGGCATCGAAAAGGCAGAAAAGCGCTGCAATTTCAAGTACGGAAGCAGAATACATAGCTATGTCCGGTTGCTGTGCTCAAATTCTTTGGATGAGATCGCAATTAACCGACTATGGTCTAGGTTTCAACAAGATTCCGATGTACTGTGACAACAAGAGTGCAATTGCCTTATGCTGCAACAATGTTCAATTCTCCCGGTCGAAGCATATTGACATTCGCTACCACTTCATCAAGGAGCAAGTGGAAAATGGAGTAATCGAGCTTTACTTTGTCCGATCTGAGTATCAATTGGCGGATATTTTCACGAAGGCTTTAGATCGCGCTCGAATTGAATTTTTGGCCGACAAGCTAGGAATGAGAACTTTCTCGCCTGAGACTCTAAAGGAACTCGCAGATGAAGCGAAAGAATAGTGGTGGTAAAACTATTCTCCGTATCCTTGGTGATCATTTGTATATATTGTTTATATTTTTATCCACAAAAGCAAAATACAAAAATATAAAACCATATAAAATCATAAAAATGAAAATTTCATAAAAATCCAAAAATATTTTTACTTTATTTTTTAAAGGCATGTCTTTTGGTACGATAATATTTACGGCCTTAGAAATGTTGATTAATATCGACACGGCGCCATAAATAGAGTTCGTACAAAAGTTGTAAATATTTCATAAAACATGCCTAAATGGCTTGTAGTTATTTCAGACTGCAACCCGGTTTTCACATTAAAGTCAAGTATTTCTTATGAAAGCTTTGGCTAACAACGGGAATTAGTTTTCTCGGGCAATGTTTACTTTCAAACCTTGTAAGGGATCAAGTTTACTTTAAAACTTGGTCTAACACAAACATATGTACGTTTCAGTGCATTTATTTGTTAAAACAAGAGAAGTCTTGTTTTATGAAGCTATCATCTCTACAACCATTGCTATCTACAATTGGTATCTACATACTCGACGATGCGACTACTCAACTGACGACTACAGCTCTTTCGATAGAACACGGGTCAACAATTGAGGGGGAGCAACTGTCAAGAATTCAGAATCTTCGATGCCGAACGTGCCAAGTTCACAAGTTGGTGTCAAGACAACAATACCAGTCGTACATGTGGTGTCAAGAGATGACTTCCGACGTGACGAGGCGACCAACATATGCTGACAAGAACCATTTGATCCTATCATATGATGTTCTAATCTATCAGGTCCAACCTTGTCAATTCTTTCTTAATATGGTGAATATGTGATCATGTTACAAATCGATATCATATCTCATACATTTGGTATCATGAAGATAAAATGGACGTGCATTTTTCTTCCCAAAACCTTTGTTAAGACTTCATTAAATCAATTGATATTAAAAACATCTATTGGGTTAATATTTTTAATATGGGGGAGAAAATGTGATTTAATATGGGATATTATCACAAATGGTTTGACTTAAAGTGTTGGCTCATCCCGACATGTGCGAAATGTTTTCGAATATCGTGGCATATGTTAAGGGGGAGCAAAACGGATTTGCATAATCAAAAATGGATTTCATGGTGATTTATACTTACCCACAACCCATTTATTTCACGACGATGAAGATTGTGGTGACATAAGGATGGTAGGATAGGTTAAGTCCTATGATTCTTCCAGAACCGGAGGAATCTTCCCAAGGACATTCCATAGCTAGAAATAGTAGTCCTTAGGAAAGATGGATAAAGATTGTGAACGTAGCTGAATGCCGACCAAGTACTTAAGTTAGCACTGGAACAATCACAACAAGGTGCTAGTTATGACGTATTGGTAAGCATTGAAGGGGTTGAAGAATGAAAAAGAATTTTAAAGATAAAGGGTGTAAAGAAAGAAGCCCTCCTTACAACATAGGCAGAAACCGGGTCAATACATATGCTATTGAGATCATTTTAATGAATCTTGATATTGAAGACAGACATCATGGACCCAGTGATGCAATGCACAACCCATCCCAGCTAACTCAGATATCTCTCAAAAGGTATTTGTTTTAATCACACGGAGACAACACGTTATCTATCGATTTATTCACTCCGAATAAATTGGTATTGAAATGGTGGCACTCCTCTCCAGCCTCCGATCACTAAAACCCAAAATGCACGATCGAGTCTAGAGCCATTTGAGATCATCAAATATCTCATTAGGACACACTTCCATATTTCCTTGCTTCTTCACACACTGTGAAAAGTAAGAAAGATTTTAAGAGTCCTACGCAAAATCTTCATGATCTTGCCTGAACATCCGAGTAATACGAAAGTATTTACAATGAAGATGGAAATCCTTCTTGAGCGAATATCAAAAAGCTCATGGTAGGTGACTTGTGCGATTCTTTATGAATCAAACTTGTGATAACTGGAAAGCAACAGCTGTTTAATTCTTAACTGAATTTAAACACGTTCCAGGCCTCTACGCAATATCTTAGTGATCTTGCCAGAACACTCAGAGTGATACCTTAGTGTTCACAGTGATGAGTGGAAATCCTTCTAGTGTTAACCTCAAACAGCACTTGGTAGGTAACTTGCAAGATTCTATACGAATCAAGCTCGTGACAACTGGAAAGCAACGATGGTGCGGTTCTTAATTGAATTTCACTTGTTCCAGGAACATGAATTGACGACTTCAAATCATGCGGATAATCTTATCCAAATGATTCACTCTTTACGTTCGCAGTCAGCTTTGGACGGTCGAGTAAAGAGAACGGGTTTACCCGCGAAATCCTGTCAGGAAGTTACTTAATTGAAACTATCCGTCACGGGTACGATATTTTATATCGTCCAACGGTCTTCACCGACCGGAGGTAAAATGCTACCGAATTAGAATGAAATGTTCAAAGCCATTTCGTTCGTGTCTACTTATGTTGCGGCATTTGAAGACGGTGGCGTTGCGGAATCCGAGAAGAAGTCGTCCCCGCATGCTTATACTTTATGCACTTAATATCTCATCTAACTCAAGAAAGCCTAAAAGTTAAGTCTTCCGCTGTATCGAACTCTGAAGCTTTCAAGAATTACTAAGGTATAAGTATGTGGGACGTGAGGTCACGAAGAGGCGAAGATCACAAGTGATGGATGCACGAGATCAAGGCAAGAGATTAATGCTCAAAGATTGATATCAAAGATCACAACAGCATGTTCACTAGAAAAGAAAAAGAAAAAGAAAGACGAAGACTACGAGCTCAAGACAAGCATAGTATGCTAGGTTTATTTCATTATTGTAACTCGGGTAACGCCCTTGTTTGGAGTGACCTCCCTTAGGGGGAGATTGTTGGAAATACGTTTTACGTATTAAGAAGGATCGGTCACTCCAACGATAGTCCATGTAATAGCTCGTAGTTTAGTTAACTTTCTTTAATTAACAAACAAGTCCAAGCCTAGCCTACAACTTGTGTAGGCCGGCCCAAAATGTAAGCCCAAGCCCATGACAAGGGCTTGGGTATATAAACCCTCTCCTTTGATGGAGAGGGTGTGGTTTTTCATAATTTACACATAGTTGTTCTTAACTTTCTCTCTCTAGAAGTGTGAAATCCACCATCTTTCTATCTCTTTCTCTCTCTAAAATCATAAGCATAGATTTACAAATCTACAATTGTCATTATAAGTTAGTAATGCTAACACTACTCATATGCCCTAATCACGTACTTATCCTCCCATTATTCCTAAGTTGTATCTCTTATATTTTATTTTGTCTTGAATGTTTCACGAGGATACATTGTTGACTTATGCGATAATAGAGGTTTAGGTCTAAAAATAGAGTCCTAATGGTGTAACTAAAACCATCAAATCAATAACCCCTCCTAATAGACAACGATGTTAAAAAATTAAGTTGACAAGAAGAATCGATAAACACGGTTTTATAACGGTTTTGAACATGAGACTTATTACCAAGACTTTTATACGCCCCCTAACGGAAGGGCCTTATTATCTTTGGTTTACCTCCATCTTTTATTCAACTTCGCCATGAAGCTTTTATTATGACTTCGGTCTTGCCTTGCCTTTTATTATCCGCCTCATCGGTGGTTTTATTAGCCAAAGACGTATATCCTCACGCTAAAGCGAATTTTGGATCTTTAAAGCTTCGAAGATTAAGGCTTGATTCACTTTCAATTTTGCATAGATTTTTCGGCCTTGTGGGGCTTCAAATTGTTTGCTAGATTTATGTGAGCACTTGAAATCTTATTATTGGGTGAAGCTTTCGATTATTCGGGTGCCAATACTTCAAAACCGTGACGCTGGCGATACCTTAATGTCTTCCAAATTTAATTACACGGAAGCTACTAGAAAAGACTAGAAACCCAACAATCCTAACTAAACCGCTAAGTCAATATTTATTAAGCAAAAAAAATATTTACATGCGAAGGGAGAATAAGCAAACAATGAGAACACGTGAGTTTTTGAAAGAATACGAGTACTCTACGTTTAGCATAGTAACTTATAATTAACTCTATCATTTCTCGTCCTCATTTAAGAGACTTAGCCTAATGTGTAGTTAAGGAATCAAAGCTAAGTGCTCAACACGCACGGTCGAGTCAAAAATTACTCTTATTCTTGCCATCGGAAAATCTACATTCGTGTCTTCAAACACTTATAAAACATGAGAAAAAATTTAAAATTTGGCCATTTTTAGCCTTATTTTGCAACAAAACGATAAACAAAAAGATGAACTTTGGAAAGCGTGAAGGTTTGGCAAGGCAAGTATCTATTCACCCCCCCCCCCCCCATACTAAAGTTAAACATTGTCCTCAATGTTTCGAGTCTAGGGGTGAAAACACCCCCATACTAGAGACGTAGTCGAATGCCTAATCTAGCATGGAAAGGGTGTAACCGTTAAATTAATAGCCGTTTATGAAGTGTGCTATAAACCTAAGGTTAGAACATCAAAAGGATATATCATGGATATTGAGAAATGTCTCCAAAGCAAACGATCGAGTGCTCCCATAAAACGAACACGAGAGGCTCCAATCGTGAAGATCATGATCTAAAAACCACAATTCACAAACAACCACGGAAAAAAGGTTGGAAGGGCACAAATCCCCACACGTAAGCTACATTAGAAAGCGATAATATGTACATAGGATAAGCATGGGACTCCCCCACGAGGCACCTCGTTTTTGATTACCGAGCCATGAGCTCGACTCGATCCCCTCAATACTAATTATCATTGGGGAAGGTGACTTGGTCGAGGTAGTTCAAGGATGGAACTTCCCCGCCAAAGTAGTGCTTCAACCTATGTCCATTCACCTTGAAGTTAGGACCATCATCTTGAGCTAGCTCGATGGTCCCATACGGAAACACTTGAGTCACGGTGAATGGACCGGACCAACGGGATTTCAATTTATCGGAAAAGATTTTCAATCTTGAATTAAAAAACAAAACTTGATCCCCAATGTTAAAAACCCGGTTTTTAATTTTAGAATCATGCAACTTTTTAGTTTTCTCTTTATAAATCAATGAATTTTCATAAGCAATGTCTCTCAATTCATCCAATTCATTTAATTGCATTTTCCGGTGTTTTCCCGCGGTCTCCATATCATCATTACAATGCTTTAGGGCCCAATAAGCCTTGTGTTCTAACTCGATCGGCAAATGACAATTCTTTCCATACACAAGCTTATAGGGAGTGCACCCAATGGGCGTCTTATGAGCGGTCCTAAAGGCCCATAAAGCATCGTCTAACTTATCCGACCAAGATTGTCGGTTTTCCCCAACGGATCTCTCCAAGATCCTCTTCAAAGCTCGGTTTGAAACCTCGACTTGCCCACTCGTTTGTGGGTGATAAGCCGTAGAAAGACGATGTGTAACCCCATATTTCCTTAGAACCCTTTCAAATTAGTCATTACAAAAATGGGTTCCACGATCGCTTATGATAGCACGAGGGGTTCCAAACCGAGAAAACAATTGCTTCAAAAACTTCACTACCACACGAGCATCATTGGTGGGCAAGGCCTTGGCCTCCACCCACTTAGAAAGGTAGTCAACCGCAACGAGAATGTACTTATTACCACGAGATGATGGGAACGGCCCCATAAAGCCTATGCCCCAAACGTCAAAGATCTCACACACTTGGATGATATTTTGTGGCATTTCATCTTTTTGTGAGGCTTTTCCTTGTCGTTGGCATGCATCACACGACTTCACAAGATCTTGTGCATCTCGGTAAATAGTAGGCCAAAAGAAGTCGGCATCAAACACCTTCTTAGCCGTGAGATTAGCACCGTGGTGACCACCCGTGGGTCCCTCATGGCAAGCTCTAAGGATGTTAGAAGCTTCGGTGCCAAATACACAACGTCGGATGATTTGATCCGCACAAGTTCGAAACAAGTAAGGGTCGTTCCAAAAGTAGAACTTGACGTCACGAAAGAATTTTCGTTTTTCTTGAGTCGTCATACCCTTAACGATGAAGTTACCCGCATGGTAACTTGCAAAATCCGCAAACCATGGGGTGGAGGAATCAAGCTTAGAATTCACTACACCAAGTGTTTCGAGCGGAAATGTTTCGGTGATTTCCTTAGGCTCGTAAACACTTTGGTGAGGATCTTCCAAACGAGAGAGATGATCGGCCGCTAGATTCTCGGCTCCTTTTTTGTCAACGATTTTGTGATCAAATTCTTGAAGGAGGAGAATCCAACAAAGTAATCTCGGCTTAGCATCTTGCTTCGCCATGAGATACTTAATAGCCGAATGGTCCGTATACACTAGGCATTTTGTCAAGACGAGGTAAGGTCGGAACTTCTCAAATGCATACACCACGGCAAGGAACTCCTTTTCCGTTGTAGTGTATTTAAGTTGAGCCTCGGTCATCGTCTTGCTAGCATAGTGAATAGGCAAGAAGTGCTTATCATGACGTTGCCCCAAAACGGACCCTATAGCGTAATCACTAGCATCACACATAAGCTCAAAGGGGAGGTTCCAATTGGGCGCAACAAGAATGGGAGCTTTGGTAAGTTTCCTCTTAAGGATTTCAAAGGCTCGTACACAATCTTCGTCAAAGACAAAACGTGCCTCTTTTTCAAGAAGATGTGTAATGGGTCGAGAAATCTTTGAAAAATCCTTGATGAATCGACGATAAAAGCCCGCGTGGCCTAGGAAACTCCTAACTCCCTTGACGGTTTTGGGATGAGGTAATTTGGCGATGACGTCTACCTTAGCTTGATCTACCTCAATCCCCGCTTTCGAGACCTTGTGCCATAAGACGATTCCACTTTTAACCATAAAATGACATTTTTCCCAATTGAGCACAAGGTTGGTTTCCTCACAACGTTTTAACATTCTCTCTAGGTTCGACAAACACGAAGTGAAAGAATCACCAAACACGGAAAAGTCATCCATGAAGACTTCCATCGTCTTCTCGATCATATCATGAAAAATAGCCATCATGCACCTTTGAAAAGTTCGCGGTGCATTGCAAAGTCCGAATGGCATTCTACGATAGGCAAACGTTCCATATGGACACGTAAACGTAGTTTTTTCTTGATCACGAGGGTCGATGGGAATTTGGAAGTAACCGGAAAAGCCATCTAAAAAGCAATAGAAATCGTTTCCCGCAAGACGCTCCAACATTTGGTCCATGAAGGGCAAGGGAAAATGGTCTTTTCGAGTGGCTTCATTCAACTTACGATAGTCAATGCACACTCTCCATCCGGTCACGAGTCTAGTGGGAATCAACTCGTTGGCATCGTTTGGCACAACGGTCATCCCTCCCTTTTTAGGGACACAATGAATAGGACTCACCCAAGGGCTATCGGAAATAGGGTAAATCATTCCCGCGTCAAGGAGTTTAAGGACCTCCTTTTTGATGACGTCGTGAATTTTGGGGTTCACCCTCCTTTGACTTTGGATTGTGGGCTTGAAATCCTCCTCCATTAAGATTTTGTGGGTACAAAACTTGGGATCAATTCCCTTAATGTCGGATAACTTCCACGCAATCGCCCCTTTGTGGTCCTTTAGAACATTGACAAGTGCGGTTTTTTCATCATTCGAAAGATCCTTCGCAATAATAATTTAACACCCCCAAATTTACACGCAGCGGAATATATCATTGGGTGCTAAACAATGGTACAATAACACATAATTTATAAAGAACGACTCAAAAAGAGACGTTTTAAATTTATCGTTCCTCAAACATTTGTCAGAGTAGCGTAGTCCCAATACATCGTAACCAAAGTACAACTAAAACAAAAGATTTATATTTTTTTTAAGGAAAGGAACGATAAACATTCAAAGAGTTTAAACAACAAAAGCAGTGCACAACTTCATTCCCGTGACCTCCAAGCTTCACACTCCTTGATTACCTGAAATACATGCTTAAAATCATCAACACAAAGGTTGAGCAAGTCTATAGGTTTTACAAATCATCATTTGAACACAAGAATTTTTAATCATCTCAAACTTATCACACAAACAAGTCATATATATAGATAAATGCATTAAGCTCACGCCACTGAACGTTAACCAACATGTCAAACCGAGTCACTTACGGCGCCCCTACTAACAGGTAATATTGTCATATACCAATGACCTCTTATACATAATATCCCTCTCAGGTGTTCACAAGGATACAAACCCTAGGATAAGGCTGTCAAACCAAATAGATCTATCATATGTATTAGCGTTTACCCCTTCGAGTAATTAACAGTGCATGAAATTCAGGGACTTCATAAGACAATGGTACTTATGCATTTATCATCTCATTCGGGTCCAGCATACCGAAAACAACTTGTGTTCATTTTATAAAATAGCATGTATCCCCCTCGCGGGTTTAACAAAACATTTAAAATAGTAAAAGCGAGGCTATAAACTCACCTTAGCCATAACGATGTCAAACGAGGATAATGATCAAGATAATAGTGATGGAAGTGAAATAAAATAAGCCGAGATACCACGAGCTTCTAACAACGACCTAAAATAAATTGGCGCGCCTTAGAAAGATACACGATAATGGACAAAGTTGAAATGATTTTTATAAACAAACTTTATTTATAAAATAACTAAATTATAATCTTAGGACTAGTTTTGAATATAATAAAATAGACAAGGGTTAAAAGTGCTATATTAGAAATCTATAATATTAATTTGTAATACTACTATAATTTAGGGACCAAAAGGAAAATATGCTTTTAAATTGCATGAACTTGACGTAGATATTACTTCCAGATTCTCATTATTTCAATAGTACTAGTATTACAATTCATAATGTGTATATTGAGGGATGATACCTTAGTTTCAACGGCAAGTTACAAGTGATTCGGGGTTGTGGTGCTCGAGAATAACTGCCGAAATGAAAACGTATACCGAGGTAGTTTAATATGCCCGAGACTCGAATGAAAACACGAACTCTAACTTGAGGCTAACGAACCAAATACGAATGATTAGGAGACAAAAGCTCGAACCATATCGACTTGAAACAAGGACGTGATCGAACCCGATCGAACCCAAATATATACGAAAGTTCTAGCCCGCTCTCTATTAGAGTAATAAAATGTCATGTCGCAACATAGCTCCATTCATTATGAGTTTCACCATGAGGCTTCCTACACATACAAGGACGTGACCGTGTGACTTGATTTCAAGTTGTTATTGAACTTCACACATTCGTTATATGAATTGCTTTGTTGTAGCAGTGATGTATGTCTCTCTCGTCGCTCTTACTCTCGCTTACACGCTGACCGCGAACATGTTAAATCATATTTTATTCTACCCTCATGCTAACCTTGTCATCTTCTCATGTAACAACATAGAGAGAAGCTATTCATTTTAGAGATTTTGTATAAGAAAAACGCAGGATGTAAAGTTTATGTTTGATCATATTCTTTGGAAGTCAACTATTGCAAGCATGTATATATATGATCATAGTTGGGCTGAGTAGCATTCATTTATATAAAAACTTCAAGCTCTTGCGTGTGAGATTATAAAGGTGCATGGTGACTATTCGTTTATGAACGCTACGTGTCCGTTTTAAAAAAAAGTAAATGTGTGAAGTCTTCAATATTGCTACGTTTCTAATATTGAGATATAGTAAAAAAGATTTATTTTCTTTTTATATATTAAACATTGTTTTACAATTTGTCAATTCGGGTATTATCGAAGTCCAGTATTTTAAAAGTTACGCGATTTGAAAGATACGTGTGAAACACGAAAAATAAACGCTCAATATAAAATGAAAACATCAACATTCGGAGGACATTTCTATTTTGATAATTAAATGACTTAAAATAGTTAATGCGTCAAATGAACGAATGACACATAAAAGTTTAACGTAAATTACGAAAAATACTTTTAAAATAAAATAAAATAAAAATTAAACGATAACAATAAAAAAATATTAAATATCGGTTTCAACTTAAACCGTTAAACATAATGGTATCTAACGCCATTAAATGTTTCAAAAATACTTGAAAGATAGAATTAAGTAATAACCTTATTTGTGCGGTTTTTACATCCTCACCACCTTAGGAGAGCACCGTCCCGGGGCTTATTTCTCCATAGGTCCGGCTACGAATAAATGTGGATACTTGCTCTTGAAGTAGTCTTATCGCTCCCAAGTGTATTCGGATCCACGTCGGAAATCTCATCATCATAGATCAACAAGGAATGATCTTGAAGATACATAAAATACAATGACGCAAAATAATAGCAAAATAATAGACACTAATCACGTGGGGATCCACATGGCTTAGTTGACTGTGACTCACTCGCAGCAGTGGAACCTGCTTCCTCCTCCTCGAAGACGTAATTTGACGGTGATAAATTCGTAAGATAGATATAGGGTCATAATAAAATGAAATAGAATAATTTCCCAAAATTCAAATGAATATAGAAAATCCTTCAGATAAAATACAGGAAAATTTCAGAAATTTATTTCAATAAATCATTAGTAAATGATAAACTTTTATCGAAAAGTTTAACGATATTAATATATATCGATCAGGGATTATAGTATTTATTTATAAATACTTGGCAATAAGAGATACATAATAACGCATACTAAATTAATAATCCCAGGAGTAGCTTGAACCTGAAGTCACGCGAAGTCATGTGCACCGATTCTTTGAAAAATAAAAATTAACAGTTATAGTTTAGGGTTTTCAGAAAACGACCTAGTTCTCTATAACTCATGGCTCTGATACCAATCTTTAACACCCCCAAATTTACACGCAGCGGAATATATCATTGGGTGCTAAACAATGGTACAATAACACATAATTTATAAAGAACGACTCAAAAAGAGACGTTTTAAATTTATCGTTCCTCAAACATTTGTCAGAGTAGCGTAGTCCCAATACATCGTAACCAAAGTACAACTAAAACAAAAGATTTATATTTTTTTTAAGGAAAGGAACGATAAACATTCAAAGAGTTTAAACAACAAAAGCAGTGCACAACTTCATTCCCTTGACCTCCAAGCTTCACACTCCTTGATTACCTGAAATACATGCTTAAAATCATCAACACAAAGGTTGAGCAAGTCTATAGGTTTTACAAATCATCATTTGAACACAAGAATTTTTAATCATCTCAAACTTATCACACAAACAAGTCATATATATAGATAAATGCATTAAGCTCACGCCACTGAACGTTAACCAACATGTCAAACCGAGTCACTTACGGCGCCCCTACTAACAGGTAATATTGTCATATACCAACGACCTCTTATACATAATATCCCTCTCAGGTGTTCACAAGGATACAAACCCTAGGATAAGGCTGTCAAACGAAATAGATCTATCATATGTATTAGCGTTTACCCCTTCGAGTAATTAACAGTGCATGAAATTCAGGGACTTCATAAGACAATGGTACTTATGCATTTATCATCTCATTCGAGTCCAGCATACCGAAAACAACTTGTGTTCATTTTATAAAATAGCATGTATCCCCCTCGCGGGTTTAACAAAACATTTAAAATAGTAAAAGCGAGGCTATAAACTCACCTTAGCCATAACGATGTCAAACGAGGATAATGATCAAGATAATAGTGATGGAAGTGAAATAAAATAAGCCGAGATACCACGAGCTTCTAACAACGACCTAAAATAAATTGGCGCGCCTTAGAAAGATACACGATAATGGACAAAGTTGAAATGATTTTTATAAACAAACTTTATTTATAAAATAACTAAATTATAATCTTAGGACTAGTTTTGAATATAATAAAATAGACAAGGGTTAAAAGTGCTATATTAGAAATCTATAATATTAATTTGTAATACTACTATAATTTAGGGACCAAAAGGAAAATATGCTTTTAAATTGCATGAACTTGACGTAGATATTACTTCCAGATTCTCATTATTTTAATAGTACTAGTATTACAATTCATAATGTGTATATTGAGGGATGATACCTTAGTTTCAACGGCAAGTTACAAGTGATTCGGGGTTGTGGTGCTCGAGAATAACTGCCGAAATGAAAACGTATACCGAGGTAGTTTAATATGCCCGAGACTCGAATGAAAACACGAACTCTAACTTGAGGCTAACGAACCAAATACGAATGATTAGGAGACAAAAGCTCGAACCATATCGACTTGAAACAAGGACGTGATCGAACCCGATCGAACCCAAATATATACGAAAGTTCTAGCCCGCTCTCTATTAGAGTAATAAAATGTCATGTCGCAACATAGCTCCATTCATTATGAGTTTCACCATGAGGCTTCCTACACATACAAGGACGTGACCGTGTGACTTGATTTCAAGTTGTTATTGAACTTCACACATTCGTTATATGAATTGCTTTGTTGTAGCAGTGATGTATGTCTCTCTCGTCGCTCTTACTCTCGCTTACACGCTGACCGCGAACATGTTAAATCATATTTTATTCTACCCTCATGCTAACCTTGTCATCTTCTCATGTAACAACATAGAGAGAAGCTATTCATTTTAGAGATTTTGTATAAGAAAAACGCAGGATGTAAAGTTTATGTTTGATCATATTCTTTGGAAGTCAACTATTGCAAGCATGTATATATATATGATCATAGTTGGGCTGAGTAGCATTCATTTATATAAAAACTTCAAGCTCTTGCGTGTGAGATTATAAAGGTGCATGGTGACTATTCGTTTAGGAACGCTACGTGTCCGTTTTAAAAAAAAGTAAATGTGTGAAGTCTTCAATATTGCTACGTTTCTAATATTGAGATATAGTAAAAAAGATTTATTTTCTTTTTATATATTAAACATTGTTTTACAATTTGTCAATTCGGGTATTATCGAAGTCCAGTATTTTAAAAGTTACGCGATTTGAAAGATACGTGTGAAACACGAAAAATAAACGCTCAATATAAAATGAAAACATCAACATTCGGAGGACATTTCTATTTTGATAATTAAATGACTTAAAATAGTTAATGCGTCAAATGAACGAATGACACATAAAAGTTTAACGTAAATTACGAAAAATACTTTTAAAATAAAATAAAATAAAAATTAAACGATAACAATAAAAAAAATATTAAATATCGGTTTCAACTTAAACCGTTAAACATAATGGTATCTAACGCCATTAAATGTTTCAAAAATACTTGAAAGATAGAATTAAGTAATAACCTTATTTGTGCGGGTTTTACAAATAACCGGCAACTTGTCGTCCTCCTCCAAATAGACATATTCGAGGTGAGGAGGTAAATCTTTCAACTCGAGAATAGGTGGTTCCTCAAGTGAAGATTTGGGCTCGATACTCATAACCTCCTCGGGCGGAAGAAATGGGAAATCGTTAAGAAAATCCTTGATAATCAAGAAGTCCTCATCGTTGTCGAGGTCTTCGTCACAAGTACGTGGAACATTGCATTCTTCCAACGTAAAACCACCACCTTCAAAAGGAGTGAAGGTTGGTGTCGAATTATCAAGAATTGGATCTAACATAGTGGGATTGCCACTAGTTTCTTCATCACCAAACCCTAAAACTTCTTGTGAAAATTCCTTGCAAACCACGTCGATCATATCAATGAGGTTTATGGTAGCAACGGAATAAACATGAGAAAGTTGAGAATTTTGAGTTGCGTTTATAACAAGTTCCTCGTCGTTGAAACGTAAGGTGATCTTTCTAGCATGCACATCAATTAAAGCCATAGACGTATCTAAAAACGAACGACCTAAAATAAGAGGAACTTGAGGATCTGTGGGGATATCGACAACGATAAAGTCTACGGGATAGTAGAACTTCCCCACTTTCACAAAAACGTCTTCCGCCAAACCACATGCGAGAATCATGGAATGGTCGGCCAACTCAATAGACATTCGTGAAGGAGTAAGATTAGGAAGATTGAGCGACTTGAAGATCGCAAGTGGCATCAAGTTAATGCTAGCACCAAGATCGGCCAAGGCATAGCTTTCTTCCATATCTTGAATTGCACAAGGGATCAAAAATTTACCGGGATCACCGACTTTTTGAGGTATGCGATTAAGATAAACCGACGAACAACTAGACATTTGGTGCAATTTCTCCTTGTTGTTCAACATGCTCTTAAAGTTAGCGACAAATCGAGGCATCATGACCAAAGCATCGGCGAAACTCACATTAAGGTGCAACTCACGAAACATTTTCATAAAAAGCTCAAATTGGTAGTTGTCGCGCTCTTGTCGTTTCTCCTTCCTAAGTCTCGATGGGTAAGGCAAGGGTGGTGTGGGTTGGGGCATAGGCATAGCCTTTGGAATCTTGGGTACCAATGTTGGTAAAGGGTCGACCGTAGGTGTGGCATGAGCGGTACTTTGTGGGATTGAAATATGCTCCTTTTCGACCACCACCCCGGGTTCTTCCTTAATTTCCTCCACCGTTGGAGTAATTGGTTGAGGAGTCGGTTCCTTAAGTGTCTTACCACTTCGTGTGGTAATCACTTTCATCTCTCCCTTTGGGTTTGAAACGGTGTTACTAGGTAGACCACGCGAAGTAGAGGCTTTGTTTCCCATAACGGCTTCTAAAATGGCATTAAGCTTAGCATCTTGACTATTAAACTTCAAATCTTGACTAGCGGCTTTTTGGTCAATTCTTTGTTCAAGCCTAGCATGACTTTGTTCAATTTTATTGTTTTGACCTCTAATTTGATTAGCAAAATCATTTTTTAACTCATTTCTCATGTTAAGATTTTCCTTCACAAAATTAGCCAACTCCTTGGTGTTTTTAGCCGTGTCCCTAGCTTGACTAGCCAATTGCTCTTGAATGTTTTCCAAAATCTTATCATTTGCCGTGGCGTAATTCAAAAAGTCCATTGGAAGTTCTTTTATGTAAACATTTTGAAGACCTTGACTTGTGTTTTGAAAATTACGGTTTTGATTTTGATTTTGCAATTGGCTACTAGTTCCTTGATTCCCATAGTTGTTATTACCCTTAAAATTGTTCCTTTGATTGCTTTGGTAACCAACTTGATTGTTTCGATAATTGTTAGCATTTTGATTTGGTGGAAAACCCGGTGGAGTCAATTGATTAGTGCGAGGAACTTGACCGTTTTGGTTATAAGTTCCCGCGGCCGCGAAGGCACTCGAAGTGTTACCACCGTTGGTAATGCACTCGGAATAATCGTGAGCTCCACCACAATACATACAAGATACCTCAACCGCTTTAATCGTAGCGGGAGCGGGTTGTTCACCAACTTTAAACTCAATTAACAATCCTTTCAACTTATCAAAAATCTTGTTCTCCAAATTAGCCTCGATTTGGCAAGCATCAATGGTATGTGACAATGAAGGCGAAGGCGAAGACGAAGCCTTACGAACACTTGACGTGCTACGAGGACTATACACCTTAGACCTATTCTCAATGATTAACAATGCTTCCTCGACCGTCTTACACAAAAAATTACCACCCGCGGCGGCATTAAGATAATCACGCTCATGATCGTTCAAGCCATTGTAAAACGTGTCAATTTGATGTAAGTCGGAAAAACCATGATGAGGACATTCGTGCAACATTTCCTTAAACCTATTCCAAGCCGTTGAAAAACTCTCATTATACTCTTGTGAAAACTTTGAAATCTCGTTTTTCAAGTGCGTAGTCTTAGAGGGCGGAAAAAATTGGTTCACGAATTTTGAAACGAGATCCTTCCACGTCAATATAGAATTGGGTGGCTCTTTCTCTAACCAAATTTTTTCGAGCCCCGCTAAGGAATACGGAAAAAGCATCATCTTAATCGAGTCGTTTGAGACGTCCTTAAACTTGCATGTGGCGGTGAGACGATTAAATTGGCGAATGTGGTTATGAGGGTTGTCCTTTTCGTCACCTCGAAACTTGTTGTTTTGAATCATGGACAACAAACCCGTCTTAACCTCAAAATTCTCCGCAAGGATAGCGGGAATCACAATCGCTTCTCCATAACCCTCGGTGGGTGCTTGAAGCGACTCCATCATAGTTCGATTAGCCATGGGTGCTTCTTTCACTATAATGGGTTCGTCAATAGGAGACTCCTCACTAGTAGGAGTGATTGATTTGTTTCTTCGTTTACGAGCACGTCGTGCTTTAGAGCGAGTTTGCATAAACGTCACGTACAACGAGAAGGCGAGCAAAGAAGATTCTTTTTGGTGTTTTTACTTTTTAAATATTTTTGTGGTTTTTGATTGTTTTTACTTTTTTTGGATTTTTGGAATGTATTAAGTAGACACAAATCTACAAATCTCCTCCTTAATCAAATCTCTTGATTAAAGAAGCCTCAAGGAATGAAAACGATCACGTGAAGTGAACGCCTTCGATGACTTTAGAACGATGGTGGAACACCAAATCGTTCAAGAGGGTTTAATCAATAGAAACCAAGAAAATATATATGATACTTAAGTAATACTTTGGGCGGCAAAACCCTCGATTAGCTTTCAAAATCAAAATACGCACAAGCAAGCGGAGGAAACGAGGCGGCGCGAAGCACTTAAGAGCCTTTTTCCTTTAGGTCGTGAAATACAACCGCCTTATACCCACCTTATAGTTTGTATTTCTCAAAATCGAGCTTCACGAAAGTATTTATCTATTTTTGTCTTTTTCTTTGGTTTGAGATTCGAATACAATGATTGGGTAATGACCTCCTAAGTCAAGGTTGTGATTTCTCACGTATTTGGAGTACTTGTAAATTTATTGTTCTACATATACAGTATAGTAATAGTATTCACAAAAAAAAAACGAAAAACCGATAATACGTATTAGTAGAGTGCTACTAATACAATTAGCTATTTATGGCTATATAAAAACAACAATTGTTCAATCAAAACACAACACGCCTCCCCAGCAGCGGCGCCAAAATGATGTTGTAAAATTACGTCTTTTAGGAAAAAGAGCGTAAAAATAGGGCAAGTGTGCACGACGATTTAGGAAAACCGTGTGTGAATGACCCTAAGTGAGTTCGTTCTCGAGGAGGCTAGTGCGTTGTGTGTTGAATTGATATTGATTGTGATTATATGATTGAGAAAGAAATGGGATTAGAAGAGAAAGACGGTTACAAAGACGAATTAAACTACGACGAAAAAGGCGAACACGTAAAATCGTAAATAGTGCCAAAATTAAAATTTTAACCTAAAAAATCCTAAAAATTACTAAAAATCCCCAATAATATTCTAAGAGTTTACAAAAAATCCAAACTTGCTAAAACCTTTTAATTAATTAGATAATGACTTTTTAATGCTAATTAAAGCCCTAAAAATCACTTTTAATTATTAAAAAGCCTTAAACAAGATCTAATAGTTTGTAAACCTCAAAAATATCCTTATTAAGCTAAAAACTATTTTTAAAAAATTTAAAACCAAATTAAACTATTTTTAAACACTTAAAAACTATTAAAATCTATTAAATCTTAAATTAATTCTAGAAAATAAATGAAAAGTCCTAAAAATATTTGGAAAGTGACAAAACTCCTAATTAAGTGTCCTTAACCTAGGAAAAATGTAAAAACTAAAAAAAATAAAACTTCAATTTTTAATAATAAAATAATATTAAAATATTCAAAAAATAAAAAGTTTATAAGTAAATTCTAAAATATTACCAAAAATCCTAAATAATGTAACTAAAACAAAAATGTAATCCAAAATTTCTGAAACCTATTTAATAATTTAATATTGAATTATAAAGTTAGCTAAAAACCCTAAAATCCAATAAAATAAAAAATAAGCTAAATTGAAAACTTAAATAGCTGAAAACCTCAAAAATATGATTAAAAACCTAAAAACTATTTTTTCAGATTTTTGAATTACCCTTTTCTATTTTTTAATGACTTTTTAAAATTAAAACTAAAAATAATCCTAATAAATTAATTGATAAAGGGAAAAATATACTTTTTGCTCAGAAAAGTCAAAAAACCTAATATAAATCTAAGAAAAATACTAACTAGTCAAATCCTCAAAGAAATAAGCCAGAAATAGCTTATTTACAAGCTGCTAATCAAATAAGCTATAAAACAAACACCACTTAAGTATTTAATGAAATGAAACATAAACGTAAAAAACCATCCGGATCACTGGTAAACACGTTACTCCTCCAAACGGGAGGTCGTGTGTTCGAGCCCAGGCCAGGTGAGTTTTTGCAAACTTTTTTTTTTTTTTTTTTTTTACTTTTAAAACTTAAATCTGTTGATTCTTAACTTACAAAAACACAAACACAAATCCAATTTAACCAAGATTTAAACACTACAAATCCAAAAACGTGCCCAGGTTTGCACTTTCTGATGAACACAAAGCACAAGTGTTTCTTCACTTGTGCAAATGTTTGTCAAGAGGTCTTGACTTGCTGATTTTGGATGTTTGATTGGATACAAGGGGCACCCTTATACTCTTTGGAGTATAAGGAGTCAATATAACTCAAAAACAAGCAAGATCAAAAGCAAAATCAAACCAAATGCTCAAAAACAAGTTACTGAAATAGCTATTGTTGACTGATGAAAAGTTTAGCTATATTACTTGCATAATGATGAGATTCCAAGGCCAATATCATGCATAATAGTTCACAACTTATCATACAAACAATGCACAATCCTCAAACAACCCTGAATATAACAGGCTACAAGATTTGATAACCAAATTCACACCAAATCAGTTTCAATAGGCAGTTTTCTGATTTTTAAGCTATATGACTAATTTTCTCATGCAAATTGCTTCAAAACACTTCCAAACTAAAAACCAATTACACTAAACACCTATTAACTACCTAGTGAGAGTTTTGAACTAGATTTATTCCAAGATTTATAGCATACAAACCAGGTTATATACTAATCCAAACACCCCTTTAAATCTGATAAACACAATTTAACAAAGCAAATCTCTTAAAAACCTATCCAAACTAAATCAAACATAATCTAGCATGCATATAAAACTGAGATAAGCAATATCCAAAAGCTTTTACCAACAATTAAACATTTTTCATGTAAATCACATAAGCAACATATAAAACATAAAACTGAAAATGGAAAAGGGAAAAGGGTGCTACCTTAAGGGTCCTACATCCAGGACCCTTAGTGGTTTCTTAACCACCTCCATATAGGCTGGGGCCTATGTAGAACACTTGAACAATACTCCTTCAACACACCTGCTAAGAAAACTTGAAACACAAGCACAATATGCAATTTGTTTTTTTTTATCTTTCTCTTTTAAATCTTTTTTTAAAATCTTTCTTAAATGTTTATCTTTCAAAACATTTACACCAATCAACTAACAAACCTGAAAAATCCAAATCCTTGAAACAAGTATTTTACCAAAAATCCAAAATTTCAGAAACTTTGAACAAAACTGAAATTTTAAAAAGAACTTAAATAAATAAAACTTGGAACACAATCTAAACAACAGAAATGTAAATGAGGATCCTAGAATATTTTCATCAACAACACTTAACCAATTTCATTCATTAATCAAATGGGATTTACAAGCTTGTGATTTTAGGAAAAAATTCAGGAACAAAATGTATATGAGCACATACCACTCATATATATACTAGTCTATAGAAGAACCTAGAACACTAAAACCCTAATAAGAAAAGCCCTAAAATGCCCTTGCTATTTTGACTGAAAATGGTCAAAATTCGTCTTCATGTGATCTTGTTGGTGTCATGTGAAGATGCCAGCTGTGATCATTCAATCTTGAGCGTTTATTCAGCCTTGGGGACCAATTAGAAACATCTTGGGCGCTAAAATGGTCGGGTGTAGAGTTTGAGGGAAAGGGATGGGGCAGGGGAGGGTCCCACAAGACACATGGGTGTGTCTTGTGGTGTTTTGGGTTGTGGGTTTTGGTGAGGTGGAGTGCAATCAAGGATCTGGAAAAATAGGGGAGAAAACCCTTTGTTTTTAAATTGATTAAGCCTGGGAAAATTAGGGTTTATAGGGTGATTAGTGGGGGATTTAATCTATTTTGGGAATAAAAAGATTTAAAAATCTGTTTGGTGGGAAAGTGGGAAAGTTTGACTGGGGGGTTTGACCTATTTAAAAAACTGGTGGGTTGGTCGGGTATTGGTTGGGTAGGGTTATGGGTATTCGTGTGGGTAATGGTGAGGTGTCAAAATGTGACTGGATGGGTGGGATTGGCTGTCTAGCAACATTGGCCCCCAAGGTTTCTTCACTCTTTCATGTTATATAAAATAGCACAAACTTTCATTCCCTTTGTATTTATCTTTGGCAATTTGTCATTTTTGGCCCATATTGTTTCCAAACTTCAAACAAGGACTAAACATGCAATTTCTTCATTCTTCAAGGACTGTTTTTGACATGTCTTCATACTTCAAGGCTTTGACTTGTTTGTTGACTTCTTGGAGGACCATTATTAACAATTTAGATTTGTTGAGGGACTAAATTTGCCAATTCTTCAAAGTTAAGGGTCCTTTTTGTAACTTTGACAAACTTTAGGGACCAAACTTGTAATTATGAAGATACAAGGGTATAAAGTGTCAATTCTTCAAACTTGGAGGACCAATCTTCATAATTCTTCAAATCTTCAAGGGTTTTCTTTGGAAAATTCTTCATTAGGGCTTGGTTCATCGTGCGGCTTCGTTTCCCGTGTTCGTTTTTGCATGATTCTTGTGATCTTTGTCATTTTCTCAATACCCGTACCTAAAATACACAAGCAACAAACACAAGCATATATTTGGGTATTTTGATGATATTTAATGCATTTTAAGCCCAATATGGACGATGAGACTATGTATAAAAGCAGTCTCATCACTAGCCACTCCTATTCTCACGCTTAACCACATTCTCACCTAAAAGAGACACTAAAACACGTCAACATAAAGTTGGTGAGTGTCATAGGTTTAGACTCCAACGCCAAATCAGTTATAATATGTAAACAACAACCATTAACAAAAGAACGTATGGACAATGTGCTACAATTATGTATTAACAACTAGCACTCAAGATTAACCAATCACCACAAATCCAAGGCTCCAAGCCTTACAAATAACCACAATTCCAAGGCTCCAAGCCTTACCAGTAACCATGGTCCCATAGGCGCCCATACACCTATGAACCAATCCAAGGCCCCGCCTTGTCAACATCCCCTTGGTACCAAGTCAAACCATAATAACTGATACGGCACGTGTCCCCCGATCCAAATCATAACCACAATCAAGAATCACATAGCAGTTAATCACATAAGTGTACACACAAGTCCGTCACAAACCATAAAAACATTCACAACATTAGTTACAAAACCATACAGTGTATCGTCCATCCCATCTGGAAGAAAAAAAACATAAAAAGATATGGGACTATGAAACTCACCTGAACAAGCTTCTCCAGGTACCCGCGGTCTAGCACAAATCTAAACACACAAACGTATACAATCAAGACATGAACCATATACCAAAATGGCTCATCAATCTATGATGGATATATAACCTTCTCCTAAAACATAACCCCATATATATGCCATAATCATCTCATTACACCCCTCTATAAAGCCCTTAACTTAGTTTAGTTCATAACTCGTCCCGTTAACATTTAACCCAAAACAGTCCCGTTTTTCACACTCTGTATTATGATCCAAACGCCCACCAAACCTAACCCACATTCCTTGAATTGAAGACCCCATAAACTTATATGTGTTAGCTAAAATCTCAGCCCTTGCCCCAACATCAAAGCTAATCTTAAGTCCCCGATATACAACTTATACTTTTGCCTATTCAGATTCTACCGATTTTGAACATATGAAATGTTTGTTATGATCAGAGGCTCTTACCCTATCCCATTTGCTTAGCCCTTCTCCAGATATTTTATTTAATATATGATATAAGTCTCATGTTCATTTTAAGCTCCAATTATGACCCTAAGTACCCCAAACAATTCAAAACATAAAATGAAAACAAGCTGATCCAAAAACTGTTTTGACACCCGACAGATGTAACCTGTTTTTGACCCACTTCCCGACCTCTAATTTAGTTCTCATTACTTGAATTTGAAAGGTAATTCAATTACCTTTCCAGGGACATAAGATTCGAAAATTAAAACTTTGTAGAACTCTAGATATGATCAAAACAATGGACCAAAAATTCTGTCCAGTTTTTAAAAACGAATTTAAACATGACTAAACCCTAATTACCATCACTAATCTTCATAATAACCAAAGTAAGCAATTCATATGAGCCCTAAACTCACTAATCTCAGAAAACTCACAAACCCTAATACATCATAAGATCAATTACATGATTAGATTGATTAAAATCATTAATAGAACAAGGGTTTTGAAGGTTTTACCTTAGAAATCAATGGAAGATCTTTATTTTTGAAACCCTAATTGGCTACCATTGTTGAATTTCGGCTAGGAGCTGTTATGGAGCTTAAAAATCTGATTATTTTTGTTATGGATTGGGTTTAGTTAAGTCCTAAAGGCCCCCTAACCCCATTACAAGTCCATTGGGCCTGTTTTTGGGCTTTTCCTTCTTTCTTTCTTTTAGCCTCCCAACCCAAAGCTCAAAAACCATATTTGGCCGACTTTTATACTCCACCTACTGTAAATTAACTATTAAATATTATTACCTTAAATTCCCTTAATTTATTTCAGCTCCTAAAGCCTCCGAAACCTCAAAACCGCAAAACTAGTCAAATTTACGCGTATACCGTAAAAGACGTAAAAATATACAGTTTTATAATAACTCTTAGAATATACAATAAACTATATAACTAAGTCCTAAATGACTTAAAACCATCCCGTAAATTATTCCCGTGACTAAATACCTCTTCCGAGACCCCTAAATGCAAAACCTTAAACCGTAAAAATACGATTTTCTATAATACATATACGTATACGTAAAACCACTAAACAACACCATCTCATTTCATAGTCACTACATTGTGAGCTCATGAACATTAAATCATCACACATCGTTTCACTCACAAGGTACCCCCTACCCGAAACGATATCCAAACCACAATCTATACACACCAATTAGCACATAAACACGTAAAGACACGTAACTTGCACAAAATAAAACTAAGTGAAGAACCTCAGAACCGCGGTTGTCACATCACTCCCTCCTAATAGAAATCTCGTCCCGAGATTTACTCCTTAGGATCAAACACACAAACAACAAATCATATGAGGATACTTGTTCTAAATGAACTCCTCTCATTTCCATGTGTACATTAGTTCAGGTCTTAAATTACCACATATACTAACCAACAGTATTTTAATTCATTCCTAAACTCTTGACCTCACAGCCAATAAATCTTACAAATGACTCTTTGATAAAATAAAGACTCTTATTAACACAAATCCCGAATAACCGTACATGAAAATATGCATTCTCAAACAACAGTTACCAATCTTAATACATGAAATATATCATGTATACCACTCAATTCCCCCAGGTAATTCTATTCTCATAAACTACTGGTCCAATCTTTCAAAAGATCATAAATGGACCTACAAAACTTGACATCAACTTTCCCTTTTACCAAAACATGCCACCCATTACTATAGGTGAAACTTCCTACATAACTTTGTCACTAAACTCTAGTGATTTCCTCTTTTTCAACATATCATCTCTTGTTACTCTCATCCTTTCCACAAACACCATTTCCACATTAGTAGTCTCTTTCATGAATTTTAGTCCACCATAAGGACAACTCACCCTATCCTTCCATATAGTGCCTCAAATGGCATTCATCGAATTCTAGTATGATAACTATCATTATATGAAAACTCAGACATCGCTAACGAGTTTCCCACATCCCTCTAAATCAGTCACCCAAGCTCTCAACACGACTCCTATACTTGTATCAATCTCTCACTTGCTCATCCTTTTCCAATTAGCTAGATATACTCATATCCAATCTTGTTCAAAAACTCCCATTAGTCCGTACCCCAAACTACTTAAAAATTCCAGTTTCCTTTAAAAATTAACCTATGACGGTCTTTCACATATCCATTAGTTCATCACAACAAGGCTCTTCCAATCCAAATCAACTTATGATCTATACACATCACCAAAAGGACGGTTATCTCAGTTAGTCTATCAACTGCCATCCAAACCCATGCTACAACTACTTCCATTAAATTTGGATGGCTCATTAGTAGCACCTATACACTTCTTTTCTCATTTTTCTCAATGAAGGATTTTTTTTCCTTGATACTCAACACTTCCTTTATACTTACACAATGTCTTACCTTCAAGGTCATAGCGCTCCTCATCTTGTCTCAGTTAGACCAAGCCCTTCGTCTCTCATGACACATCACATCTATAACTCCTCAACCATTTGATGATCGATACTAAGCCTTCCAATCAAACATATAGGTCAGTACCATTTCCTTTCCATACAACAACAATATTAGCATGCTTAGTGCCTTAGTCTACTCATTAGGCTATACCAAAGTTTTACCTTCGGTTCCTATCTCGACCTATTTCATTCATGATTCGCATCTATCCACACTTCCTTCTTCTTCCTCAGCTCATGGCATACATCACGATGTTATGCTTCCCGTCTTTCAAGTCATCTATACCTCAAAATTTTTCCAAGTAGCTTCACTTGTTTTTCCTCACGATCAGTTCTCCTACTCCCTCCTAATAGGGACAGACTAGAGTTTCTTGTGATAACATGCTGATCACACTATCATATTATACCCATATTAGTGCCCATATGTCTAAACTAAGCCATATTCTAAATTATTACTCAAGTCTCATACTTCTATTATGACCTTGTACCTAACATGAGGTACTTTCAATCATCATCTTCTAGGAATACTTGGTTACCTCCTTCCATGGTTCTCCCTAATTCCTTCACTATCATGTCCAACAAAAATTTCTCACTCAATTCATCAAATCTATGGAAATCGTTATTGCATTGGATAATGCATAATTGTCTCTTCCAAAGATCCTTCATAAACACCTTCACTAAACTGACCCTTTAATCACATCTCCACGAACTTATTCAGCTCAGCTTCACTACTCATCCCTCAACATTGATTGCCACAAAATTCTATCTTTTTGTAGTCACTCGACTCCCCTTGTTACTTCCACGAGTTCTTAATCTCCCATGTTATATAGTCACTGCATCACGATCCATTGGTTCAGCTCTTTGTAGCTCCACTCCGGTACTCGATCTGTCCTTCTTCATCACGAACCATACGGAGATTCCCGTCATAGTGCTTGTCACCTTTCCAGTCCTTGCAACTTCTGTGACTCCTTTGAAATCTCTTGCATCCTTCTAGCAGCCGGCACGTAGTCTTTTCAGCTCCTTGCTTCACGATGTAGCTCTTCATGCACTCCTTCTCGTCTCCATGATGTTACCTAGGAACTTCACACTACGCAATAGCTTATAACTTCAACCCATCTACCATAATATTTCTAAAGGTACTTCAACCCCTCAATGTCTCACTCTTCCTTACTTGTTGTACTTCACCATTAATCAGCCTCCTACCAATCATTCTTTCACATCCATGTTTTCCTTCACGTGTCTACTACTACCTTGCCTCCATAACTATACCAATTCCCTTGCGTGTTATTTGCCCAATCTTTCCATTAGTAGAAAATTTCTACTCTACCCTCACATCCGCTGGTACTTTCATCAGTCTTCTAATGGTACTTCAACCAAATTCTCATAGCATAACATCTCGTTCCCACGACCAGTCAACTAACTTTACTTACTCCCTTATTCCCGTAACCAATCTAAGTTTCAAAACTCCACAAATCTTAATCATTCCTTCAACACAACCTTTAAACCAAAACACATCTTTGCATTCTAATATCTAACCATAAGTAATACTACCCAACTCTATCCTCTCATCCTAACGTTTCCACAACCGCATAACTAAATAAACAATGACGTGTACCAAAACAATTCCAAACGATCACGTCCCATAATAAATATAGGGTAAACCGAAAGATCAACCGTAATGAACCCTAGCCGAAACAACTGAAAACGAACCAATGTAATCCAAAAGATTCAATGGAGTGTGCCAACAACGAAAAATTAGACTCGTCATGGTTAGTCTTACCAAATTTCGATACCTCAGAAAACTTTAAAATTTCGCCCCATTTAGTTACTCCTCATAAGAACCAAACTTCAATACTACTAAAAACAATCATACTCATTTTGAACAATAAACTCATCTTTTATCTTCATTATTTTATCAAAAATATCAACTAGTTAGTATACTACAATCTTATTCTAACCCTTATCTTGTTTACCCATATTAAACTTATTTCACTTCTTATTATGAAACCAATACATGTTTATAGAATACAATGTTTTTTTTTTTCATTTTATTCTATATTATTATTATTATTTTATAAAATCCATTTAGGCTGGTTATAACTAAACTACTACACGTTTACAAGGTGTGGTGTTATTATTATCATTACTATAATAAAATCTCCCTTTTTACTCTTTCTGTCTAGTTAAAGACTTCTAAAATTTTAACTCCACTTAAGAAAATTTTTGTAAAATTTATTTACCCCTTTAAAATGTATTATCACATGTTACATAGAAAACTAATCCAATTATTTTCAAGACAAAAATTTTTTTTAGCTTACTACCACAAACATAAAAAAATATGTAAGTCACGATATCATACCATACACTTACAAATTATTTTCAAAACCGTTTTCCTATAATTAGCCACACTTATTTTTAAGAAAATTTAGTAGTTCTCATTAATTAAATACATACCCGAATGTAGACACACATCAAAAGACTCAAAACGTCGTTGGAACTCCATCAAACTCCAGCACCATAAAACACGAGCAAACACAAGGTACGTTCAAGTTATAATAACTGCTGAACGACCATATATCATAACTTAACACATACTAGTATAGATACATCCGCATATATATACCTATTAAATCACCCAAAACATACTCGTTACCATACATGTCAGATCAATCAATCGCGTCATACAATCGTTTTTTCCATACGAGTAATCGCCATCTTACAACAAGGCATAAACCCATCACTAAAACCAGTCCATATCGTGTGACCCCATAATCACACAACATGACTATAACCCAAAACATATAACACATTAAAAAATATACATACGTAGGCAACCGTTACATAAACCCACATATTATACATATTCCCAAAATCCACATCTCATCATCCACAAGCATGTACTAACCCTCTTTCATGCAATCATACTTAGGAACCCATTGAAGTTGTGGTACTTGTATAACTATGTTGGCCACCATACTTATACAATTACCCTTTCCTCAATGCACTCCCTCCTATGATGACACTTATAAGAATCAATACAACATATAACACATAAATCCATTTACTCACATAAGCTCATAACCACATAAACAATAAGGTCCAAAACTCCATCTATTAAAATAATATAGTCAAACTCTTGGAATAAATAAATCCATAGTCTAGCTAAAACAGCATAGACAAACTCCAACACAACATCATAATCAGTTATAAGTCATGTCGCCCATAAGAGTAGAAACAACTTAAAATCCTTCCTATCCACCTACTCCTAGTAACTCGAATCACCACATGATTCTTAGGGAACATAACTTAAATATCAAAAGAAAAATACTATACATTAGGTACACCAAGTAACTTACTATGGTTAAAGTAATTTATATATCAAAAGCAAAACATAAATTAACAGGTGACTAAGTATGGGCAACTACAGTTCAACTCATACTAGTCAAAATTCACAAAAATAAAATTTAGGAAAATACAATCAAGACCACACGTAATCCTATGACGCCTATATGCAGGGATCCTTAAGCTATAGACTAGGCTAGGCAACCTAATTCTCTATAACCGGGCTCTGATACCATTCTGTCACACCCCACCATGGCGGAATATGGGGCGCGACGTATAGATATCATCACAACAATATCGTGTCTATAGAGATAACTAAATGAAATGGAAATATCATAAATGGTGACACAATGTCATGAAGATATCTCAAACAATGCAGGCGTCTAGGTAAGTAGGTAACAGGTCTACCTCTTACCAAAGACATACAATTAACAAATAACAAACATATAGGTGTCTACAAAGTATCACTTATTCAAACATAAATAAAGACTAAGAGGAAAGGGGGTTCCTCCAAATGCAATCCTAAACCTTCCAGCTAGCCACTCCTATTCTCACGCTTAACCACATTCTCACCTGAAAGAGACACTAAAACACGTCAACATAAAGTTGGTGAGAGTCATAGGTTTAGACTCCAACGCCAAATCAGTTATAAGCGGTAAATAACAACCATTAACAAAAGAACATATGGACAATGTGCTACAATTAATATTAACAACTAGCACTCAAGATTAACCAATCACCACAAATCCAAGGCTCCAAGCCTTACCAAAAACCACAATTCCAAGGCTCCAAGCCTTACCAATAACCATGGTCCCATAGGCGCCCATACACCTATGAACCAATCCCAAGGCCCCGCCTTGTCAACATCCCCTTGGTACCAAGTCAAACCACAATAACTGAGACGGTACGTGTCCCCTGATCCAAATCATAACCACAATCAAGAATCACATAGCAGTTAATCACATAAGTGTACACACAAGTCCATCACAAACAATAAAAACATTCACAGCATTAGTTACAAAACCATACAGTGTCTCTTCCATCCCATCTGGAAGTAAAAAAAAACATAAAAAGATATGGGACTATGAAACTCAACTGAACAAGCTTCTCCAAGTACCTGCGCTCTAGCACAAATCTAAACACACAAACGTATACAATCAAGACATGAACCACATACCAAAATGGCTCATCAATCTATGATGGATATATAACCTTCTCATAAAACTTAACCCCATATATATGCCATAATCATCTCATTACACCCCTCTATATATGCCATAAACTTATATGTGTTAGCTAAAATCTCAGCCCTTGCCCCAACATCAAAGCTAATCTTAAGTCCCCGATATACAACTTATACTTTCGCCTATTCAGATTCTACCGATTTTGAACATATGAAATGTTTCTTATGATCAGAGGGTCTTACCCTATCCCATTTGCTTAGCCCTTCTCCAGATATTTTATTTAATATATGATCTAATTCTCATGTTTATTTTAAGCTCCAATTATAACCCTAAGTACCCCAAACAATTTAAAACATAAAATGAAAACAAGCTGATCCAAAAACTGTTTTGACACCCGACTGATGTAACCTGTTTTTGACCCACTTCCCGACCTCCAATTTAGTTCTTATTACTTGCATTTGAAAGCTAATTCAATTACCTTTCCAGGGACATAAGATTCGAAAATTAAAAGTTTGTAGAACTCTAGATATGATCAAAACAATGGACCAACAATTCTGCCCAGTTTTTAAAAACGAATTTAAACATGATTAAACCCTAATTACCATCACTAATCTTCATAATAACCAAAGTAAGCAATTCATATGAACCCTAAGCTCACTAATCTCAGAAAACTCACAAACCCTAATACATCATAAGATCAATTACATGATTAGATTGATTAAAATCATTAATAGAACAAGGGTTTTGAAGGTTTTACCTTAGAAATCAATGGAAGATATTTATTTTTGAAACCCTAATTGGCCACCATTGTTGAATTTGGACTAGGAGCTGTTATGGAACTTAAAAATCTGATTATTTTTGTTATGGATTGGGTTTAGTTAAGTCCTAAGGCCCCCTAATCACATTACAAGTCCATTGGGCCTGTTTTTGGCCTTTTCCTTCTTTCTTTCTTTTAGCTTCCCAACCCAAAGCCCAAAAAACCTATTTGGCCGACTTTTATACTCCACCTACTGTAAATTAACTATTAATTATTATTACCTTAAATTCCCTTAATTTATTTCAGCTCCTAAAGCCTCCGAAACCTCAAAACCGCAAAACTAGTCAAATTTACGCGTATACCGTAAAAGACGTAAAAATATACAGCTTTATAAAAACTCTTAGAATATAAAATAAACTATATAACTAAGTCCTAAATGACTTAAAACCATCCCGTAAATTATTCCCGTGACTAAATACCTCTTCCAATACCCCTAAATGCAAAACCTTAAACCGTAAAAATACGATTTTCTATAATACATATACGTATACGTAAAACCACTAAACAACACCATCTCATTTCATAGTCACTACATTGTGAGCTCATGAACATTAAATCATCACACATCGTTTCACTCACAAGGTACCCCGTACCCGAAACGATATCCAAACCACAATCTATACACACTAATTAGCACATAAACACGTAAAGACACGTAACTTGCACAAAATAAAACTAAGTGACGAACCTCAGAACCGCGGTTGTCACACTTAAAATAACTTCCTAACTGATTACTTTGTAGAAATATAAACGAAAATTGAAAACGTAATCTAATGAATCTATAATAAAGGAATGAAGAATGAAGTAGAGAATTGAAGCTTAAACTGGATTCATTAATGGAAAACTGAAGAAATCTGTTACAAAAGGTCAACTATTTCGGTTACAAGAATTTAACAAGAAAATTAAAAGTATACTAAACTATCTAACTAATGCTAACTAAGTGTGTTAAAACTACATCTAAGCTAACTGTTACAAATGAAGGTGTTCTGGGTTTTTATAGGAGCGGGATTTGGTAAGGAGAGGTGATTTGTTGAAGTTGAACACGTGTCCAGTCCAATCATCAACCGCCACGTCATCTAGGGTTCTTCATGATAAACCCAGAATTGGGCGTCTCTTCATTGCTTGATATTAATTCAATTGACTTACAACATCTTGTAGAGAAAATGAAGGTGAAAACATTGCTCTTTAACTCTTCTCTTGAATCCTTCTCGAACACGCGTGAAATTGATTTTAAGATGAAAGCTTGGACCGTTGTTTGCTTTTATGGTTTTTTCTCTCTCCTAATGATAAAGATGATGCGTTCTTATGACCAGAGAAAAAGTTGAGTTAAAAAGATAATCAATATATTCAGTCCCTGAACTTTCATTATTATGGCAGATTTATTTCATTGATATAAGACTTTGAAAAGCTTTCACTTAAACTCCTTTAGCTTCAAATACTTGGCAAGTCGATGTTCTGGCTGGAATGCCAAACTATGGCAAATTTCTCAAAGAACTTATCAAAATCAAACATAAGTTTGAAGATGTTTCTTCAGCTTTTCTAAATGATGAATGTTATGTCATTATCCAAAACAAAGTTCCACCAAAACTTGGAGATCCTGGAAGTTTTCTAATTCCATGTACTTTCCATCACTCATAATCTTGTAACGCCTTGGCCGATAATGGCGCTAGTATCAACCTCGTGCCATACTCCTTGTATGCTAAACTCTCAAAAGATGTTCTCAAACCCACTAAAATGAGCGTCGCCTCGCGGACCGTTCTTTTCAGTACCCAATGGGAATAGTCGAAAACATGCTCGTTGGAGTTGGCAAATTCATTTTTCCTGTCGACTTTCTAATCCTAGAGATGGAACAAGATAGCAAGGTACCACTTATCCTTAGTAGAACTTTCTTACATACAGCCGATGCTATGATTCGAGTAAAACAAAAACAACTCAACCTTGGATTTGAAGAAGATAGAATTTCCTTTTCTATCGACGAATCAATGAAACACTCGTATTCTAATGATGATACTTGATTTAGTATTGATGAAGTCGTTGAAGCCGATTTTGACGCTCTTCTTGGCGAAAGAAGCGAAATTTTATATTCTATCGAAGGAACCATCCTTGAAGAAGATTTTTTTGCTGAATTTGACGCCTTCATAGCCGTTAATACCGACGAACCAATAGAAACACCTGAAGAATAAAATGAAACACCATTTGAAACCATAACTTTTGAAACCGATTTCAAAGTTAAGAAATCTGTGGAAGGGCCGCCTACAAATTTAGAACTTAAACCTCTTCCTGAACATCTAGAATATGCGTTTCTTCACGAAGAAAAATTACTGCCTGTAATTATTTCATCCCAACTTTCGGAAGAACATAAAATCGATATAATTGAAGTTCTCAAGAAGCATAAACAAGCTTTTGCTTGGAAAACTTCTGACACTCCTTGCATATTTCTGTCGTTCTACAAACATAAAATCCAAATTTTGCATAACAAGAAATCGATTGTTAAAAAACAACGAAGATTGAATCCTAACATGAAGGACGTTGTTAAAAAAGATATCCTTAAACTCCTCGATTCTGGAATAATCTACCCAATCGCAGATAGCCCCTGGGTTAGTCCTATTTACTGTGTACCTAAAGGGAGGTATCATTGTAGTAACTAACGAAAACAATGAGTTAGTACCAACACGAACCATCACCGGATGGAGAGTTTGTATTGACTATATAAAATTGAATGACGCAACCACGAAAGATCATTTTCCTTTGCCCTTTATGGATCAAATGTTAGAAAGACTCGCAGGGAACGAATACTTTTGTTTCCTCGATGGTTTTCCGGATACTTTTGAATCCCAATCAACCCTATGGATCAAGAGAAAACCACATTTACTTGTCCATTTGGAACTTACGTGTATAGGCGCATGCCTTTTGGCCTGGTGCAATGCACCTGCTACTTTTCAGAGGTGTATGATTGCAATTTTCCACGATATGATTGAAGAATCAGTCGAAGTCTTCATGGATGATTTTTTCGTCTTTGGAAATTCTTTCGACACATATCTTAACAATCTTGATAAAATGTTAGCACGATGTAAAGAAGCAAATCTTGTGCTAAACTAGGAAAAATGTCACTTTATGGTTAACGAAGGAATTGTGCTTGGACACAAAGTGTCTGGCGCATGCTTAGAAGTTGACAAATAAAAAATAAACGTAATCTCAAAACTCCCACCACCTACTAATGTGAAAGGCATTAGAAGTTTTTTAGGTCATGCTGGTTTTTACCGACGATTTATCAAAGACTTTGCGAAGATCGCAAGACCTTTAACTCAACTTCTAGAAAAAGAAAGAGCATTTGATTTTAATGATGAATGCCTTTTAGCATTTGAAACTCTCAAAGCAAAGCTTACATGCACACCAATTATTGCAAGCCCCAATTGGAATCTTCCATTTGTGCTTATGTGCGATGCAAGTGAACATGCCCTTGGAGCCGTCCTTGGACAAAAAGATGGAAAACAGTTTCACCCCATTTACTTTGCTAGTAGAACTCTAAACGCGGCCCAACAAAATTACACCATTACGGAAAAAGAACTAATGGTTGTAGTTTACGCGTTTGACAAATTTCGATCATACCTCGTATTGTAAAAAACAACAGTTTACACCGATCACTCAGCTTTAAAATACTTGTTTAAAAAGAAAGACGCCAAACCTCGTCTCATACGATGGATATTGCTTTTACAAGAATTTGATTTAGAAATTAAAGATAAAAAAGGAGCTGAGAATGTTGTTGCCGATCATTTATCTCGCATAGTTAATGATGACTCTAGCAATGATGAAATCGATGATTTTCCTGATGAACACATAATGCAAATAAATACTAACAATACGCCATGGTTCGCAGACTTTGTAAACTATTTGGCTGTAGGTATTTTACGAAAGGGAATGACACATCAACAAAAGAAAAGATTCTTTTATGAACTCAAAAACTACTTTTGGGACGATCCTCGCCTATTTAGACTCTGTTCCGATGGAATGATCCGACGTTGTATTTTCGGATATGAATCTCGAAAAATTCTCGATTAATGTCACTACGGACCGACCGGAGGACATTATGTAGCGAACACCACTACTAAAAAAGTGTTCGACGCTGGCTTTTATTGGCCTACGATTATTCGTGAAGCTCATACCTTAGTACGATTATGCGAAGCATGTCAAAGGAATGGAAATCTTACAAAAAAGAGATGAAATGCCTCTAAATAATATCCAAGTCTGTGAAATCTTTGACGTGTGGGTATTGACTTCATTGGACCACTTCCTAAATCTTATAAATGTGAATACATTTTAGTCGTCTTCGACTATGTATCGAAATGGGTCGAAGCCCAAGCCTTGCAAACTTACGATGCAAGAGTAGTTATAGCATTCTTAAAGAAACTATTCTGTCGTTTTGGAATTCCAAAAGCACTAATAAGCGACAGAGGAACTCATTTCTATAACAAACTCATGGAAAAAATCATGAAAAGATATGGAGTCAACCACCGATTTTCCACATCTTACCAACCTCATACGAGTGGCCAAGTTGAAAACACTAATAGAGCTCTTAAGGGAATCCTTGAAAAGACTGTCCAAAACAACCCTGCTTGTTGGTCTAAAAAATTAAAAGATGCTCTATGGGCCTTTCGTACCGCATTCAAAACACCAACTGGAACCACACCGTACAAGCTCTTGCATGGAAAAACATGCCACTTACCAATAGAAATTGAACACCGTGCATATTGGGCACTTAAGAACTGCAACCCTGATCTTATTGCAGCTGGAGAAAAATGTATATTCCAATTTCATGAGTTAACGAATTTCGACATCAAGCTTATGAAAGTTCACGTTTATATAAAGAACGAACCAAAGTGTGGCATAATCGCAAACTGCGACAAATAAAAGAATTCAAACATGGAGAGGAAGTACTTCTCTTTATCTCGAAATATAAATTCAAACAACCTAAACTTACTCCGAGATAGACTGGACCTTATACAGTGAAACACTAATATCTATCTGGATATGTTGAACTATATGGTAGAGACAATACCACTTTTATTGTCAATGGACATAGACTCAAGTTCTACCATGAAGAAGAACACTGTAATGAATTCGATGAAGAAGAAATCCCCTTATTTCTAAAATAAATCCGAGTAGTCGAGTCTGACTGAAGACTCTAAACTTAGCGCTATTCGGAAGGCAATCCGTATGTTAACCCCCAATTTTTACATTAAGTATGGAGGAGGAATTGTAAAATAAATAAAACCGTCCTTGTATATATTTTGCATGTGTTTTTTGTTTTATAATATCATGCAGGAAAATAGCAAACTTGGAGCACTAAGTTGGATTCATCCCTTGAAGTCCCACAAATTTTCTACTAAGCCCTGGGAAGTTCTCGTTTCCCTTTCCTTTTTTCTATTTTTAAATTTTATCAGTTATCACTGTAACAATCGTGAAATTTTGTATTATTTAATATATGATTAAACGCGACGTTTTCGGGTTAGACATGTACGTCTATTGAAATCCCCGATTGGTTTCGCATAAATCGTGTACGAATCCGAAATTTATATTAAATGAACACCATTTTCACGGAACCATTTTCTCTTATAATTTCTTATAATTTATACGTTATATGTTTAAAATTTAATCGTGTTATCAAAGGTTAAGCACCTTACGTAAACTTGAACCGTCTTACGTTAAACTATGTCTCGACAACTATAGCTTTATCTTTAAACGCGATACATTTCATTTAACGCAACAAGAATACTTCTAAAAATAGCATTTTCTTAATGCACATAGTTGCCATTGAACTTTCTATTTGAAATCACCTAAATACCAACCTTAGTAAGTTAAACAAGTATACATTTAAAACAAAACTTTTCTAAATGAAAAAGAAAAATTTACCAGCTATCCTACCCAAAAAGAAAACACAATCCGGCCCACTTCTCCAGCCATATACCCACGTTTTTTACCTTTCAAGCTTTTCCCATTTCATTTGAATTTCAAATATGGTACTCACTTATCTAATAACTCCCCATCAAATCAAATTTTACAAAAGTCAAAGCTTTGGAAATATTACTACTCCTTTCCCACTGCCCAACGAACGTACATTCACCCTTTTTCTCTTCCCTATTGTTTCCCCAATACCTATGGTACTTACATGGTTACTTTCAAGTTAATAGCCAACCAAATTACTAAGAAATCCTAACTAAACTAATTAGGTACTAGTTTCTACTCACCGTCACTATAAATAAGACCTCATTAGTCTTGGAGATTGACTTTGCAGAATACTCTACTCAACAAAACTAAACCCCAAGCAAAGACTTAATGACTCTCGGTTGGTTTTCATGGTTACTACTGTCTTTCTGTTAAGCCTAGTACACGTCCCAACCATTTCACTTGCAAACACATACAAAATACTAAACCTTAAAATACTAAACCTTAGTTATTTCTCACAAACCTCACTTGCAAATTCAACAAAAACACACCATGTGTGGTACTAGTAGACGTTGCCAATTAGGAAGGAAAGCAAGGAGTGTTGTTTTGGTTAAGGTCTTATGAATTTTGGAAGCTAAGAAACTAAGGTTTGCGAGTAAAGTGAGTACACCCGTCTTCGTAGCTCCACTTGTGAGTCTTTCTTCTTGTTTTCTTACATTGTCTTTGATGTATGCATTCTTGGTCCCATAATGTGCTTGAGGAAAACTATGATTTTAAAAACTGCCATGAACGAATATACCTGCTAATGTGTTTTATTGTGATTACAAGTTGATCTAAAGCGAAGGAGGATAAAACATGCGTTTGTGAACACTCGATTTGGGTACTCTGGGCTTTAAGCGTGGGCTGAGATAGCGCTGGGTAACAAACTTGTAAAGATAAATTATGAAACGTACTTTGTAAATTTAGTTAATTCCCAACCATTAGTAACACTACCACTCGAACTAAACCGTAGCCTATAAGGGCTGTTTTGGCCCTGTTATTCGACCATGAAATAGACGGATAAGTTAAGTTTTTAGCAGCCCGTTATAGTAGACATGCCAACATTTACGTTGCCCCTTGAATCACAAAATTTCGTTAAGTAATGAACGAGTTATCGTCCTTTGAAAACATTGGCAAACCGCCATCTTTCGATCCACTTTTGACCCTCGAAACGACCATGCCCCAAGACGGTTAAACAACGAAAGTTGTAGACGGCTATGCCGTCTACACGAGCATACTTGTGGTTCGACCCAAAAGTTATTATCGAGAACAGTAAACGAGATCGAAACTGACTCGTTAAACTATCTTCTTTAAAAACAGTTTCACGGCCCTTATTTCGAACATGTTTTAACCCGTCAAATGACCTCGGTTTATAAAACTTAAAACGCTGACTTACAGACCACCCGGATAGCTACCCATTGGTACTTTCGGTTTACTCCGCGAGCTAGTATCGAGCCTGCTATTCATATCGAAAAATTGCCGAGATCAATCCTTTCTTTTAAGTCAAAAAAAAAGTTTACAGTTTCAAATTGTAGATTTTGGTTTGTTCACTGTTCCCCCGACATGCGACAATGGTTTTAATTTATTTATTATTATTTATTTATTTATTTTATTACTAAGACATTTATTAATTTAACATATTTCTAATAAAAAAAGATATAAAATGTATTTAGAATATTTGACCCATTAAACGACTCGGCTAAATAAATTGTCCCGACCATGAAATGTTTGATATTGCTAAATATATCCCGATTAAAAGACTAACTTATTATCATACGTTAAACATTCACAAGTATTAAAAATCTTTGATTTTTTTAAAAACTCAAGCACATACTAGGGGACTAAATGCTACATTTATTGTCATGTTTACATGTATAGTGATACATACTTTATTTAATCTAGGTTACAGATTGTTAGCTATCATTTTTCCGTGTCTACATTTGTGCCATTATGATTTGCTATTTCATCGAGGTGAGTTTCATAGCCCCACTTTTAAATGTTTTAACTATTTTAGGGTGAGAACATTGCTTGTTTTAAACGGATGAACAGAAGTGCTAAAACTTGATATGTTTGCCTACATGATGTCTAAGTAGCGATATCCCTAGATGCTTTAGCCCACTATCGTGAACCGTTAATTACTTTGTGTAAGCGCGAATGTTATGGATAGATCTATTGGGATTGACCTCCCTATCTAATGTTGGTCGTGTGACCAAATTAGATACACTTACATTTGAGTCGTTACGAATGCTTTGGGATAGGCATTTGCTCGGGCTCTCATTATATCTTGTTGGTTGGTTAACGCTTCGGTGTCACGAGCTTAGACGTAGGAATACAAACGTATACTATTTTGATTATAACCTTGTTTGGTTATATGCCGATTGCCTGATAAAATCTTATGGTTCATCACACTTATTTATAACTAAACCTATGAACTCACCAACCTTTGTGTTGACACTTTAGCAATGTTTTTCTCAGGTATCAAGACGGAGGAGTGACGTGGTTATGCATAGGAGATTTTTAATAAAAATGGTCGTGACTAGTGTATGAATATTTGGATCAATGTTAGTCTTTTGAAATAATGTTTTATTCTGATCCTGTGTAATTTGCTTCCGAACAAGATTTATGCTTTTAATTAAATTAAAACGGCTTTTAAATAGTCGTTCTTTGTATCTATGTCTTGTGATAGTCATGACCGTCGCACCCCATTGCGTTGCCTTACTCTGATAAATTGGGGGTGTGACAATCACCTCGAGGACGATGTTCACCTTAAGTGTGGAGGAGGAGATAAATAGAAAAATAATAAATAATAAATTTCTCCACATGAAAATCTTTTTGAAATAAAATAAAAATATATGTTTTGTAAATAAATAAAATTTTAGCAAAGCAAAAATCTCATTGATTGACACTATAACTAAGCACAAAAGCCATCAACCAAATATGTGAGAAAACCTAGCCTTATATTTCTCTATTTTGTGTGAAATCCGATAATCTAGTATGCTTCAGAACTTGTGCTTGATCATCATTTACTAAACCGCAGTGAGGTTAATTTATAGATATTTTCGAAAGAGGCAAAATAAATCACCATTTTATCATTTAGTTAAGCTACACTGGCTTGCTAAAATATGTTACACTTGTACCTATGTGCTATATTATCCCTTGTGCTATTATCTTGATACTATGCCTATCCATTGTCAAGTCAAAAAGTATATATGATGTTCTCTTTACAAAAAAAGAGAAAGAGAAAAAGAAATAAAGAATTCTAGTATAGTTTATTTTACGACTTTGACAAGGCATATTTTGTTCTTAACCCCACATCATTTATCACGTTTTGCTTCTTTGAAAATTTATCTGGTGCTCACGCCGTAACGGTTATGTTTATGTGTCATGTACAAGCTTATGGTAGCTATCTATTTTATGACCGAGCTACTTGAGTGTTATCTTACATTTATCCTTTGTGAGTGACATTTGTTTGAACTTAAAATCCAAACGCTATCCATGTGAGGTGCTGAAATTATTTTGTCATTTGCTTTTGATACTTAGAAAAACTTTAATCATTTTCCTATTATACTTTACAATATTTAAAAGTTTTAAAAATCTAGTTTGTTTTCTATACTTTGATTGCTTGAGGGCAAGCAATAGCTAAGTGTGGAGGAATTTGATAACGACCTAAATATATATATTCAACCCGTTATTATAATGCTACTTTCTATTATAAATAAGAGCTTTCGATACTTAATATATTGCATTTTACATGCAGGTACAAAGTTTGAAGAAGCAAAGTGAAGATATACAAAGAAGGGTCCTTGAAGTGCAAATAAACAAACTATTAAGAGAAGATTTTGGAACGCACAAAAGTGCGGCGCATAATTTCAGAAGTGCGGCGCACATTCCACACCTCCAAAGTGCGGCACACTTTTGGAGAAGTGTGGCACACATTTTCCCTCAGCCAACACTATAAATAGAGGCCACTTCTACTCATTTTACACACACCTATTCTATCTAATACTCCATAGCTCGAGTATTTTAGCTTTCTTAGTAAATTTTCAGTATTATCCACTTTTGGGAAATACTTGTAACGAGAGTATACCACTCTTTGATTCTTAGAGAAACGATACAATCGTGACACTTGTGTACTCGTTCATTCTATCAATCTAAGTATGATGTTCTCTTACTCTTTTCCATTTGTTACTTTGATTACTATGTTAGGCTAAGCTATTTGTGACTATATGGGTATGTGACTATAATTAGTGATGATGCTATGATATGATCCTTTATAATTGATTTCAAGCTAATGTTGGAGAACCATTTTGCCACCTAGTTCTATAAACCATATTTTATCTAGAGTTGATTTGTTACGATAGTTTGGTGTTGAGAAACGCAAATTATTATAATAAGTTTTTAAGAACTTGTCTATGGTTTTGAATCTTTGGTTGGAGAGATCCGCTTAGAAAATTTGATAAAATATTGAACTTGTTGGCAACTTGTTTTAAGCTTAGTCGCTTAATCAAACATAGTCTTGAAATCACACTAAGTAAATTGTGCAAGCGCCATTTTGACGAAAAAGGATTATCACTCTTTACCTACATAAACATATCTCAGTCATTATTATCAGCATCACGAACTTATACGAACTATCCCATATTAGTCATACTTGTTACTATTATTACTTATTTCAATCATTTCTTTCTTCAATTATTATATTTATTACCAAAACAAACTTAAGTCTTAGCGAACAATCCTGGCTTGCCACTACAAGCTATATTACGAACGAAATGGTATATTTGCCCGTGTTTGTATTCTAGTCCATTGTTTTGTCTAAACCTTGTAATAAAAATTTAAGACTTGCAAACGAACATCACCCAATTCGAGATAAAACCAAAAAATGTGGCGTCTATGGTTTTCTAGACCTTGAATTACCGTCTAAATACTACAAGGACTCTTTGTATGAGTTGAATGAGGAGAAAAAATGTTTTAAAAGGTGGGCAAATCGTCTAGGCCTAGCAAAGTGTCATGGAACTTCTTACCCCGTGACCTAAACAAAGAGCTAATGAATGGCATAAAGGAGGATTTGAAGATTATCAAGACCAAATTTCAAGTTTATGATAGGCTATTGTTAGTGGTTTGTGTTTGTGTTTTGCTTTTAAGCATTGTTATCTTTCTTGACTTGGACTATAATCTTAATGTATGTAATGGATGAATTAAAAGCTCCAACTCTGTTGTTTGCAGATTTTGTATTTCTATGTGTAATGTGATCTTAGATTTAGAATGAATATAATTATCCATCCTTATGTCTGATTAAGTGATTAATGTGTACCATCTTTATAATGCTCCCATTTCATTAGTTCAGGTCTTATTGCATAAATTTGGATACTACACCAAGTACTTATATGTTCCATGTTTAGTGCAACCTTGTAGAGCTTATTTATTAAGTGTGAGTGCTAGTATTGTTACCCTCTTTAAGGCATACCCCCACCAATTTTTGACTGATATAAATGATATATACCTATTCGCCTGTTTAGCATTAACTCCCTACCCAGTTATAGTCAAACAAATAAACACTTAACCTAAGATTACAAAAATGGATAAAGGCAAAGGCATGTATGCTGTAAATTTAGTATCCTTCTTATTCAGCAAATGTCTAGGTCATCCTTTGTGTCTAATGTTTTTTTTACAGGATTCATTGAAATTAATAGTGACACAAACTCTGATGATGATATGACTGATGGATCTTTTTCGCCTAGTGTTGATTCATGTAAAAGGTCCTTTAAACCTATGTTTGTTGATGCTGGTGGATCAAAGAAAACTCAAGGATCTAAAAAACTATGATCAAATGGTATGGCTATTCTACCCAATAATCTTTTGAAAATGATGATTTCACAAAGTATAGAGACAATGCTCTGCATAAATACATACAAAAATCAAATCTTCTATTTGCACCCAAACCTGATGATGATATAATAGGTAGATACACACCTATGAATGCATCTTTAAAACCCATTACTAAAAGTCCAATCACACCCACTGGTTGTGTTATTGGTCTTTCAAATAAAAGGACTTGGTTGAAAATATGTGGCCAAATGAAAGGTAGTAAGAATGCAGTGAAAGGAAAGGGGAAATCCAAGGTTTGATATCTTCTATTATGCACTTATCTAGGTGATATGATCTCGGATGGTTTGTTTATGTATTTAGTTTACTTTTATGTTTATCTACAAGACTGTATATGCTTCTACATAATGGTTTCTATAAGAACAAGTTATTCATTTCATGATGTTTAATGGTGTTTTATTTCATAAAGGAATAGAAAATTTTGTTGGCTAACTTAAAGAAAACATGTGGACAACCACATATGGTTTGTTTTTGTGGTTGGCTGTACATAGTATATCCTAACTAGGAGACCTATTAGTCTAGTTTTTGTGAAAAGATAGAATACAAAAACCATAATTAAACAAACATGTTACTTTAAATAAGTGATTCCCAAGTCATATATTGAAAGAATCAAATACATGTGCTTGTGTCCAGAAAATTTATGCATCCATTTCAATGAATCACACATATAACCACATCATCTTAGCTTATCCTTAACAAACGATTGGTATAAGTTTTTAGGTCATTAGACCAATACCATAACAAATACCTACATATTAATCATCCAGTCTACAACAACAAATTACAACACCTAAATAATTTCAGTCACTTAGATGAAGAGCCTTGTCTGATGTAGATCCATTTCCATCTTCATCAAATTTTAATTTCTTTGACTTCATCTTAGCTATCCTTTCAGATCTGCCGCTGTTGTACCCAAATGTTACTTACTTAACCATATTAGATTGATAAAAAATAGATGAAAATAGATAGAAAATAGATGAAGGTTAAGAGAGAGATAGTATAGAGAGAAAGTAGAGAGAATTGGTTAGAACTATGTGAAATTAGATTGTAGAGAGAGAAATAATAAATGAACCAACAACCTCCTAACATGCTAGGAGGTGGATATAAATACCCCACGTCTAAATGGATGAATGTGCTTTATGTTGATGGGCCGGGCTTGATTCATGGACTAAATGATCCTACACGTGGACTATTACCTATTTTATCAAGCCCGTGATTCCCGACTATCGTACTACTTATTACAACGTTCTAATAAATGATACATAATAAACCTATGACCGAACATTCTTGTTTGAATCAATATTTTGAGGCTAAAAATCTCCCCCAATGAGAGGTCATTCCTCTACGACGTTTGGAGATTTATAGATATTACTAATCTCACCATAAATGAGTCTTGAATGTGTAATAGTAATCTTGTTCCTTCATCTTGTGATCTTTGAGCCTTTGTCGTTGTCTTTCGACTTTGTCTTTAATCTTGAGATCTTCAAATCTGTGACCGAGTCATTCTTGATGATACAATATTTTGAGACTAACAACTCCCTCACTGAGAGGTCATTCCTCTACGACATGCGAGGATTTATATAGATCATTAATCTTTAGTATTGAGATCTTCAAATAAATGAGTGGCTCATTTTGTTGGTCACCATCCTTGATTTGTCTTTGCCATCTTGCGATCTTGTGTCTTCACCCACATGCTCACACTATGCACCATCTTGAAATCTTGATAACAATCTCCTTTGAGGAGAGGTCATTCCTTTACATTAATTGTTAAGGAAGATTCTGAACATCAGAGTTACGGAAGTCTTTGTCTTGTTTGATCTTTAGCTTTCTTGATTCTTCGATCTTGATGCATTAAGTATGTCTCTGGGCATGAGTATGTGGTTATGAATCTTTGACTTTGCTGAGTACACCATAACGCCACCTTCTGGAGAAAAAACATAGACACGGACTAAATGGCTTTGATATTTTTCCTAAATTTTTTGATTTCTCATAAGTCTCAAATCTATGTTTCCGATAAATAAAACTATCGGTTTCAGAAAGTGGTCTTTGCATAGATTGCCCTTCTAGGTACTTATTGGAATCCATAAATCGATTCAAGATTTAAAATACAATATATTTTAAAAGCTTGAGCAACCCGCTCTGATACCAATTGTAGAAACTAGAAGGGGGTGGGGGGGGGGGGGGGAGGTTGAATACTTTCTCTAGTTAATGATCCAAAGATCGGTTTTCAAAAATCATTAAAAAGATTAGATTTAAGTTATTTATGTGAAACCTTCTTATGCACAATATGAACAAGTGATAGTGTATCTAAACTAATAATCAAAAGTATAGGCAATAATGATAATGACGAAAAGAGATGAGGAAAGGAAAGATCAAACCGAACACCAATGATTTATAGTGGTTCGGCAACGAAGCTCACTCTTCGTTCCTACTCAACACCTCGAGTACTCCTTACTCGAGAGTTCACTAATCAACAAGCTCTTTGAGGTGGAGATACCTTACACGTCGCTTAATCAATTTCCGACTCTAAGCTAAAAGTCGAGACCTAATCTTAGCTAGGACCGATCTACACCAATATACTTTGAGGCCTAAGTATTAGCCATAATACATACACAACTTCCAAATATACACAACAATTTGGATCTTCACAATAACACAAGAATGAAACAAAGTTTGGATCTTGAGTAGATCTTGAACTTGACACAACACTTCAAGGATGAAAGTGTTCTTCTCTTTGCACTTGAGAGGATGAGATGAGAGGAGAAATATTCACTTCTTAAACAAGTATAATCAACCAAATAACCAAGGATTTGTGTGATTAAAGAAGGTGTATTAAATCTGATAATTTGTGTGCAAAAGAGGTGAAAAAGAAATCTGGAAATAGTCAACTATTTATAGAAGAAAGACCCAACGGCTAGTTATGAGCACGACTCATTAAATAGGCTTGTGGTTCCTTATCGATAAGGAACCGCCAAGACCTATAATGATCTGCCGGCTCTAGACTCCGCTCCTTTTTGTCCTTTAGTGGGGAAAATCCATGTGGTGAAATAAATACCCAAATGACATATCGCTTATCCAAAAGGAATATCCTATTTATAGATTTCCATTTTCTTAATAGAACATTTTTCTTAAAATTAAAGTTTATTAAAAACTTTTGTCACTTATAAATAAAAGTGAGTTTTAAGAAAGTTATAAATCCTTGATCACTTAGTTAGGTTAAAAACTTGTTTATTCATACCTTAAGTGATTATGGATGAAATGAAAAATACTTGAACTCAAGAATTCGATTTTCGTTGTTTTCGTAAATGCTTGTTTTTTTTAATATTGTCGTAATTAAAACAAAGCGAGACCGAAAAAATCAAGAGACGTTTTTAAGCATCATTTAATTAACACAATGTTTCGAAAAAATAAAAAGAAAAAACGTAAATTTTCTTCATCTTACGTCGATCAAACACCCTAAGGCTAGACGGAAATGGAGTGTAACTCACAACGGTGAGTTGACAACTCACGCGTGAGTTCTCTCTCTGGCGGTAAAACTCGCTCGTGACCTGGTGATAAATGTGGGTTCTTCACCTAGATAAGTTATTTATTTGTAGGCCTTTTTTATTTATTTTAATTTAATCTTATTAGTTTGTGAGTGTGTTGGATATTTAGTGAGATCTGTTGTGTCGATGAGTTTCTTATCGCTAATAAGGTTGCAAAGTGAGTTAACTGAGTGAAGAGAAGAAACTGAAATGACAATGAAATGACGATGGTGAGTTTTCTCTCTATTCTTCTGCCTAACTCCCTCGATTTAATATATTTTTTTAAACAAAATATTTAATGATATTAAATTATGTTTATAGAGTAGGGATTCAATAAGAGGAAAAATTAAAATAATTTTTTTTATCTTTTTTCAGAAATAAAAAATTGAATAAAAGTGTAACTGCATCTTAAATATTTAGTTATTTCTTTCATTTTTGTTATTTGTGATATGTTTATATATATTTTCATTTTAAAAAGTCCTTTTATCTTGATGGTGGATAAGATAACACCACTACTACTACTCTCTTGACAAAAAAAAACCTGCAACTAAAATCCTCATCAACAATGGCAGCAGCAACAGCTCAATGCCTCTACTTATCCTGCAGATTCCAAACCCTCTCACTCTCTTCATCACCTTCCTCACGCCCTTATGCCACGTCATCATCCTTCAAACCCCTATCCTCATCATCCAGCATTTCATTTAACTCACTCTCAACAGGTAAATTAAATTAACACTTTCCACATGTTTGAAACTTGTTACTGATAAAAACCCTTTTGTGAATTTGAATATAATGTAGTGAGTTTAGTGAATTTTGGTTTTAACTGTATTAGGGTTTATAAAGGGTAAATTATAACCCCCTTATGCTATTTTTGAAATTGGAAGCTTTTTTATGTTTGAAATATGTTGCTGATGAAAACCCATATCTTAGTTTTTAGTATAATGTAGTGAATATCGTGAATTTTGATTTTTTTTACTGTATTAGGGTTTATAAAGGGTAAATTATGTAAAGTGAAAACCCTTAGGTTAAATTTTATATCTGAAAGACGTATATGTTTGAAATATGTTACTGATGAACACCCTTTTGTTAATTTCAATATAATGCAGTGAATTTAGTGAATTTTGTTTTTACTGTTTTACGGGTTGTAAAGGTTAAATTATAACCCTTATGTTAGTTTTGAAACTGGAAGTTTGTCTATGATTGAAATATGTTACTGATAAAAACCCTTTTGTTAAACTGGAATTGATTCAGTGATTTCGCCTTATATAATACTGTAAGTCTAAATTTTCCGGCTTAATAAAAATTGATATTTCCATGGATTTTGAGACTTGTGGACTTTTATAAGTTTATTAAGATATGATAAACTTATATAAGCTCATAAAGTCTAATATAAGCCAGAAAATTGGGGCTTGCGTTATATAAGCCGAAATTAAATAAGGTCGTAAGCTCACATATAAGCCGAAACAAACACCCCCTTAGTGAATTTTGATTTTTACTGTTTTAAGGGTTATAAAGGGTATATTATAACCCTTATGTTAATTTTGAAATTAGGAGGTTTTGATGATAATGTAGTGATTTAATGTATTTTGCAGGATTTTCGTCGAATGTGAGTCCTAATTTAACTGGGAGGAGATTTGGGTCGATTGTGTGTGAAGCTGGGGGTAAGAAACCTGATTCTGCTGCTAAGAGAGCTCGCCAATCTGAAAAGAGAAGGCTTTATAATAAGGCGCGTAAGTCCGAGGTTCGCACTCGAATGAAGAAGGTAAAATTCTCTTTATTTGATAATTGGTAATTAAAGGTGTCCTTTGATAGATGTGTATGTATAGATAATGCTTTAACGGAATCCAATTTTGCTTTTGGCTATGACGCTATGTTTGGAAAAACTAACCAAAGCTGTGTGTTTCATGAACGCGCTTGGTAACTTAGTTACAGTTGCATAGGCCTAAGCTTTTGGCACACAAATATTACAAAAAGAGAAACATTTTTCTGTAAACAAGTTAATTACTTGTGAGCTTATGCTGTATTAAAATATGTGCAAATTGCTGTTTTTCGATTTGATTATCGGCTTAGAAGGTGTTGGTTGCTTATTTAGGTGCTTATGCTTACTTTTGATGTTGATTAGCAGTCCTGAGTTTGAAAACTTAGTTAGGAGTAAGTCAGCTGCTAAAAAGTAAGCGGGTTTGTAAAACGGTTTAACATAAGCAGTTTATAAAACATCCAAAATCAGCTCAAAGACATAAGCTGTTTGACTTTATGCAAACACTTATAAGTGATTGTATGCTGTACAAAGACGCAATAAGTTGATAAGCTGTCAGATAAATTTTACCCAAATACCCTTAGATAATTAGAGGCATGTTGTACTTTTATACGTCTTTATGAAACATAGTTTAGTTAAATGACCGTTAATCACAATTTTATTTAGTTAAAAGGCCGTTAATGACAATTTTACTTGCGTCTGCAACCTATGTTGACAATTCTAGGTTTTGGAAGAGTTGGATGTACTAAGAAAGAAGACAGACGCACAACCTGAGGAAGTTGTTGGAATCGAGAAGCTGATTGCAGAGGCTTATTCGGTTATTGACAAAGCAATTCAGGTGGGAACATTACACAGGAACACCGGAGCTAGAAGGAAGTCCCGACTTGCCAGAAGAAAGAAAGCTGTAGAGATTCACCATGGCTGGTATACACCTGAACCTACTCCTGCAGCTACTGTCTAATGCCATCACTTTTTGGCTCGTGTTATTGTAGATCTGTATTTGCAGGCAGTTTTTAAGCAGAATTTATACTCGTTCAAGCTGTTGAGCCCTGTAATATTTTTTGTTGTTTCGATTTCTATTATATATATAAAAAAAATTATGATTAGTTTGATGATTGCTATTGATCTACCCTAGTCTCTTTTTGAGTTTCAATTTAGTGTTTCCATAGTTAACAAATCTGGCTCATTTTAAATGTGTTTTCACTTGAGGGCTTTTGAACACTGTCAATTACATACATAGATAATCATGATGAACTGCAATATAGAGAGGCATTATAAGTATAGTGCAATATGTGCCTGTGCTCATACATATAGAAGTGTAGTGAAGCACATCAAGATATTAAGAGTTAAATTAAAAATGTTTAGTACCATTGAAGATACATATATGGATATAAATTACCATCACCCCTGCAGCGCTGCTGTTTTGTAAAGTTAACTTGAGCTATGTCCAACCCAATTGGGCCCGTAGAACCTGTCTGAACTCGTTCCACTTTTAGCTTCTTATTCATTTGCGATCTGAGTTGATGTAGAACTTGAATCAACCCATGACCAAGCAAATGTATTGAACTTATAACCTTCAGAAATTAACGAGTAATCAAACACGTTCATTCATTCTGCTTGTTTTGTTTGTTGCTGCTAGCGGCTCCAGTATTGCTGATGCTAGCGTTGTCTCCATTTGTATTTGTAAATTTTTCTTACTTGTATATGAAGAGAATTGTCTCAGGTCAACCAAAGGTAAGGAGATCACACAAGCTTAAAGTACATTAAATAATGTGTAATGTACCATTTTGGACAAGCTTTCGTTATCTTATGTATCGTAATCTCTTTTAACTTTGGTTGAGGTGAGACTTCTATTTATGTCGGTTTCTACCCAAAAAAAAAAACCTAAAATTGTTACCCAATGATTTAACACTAACGTGGACACCTTAGCATCAAAGATAATTTGGGCCGATGGTAACACTGCAAAGCAAGTTTTAAGTAGGAGCCTGCATAGATTATTAGCTAGTCATTTTAAGGTGATGATGTCTAGCAATTTACTTTTTGATGGGTCAGCTTGGGTTCTAATTTAACTCATTTGTCACATCAATAAAAGCTAGGAGGTGAGAACGGGTCAAACGGGTTGGACATTCTCAAGTCTGATTTTAGTGCATAAAGATAAATGCTTTCTTTGAATGGCAATAGTTAGGTGGTTGACTTAAATCTGAGATCTATATGGTGACACACTTGTGAAGTTTAAGCAAATATAGTATTTTATCACAGACTTTGGTTTACTGAACACTCAAGCTTAGTTTTCAAATCGATGGGTTAAATGAGTCAAGCAGATGGGTCAGAAAGGTAGGTTGCGTCCGGTCTGCTTGAAGTTTTATATTGGATCACAAAACTATATTCTTGCAGAACTGATACTAATAATTTGATGCATTTGAATACATTGGTTGACTTTTAGTCCGTTAGACTCAGTCGGCCCATTTTGTTGGTTTCCATTTTAGTTAGGTCTTATTGCTTGTCTCATTGACTTGTTTGAGATAGAACACAACCTAGATCAACTACAGGTAACGAATGGGTCACTCAAGCTAAATTCATAATTCTTGTTGTGTGGTGAAACTGAGGCTCATTTACCTGCTAACTTGACTTCAATTTGTGCTAGGCTTCAACTTTATACTTGTTTGGATATTAAGCCGTGTGCGTGTGCTCGAGTGTATATAGTTATAGTATTAAGGACATTTTGGTATAGCATTAGAAATACTATGAACCAGCACGGAGTTCTTAACTTCATTTCAAGATTGCATTAGAAATACTTAGGAACAGAGTTGATTCCAAAGCCAACAATATAAATCAACTCTGTTCCTAAAAATGCACAGTAAAAGGCTCTGTCACTTTTTTTTTCTGATTTCTTTAGCATTCTGCAAATATACAAGAGAGATTCCATGATTTATTTACTATGCGACCCTCTAAAGATAGATAAAATGCTGATGAAATCCATCAATGCAGAAAATTAGATATTTTCGTAAATTGTTTTTGTGAAGTGTAGTTAAAGCAAACTAATGCTGTAAGTGCACACGTTCCGATAGAAATCACGAATATTCTATCGGCGCCATTAATCTTGTAAAAGATAAAGCGAATACGAACTTCAGTGTGGGGCAAGTGAGGCCGAATTCACAAAAAAGAGTAAAGGTTGTGGTAGGAGTTTGAGAATAAAAGGAGCTCTAAATGATGAATCAGTTTTGAAAGCAGATTACAAATGCACCGTATCAAGTTAGACAAGGCCACCATTACATCACTCTCATTTTTAGATACAAAGAACAGTCCACCTTACTCAGTTTACTTGCCTTATCAAGTAGTATAACTCTTGTTGATAAACTTTATCATCCCTTGGTAGAATATACTATGTTCAAGACCTCTCGCCCTAACCCCAGATTATCTATTTGAATAAATTTGGTTGACTTTCTCGTCCGCTTTACCCTCTTGGCCTAGTTTGGTTCTTTTTTATTTTTAGAGTCTTTTAGTTCAGACAGTAATTCAAGTTTGGCATGGACTGTAAAAATCGAAGCTTATTAACTTAATTTTGTTAAGGGTTTAGCTCATGACTTCTTAGCTGTATTACTGTATTAGCATTCTCTTCCTGTGTTTAAATTTGTTTTTTAAAAAAACGCAATTAACCTCGTCAACTACTCAACTTATACTGAGGATCAACACACATAGAAGTCAAAACATGTAGGCAACACTGTTCCCTAACTTCATTCCCATATTGCTTCAAAACCAGCGGCATGTGTGATGCGTGATGCGTCAACTTCATTTCTGAAATACATAGTAAAGGTTTTATTACTGCCTAAGCTCCATTGTCATCAAAGTGCAATAGCAAGTGAGCTAGCTATTCTACTGAAAACTCCAGTCAGTAGACTACTGATTTATATTATACTAATACGGCGTCCATCTTGCCTGATAGTTTTCTTCCTCAAATTTTAAAAATGCTAGTATCCATGAGTAGTGCTAACTCGATTCTTCCCAAAATTATCACATCTGTTTGCTGCTGTTGCTGGACAGTCCAACATGTGTAACTGGTAGGCTGGTAGTCCTAGTGTGCAGCAAGAAGTAATGGAGTGATACTTGCACAAGTAACGGAGTTGTACTCGCGTAGCTGACTCTTAAGCGAGAGGTTGAATTCTTTGTGGGTAGCATGGTTTCCGACCTTTTGGCTTACTAATTCATGAGGTTTAAGCGCACCACCGCACATGCTTGAACCAGATAAAGCCCTTAATTCTTAATCCTAGTAAGGAATTAATCTCCCGTCCCACATCAATAGTCCACATTTTCTTTTCAAATGTTGAAATTTAACTCTCGACTACTATAAATAGATATGTAAGTTTGATCGAATTCACTGTATCACCATTGGTTGAAAATTATATTACAAACTTTAAAAAACATTAGTTAATTAGTTAAAAAGTTATCTTACATGGATTTATCCTTCTGATGGACTAGTCGTGAAAACAACCAAGTGGCTCATTATGCAGTTCGTTTGACGTCTTCTTCTACTTCTTCTTTTAGTTGGGATGTAACGTTTCCTCATGAATGACATGTACTGCTTTTAAGTTTATATAAATTTCTTTTTTTAAAAAAAAGTTATCCTACAAAAAGTAAAAAAATAAAAGAAAACAATAATATTAAACTATGTATTTTTAGTTAAAATAAAAGGTCAATCTTGCAAAATTATACGTAGCTGCAATGCAAGTTCGGATTATTACAATTATGGCCGAAGATAATGACACTAATCCCAAACCAAAAACAAATTAAATTCGACTTTACATAATATAAAAAAAATATCCTATACCATGCATTCGAATTTGGACTTTAATGCTGCATGCTAAGGTAATAATCGACTTCAGATCTTTGAATATTTGTGTTTCGTATTTTTTACTTTTCAAGTCTATAGAGAGATTTATGTCTCATAAGTTACAAGTGTTTTGCGGTTACTTATTATTTGTTGAAAAACGATAATCGTTGATTAAAAAAGGGTTATGAACGTCACACAAAAGTTACAAAACATGTCGTTATGGATAGATGGATTTCGAAATCATTGTTAAAGTTACAATTGACAAAATAATTGCATAAGTTATGATTGTTGGCCATTTTCTTTTTAGTGTGTCTTAACATAATTTAGTGATTTTCTTTGGGGTTAATGGCTCTTGTTAATTCACAATGGTTTCATACTGTGTTGGAACTTATCACCAGCATTAGGTAGTTGCGTTTTAAGTAATTTAGACCTATAGAAAATAAGAAAAAGTAGGGATGAATAGGGTATCGGTCCGTATGGATTTCGTATCAAGTTAGTGGTATCGATTTTTATTCGAGCATAAATTAGTGGTATCGGTATCGTATCAAACGGGATTCAGATATCGGTATCGATATGGGTATTGGTACAGGTATCGAAAAATCGGGTTTCTTTTCGTTTTCTCGGGAATTTTCTGATTTGATACCGACCTCGTACCGGATTAGTGATCCCGGTTCTTTTTTATTTTATTCCATAGCTCCGACACTGTACCGTACCGGTTTCAGGTCGCTTAAGAAAAAGTAAAGTCTTATAAGAAATTTATACCTACATATTTGATTTAGCTAATGATGATAAATGTTTTTAGATTAGCTTAAACATTCTAAAAATAAATAACTTATCAAAATCATTTATTTAAACTCGTAGGTACAAGACTTGTAGTAATTCAAATGCTAAAACTTATCTAGGTTCTTTTACACAATGCAAGCCCATGATGAAATAAGGCCCACATATTTTTGGTTAAACTAGAGCCCATTATTCTAAAACTAGGTTGGTTATATGCCTATTTAAGCTAATGCTGCAAAACACTATTTGTATTTCTTCTTTATCAAGTGTTTTATTTTCACCGTCTCTAGGTATATATGTTGTTTTAATATTAAATTCTAGGTTGTTTGATGTTTCAATTCTTTTGATAATACTATTAATGAAATTTTGTATACATATATTATAGTTATGATTGTTTAGTAGGCATGCTAATTATTTGTATGAGCCTGTAGTTAAGTATTTGGATGTTTTTGCTATTGATACTTATGTAACTATAATCAGATTGATCGTGTAATCTCTTGGATAGTACCAAAGATGAGTTTCGGGACGGTTGTTTCTTATCCAAAGACGGACAAAGGAAAGAGCGAATCACATGGCACAAGCTCTACTACATATCAAGCTATCAATCCCACGAGGACCAGGAAGCGTGAACGTTCAAGAGAACCAAACCCTCGAGGTTGGTACTTGAATGATCTAGCCACAATGAATGTATGCAACTCTAGGGACATGTTTACAGAGTACCGCTCTGTGTCGGGTCAAGAGAGGATTATGGACGATACTCCTCCAGTTGATGTGATTGGGATTGGTAAAGTGAAGATTAGGTTCAAATCAGGGAAGTCTATGATTCTTCCAAGTGTTTTACATGTGCCTACAATGAAGATCAATCTTGTTTCCACCAGCACACTTGAGTTTTACGGATACAGATTTGATTATCGAGAAGCAGATAAAGAAGTTGATATCAAGCGTCGTCGTGAGATTTTGGGAAAGGGGTACAACAAGTGTGGACTGTATCGATTGAGCATAAACAACGAATGGCCCGATGCCAATATCATTGAGGAGTTGGATTAATTGTTTAGGTATTATTTGTCAAATTCAAACTTCATGTTCAAGCTATGATCATACCTTGTTATCACATTTAGGATTTTATATAGTTTTATTGTTTTGGTTTATTTGTTTCCTTAATTATCATCTGTTTCTTGTTTGCTACTATACATATAAACCTAAGAAGAAGAAGATACATAAAATCTTTGTTCATCATATTTGTGTGCTTATTTTGCACTTTTCATCACGTTTTTTCTCATAACAAAATAGCGTATTTTTCATCGATTTATTATTCATCGAACTCTTGTTTTGAGTATGTTTGGCGCGAAGTATTTAAGGGTATTTTTAAGCGTCGAGTATTGAGCGTTTAATAAGTTTAGTAGTTTTATTTGTTTTTTAAATGCTTATTGTCACAAGTTTCATGAAACCGCATTTAAGAGTTATTTTACACGTTAATATACACTAGGATTTTTTGCCCGCGCTTCGCTGCGGCGAACGACAGACGCTTTTGGCAAGGGTTTTAGTTGAGTTTTCGCAGCTTCTGTTTGAATGCTTGCAAATAATACATCGTAAGCTTCTGCCCAAATGGCTTTCATCTCTTCACAGTATTTCTCACGTGCTCGTGTCTCCACCGTGGTCAGACCTCTTTGACCACCTATATTCATTGTTTCGTTAAATAAGTAATTACTGTATGAATTTACACAATCAAATAAGCAGCTTAAATCGATAAGTATTAAGTGTGCATTGTAGATTGTATACCATTTTAACATACGGTTAATTCTTGAAATGCCCCAAAATGTTACATTTTTTCTCTTTTTGCAGCCACCAAATGAAAATTTCCCAAAATACCTTATGCAACTTATGCGACTTATGCAACTTATGCGACTTTTCCAAAAATGGTAAAATTTTTGGGAAAATTTTGGAAAATTTTTGAATTTTTTTTCTATTTTTGGAAAAGTCGCATAAGTTGCATAAGTCGCATAAGTTGCATAAGGTATTTTGCGAAATTTTCATTTAGTGGGTGCAAAAAGGGAAACAAGTTAACATTTTGGGGCATTTCAAGAATTAGCCCTTTAACATATTGGTAAAACTGTATACATTAGTATGTAACACTTATATTTTAAAGTGAAAAATTTAAAACTTACAACCTGTTGTTAGGCATATAGTCATACACCATAAGCCTTTCATCACCACCAACATAAAATCCTTTTAGTCTCAACCGATTTTTTGTGTCTAGCTCTCCTCGGAATCTCCACCTCCAGCGCGAATTCCATTTTTGCTTTAGCGTTTATGGACTGTATCCTCTTAACTGGCAACTGCGACGGGGAAAATTTATAAGTGAAAATAAATTTTATAAACCTATAGTAAATTTGTGGCAAGCTTATAAACTAAACAAAAAAAACGATACAATATGGGATTATAGATTACCTCGGCTGCTTTACTTGTTCGACCCTCAATTCAGCACCCAAACTCGCCCGATTTCAACCCCCAAACCCGCCCTATTTCAACATCTAAACCCACCCAGTTCGGCACCCATTTTCATCACCCAAACCCTATTTCAAAAGCTTGTATCAGCCTCGCATAATCTTCCGCTTCCTGTTAGCATGTGCAAACGCTTAGTATTACATAAGATGACATTATTTAAAGCTTAAAGAATGGTTAAAGATTTAGTTACTGTAGTTAAGCAAGCAAACTTTTCTTCCACTCTCACCAATGCAAATCCTTACTTGAAAGTTCTAAACTAAATACCAATCGAAACTTTGAACCAGTTTCTGAAAAATCTTTAGATTCCCACAAAATTCATTAATACAATGCAACCAACTTTATAAAAATCAATTTTTTTACTCTTTCTTAGGCTTTGCAAAAAATCAAGAAATCAATTTTTTTGGACATCAGGTGGATACATTACTAAATTACTAACACAACTATGTAATGTATCCACCTGCTGTTAAACACACAATCTATTAGTAATTTAGTATAAAATAAACACGAACTAAAATAATGTAAAAAACGATAGGTTAAAAACCTTGATATTATGACAGGCGAGGACACACTCTAGTTCAAAGTCTCAAACAGACTGGAAAGAATTTATTTTGGTAGTTCGAGGCTCAGATAAGTGAGCAATCGGATATGTGGATATATATGTGTTGGCTGCAAGCCCACCAAGCTTGCCCCGCCAAGAGACGCATAATCAAATTCGGCTTTGACAGAGGCTCAAATATTATCATCATCGCCTTTCATAAACTTCAAAAGGGACATGAACACATACATGAAGTTTGTACACACACTATTCATCTAAATATGATCCGCATTGCATTGTCAGTATGCATATAAATCAGCCACTTAAAGCAGTCACGGTGACACATCGATCCACATCGCCACACATCGCCACATCGAACTTCGAGCCCTTTTTTTGCGGGTTTTACCATAGGCTCAGATAAGGCGTTTTGTTGGGAAAAAGAATCATAACCCGGCATGGCTGCAACCTTCAAAGGTCGCCCCGCCAAGATCCGGGTTATCTTGTCTTTACCCACGACCGTTTATACTCATCACAGCCCGACATAATTATTGAAGCATACCATTACTCATCACAACGTGACATAAAGATTGACGGAAAGTAGCAACCGACATCTGCCTTTTTTTTATTAATCAATCAAATGCAACCGGTGGGAAGCATAATTAATCGGTCCACTCCCGTACACCTAATCCTGTTCAAAGATACCGCACGATGGGAGCCAGGTGACCGACAGGTTATTATATCTTTAATAAAAGGTATCAATAAAGAAGGGGAATTTCGTTTCCCAATGACCAGTGCCCTCCTCTCACACAATACACAATAAAAAATTCCCCCCTCTCACAATATGAGCAGTACCCTCCTGCCAAAGTAAGCTCACCAACGTCACCAGTTGGCCACCAACGCCACGCACCATGATTGGCGGCAACGAAGGGGTCAACGACATCGAAGAAAGCTACAACATGTTATCTAAAACCAAGTGCCCTTAAATATAAACGAAAGTTTGCCTAAAAACATATATAACATTAATTAATCCACTCGCAACGACATGGCAATAAAAACCTAATAACAATAATGAAAACGAAACACATACCTGAAAATTAACCCAAAATATGAATCAAACGCATTGAGAACAAAACCTGACAAAACAAAAACGAAAGTCAAGGTAACAAAACAGATTACCTCCATCTTATTTCAAAATCCACATATTTGAAGATCATATTTCCAACGAACGCAATCAAACAAAACACGCAAAGCCCCTCGATGATTTTTCAAGATCTACATATTTCTAGATCTATCTGGGTTACTGCAACTCTATATCAAAAAGTTTGAGAAACTTCGGATATATATGCATGCTACAGTATAAGACACGGGGGATCCTAGATGAGGCCCGTTTTCACCAATAACTTATTTAGCTAATCTCAACGGCAAGATCACCTTCTGCCCACTACCAACCCAAAACGGAAAACGGCAACGACCAATCAACGGTTGAGGCCAACTTTTAACCTCGTAAACCGTTTAATCAACCAATCAACGGCCACGGTCATCTTTCAAGGTAAGTAATTGGCCAACGTGGTTCAATTGGATTTTTTTATAACAATCTACAGTGGAAGAAGAAGCGTTTGTGGCTGAGATGAGACAGTTTTGAGAGGGGAGAATTTTTTATTGTGTATTGTGCTCATATTGTGAGAGGAGGGCTGCTCATATTGTGAGAGGGGAGAATTTTTTATTGTGTATTGTGTGAGAGGGGGGCACTGTTCATTGGTAACCGTGCTTCCCTTTTTTTATTAAGGATATAATTTATAGCTACCACTCACAACAATCACAACAATCTTCTTGTATATTTTTCTAATAATTTTATCAAGGATATTCTTTTTATAAAATGGGTTTGTTTTATTTGATCTTCCTATAGACCAATGGGAAACGGCAAATATTATTGAGCACATCGCCTTAGCAAGAAACTAAGAGAGGGCAAAGGAGAAAATTACAATATTACAATAAAGTTGAAAAAGGGTGACACTCCTATTCTATCCAATTACAAGGATAGTTACTCCTATGTTTAATCCACAAAAAAGTTGTGGAAATGATTTCTTCCGCTATTGTCGTGTATGACCTATGAATCTTGTTGAAAATGTGGCCGTTTCTCGCTTTCCATATACTCCACATGGTGCCAAGTATAATGGTTAAGAATACTTTCCTCTTTTTGGGGCAATTGCCCCATTTGATTCCAAACTCCAATATATCATTTGCTGATGAGAACGCAAGAAGTGAAATATTGCACCATTTGAAGATCCATCTCCAAGTGTCGAATGCCTTGGGGCATAGGACGATCGCATGATTGACGTTCTCTTCATGTATTCCGCACACCTTACATTGAATGGTATCCACATGAACCCCTCTATCGCCGAGGCTTTTTGCAACAGGGATGCGACCCAGACCGACTTTCCAAGCGAAGCAGCAAACCTTTGATGGAACAATTCTAACCCAGGGCATTTAACGAAGCCGAATGTGGTGGTAGTTTTGTCTTCGATTAGTTTCCTCGCATGATGCACCATAAATTTCCCGTCAGGAGACAATTTACTCTTCAACTTATCCGGATCCATACCAATCTCACAAGTCATGTGATGATTTTTGGGTAATGGGTTTCCCCGGTATATATATTATCCAAAAAAACTATGAAGTACAAATGAAATGTGGCTGAGATACCACATTAGCCTCAAGCTCACAAGCTTGATAAACCACCTAATCTAGTGCTTATTACATGCCATAACCACTAACAATTCTAGAAGAATAAAATGCACCTAGAAAAAATTATCATAATGAACCAATCTAACCAGCAACATAAGTGGAATAGGAGCTTCCACCTGTTTTGGAGTTGAGAAGATTAGCCGATTCATCATAAACAAGAGCAACCTTGTAAAACCCGTATTTAAGAATTTCCGAATATTAAATACGCACGTTCAGTTTTAGTTAAATATTATAATATAATAATTATTCAGAAATAGTTATTACGTTTCAGAAAAAATATCAGGTATACATTAATTATGATACATAAAAGAATAACTACTATTGCGAGTATAAACACGGGAAATAATTATGACTTTACGTCGAGAGATAATTATGAGTTTTGTGAATAAAAGTTAAACCGAAAAACAAACGAAAACTTCATTTATATAAAGGAAAAGGGCGACTAGTTTAAAAAAACATGGGCTTAGCCCAGCCCACTCCATATTTACACTACATGAAATCAAAACACAGCTTTCTCATTCATTCCATACGTTTGATATAAAAAGAAAACAGAAAAACAAAAACTAGGGTTTGATAACCCTAGTTGTGCCGCCGGCTATAGGAGAAAAAAGGGGTTTCGGGCTTGGTTTCTTCAAGAAATTCGTGTGTGTTCATCCCTCATTACAATCATACAACGGTAAATAAATCTCTTTTCCTTTAATTTCAATAAACACGAATTTATGTGGTAATCTAAAAGGAAAAGGAAGTGAAGTTCATAATCATGAAATAAAAAGGAAAAAGGGGGTCGATTTTGGAGGCTACACGAAATCCAAGACACCATCAAAGTCTCGGTGTTGTGGGGATTAATCCAGCCGAGACTCAAAGAGTCTCGGTGGTGTTTGTTTTTGGTCGACCGAGGGTCAGAAAAACCCCAACGGGGTGTGTTTGTTTAGCTTATGAGATCGGGGGTGTTGGTTTAATGAAACCTCAGCCCTGCCCAGCCGTGACCCACACAGGGGCGGCTCGGGCTGTGATCGACCCAAAACAGCCAAAAAACCCATTCGGGTGTAAAGCTGTTAAAGGGGGTGTTTGGGACTGTCAAAACAGTGGGAAATATATTAGAAACAGTGGGAAATATATAAGGAACAGTGGGAACAAATTAAACAAAAAATAAAAGGTGTTAGTTCTGAAATTAGCGACAGATTAGCGACGCTAATTTCTATCGCAGATTCGTTTATTGACAGTTTTTAATAACTCAGCTTTTTGTCACACTTTTTAGTGACAGTTTTTCTCTCACTAATTCATATAGGCAGATTTTATATTTTGTTGAATTGTTTTAGTACGACCGAGAATGGGTATCTCGGTAGGCTCGGGATATAGTTAAATTATAAACATGGAGATTTTTAAATTATACCTTTTAGCGCATAATTTTATAAATGTATAAATTGTATATTTAAATGGATTAAATTAAAATAGTTTTTATAAGATTTAAAAAGGGTATAATTTATTTAATAATTTTATTCATTTTGGCAAACGTCCTAATTTAGGAAACTTTTTATTGTTAACATGTTACTAAATATAGAGCTATTATAACCCAGAATACGTGTATACAGTAATTAATAATAGAACATGAATACGTTAATCAGAAATATTAGAACATTCAGACTTATCAGTTTATATATTAACAGTATTACAAGAATAAATAAAGTAACTAAGTACAATTGAGATAAATAAAATAAACGAATATCAGTTAACATATTCGCGTCCTTTATTCATGTAGCTCGTGTGAAATCAGAGTAGACTTTTTGTCAGTTGATCTCGGTCGATTACTGGACACGAGGTACGGATTTTCCGTCCTTTCAGTAAGGACTTCCTTTCTATGCATGATTACGATTTCCCGTCTACAGCCAAATGTTTTCCCCAGTACATGTTATAAATTATGAGAAAATATTTTAATAACTAACATATTGCCTGAGCCTTATATACAAGCATGACCAGTAGTTGTACTAGTTACGGAGGTACCGTAACCATGACACTTGAGGCACCGGTGTCATGACTCACCTGTAGGAGAGTGATATCCTACAACGTCCCATTCAGCTCAGCTTGGCCATTTTATCAGTATTATTAGTGGGGCGTATGGATGCATCCTACGCTTATCAGTTACAATTATCAGGTGAATGTGGTGTGTGCTCTACATCCTTCACATTGGAGTTGATCCCTCCACCCATCACATTATTTAGAGGTTACCCCTCTACAGCATGACGAGGTCACCCCTCTAGTTATTCATGCACAGTTGTTACAACACATGACCTATATAAGCTCTGGACAATTAAAATACAGTAAATGCATGTTTTTAGATTTAACAGTTAATAAACCAGTTTTATTATTTATAAATCAAACATATCATATTTTACACAGTTTGCTCCTAATTGTCATAACAGTTTTAGTTTCAGTATTTGTTACCGGTTCTTTTCCCATACATTATTATCATGCTTCATATCCGTTCACTGAGCGTTATGATCAGCCGTAGTTTCCTTTCATGTTTCCAAACGGCAGGTACACAAGGACGATCTTAGGACTTCTAAGAGAGTACGTGCATTGGATGGGAGCATTCCAGACTCCTTTACTTTATGCACTCATACATTACTTTGGTTGTTTGGACATTGTTTCGTCCTTTTCTTTCAGTACTTAATCTTTTATATTTTGAGCTTATGTTTGGACTACCGATGTTTGGTTCCGGTATTTCCGTTATGGTCAGTTAATGTTTAATACATTGCCTTACATGATTTTATGACACGCCATACATACACGTAACATTCCATTATCCAAGTGGGGTGTTACAGTTATGGTATCAGAGAGCAAGGATCGATGTAACACCCTATTTTGGTAAATGGAATGTCACGCGTGATTATGGCGTGTCATCAAAGCATACAAGGATAAATGTCTTAAACATTACATGACCATAAAGGAAATACCGAAAACAAATGTCGGTACCCCAAAGTATAAGCTCATCACACACAAACATAAGTACTGTAAAGGAAAAGGACAAAAAAATGTCAATGGAAATAAGTAGCAAAATGTATGATGATAAGCATAAAGTAATAAAGGCTAGAAAGCTTCCAATCCATATGCACGTACGCTTAGAGTCTACGAGCGTCCCTAAGTACCTGCCGTTTTGGGAACATGAAAGGAAAACGGCTGAGCATAACGCTCAGTGCACGGATATACAAGCATAGAAATGAATAACATAAGCATATACAACATATAGCAGCAGAATTGATTAAGTCCTGGAAAACCTGGTATAACTTAGTAAAACTGGTTTTATAGTTTGAAAAGCCTTATGTTTATCTTATGAAAACTGTTTAACATGTTAACCATTAAGCCAATATAGGTCATGAAATATCAACATGCATGAATACTTGGAGGGGTGACCTCGTCATGCAATTAGAGGGGTTATATGTTTAGGTAGGAGGGATCAACTCCTTGTGAAGTATGTAAGGCACACATCACATTCACCTGAATAATCTGTTAAAAACATGTAACCTAGGATGCACCCATACGCCCCACATGATAACATAATAATATGGCCAAAAGCTGAAGGACGCCACGAGCTATCACTCCGCCGTGGTGAAGTCATAACACTGGTGCCTTCAATGTTATGGTTATGGTACCTCCATAACTAGGTGAAACTAGTCATGCATGTATATGGCTTAGGCATTTAATTAAACATAAGCAAATCAAAATATATAAAACATATACTGGGAAAACAGTTGGCTGCATACGGGGAAATCCTAATAAGGAAAGAATGTCCATACTGAAAGGACGAAGAATCTGTACCTTGTGTCTAGTGAACGAAGAAGACGAACGGAAGAGAGTCCTACTTCGATCTCACTAATGCTACATAAATAGTATACGTGTATAAGTATTCTGATTACTGCGTACGTAACTGGTTTTATATCATGTCTTAGCTTGTTTTATATGTTCATGTCATGTTTTACTGATTTTAACGTTACGATGTGTTAATCATGTATTCTAGATATTATGATTAAGTATTTCTTGTATTTCTTGTATTATTATACTTGTTGTGTAATAATAAGTAACTTCTAAAAATAGCAGGTTTCCTAAAATAGAAAGTTTCCAAAAATAGAAAGTTTCCTGAAATAGAAAGTTTCCATAATTAGAAATAAGCTGGATTACTAAACTAATACGATAAGCTTAATTTTTACTGATTAAATATACTAAGTCATGTGATTTATAGTATAGTTTATTAATTATAACATGTTAATTACATAAACTATATGTTATACAATTTAATTAAATATAATCATTATTTAACTAAATTAAAGTGTATATAATACTTAGGTTAAAACATGTATTAATATTTATATTAATATAACCTAAGTCATAGAAATTAATTAATTATATGTCATGTTTTAATAATTAATTAATTACTATAGTCTAAATTACATAATTAAATACTTAGGTTAAAATCATGTATTATTAAATATTAATAATAAACCTAAGTCCATGTTTTAATTAAATTAATTATATGACATGTTAAATTAATTTAATTAACTTGTAAATAAATAAACTTGTAAAAATAATAACCCGAACCCATGTATTATTTTTATTAAAAACATGTCGTGAACCGGACCCGTGAACCCATGAACCGGCCCGAACCAAAACCCCACCGAAAACAGTGGCAAACAGGCCTAAGCCGGTTGCCCCCGCCTTTGGTTCACTGCCACCGGCTGTGTGCCGGTGGTCTTGCCCTTCTCGGCCCAGCCGTTGACCACACCGGGTTCCCACCGATTGTGTGTCGGTGGTTCCCCCTGCTGGCTGCGGTGGGTTCCTCCTGCCTGCCTAAATTAGCCACCGGATTTAGCCGGTTGTGGGGTTGTGGCTGCCGAGATCCAACTGAACCACAAGACACCCCCGACGCACGTCGGGGTGTCTTGCCCTTGCTGCCGACCGAACACCATCACCACCAAGACCTTGGTCTTGGTTGGTGGTGCGAACCAAACGGCGCCTAGAGCCTTGTGGCTCTCGGTTTGTGTGGCGGCCGAACACCAAAACCCGAAAACAATCCCAATAATTTTCCCCACCATGATTTTAGCATGTTTTTAATCTTGTTTTTAATTCCCCATGATTACATGTTCATATAACATAAAAAGAATTAAAAAAGAAAGGATTTATGGATTACCAAAACACGTGGAATCAATAGATCTTGAATACGCGAACACGTTCTTGTGATTTGTTAAATAAAAATCAACCAATCCCCTTGTTTCTTTAATGTAGCCGCCGGCCTAAGGAGAGAGCAAGAGATAATAGGGTTTTTGCTTTTCTAAAAATTCTTCTGTAATGTTTATGTTTTCCATATTTGTTTCTTTAATGAAATCAACATGGGCTGGGCCCCCCTTTCTCCTTGTGCTGCGGCTAATAGGGCCCACCGAGGGAAACCCGTAGCTATTTCGTGTTCTAATATATTACGTGTTTGTGTGCTTGTATTTACGTTTCGTTATTATTAAATATTCGTGTTAATATAAATACTTGTACGTAGTCGTAATAATAATTACGTAAATACATAATTATACGTTCGTGATTCTTACGTCCATGATTTCATGTTCTTGATTCAATTATTATTTGATAATAATTATCGTACATTAATACATACTTAATACTTATCGTGTAATAACACGTACGTAATTCTTGTAATTCATGTTCGTGAAACGTATTCATGTTATAAAAGGAAAGTTTTAATCATGTACTTACGATTATAAGTTTAGTGTTCATGGTAAAAGCATGCGTGTTTTACAACTCTTCCCCCCTAAAAAGAATAATTCGTCCCCTAATTATAGATAAAGTAAACTGAAAAAGAGGAACATACCCGAATTCAAAACTTAAAATGAGGGTAAGAAGTCCGGATAGACTCCTGGGTCTCCCAAGTGGCTTCCCGCTCGGTATGATCCCTCCAAAGGATTTTGACGAGTAGAATCGTCTTCTTCCCCATGACTCGTTTGGGTTCCTCTATGAAGGTAAGATCTTCACGAATCTGTTCCAGTGGATACTGAACCATGTGAAGGGGATGATACTTGTACCCTCTGAGTAAGGACACATGGAAAACGTCGTGTACGTGAGAAAGCGGCGGAGGTAACGCAAAACGATAAGATACTTCACCGACTCGCTCAATGACATCAAACGGTCCGATTAATCGAGGACCGAGCTTCCCTTTGATTCCAAAACGCTTAACACCACGTGCCGACGATACCTTAAGAAAGACGTGATCTCCTACGTTGAAATGTAAGTCCCTATGATGCTTGTCGGCATAACTCTTCTGACGTGATCGTGCTTCTTGCAATTTCTGCTTAGCTACAGCAACCGTCTCGTTGGTCAACTCTATCATTTCTGGTCCTTCAAGTGTTCACTCACCAACCTGATCCTAGCAGATTGGGGCGCGACACTTTCTGCCATACAACATCTCGAATGGGGCACATTTAATACTTGCGTGCCAACTGTTGTTGTATGCAAACTCTACCAAACAGATGTAATCGTCCCAATATCTTGTCCATTCCAATGCACATGACCTCAACATGTCTTCTAATGTCTGAATCGTTTTCTCCGATTTCCCGTCTGTTTGAGGATGAAAAGTCGTGCTAAGCTTAAGTTTTGTACCCCAAGCTCTCTGCAGACTCTTCCAGAAACGCGAAGTGAAACGAGGTTCTTTGTCGGAGACGATGCTGGATGGAGCACCATGAAGTCTCATGATCTCCTTCTTGTAAGTATCGACGAGTTTACTGACCGGATCATCCTTGCGGATCGGTAATAAATGAGCTGACTTAGTAAGTCGATCAACGATAACCCAAATCGCATCGTGCCTCCTCTTTGTCTGCGGAAGACCGGTAACAAAATCCATGGAGATCTTGTCCCACTTCCACTCTGGAATATCTAACGGTTGTAGAAGACCGCCAGATCGCTGATGCTCGATCTTAACCTGTTGGCAGGTAAGACATTTGGAGACATAAGTCACCACATCCTGTTTCATACCACTCCACCAAAAGTATTGCTTGATGTCGTGGTACATCTTGGTCGAACATAGATGAATGGAGAATAGGGAGCTATGAGCCTCCGCTAACAATGCTTCCCGGAGTTCTTGATCATCAGGAACACAAAGTCTCGTGCCCTGCCATAAGATACCGTCTTTGTCTACACGAAATTCTGTCTGATTTTCTAAGTTCTGAATCATCGCCCAGATTTCACCATCATCCTTCTGAGCTTCCTTGATCCTAGAGAGTAACTCAGGTTCCACTCTAAGATTAGCCCAGTAACCGTGATGTCCACGTACCATGATCTCAATGTCTAGTCGCTCTAAGTCTCTTATAACTTCCTCCTTAATCTTTATGCCGTTTATCATTCCGGACTTCCTACTAAGTGCATCTACCACTACATTCGCCTTGCCGGGATGATACTGCAGATTAATGTCATAATACTTCAACAACTCTAACCATCTCCTCTGTCTCATGTTCAATTCACGTTGAGTGAAGATGTACTTCAAGCTCTTGTGGTCCGTGAAGATGTCACATGATTCTCTATACAAGTAGTGCCTCCATATCTTCAATGCAAACACGACTGCTGCAAGTTCTAAGTCATGCGTAGGGTAATTTTCCTCATAAGGCTTAAGCTGTCGTGAAGCGTACGTGATCACGTTCCCATGTTGCATGAGAACACAGCCAAGTACCTTCCCTGAAGCATCACTATAGATTCAAAATCCACCTGTACTAGATGGGAGAGTAATAATCGGTTCAGATACTAACTTCTGCTTTAGGTCTTCAAAGTTCTTTTCTCTTTCTTCAGTCCAGACGAATTTCTCCCATTTCCGCATCAATTTGGTCAATGGTAGTGCTAAACGGGAAAATTTCTCTATGAACCCACGGTAGTAACCAGCTAAGCCTAGGAAACTGCGAACTTCAATCGTTGATGTCGGTCTTGGCCACTTGGTAATAGCCTCAACCTTTGCTGGATCCATGGTGATTCCTTCTGCTGATATAATGTGACATAAGAACGCCACCTTGTCTAACTAGAACTCATACTTGGAGAAATTAGCATACATTCTGGCGAAGAATCTGTAACACTGTACGAAGATGGTCTTTGTGTTCCTCTTTATACTTAGAGAATATCAGGATGTCGTCAATAAAGACAATGACGAACTTGTCCAGAAATTCATGGAAGATTTTGTTCATCAAATCCATGAAAACAGTTGGAGCATTGGTAAGGCCAAATGGCATGACTACAAATTCGTAGTGCCCATAGCGTGTACGGAAAGCAGTCTTGGCGATGTCCTGCTCTTTAACCCGTAGCTGATGATAGCCCAACCTCAGATCAATTTTGGAGAAGTGTTTGGCCCCTTGGAGTTGGTCAAACATATCGTCAATGCGTGGTAAAGGATACCTATTCCTGATGGTGATATTGTTGAGCTCGCGATAGTCTATGCAAAGACGCATACTGCCGTCCTTCTTCTTCATGAATAAGACCGGTGCGCCCCATGGAGATGCGCTCGGTCGAATGAAGCCTCGTTCCAATAGTTCTTGCAATTGGTCCTTCAGCTCCTTTAACTCTATGGGAGCCATGTGATAAGGAGCCTTGGAAATCGGCTCAGCTCCTGGGATGAGCTCGATATTAAACTCTACTTCACGCGCAGGTGGTATGCCCGGAAGTTCTTATCGAAATACGTCTGGAAATTCTGACACTATCGGCTGATTCTGAATTGATGGAGATTCAACATCCATGTCATGAACAATAACTAGATAGCCCTCGCAACCATGTGAAAGTAATGCACGTGCTTGCATGGTTGATATGATTTGTACAGAACTTCTGGGTACGAACCCGTTATGAATGTACTCTGGTGCATTAACATCACCGAAGATGACCCGATATGTATGGCATTCTATGGTGGCATGATGTTTGGATAGCCAGTCCATGCCCAATATCATGTCAAAATCACTCATGTCTAGCGGAAGTGCGTCAACAGGACGAATCTTGTCGTCAAACTCTAAGGAAAGGCTCTTGTACATATGGGTTATGCGTACAGAGTCTCTTAAAGGCATGGAGGTGTTTAGTACATTCTCTAATGGCATAGGGGATATCCTAACATTCTTAGCATAAGTAGTAGAAATGACCGAATGAGTAGCACACGTGTCAAATAAAACACATGCAGCTTGACCATACATATACAAGATTCTAGTTATGGTACCTGTAGACTTGTTGGCCTGATAGCGAGAAGTCGTGTAAACGCGTCCACTAGTAGGAGGCGGCTTGGAATCAGCATGTCCAGATGTGCCCTCTATCTCGCCCTTGCGGCAGTCCTTCATGCGATGACCAGTAAGGCCACACTTATAGCATGCGTCGCTGTCGCGACGACATGGCCCTGGGTGCCTACGGTTGCAGGTAGTGCACTCCAACAGGTGCCCTTGTTTGTTGGGAGCCTGTTAAGAACAGTATACATGAGACATGGTTTATAGGTACAAGAGGAAAATGCGGAATAATCGTAATATATAATACCAGTGATAGCTGGACGGTTAGGCTATGAACCTCGTTGGTTCTGGTCCCTCCCGTTACCATGATTTCTGGTAGAAGATTGCTAATGTGTCAGAATTATGAATTATCACGTGTAACATAAGGAAAATGAGTAAGTGTAAGGACCTGCTGCCGTTGGAGTTTCCAGCGTTGCTACGGTAATTATCATTACCGCCACGCCTATCCGTAGCAGAATGGTCTTGAGTCTGACCGTTTCCCTTGGGGTGAGTAGGCTGTTGCTGAGTAGCCGGCTGAGACCGGTCCCCAGTCTTCCGCCTGAAAGATGCAGTTTAAATAGAGATATAAATAATGGATAATACTGAAAGAATTCGTAATGGTCATCGCTGAATGACGAATATCTACCTCTTCTCGGGTCTCTCTACTTCCCCGAACTCTTCTCTTTCTTGCAACCTCTCCAGCTTACGTGTTGCATCGGCAACTTGTGCCACCGTGTTGGAAGTAGCACACACCAAGTTGTTGGCGACCGATGTATGAAGAGCCCACTGGAAGTGGTATGCTTGCTCTTCGGCAGTACATGCTGCTGCGCCAAGGAAACCAACAAAACGAAGAAAGCGCTGCATGAACTCGTTGCTGTTCTCCCCAGATCTCTGCCTGATTTCGTGGTACTCCCTCTTCACCTTTTCTTGCTCAGCCTTGGGGAAGAACTATCCCATCACTAACTCCCTGAATTGAGCCCAAGTCAAACCAGCCACCCAATTGTCACCTCCCTCAGACTGCTTGACTGCCTTCCACAATCCAAGCACATCACCTTCGAACTTGTAACAGGCCAACCTCGACTTGAAGACGGGGTCACAACCCATAGCATCGAATATCTTCTCAATGTGATCAACCAGCTTTCAGCTTCACTGGGGCTATCAGTTCTCTCGAAGGATCGAGGACATTGCTTGTTGAATCTCTCCAGCCATGTGACCAATGTTGTTAGAGGAGGAGGAGGAGGTACTTGGTGCGGTTACTGATTGTTGGCAGCCTGCACCTCAGCCCTGATTTCGTTCCTCAACTGAGGAAGCAAACCTTGCATCGCAGCTTGGACTGCTGCATTGAGTTGTTCTTGCTCGCGTGTGAGAACCATCTGACAGTATAACATAAAATACATGATTAAACTGATCAAATCATAAAATATATACATGAAAAAAATTTATACCACTAAATCATGAGAAAAATTTTATGCAGGAAAACTAGTACATGAATGCATGATGCGGTTTTATGAAAACTTTTATATGCGCGAGAGTGAACGACTATGGTCAGTTCACTCAAAACAAAGACATGGCGAGGGGAAGCCAATGGGTCGGTCACAAAGTTAAAAGTTTCGATAAAACACATGCGACTAAATAGGGCCAGTCCTGTACCAACCATTACTTAGTCATAAACCTGCGACAATGACATATATATGAATGCATGAAAACATTGAATGCATGAAAACCGACTGTCAGTTCTAGGAAGACCATAGTGACTACCCACTAATCACAGGTCGTGTTTTGAGAGCCTACAGGTCGAAGCCTTGGCTCTGATACCATAATTGTAACACCCCATTTTCGTAAATGGAATGTCACACGTGATTATGGCGTGTCATAAAAGCATACAAGGATAAATGTCTTAAACATTACATGACCATAAAGGAAATACCGGAAACAAACATCGGTACCCCAAAGTATAAGCTCATCACACACAAACATAAGTACTGTAAAGGAAAAGGACTAAACAATGTCCATAGAAATAAGTAGCAAAATGTATGATGATAAGCATAAAGTAATGAAGGCTATAAAGCTTCCAATCCATATGCACGTACACTTAGAGTCTACGAGCGTCCCTGAGTACCTGCCGTTTTGGGAACATGAAAGGAAAACGGCTGAGCATAACGCTCAGTGCACGGATATACAAGCATAGAAATGAGTAACATAAGCATACACAACATATAGCAGCAGAATTGATTAAGTCATGGAAAACCTGGTATAACTTAGTAAAACTGGTTTTATAGTTTGAAAAGCCTTATGTTTATCTTATGAAAACTATTTAACATGTTAACCATTAAGCCAATATAGGTCATAAAATATCAACGTGCATGAATACTTGGAGGGGTGACCTCGTCATGCAATTAGAGGGGTTGCCTCTAATTAATATATGTTTAGGTAGGAGGGATCAACTCCTTGTGAAGGATGTAAGGCACACACCACATTCACCTGAAAAATCTGTTAAAAACATGTAACCTAGGATGCACCCATACGCCCCACATGATAACATAATAATATGGCCAAAAGCTGAAAGGGACGCCACGAGCTATCACTCCGCCGTGGTGAAGTCATAACACTGGTCCCTCCAATGTTATGGTTATGGTACCTCCATAACTAAGTGAAACTGGTCATGCATGTATATGGTTTAGGCATTAAATTAAACATAAGCAAATCAAAACATATAAAACATATACTGGGAAAACAGTTGGCTGCATACGGGGAAATCCTAATAAGGAAAGAATGTCAATACTGAAAGGACGGAGAATCCGTACCTTGTGTCTAGTGAATGAAGAAGACGAACGGAAGAGAGTCCTACTTCGATCTCACTAATGCTACATAAATAGTATACGTGTATAAGTATTCTGATTACTACGTACGTAACTGGTTTTATATCATGTCTTAGCTTGTTTTATATGTTCATGTCATGTTTTATTAATTTTAACGTTACGCTATGTTTATCATGTATTATGGATATTCTGATTATGTATTACTTGTATTTCTTGTATTATTATACTTGTTGTGTAATAACAAGTAACTTCTAAAAATAGCAGGTTTCCAAAAATAGAAAGTTTCCAAAAATAGAAAGTTTCCTGAAATAGAAAGTTTCCATATTTAGACATAAGCTGGATTATTAAGCTAATACGATAAGCTTAAGTTTTACTGATTAAATATACTAAGTCATGTGATTTATAATATAGTTTATTAATTATAACATGTTAATTACATAAACTATATGTTATACAATTTAATTAAATATAATCATAATTTAATTAAATTAAAGTGTATATAATACTTAGGTTAAAACATGTATTAATATTTATATTAATATAACCTAAGTTATGGAAATTAATTAATTGTATGTCATGTTTTAATAATTAATTAATTACTATAGTCTAAATTACATAATTAAATACTTAGGTTAAAATCATGTATTATTAAATATTAATAATAAACCTAAGTCGATGTTTTAATTAAATTAATTATATGACATGTTAAATTAATTTAATTAACTTGTAAATAAATAAACTTGTAAAAATAATAACCCGAACCCATGTATTATTTTTATTAAAAACATGTCGTGAACCGGACCCGTGAACCCATGAACCGGCCCGAACCAAAACCCCATCGAAAACAGTGGCAAACCGGCCTAAGCCGGTTTCCTCCGACTTTGGTTCACTGCCATCGGCTGTGTGCCGGTGGTCTTGCCCTTCTCGGCCCAGCCGCTGACCACACCGGGTTCCCACCGACTGTGTGTCGGTGGTTCCCCCTGCTGGCTGCGGTGGATTCCCCTGCCTGCCTAAATTAGCCAACGGCTTTAGCCGGTGGTGGGGCTGTGGCTGCCGAGATCCAACCGAACCACAAGACACCCCCGACGCACGTCGGGGTGTCTTGCCCTTGCTGCCGACCGAACACCATCACCACCAAGACCTTGGTCTTGGTTGGTGGTGCGAACCAAACGGCGCCGAGAGCCTTGTGGCTCTCGATTTGTGTGGCGGCCGAACACCAAAACCCGAAAACAATCCTAATAATTTTCCCCTCCGTGATTTTAGCATGTTTTTAATCTTGTTATTAATTCCCCATGATCACATGTTCATATAACATAAAAAGAATTAAAAAGAAAGGATATCCGGATTACCAAAACACGTGGAATCAATAGATCTTGAATACACGAACATGTTCTTTTGGTTTGTTAAATAAAAATCAACCAATCCCCTTGTTTCTTTAATGTAGCCGTCGGCCTAAGGAGAGAGCAAGAGAGAATAGGGTTTTTGCTTTTCTAAAAATTCTTCTGTAATGTTTATGTTTTCCATATTTGTTTCTTTAATAAAATCAACATGGGTTGGGCCCCTTTCTCCTTGTGACACGGCTAATAGGGCCCACCAAGGGAAACCCATAGCTATTTCTTGTTCTAATATATTACGTGTTCGTGTGCTTGTATTTACGTTTCGTTATTATTAAATATTCGTGTTAATATAAATACTTGTACGTAGTCGTAATAATAATTACGTAAATACATAATTATATGTTCGTGATTCTTACGTTCATGATTTCATGTTCGTGATTTAATTATTATTTGATAATAATTATCATGCATTAATACATACTTATTACTTATCGTGTAATAACACGTACGTAATTCTTGTAATTCATGTTCGTGAAACGTATTCATGTTATAAAAGGAAAATTTTAATCATGTATGTACGATTATAAGTGTACTGTTCCTGGTAAAAGCATGTGGGTTTTACATTCGGTCTGTAGGCTCTAAAGCTTGACTTGTGACTAGTGGGTAGTCACCAGGAACTTCCTATATTTTTGGCGTTTTTATCTTTCATGTTTCATATACACTTTATCAGTCATATTGTCTTGATTTTGACTAAGTAAAGGGTTGGTACAGGACCGGCCATACTTAGTCGCATGTGCTTTTCAACGAATTTTCATATTGGTGAACTGACCATAGGCGTTCACCCTTCCCCGTTCAGATTTTGTATAGATGAAATGACCATAGGCGTTCGTCCTTACTCATGTCAAATTTATGTTTTCAGTAAATTATCATTTTGTGAACTGACCATAGGCGTTCACTAGTATTCATGTCATATTTTGTTGGCTAGGCCTTCATGATCCACACCGTGCATGTTTAGATTTATTTCTCCAGGTTCTAACAGATTAATCAGCTTAACCTCTTTCATTTCAGATGCCACCCAGACGCGAAAATGAGAATGAGGCTACAACAGCCGCTATTGCTGCTGTTGTTGAGGCGGCTGTGAAAGCCATGCTACCCCAGATTCGTGACGAGATCCGAGCTGAATACCAAAACGGACCTCAGCAGAATAACAACCCTCCTCCTCCACCACCTACCACTTTAGCTACCTGGATAGATTTGTTTAACAAACAGAAAACCCGACCTTTTGAACAGACTGTAGCTCCAACAGACGCAGAAAACTGGATTTATCATGTAGAGAAAATTTTTGGGGCTATGGGTTGTGGTGATGCTTTCAAGGTTAGGCTTGCAGTTTACAAACTGGAGGGTCACGCTCTACATTGGTGGAGGGCTCAGAAGTTCTCAAATAGGGAGATGAGTGGGTGCTTACATTGACCTGTACATAGTTCAAGGCAATGTTTTATGACCAGTTTTTCCCGCATGCTGAGCAAGCTAAACTAAAGATGGACTTTCACGCCATTCGTTAGAGTCATGGCGAGAACAGCGTAGAGTTCATGTACTGATATCTCAGGTTGGCTGGATTCTTGGGAGAGGTTGCAGGTACCGCAGAGGAGCAAGCGAAACAATTTCGTTGGGCCCTTCACTCTAGGACTACTGATAGGCTGATGAGTGCCACGTTCACTAACGTGTCACAGGTAGCTAATGTTGCTCGTGATATTGAGATGCTTTTCGAGAGGGGTGAGCTCGAGAATGTAGAGCGTCCTGAGAAGAGGTATATTTCATTCAGCAGACTTAAACAATTTAAATCCAATTATTACTTGTCAATTTATATCATGCCTTATCCAATTATAATCTTGCAGACACAAAGGAGGAGACCGATCCCAATCGACTACTCCATAGCAGAACTAAAGAAACCACGGTCAGTCTTATGACCGAAATCGATCAGATAAGAGAAGTGGTGGTGATAACTACCGCGGCAGCTCGAACTCATCTGGCAACTACAGGTGATTCTTTAAGCCCCAAAACACTAAACCAACATGTAAAACAGATTCTAACTTTATATATGCCAACAGAGATGTTGGACAGGGGCGTGATCAAAACTACAGAGGTCAACAGTCTGTCCGACCAGCAAATTCTGGTAATTTTAAATTTCAGCCAATCAGCCTTATTCCAGTTATGTTATCAGGATCGTGACAAGTGTACATCTTCGTAAACCAGGTTCTCAGCAAACCAGAGATGCTTCTACCGGGTATTCTTATCCCACTTGCATCACATGTGGGAAGAAACACCCGAGACCTTGTCGTCGTGGTTCGAGTGGCTGTTACAAGTGTGGTCAGCCGGGCCACATAGAGAGGGATTGCAAGAACGGAGATGTTGCCGGTACCTCAGGGCAGATTCCTTAGATTTTACCTCCACCACCACCACTACCACCAACCACTGGTCGCGTTTACACTACTACCCGTGAGCAAGAAAATAAGACCACGTGTACCATTACTGGCATTTTGTTTATACAGGGATAGGCTGCCTGCGTTCTTTTCGATACAGGCGCTACACACTCAGTTATATCTACTTCATTTGCTGTTAGAATAAACATGACCCCTACATCACTAGACAATATACTTAGTATATCTACACCTATGCGAGACTCTGTACTCATTACCCAGGTTTACAATGATCTCCCTCTTGAGTTTTACGATAAAATCCGTCCAGTCAGTGCCCTTCCTCTAGATATGTGCAAGTTCGATATTATTCTAGGTATGGATTGGTTGTCAGTTCATCGTACCACCATAGATTGTCATGCTCACTGGGTCATATTCAGTGATGTCTAGACACCAGAGTTTATTCACCGTAGTTTCCTGTCAGGAAAACATGTTCAGATCATTTCAGCTTTACAGGCCCGTACTCTATTATACCATGGTTGTGAGGGTTTTCTAGCTACAGTTCATGACACTACTTCTGAGACACCTTCACTTCATGATCAACCAGTTGTGTCAGATTTTCCGGATGTCTTTCCAGAAGAACTCCCAGGCATACCTCCCATGTGAGAGGTAGAGTTTGGTATCGATCTCATTCCGGGTGTAGAACCAGTATCTAAAGCTCCTTACCGTATGGCTCCTTAGAGCTTAAGGAACTAAAAGATCAGCTTCAGGAACTTATAGAAAGAGGTTTAATTCGTCCAAGTGTGTCACCTTGGGGCGCGCTAGTTTTGTTTGTCAAAAAGAAGGACGGTAGTATGCGGTTGTGTATTGACTACCGCGAGCTGAATAAGCTCACTATTCGTAACCGTTATCCACTTTCTCGTATTGATGATTTATTTGATCAGCTTCAGGGTGCCAAGCACTTCTCAAAAATTGATTTACGATCAGGTTACCACCAGTTGCGTGTAAAAGAGCAGGATATATCCAAAACTGCTTTTCGCACGAGGTATGGTCATTACGAATTTGTTGTTATGTCATTCGGTCTCACGAATGCGCCTGCAGTATTTATGGACTTGATGAACCGAGTCTTCCACGAATTCTTAGACAAGTTTGTGATTGTATGCATCGACGATATCCTTATTTTCTCCAAATCTAAAGAGGAATATGAGGATCATCTCCGACGAGAGAAGCTTTATGCTAAATTTTCTAAGTGCGAGTTTTGGCTGAATAAAGTGGCATTTTTAGGCCATATTGTTTCTGCAGATGGGATCACCATGGATCCTGCAAAGGTAGAGGCTATCACTAAATGGCCGAGACCGACATCTGTTATAGAAATACGTAGTTTCCTTGGGTTAGCGGGATATTACCGCAGGTTTGTAGAAAACTTCTCACGTTTGGCGTTACCGTTGACCAAACTTATGCGTAAAGGGGAAAAGTTTATATGGACCGAGGAGAGAGAAAAGAGTTTCGAAGAACTCAAACATCGTTTAATTTCAGCGCCGATCCTTACTCTCCTATCTGGTACAGGTGGCTATCAGATTTACAATGATGCTTCAGGAAAGGGCTTAGGCTGTGTACTTATGCAGCATGGGAAAGTAATTGCCTATGCTACGCGTCAGCTAAATCCGTATGAGAAAAATAATCCTAATCATGACCTCGAGCTCGTAGCAGTCGTTTTTGCCCTCAAAATCTGGAGGCATTATTTATACGGTGAGTCATGTGATATCTTTACCGATCACAAAACTCTCAAGTACATATTTACACAGCGAGAGCTGAACATGAGACAGAGGCGATGGTTGGAACTGCTGAAAGACTATGACACTAATATTCAGTATGACCCAGGTAAAGCAAATTTAGTAGCAGATTCCCTTAGCAGAAAGTCATTAATGATAAATGGCATAAAGGTTCAGGAGGAAATTATTCGGGACTTAGAGCGGTATGATATTGAGCTCTTAGTGCATTGACAGAGGGGATACTAGGCTAGTCTGAGGGTAGAACCGGACTTACTCTCCAAGATTAAATCCGCACAAAAGGATGATGGTGAAATCTGGGCGATTGTTCAGAATATTGACCCGCAGACTGAATTTCGTATCGATGACGATGGTATCGTATGGCAGGGTACCAAACTCTGCGTTCGAGAGGAACCTACTCTCAGAGAAGCCTCAATGACTGAGGCTCACAGCTCTCCGTTTTCTATCCATCCAGGTTCCACTAAGATGTATCACGATCTTAAGCAACATTTCTGGTGGAGCGGCATGAAACAGGATGTCGCCACCTTTGTTTTTAAATGTCTAACCTGCCAACAGGTTAAGATAGAGCATTAGCGTACCAGCGGTTAATATTTCATTTTATAGTATATCATTTTGTCTCGGTATCTAATCTAATTGATATAACGTTTTAAGTTTGACTTTATTGTTTTTGGTGTATAATAGTGTATTTGGTATTTAAGCTACTTTGACAATTTTGACAAATAAAACTCCTCAAAATGTAAAATAATGTCTATACTACATATACGTACTATACTAAAACATATTGCAATTACTACAAATAAGTGCACAAATTGTAAAATACAAATTTAAACTACTAGTATAAAACGTAAAATATAAATGCACGAAAAACAAAAAAAAACAATGAATATAATTTTCTAAATGAATGCAAAGTATTTATATGCTCCTAAATCTTATCTACCCAAATGTGTAAATACATTCATTTAAATGTGTAAATGCATCCATATACGACTACTGATTTGTGATATAATACTGAGGCCCAATGATAGGTGTGAAAACACCCATCCTTTTACCACTTAATTATAATAATAACCAATCCAAAACGTGTATTTTATGTCGTAAATGTCGGAATTATGTTGGTTTGTGTTTTTGTTATGATTTAGGACCAAAATGTGAAAAGGGAAGAAAACAGGGGCTTTCACGGGCTTTTATCGAAGAAAACGACAAAAGACGAAGTCAAGAGACCAAGAGTGCAAAAATAACAGAAGTCCAAGACCTATTCTGAAGATTTATCGAAGAAAAAGTCTAAAGACGGAAGTTTAATAAAGCCAAAGAACTCAAGTCTAATTAATGAAGAAATTACAAGACGAGTTTAATTAATCCCGAGACAAAGTCGAAAAAAGTCGAAGAATTAAGAAGATGAAAAGACGAGAAAGAAGAAAGAAAGAAAGAAAGGAGCAACACATGCTTCCCTTCTCCCTATATATAGAACACTCCCATCTCATTTCAAAGTGTTAGCTAATTTGACAAATTAGTCTTTCCACCATTTTAATTACTTGCACCATTTCTATTTTCATGTCATTTTAATTTCATGTCTTAAATTTCTTGCCTTTTAATTCCAAGTAAGTTCATTTTATTGTTGAATCTTAATTTTCCTTTAATCAAGCTTTTCTTTATCATTCTCATCCTACTTTTCTTGTCTTTGATTTGATTGTGGTTCGGATTAAGCATTGATTTTGCTTAATCTTATTGTTTATTTGATTAAAAAGTTCATCTTTCTATTTCCATCTAGGCTTGTATACGATTTAAGCTATAAGTTTGACAATCTTATTGGCTTATTTTGTGTTTAGCTTATTTGTTTTTAAGTTTTCTTAAAAGTTTTATCTTTTTAAAGTCCATTTTATAAAGTTTTAGTATTTTGTGTCTTGAAAGTTTTTAAATTTGGGCTTATTTTGTTCATCTTATTCTTGTTTAATCAAGTTTTTGTTATTGCTTATTAGTCTTAGCTTATTTGCTTTGCTTATTACGTTTCTGCTTCCATCGGAAAGAGAGGTCCTACATTCCGACAGCTATCCCTCATTCTGATCGTGACAATCGGCTTAGGGTTTTGTATTCCGACAGAGGATTGCGATCTAGTAACTCATCCTTATTCCGATCGTGATTGCGATCGCTCATTGCGATCGTATATTGCGATGGCTCTTAAGGTTTTATTGAGACGAAGTGCTGCCAAAATTTCACTAGCCACATTCCGATCTGGGATTCCGATCTAGCATTCCGATGGCTTATGGTGACAGCATTCCGATGGGATTCCGATGGATTGGGGTTTTGTTTCATTTTTAAGTTTGTTTTATTTTTAAGTTTATATTTTTATTACTTTGTCAAATTTAATTTTCGTGAATCATTAATTTTTGTCATTTAGTTAAATTACCTTTTAAAGTTTTTAATATTGCACCATTTACTTTTTAATTAGTTTTAGATTTAATTAACCGTCATTTACTTTAAAGTCTTGCACATTTATTTTTACTACAACGACCATTATATTTGTTTTCCACCAAAAGACGACTGGGTTGCACTTTAAACCAGTAATCAATACGAAAAGTCTGGTTCAACGATATTTTTAATTGAGTGAAAATCTAGTTATTACCCAACAAGAATGTATGGCCCAAAGTCCACATAACCCAACAGATCTAACTCATCTAAATGGCTAAAAGACTAATTGAAATGGAACATAGGTGGAATAACTATCTAACGGAAAGGACTAATGATAGGTGTGTAAACACCCATCCTTTTTACCACTTAACTACAATAATAACCAAGCCAAAACGTGTATTTTATGTCGTAAATGTCGGAATTATGCGTGGTTTGTGTTTTTGTTGTGATTTAGGACGAAAATGTGAAAAGGGGAGAAAACACGGGCATTCACGGGCTTTTATCGAAGAAAAAGACAAAAGACGAAGTCAAGAAATCAAGAGTGCAAAAAGAACGGAAGTCCAAGACCAATTCTGAAGATTTATCAAAGAAAAAGTCAAAAGACGAAAATTTACTAAAAGCCGAAGAACTCAAGTCTAATTTATTGAAGAAATTACAAGACGAGTTTATTAATCCCGAGACAAAAGTCGAAGAATTAAGAAGACAAGGACTTAATGGCAATTAAAGAAAGAAGAAAGAGGGGAGGAAGCTTCCACTAAGCACCTCCCTAATCCACTATAAATAGGATCCTTAGGGTTTCATTTTTTCTTGTTGGCTAGTTTGACAAACTATGCTCTTCCATTTTTAATTTTTGCACCTTAATTACTTGCACCTTTAATTACCTTGTCTTGTATCTTTAATTCCTTTAAATTCAAGTAAGTTTCCTTTTTATGTTATTGAATCTTTAATTTTCTTGTTAATCTTTTATCTACCTTTCTTGCTTGATCTTAATCTTTATGTTTATGCTTATGTTCTTGAGTTTTTATTAATTAGATTAAGTGGGTTTTGATTATTTTGGTTATGATTGTTAGTTTTATTGATTTGGATCGTTTGGTTATTGTTATTAGATCATTTGTGGTTGTTTTGGTTTAATCTTTTGGTTGATTTTGATTGATTTTGTTTAAATTCGTGGCTTTTATCTTCCTTGTTCTTCGCTACTGTTTATGTGCCCAGATTATTCCGAACCAGCATTTCATTCCGAATGAAGGGATTTTAAGCAATATTCCGGATCAGTGTAGTTTATTCTGGATCAGTTGGTATTCCGAATCAAGTCAATTATTCCGAGTCAGCACCTTCTTCTTATCATTCCGAATGAACCTTCATTCCGGATGAGCAATTATTCCGAATGAGGGGGATATTCCGGATGAACCTTTTTATTCTGAATGAAAGACAAACATTCCGGATGAAGCCATATAGCATAAACTGTTTTATTCCGAGTGAGTATTTATTCCGGATGAGCAACGTATTCCGAATGAATGTTATTCCGGATGAACCTTTATTCCGGATGAGCAATTATTCCGGATGAAGGGAATATTCCGGATAAACACTTATTCTGAATGAGCTGTTATTCCGGATGAAAGACTTATTCCGGATGAATCAATTTATTCCAGATGAAAGACTTTTTCCGAATGAGCACTTTTTCTTAGTTTTATAATTTCAGTTTTAGTTTATTTTTAAGTTTATGTTTTTAAGTTTTAAACTTTATCTTTCGAGCCTTTTTGCTTAGTCGCACTTTTAGTTTACTTGCCTTAGATTTATTTTACGTTTATCTTATTTTAATTTTCAGTCTTTAATTAATTTCGTCTTTTAAATTTATTTTTATTTATTGTTTTGCTTTACTTTTCGTTTTATTATTTGTATTGCTCCTTTATTATTTGTCTTTGTTTATTTTTATTTCGTTTCGCATTTACCTTTTCAAATAGAATAGATATCCAACTTCATTTTTCGTTAACAAGAACAACTGAGTCGCACTTTGAACCGGAAATCAATTCGATAAGATACCGAGAAACGAACTTAATTGAACCTAGCAAAATCCCAGTTATCAACTAACAAGACCTAAATGTAACTAATTGTAGACTGTGTGTGTAACGGGTGATATCACTATGAAGGATCTAATGTGTAAACTATTGAAACAACTACAACTATGAAACAGAATCATATCACCAGTTTTAAATGTTGACTGCCTATTATCAAACAAAACGATTTTAACAATATTCTAATTATCCACTAAAGAGGTCCACATAAAACTTAACTATGTTCAAAGTTCTATTTATCAGCATATAATACTCCTATTAACATATATGAATTACTCCCTATCTATTTAACTAAAGTTTACTCTTAAATCTCGTTTTTACTACATAATGCTTCATCTCCTATTACTGTCCTTTGGTGATGTTCACATTACATCTAATACAGCTAATAACTAATCCCACTTCTTGCAAAACCTATTTACTCACAGAAATTTAACTAAAACATGTATGCCAAACACTAGTTAAAGGGCCAAATGCAAGAATCCAGAAAATGTAATCACTGAATTACTTAACAAAGCTAAAACAGTCTATCAAAATCTAATTGCATTCAAGCTTTATATCAACAATGATCAAACAAATGGCACACAAATATATCACTAAAAACATCCTAAAAGCATATTACTCTATTGCAAGAAATTTAAACAAAGATAACCTGCACTTCCAGGCCTAGTCCTTTGGTGATGATGCTAAACTGCTGGAATGGAACCTGATCTTCACTAAAACCAGTACTGCATACCTTCTGATCCACCAATAAAATCAACACTAATTCCTCTTTAACAATTTATTCAACCTGAATTACCAGCAAACCTAACTCTTCTTGTTGAACTAGTACACGTAAGAATCATTCAACAATCTTCCACAACTTGTTAAAGCTCATAAGCTATGAGCTTATGAACTGACAAACAAAATAAAGAAAAGAAAATAAAGACTTTAAGAACAATAGAAGAGTGCTATCGATGGCAGAACCGTGAAACCAGAACCTGTAAGTAAATACATACAATAGAGCTATAAGATGAAAGACTATAAGCAATGAGCTTACCTGTCATAAGCCGTGAGCTTATGGACTTCTATCCTATGAAATCAGTGACTAAATTGTAAAAGCTCTTAAGTAGAAAATGAATTCTTATCAATGAGGGATCAGTCGTAACTACCTAACAATCATAGAATAACATCCTTACTGTAACTAAAACCTTTTATCTTAGGCTGATAAAATCACTGATAAGCTTGAACAAGCTTATAAGCTACTGAGCTAAAAGAAACAAAGTTATGTATACTTGGAAGATTCTTCAATGGCGAAAAAGGAAAATGACAAGTCTGTTATAACCAATCTTAATAGTAATAGAGATCAGGACAGTAAAGAGAACAGAGTTTAAAAACAGAACATTGAGATTTCATTAATGGAAAAAGTTTGTTACAAAGACTAACAGAATTACGTAACTGAATCTTGTTACAACCATAATTTGTAGAAAGTAACAAATCCTAACTACAAACTACCTAACTATCTTACTACCTCTAACTATGTGTAAATCTACACCTATCTAACCATCTGAAAATGAAGAAGTCCCTTGGTATTTATAGGCGTCGAGTGGTGGTGGCGTGACGTGTTGCTTCCAATCCCTTCCTGCCACGTGTTAAATATGAGGATTGGCTTTGTTCTTCATCATCTCTAAATTCGGTGTTTCTTCTTCACTCCATTTTGATCCAATTAATCAATATCTTCTTGAAGAGGATGAAGAGCTGATCACTTTTGTAGTTTTAGTTTTTTCTTGAATCCTTCTTGATTGTACATGAATTGTACTTGCAGGTTTGGTTGATAAGATATATAACCGTCTGATAAAGCTTCTCTTTCTCTCTCTTCGAATATAGAAGAAGACGCGTGTATTTGTGTTTTGACTAGGTCTTGGTTAATTGACCAAGTTTATAAAAGTTAAATAAACTTTTACTTTTCCTTTTGGTCCTTCCACTTCATTTCTTTATCCAAATTTGTTAAAAGCTTTTAAGTAATATCTCTTTTCATTCTTCGTCTTTGTGAAAATTTCAACTTAAGTCCTCCTTCTTGGTAATTTTGACATGATTGGTCCTTGAAAGCTCTTTCGTATTTTTCTTCGTCTTTTATCATATAAATCCCTTGAAAACGCGTCTTTGCTCTAAAATGCATCCTGTTTACCTGAAAACACATGAAACACAAATACCCACGTAATTATGATATTTTTCAGTTAAATATAATGTATTTGACTGTGTTTTTAGTGGTTTTTGGATCATTATTGATGAGTGTTTTCACACTTATCAACTCCCCTCCACTTGACCATTGCCATGGCCTCATGCAATGCAGTATTTCAAAGCTCTAGAGTGCAATTTTCTCATAATTAATCTACCTTGGCCATTTTATGATTTACTAAACTAGACTATACTACATGATAAATAATTTTGAATATTTACAATGCAATGCAAAGAAAGCAATTCTATTTATATATTTTTGATTTTTCTTGAAATGATTTTGATAGAAATAACTCATAAAGAAATCATTAACTTTAATTAGGGCTTTGGTACCATGAACACTTATCACCCTCAAGTTTCACTTTCCCCATACCAAGCTTAAAAAAAAGATCATTGTTTTCCATAAGTGAAAGTGCCTCAACTCATTCATATAGATTAGTTGTGTTACTCTCTTACCCCCACTTATTATGCCTCTAAGACCGGTTATTATTTTAGCAAATTGCTTGAGAGCAAATTTATCATTATTTAAAGCGTGAAATATAAGAAATGTAAAATCTCAAAATAAGGAAGCACGGTTTTAATCCTAAGTAGTCCTCTCATCCATTACTCGAAAAACCGCCCATAATTAATATAGGTCTGAATCAAGAGTAATAAGTCATTCACCTTATATGTAAAATCCTTATGTCATGCATTAAAAAGTAGCTACACACTCGCTAAGGAAAGAAAAATGAAACTCACGCAATAATTTATATACTCCGCCTTTTTGAGACCTTGGATCTTCAATCCCGCAACCCGTCAAGGTAATATTGGATTGAAGCAACTATTAAATCCCCGCAACTCTTGTGAGAGTAATATTGGAATTCAATAGCTACTATAATTAACACTTCACTACCCCTCTTGGGAGTCTTGTATAATTATTTTTTTTCTTTTTTTTTCTAGCCACTCATTTTTTTCATAAGCCGCTCTTATTTTTTCTTTATTCCTCACAAAGAAAGTTGAAAAGAATAAAAGGAAAAACACCCGCTAAGTATTAAGCATGACATAAGTCTAGTACACATAAAACGTTCTAACTTAGAATCTTAAGACGCACTTATACCAACCACGAATGATTAGTCAAAAATGTATAAGAGACTACAAACCAATTAAAACCGTTCTTGATTATTTATTAACATATATACATGCGTTGACAAGAAAGTAAAGGTTACGAAAGGGGATATAAAAGCCACAATTAATTGATATGAGGTTTATATAGCCCTTTACACTTATTTCAAACGCTATCATTTCTTGTTCTCCACAGTTTAAAATCTCAAATAATGAGACTAGTGGATGTTTAGCCTAATAAACCAATAAAGGTCTACATGGTTAAGGTACTAGCTAGAGTGAGCTTGGATAAGCAAACTCGGGTTAAGTCAAAGTATCCATGGGGGGCCTAATATGTCAAAGAAGTCAAAATTTGTTAAACCTATTCCTTTATCATATTTTTTTCTTTTTATATCTTTTGATGAAAAGTAAAAGAAGAATATATACAATGCAAATATGTTATGCAAATGAAAAATGATTAATACAAAAATTATGAATGCATATTTTTGGTGGCCAAAGTAGATCAAAAATTTGAAAAATGTTTGAAAAATTAATTTCCAAGTTATCATGAAGTCAAGGCAATGGTCTAGGTAAGGTCACTTCGATAGAAGTCTCCCCTACACTTAAGATAAACATTATCCTCAATGTTTAGAGTATTGGAGTAAACTCCCCTACGCTTATGACATTGCGTACGTTGTTTAACTCAAGCTAAGGAAGAGTCAACTAAAGGATATTAATTTTAAGCACAAGTGTTGAATATCACAATAGCAAAAACTAATCGAAGTAAACCGGATACACGGGCCTCCTCCATAAGCTCCAATGATGAAATGAGAGAGAGCAACCCTTGAAACAAACACCAAAAGACGAAGAAAGGCCACCCCTCCACTTCAAATCTACTATAACACCCTCTTATTAAACCTAACCTATTTAGATCTACTCTACGTTTTTTATCCTAGTTATTCAATGCTTGAGTTTTTTTAACCCTAAGTCTCTAGCTCGACTCGGCCCCGAATTAAGTTGTCCTTGGGGAAACCATCATGGAGAATAAAAGATACCACTTTGAAGCACATCTCACATGATATACTCAAACTTAGCACGTTGCCATTTACTATAAGATTTACAAAATCCGCCTCGATAAATGGAACAGTCCAACGTGTCTCAAGTTCGTCCAACATAAGAAATCTCTCAAATAGGAAGCACACCAGGATCAAATACATAGTTTCCATCTCTACACGTGAACAACTCCAAAGTAGGTAGCAACACCAAAGTAAGCTCATACATGAAGCCCATATCAATCGAAATCACACCCTTAACTGGAGTAGATGAAAACCAATATTTCCTAATCATACGTATCCCAGGATCAAAAACCTTTCCCCTTATGGGAAAATAAGAAGATGAACTCGTATCAACCATATAAGATTTCCCCTTAGATATCAAAGCATCATGAGAAAATGAAGGTGTAGGTATCAAAACATTCATAACAAGTATATCCATATGGTTCTCCTCATCATCATCAAAAGGTGGGGAATCTTCCATGGAAGGCATAGAAAAAGGAGGATCAATAATAATAGTGTCTTGTGAAGGAAGTGTAGGCTCTATATTCCCAAAAAGCATGTTCTCAATAAGACGAATATCCTCTTCCCAATTAGAAGTACTATCATTAACCTCTAAATCAGTATTAGCAAGATAATCCTCTATGGTGGCCTCAATATCCATATGAGAGTCCATATCAAAGGTTTTGGGTTCTAAAGGCGCCTTAGGTGAAAAAGGATTAATCTCTAAGAGTATAGGATCTTCATCAATAACCAACATTAAGGGTGGAAGGGTGAGAATAGAAGGCTAAAAAATTGTATTAATGAGAGAATCACTCAAGAAGATATGATCATGAAAATCAATAAGTGCAACCTCAAAAACCGGTGAAGAAATATCAATGAAAGGTTCTTCTTCTATGGACTCATCATTATGGTTTTCATTTAAAGCTTCAATTGAGGAGATAAGATGATAAGCGTTTGATAAAACCTCACGAATATGAACATCTTCCACTTCTTCTATAAGAGCAACATCTGTATCTAAATTAGGAAGGTCGTCTTGACAAGAAAAGTCATCGGATAATATATCATAAGATGCCTCACTTGAATCACAATCATCATCCTCTATTTGTGGTAAATCTTGCATAAACTATCCCTCAATCTCATTATTCTTTTCTTTAAACAATTCATCAAGATCAAAGTCACCAAAATCACTAGTAGTAGCATGAAGGTCAACATGTGATGAAATCTCAATGTGATCATGAGGAAAAGAGGTATCAATACAAAGCTCGTCACATGGTTCATTAGAAACATCCTCAAGCTCTCTTTGGATTGGGGTAAGGTTCTCAACACTAGAAGAGGTTAATTCATCCAAATCGGTGTTTGTATTAGTGCTAAGAGGCTCGTACCCATGGTTAAAGAGTTGTTGGGTTCCATGTGAGGTAAAGGTGATGAAGGTGTGTCATCATTAAGTGTCATACAAATCGGAGGTCCCTCATCATCGTCATATAAGCATTGATTAAGCAAACGAGCACGAGTAGCAAAAAATTGTTCTTCTTCCTCGATTGTGGAAATCTTAATGAGTAAATCATCTAAATTGTTCTTGAGGAACTGAGAGGAATTGTTCACCGATTCACTATACCTATCACCAATTTTCTTGTTATTAAACCGCTTGTTCCTTACATCATCCTCCAGAGACTTAATTTCCTCCCTTAACCACCGAGAGTCTTCTTTCATTTACTCAAGGCTCATTTCTCTCCTACGATTAAGAGCCTTCGACATATATTGCAGGTGTTTTCCGTTATGCACGATTACAAAATAAAACTCATGGAAATCACTAGGAGTATAAGACGGCGGATCCCTTGGTCGACAATCATAACCATAATGGGGTTCTTTTCCACAAAACTCACATGAATAAGTCGAAGAATAGGGTGGAGGTGGATTTCCATAATTAGGTGAATTGTAGGTTTGAAAAGAGTCATGATTATGAAAGTTCTCATGATTGTAAGCTTGAAAATTTCCTTCGTTTTGAAAACCCTCATAATGTGAAAATCCTTGATTTTGAAAAGTATCTTGATTATAGCATGGAAAATTGTCATCATTTTGAAAGCCTTCATTGTTTGAAAATCCTTGATTATGAAAGGTTTCTTGATTATAGCCTTGAAAAAAATCATTATTTTGAAAACCTTCATTGTTTGAAAATCCTTGGCTTTGGTATGGCTCATCAAAGGGTTGATCATGAAATGATGGTGGATTTTGTAATGAAAAACCGGAATATCCCATATAGTCATTACAAGTGTAGTCCGTGTGAAACATAGGTTGAAAATTAGGGTTCTCGGTTCCATTATAAGCATATCCCTCCCCATAATAGCCATTGTTTTGATCACATAAATAAGTATCGTGTGGACCAGCACAATTCGAACAAGGCGAATAATTAGCATTGGCGGATCGTTGTTGCAAAATCTCCAACATGGAACGAGTATCCATGTTTTAGCAAGGTGGCCGAATGTATATACAAGTGAAATGACGTTTAAAAAGCTTCCTCGGGGAAGGAAGTAATACACCAAAGGTGGTATGGTTACACGCGTGCGAGTACACGTGTAAGTAAACTCGAGGAGTGAGAGATGAGCTCTCGGTCGATTTTTGAAGGAGAAGAGATTATCTCACTCGAGGTGCAATAATTAATATCCACAAGAAAATATATAGATATGTAAGTAATACTTGGGTGGCACACCACGCACTACTATCACCTTTGAAAGACCCACAAGGAAGCGGAGAAACGAGGCGGCACGTAGCACTTAAGAGCCTGTTTCTTTAGAATGTGTAATACACTCGCCTTATACCCCCACACAGTGGCCCTTTCTCAAGATCAAGTATATTGTAGTATTTATCTATTGTGCCTTAATTAAATATGATCGATACACGTGTCAAGGACCGGAACGCTCCCGAACACGGTGTATTGCCTCGGCAATACTTATGGAAGTAGATGTATTAAGTGTTCATATCTACGTATACTTATTTACATATAATAATATATCAAAAATATTTTTGTATTTATTTGATTTTTTAAGAAAAATACTATATGTACGTAAAAACGATGAAAACCGATATAATATATATTTTTAGGTGTAATCTTTTAGGAAAAAGATTAATTTTTGGATTTTTTATTTTTTGGTTCAATTCTTTAGGAAAAGAATTGATTTTGTTATTTTTTAGTTTTTATGTTTTTTTTTGTTTTTTTTATCTTTTGGATTTATGATACATAAAAATAACGTCCACTTGAGGAACGGATCCCAAAATCTAATACGTCTTACTCGAAACCGTTAATTTTCACGAAAAGAACCGGCAGCGGCGCCATTTAATATTTCGTTTTATAGTATATCGTTTTGTCTCGGTATCTAATCGAATTGATATAACGTTTTAAGTTTAACTTTATTGTTTTTGGTGTATAATAGTGTATTTGGTATTTAAGCTACTTTGATAATTTTGACAAATAAAACTCCTAAAATGTAAAATAATGTCTATACTACATATACGTACTATACTAAAACATATTGCAATTACTGCAAATAAGTGCACAAATTGTAAAATACAAATTTAAACTACTAATATAAAACGTAAAATATAAATGCACGGAAAACGAAAAAAAACAATGAATATAATTTTCTAAATGAATGCAAAGTATTTAAATGCTCCTGAATCTTATCTACCCAAAATGTGTAAATACATTCATTTAAATGTGTAAATGCATCCATATACGACTACTGATTTGTGATATAATACTGAGGCCCAACAAGAATGTATGACCCAAAGTCCACTTAACCCAACAGATCTAACTCATCTAAATGGCTAAAAGACTAATTGAAATGGACCATAGGTGGAATAACTATCTAACGGAAAGGACTAACAAGACCTAAATGTAACTAACTGTGAACTGTATGTGTAACGGGTGATATCACTATGAAGGATCTAATGTGTAAACTATTGAAACAACTACAACTATAAAACAGAATCATATCACCAGCTTTAAATGTTGACTGCCTATTATCAAATAAAACGATTTTAACAATATTCTACTTATCCACTAAAGAAGTCCACATAAAACTTAACTATATTCAAAGTTCTATTTATTAGCATATAATACTCCTATTAACATATATGAATTACTCCCTATCTATTTAACTAAAGTTTACTCTCAAATCTCGTTTTTACTACATAATGCTTCAACTCCTATTACTGTCCTTTGGTGATGTTCACATTACATCTAATACAGCTAATAACTAAACACACTTCTTGTAGAACCTATTTACTCACAGAAATTTAACTAAAACATGTATGCCAAACACTAGTTAAAGGGCCAAATGCAAGAATTGAGAAAATGTAATCACTGAATTACTTAACAAAGCTAAAACAGTCTATCAAAATCTAATTGCATTCAAGCTTTATATCAACAATGATCAAACAAATGGCACACAAATATATCACTAAAAACATCCTAATAGCAGATTACTCTATTGCAAGAAATTTAAACAAGGATAACCTGCACTTCCAGGCCTAGTCCTTTGGTGATGATGCTAAATTGCTGGAATGGAACCTGATCTTCACTAAAACCAGTACTGCATACCTTCTGATCCACCAATAAAATCAACACTAATTCCTCTTTAACAATTTATTGAACCTGAATTACCAACAAACCTAACTCTTCTTATTGAACTAGTACATGTAAGAATCATTCAACAATCTTCCACAACTTGTTAAAGCTCATAAGCTATGAGCTTATGAACTGACAAACAAAATAAAGAAAAGAAAATAAAGACTTTAAGAACAATAGAAGAGTGTTATCAATGGCAGAACCGTGAAACCAGAAACTGTAAGTAAATACATACAATAGAGCTATAAGATAAAAGCCTATAAGCAATGAGCTTACCTCTCATAATATGTGAGCTTATGGACTTCTATCCTATGAAATCAGTGACTAAATTGTAAAAGCTCTTAAGTAGAAAATGAAATCTTATCAATGAGGGATCAGTTGTAGCTACCTAACAATCATAGAATAACATCCTTACTGTAACTAAAACCTTTTATCTTAGGCTGATAAAATCACTGATAAGCTTGAACAAGCTTATGAGCTACTGAGCTAAAAGAAACAAAATTAATGTATACTTGGAAGATTCTTCAATGGCAGAAAAGGAAAATGACAAGTCTGTTATAACCAATCTTAACAGTAATAGAGATCAGGACAGTAAAGAGAGAACAAAGTTTAAAAACAGAACATTGGGATTTCATTAATGGAAAAAGTTTGTTACAAAGACTAACAGAATTACGTAACTGAATCTTGTTACAACCACGATTTGTAGAAAGTAACATATCCTAACTACAAACTACCTAACTATCTTACTACTTCTAACTATGTGTAAATCTACACCTATCTAACCATCTAAAAAGGAAGAAGTCCCTTGGTATCTATAGGTGTCGAGTGGTTGTGGCGTGACGTGTTGCTTCCAATCCCTTCCTGCCACGTGTTAAATACGAGGATTGGCTTCATTCTTCATCATCTCTAAATTCGGCGTTTCTTCTTCACTCTATTTTGATCCAATTAATCAATATCTTCTTGAAGAGGATGAAGAGCTGATCACTTTTGTAGTTTTAGTTTTCTCTTGAATCCTTCTTGATTGTACATGAATTGGACTTGCAGGTTTGGTAGATAAGATATATAACCGTCTGATAAAGCTTCTCTTTCTCTCTCTTCGAATATAGAAGAAGACGCGTGTGTTTGTGTTTTGACCAGGTCTTGGTCAATTGACCAAGTTTATAAAAGTTAAATAAACTTTTACTTTTCCTTTTGGTCCTTCCACTTTATTTCTTTATCCAAATGTGTTAAAATCTTTTAAGTAATATCTCTTTTCATCCTTCGTCTTTGTGAAAATTGCAACTTAAGTCCTCCTTCTTGGTAATTTTGACATGATTGGTCCTTGAAAGCTCTTTCGTCTTTGTCTTCGTCTTTTATCATATAAATCCCTTGAAAACGCGTCTTTGCTCCAAAATGCATTTTGTTTACCTGAAAACACATGAAACACAAATACCCACGTAATTATGATATTTTTCAGTTAAATGTAATGTATTTGACTGTGTTTTTAGTGGTTTTTGGATCATTATTGATGAGTGTTTTCACACTTATCAGTAGTCTTCTCCAGCCATTAGATATTCCAATGTGGAAATGGGACAAGATATCTATGGATTTTGTCACCGGATTACCACAGACTCAACGGAGACATGATGTAATCTGGGTTATTATCGATCGCTTGACCAAGTCAGCACATTTCATTCCTATCTGTAAAGATTTCGCAGTGAGTAAATTAGCAGATCTATTCACCAAGGAGATTGTACGATTACACGGTACACCTTCTGAAATTATATCAGATAGTGATCCACGATCTACTTCTCACTTCTAGGGAGGTTTGAATAAAGCTTGGGGAACCAAGCTCAAGCTCAGTACAACTTTCCACCCGCAGACGGACGGTCAGTCAGAGCGTACCATCCAAACTTTGGAGGACATGCTACGCGCCTGTGCATTAGAATGGGCAGAACACTGGGATGACTATATTTGCTTGGTCGAGTTTGCCTACAACAACAGTTGGCATGCCATTATCAAGCGTTCTCCCTTCGAGATGTTATACGCCAGAAAATGTCGTGCCCTATTTGTTGGGATCAGGTTGGAGAACGTTTGATTAAGGGACCGGAATTAATAAAACTGACCAATGAAAAGGTCGACATTACTAGGGCAAAGCTGTAAGAAGCGCGTACTCGCCAGAAGGGTTACGCCGACAAACATCGCAGAGATCTATCATTTCAGACTGGGGACCGTGTGTTCCTCAAAGTATCTCCCGCACGCGGCGTCAGACGTTTTGGCCTCAAAAGCAAGCTCAGCCCTCGCTACATCGGACCGTTCAAAATCCTTGAACGTGTCGGTGAAGTATCATATCGGTTGGCATTACCGCCTCAGCTTGCACACGTTCATAACGTGTTCCATGTATCACTACTCAGAGGGTACAACTATCATGAGCTTCACAAAGTGAATTATCCACTTGATCAGATTCGAGTGGATCTATCTTATATTGAAGAACCCGAAGCATTTTTAGATCGACAGGATCAAGTTATGAGAAGGAAAACCATTCCTTTCGTCAAGATCTTGTGGAGGAACCATACCGAGCGGGAGGCCAGAGGAGTCGATACGGACTTCTTATCCTCACTTCCAGTTTTGATTCGGGTATGCATTTCAGTTACACGTCTTTCAACTTATATGTTTCAGCTTTCATGTTCTTTCAGTTCATGTGTCGTTCAGTTAGATATATTCCCCAGCTTAAATCACCTAAAGTCGAGGACGAATTTTTCTTTTTAGAGAGGGGGAATTGTAAAACCAGTACAGTCGTATCCTTAATTCGGGGACGAATTATTTTTTTAGAGGGGAAGCATTGTAAAACCCGTGTTTAAGAATTTCCGAATATTAAATACGCACGTTCAGTTTCAGTTAAATATTATAATATAATAAATATTCAGAAATAATTATTAGGTTTCAGAAAAATATCAAGTATACATTAATTATGATACAGAAAAGAATAATTACTATTGCGAGTATAAACACGGGAAATAAATATGACTTTACGTCGGGAAAAAATTATGAGTTTTCGTGAATAAAAGTTAAACCGAAAAACAAACGAAAACTTCATTTATATAAAAGAAAGGGGAGACTAGTTTAAAAAAAGAACATGGGCTTAGCCCAGCCCACTCCATATTTACACTACATGAAATCAAAACACAGCTTTCTCATTCATTCCATACGTTTGGAAAAAAAGAAAACAGAAAAACAAAAACTAGGGTTTGATAACCCTAGTTGTGCCGCCGGCTATAGGAGAAAAAAAGGGGTTTTGGGCTTGGTTTCTTCAAGAAATTCGTGTGTGCTCATCCCTCATTACAATCATACAACGGTAAATAAATCTCTTCTCCTTTAATTGCAATAAACACGAATTTATGTGGTAATATAAAAGGAAAAGGAAGTGAAGTTCATAATCATGAAATAAAAAGGAAAAAGGTAGTCGGTTTTGGAGGCTACACGAAAGCCGACACACCACCCATGTCTTGGTGGTGTGGGGATTAATCCAACCGAGACTCAAAGAGTCTCGGTGGTGTTTGTTTTTGGTCGACCGAGGGTCAGAAAAACCCCAACGGGGTGTGTTTATTTAGCTTATGAGATCGGGGGTGTTGGTTTAATGAAACCGAGACCCTAAGGTCTCGGTGGCCTCAGCCCTGCCCAGCCGTGACCCACACAGGGGCGGTTCGGGCTGTGATCGACCCAAAAACAGCCAAAAAACCCATTCGGGTGTAAAGCTGTTAAAGGGGGTGTTTGGGATTTTCAAAATAGTGGGAAATATATAAGAAACAGTGGGAAATATATAAGGAACAGTGGGAACATAGTAAACAGAAAATAAAAGGTATTAGTTCTGAAATTAGCGACAGATTAGCGACGTTAATTTCGGTCGCATATTCGTTTATTGACAGTTTTTAAAAACTCAGCTTTTGGTCACACTTTTTAGTGACAGTTTTTCTATCACTAATTCATATAGGCAGATTTTATATTTTGTTGAATTGTTTTAGTGCGACTAAGAATGGGTATCTCGGTAGGCTTGGGATATAGTTAAATTATAAAAATGTAGATTTTAAGATTATACCTTTTAGCAATTAATTTTATAAATGTATAAATTGTATATTTAAATGGATTAAATTAAAATAGTTTTTATTAGATTTAAAAAGGGTATAATTTATTTAATAATTTTATTCATTTTGGGAAACGTCCTAATTTAGGAAATATGTTAATCAGTGGCTACAGACGAGAAATACGTGTATACCGTGATTAATAATAGAACAGAAATATGTTAATCAGAAATATTAGAACATTTAGACTTATCAGTTTATATATTAACAGTATTACAAGAATAAATAAATTAACTAAGTATAATTGAGATAAATAAAATAAACGAATATCAGTTCACTTATTCGCGTCCTTTATTCATGTAGCTCGCGTGAAATCAGAGTAGACTTTCTGTCAGTGGATCTTGATCGATTACTGGACACGAGGTACGGATTTTCCGTCCTTTTAGTAAGGACTTCCTTTCTATGCATGATTAGGATTTCTCGTCTGTAGCCAAATGTTTTCCCTAGTACATGCTATAAATTATCAGAAATTATTTTAATAACTAAGATATTGCCTAAGCCTTCTATACAAGCATGACCAGTAGTTTTACTAGTTACGGAGGTACCGTAACCATGACACTTGAGGCACCGGTGTCATGACTCACCTGTAGGAGAGTGATATCCTACAGCGTCCCATTAAGTTCAGCTTGGCCGTTTTATCAGTATTATTAGTGGGGCGTACGGATGCATCCTAGGCTTATCAGTTACAGTTCAAGTGAATGTAGTGTGTGCTCTACATCCTTCACATTGGAGCTGATCCCTCCACCCAGCACATTATTTAGAGGTCACCCCTCTACAACATGACGAGGTCACCCCTCCAGTTATTCATGCACAGCTGTTACAGCACATGACTTATATAAGCTCTGGGCAATTAAAATACAGTAAATGCATGTTTTTAGATTTAACAGTTAATAAATCAGTTTTATTATTTATAAATCAGACATATCAGATTTTACACAGTTTGCTCCTAATTATCATAACAGTTTTAGTTTCAGTATCTGTTACTGGTTCTTTTCCCGTACATTATTATCATGCTTCATATCTATCCACTGAGCGTTATGCTCAGCCGTAGTTTCCTTTCATGTTTCCAAATGGCAGGTACACAGGGACGATCTTAAGACTTCTAAGAGAGTACGTGCATTGGATGGGAGCTATCCCGACTCCTTTACTTTATGCACTCATACATTACATTGGTTGTTTGGACATTGTTTCGTCCTTTTCTTTCAGTACTTAATCTTTTATATTTTGAGCTTATGTTTGGACTACCGATGTTTGATTCCGGTATTTCTGTTATGGTTAGTTAATGTTTAATACATTGCCTTGCATGCTTTGATGACACGCCATAAATACACGTAATGGTCCACTTATCCAAGTGGGGTGTTACAAACCTCCTCTCCATTTTCATCTAAAGCAGAGTACGAATTAAATGTGATCACGTTACCATCAGTTGAAAAAGGATCCACTTCATTCCTCTTGGAAGGTGAAGCATTACCCACAGTTGTACCACCTTTCTTGGGTGCACTAGAAGTTGCTTTGGGAACAAGCTGAACATTCGGTTGAACCGCGGACCAGTAAACTTAGACTTAGACTTTCTATTTTGTAGAAACTAGAAGGGGGGTTGAATAGTTTCTAGTTAGTTTTCAAAACATTTCGGCTTAATCCACTGTGCGCGGTTCCTTATGTGTACCCGCGGTTCCTTATCAATAAAGAACCGCCGGTCCATTTATGGAACCGCCGACAGTGGATGAAACTATTTATTACATGTTTAAGCTTTGACAATCCTTTGTATCAAATTCTCGATCAAGCTTGACTAGATATGAGATGTGTTTGATTGAAAGATAAATACTACAAGTAAGTAAACACACAAACACATCAAATCAAGAGTACATCAAGCAATAGTCTAAGCACTAAGCACACACGTACTAAGCATAAGCTTTTCCGCAAATAGGATGTTTAGACTAAGTGATGTACACTTGACCATAATCTAAACACGAAGCACACACGTACTAAGCCATAGCTTTTCCGCAACTTAGATGTTTAGATTATGAGATGCACACAACACACAACACAAGTATGAAACTATAAATACATCTACAAAGGTAAAGACATAAATGTAAAGGAAAGTACCGACACGATGATTTATAGTGGTTCGGTCACGAAGCTCCTCTTCGCCCTACTCCACTCCTCGAGTACACCTTACTCGAGAGTTACTTCACTAGTCAACAAACTCCTTAAGGTGGAGAAACCATACACAACGTCGCTTATCCAATTTCCGACTCTAAGCTAAAAGTCGAGTCCTAATCTTAGGTAGGACCAATATACACAACGTTGCCCACTTCACCATTTAACGACACAAGGCTAGATGTCGAGTTCTAATCGAAAGCTAGAACCAATCTTCACGACTCTTCACTTTGAAGCTAAGTGAGAACTTCACACAACACAACTACTAATCACTTTCAAGTTTAGTGAGAACTCACAAGACACAACCACATCACTTTATAGTTTAGTGAGAACTACCAAGACACAACCTAATCTACCCACTATTATGTTTTATGGCCCAACATAACAAACCTTGTGTTTTATGGCCTAAACACATAAACCATATAGATCTAAGCACACAACACTTAGATCTATAACTCTAACACTATATCCAAGTACTAACAAGACTTGGATCTACACAACTAACACCTATATCCATCACTTGGATATTCTACCCTTACAAACACATCCAAGTGTACCCAACACTTGGATCTTCTACATATACATAGTAGGAAGACTAAAAACATAACTTAGATCTATAGAAGGAAAGATCTTCATCATGTAGTGAACCCAACACATCATGGTAATGATAGTGTTCTTCTCTTTGCACTTGAGAGGATGAGGAGATTGAAGATTGAATCACATCTTATACAAGATTAATCAAAACTAACTAATCAAGGATCTAAGATGGTTTTTGAAAGAAACTGTGCAAAAAGGGTTGAAAGAAAACCTGGAAATGATCCACTATTTATAGGACAACATTGCAACGGTCAAAAACACCCGCGGTTCCTTATCTCTACCCGCGGTACCTTATCAATAAGGAACCGCGGGTTCCTATAAGGAACCTCCGCGTTGGAGTCCGTGCAAATTTGTCCTTTAGTGGGGATATGCCATCTGGGGTAGTTTATAACCTCAAAGAATATTCCTTTGGCATATGGAATATGCCAAATTCAAATTTTCATTTTCTTTTTGATAAAAGATTTTCTTAAAAATAAATTTAATTAAAATCTTTTGTCACATTTGATTAAAATGTGAGTTTTAATAAAATATTAATCCTTGATCACTTAGTTAGGTTAATGACATGTTTGTACATACCTTGAGTGATTCATGCCGAATGCGGTATTGGAGGTGTCGAGAGAAGTATACAAATGTATTCTTGAGTGATTACGAGTACCTTAACATTTTACATAATGTGTTGCGAATTATACGTTTGTCATCAACAAAACACAAAGAGATTATATCGACAAAGCATCGTAATGTTTGCACTAACAATCTCCCCTTTTTTGATGATGACAAACAAGTAAACCGCAACACATATTAAAATGCATAAGTTACTCGTTTACACTTACTTCTCCCCCTTTTGTCGAATCAAAAAGGTAGTCTTCATTTGTAGAAGAGGAGGATTGACTTCAAGAGAACATGCATCCAAAAATCTAATCATCCATAGTGGTTGTCGTTTGAGAGGTGATAATCCAAACCATAAACACATCATACAAAAATATTGAGCTTGCGTCATCCTAGTGAAGTCTTTAATCACCATAGGTTAACCAACTCCAAGCATAATAATATGCTTATCTACGAGTGTCCAAAATGCATTACTTGCAAGATGTTTGATGAATGCAATTTGAGTGAGTCAACGATAGCAAAGGTAATGACTTGAACTCTTGCAAATGCTCCCCCTTGATATGAGCTCCCCCTTGCTTGAGGTATCAACAAAGCAAGAATAGTGACGAGCTACAAAAATGGGTTAGAAGTGTCCTACAAAGCAAGGTTAGTAGACAAGAGCATATATAAAAAGAGGATGATAAACAAGTCGTTTGCACAAACAATGACAAGTATTGAAGAAAGAAGTGTGCACGCGATGCTATCAACCAAAAATAAATAAATAAAGGAGAGGATCGTGAAAAGATTAATTCACAATTGTTGGAATAGAGATAGAAAAGAAACATCCATACCAATTGTAATGATAATATGTCAAAGGGTAAAAATCTTAGAATTTTTGGAATCACCCAAGAAAATTCAAGATTTAACCATCAACTCTCAAAAAAACAAGGAGAGGATTTTGAGGAAATCAATTCAAAATTGTTGGAATAGAGGTAGAAAAGAAACATCTAAGAATTTGAAGATATCATCTCAAGGGGTTAAAAACTTAGAATTGATGGAATCACCCATACCAATTGTAAATTTTAACCGCAATCAACTCTCAAAAAGAGGAACAAAAATATCTCAACCTAGAGACATTTTTGACCAAAAAAAATAAAGGTAAACCAAAAGCGGATAAATCGACGCTTAAAAAAATCGGGATATAGGACATTATAGGCAAAGATGCGTATGAATGTCGACACCGAATGGTGTTTAGCATACGATAAACTACATGCTCAAAGTTTCGTAGCTCTTCTCAATCATTATGGATGTTCAAAGAACAATTACATGATGAGGAAAGGGTAAGGCTCGACTCAACTTAGTTTAGAAAGACTAGAAGAAAGTGACTCGACTTAGAAGAGCATGATTAAAATGAATTGAGAGAGACTCAACAAAGAAGTTAAGGATAACTTCACAAATTGATTCATGAATACTATACCTTATAAGGTGATAGTGAAATCTCGAAAGAAAATGAGAGAAGAAACTCAAAAGAAGCTCAAGAAGACATGAAGAGTTAGTACAAAATCTAACACATAATAAAGTAAGCACATAGGATAATTCATGCAATGCCTAATGAAGTCTACAATAAACCAATGTAGAAAAGGTGCGCAATTAACACATATGGCATGCAAGAACCATGATTATTTAAAAAGAAAATACTAAGTAAAACATGTTAGCACGTAGCATATAAGGACATGCATAAGTTAGACACATCTAAGAGATATTATATCAGAATTGCTTGACGAAGACAAAACCTTTATAATAAGCATGCATTCATTAACTAATCAATTAAGCATATAGCATACGGATAAGCAAGAAGAAATATAAGCAAGTAGCATACAAGCAAGTCATCTATCTAGATATCACAAATCAAGCTACAAGAAATGTAAATCTCCAAGAAGATTCCTAATTCTTATTAGTTTAAGAAAAGGACTCAAAATAAGATAAAAGAGAGAAACATAATAGCAACAAGATCCAAGACTCAAAGAAAAATCATGTTGAAAAACATGAAAGGAAATACAAGAGAATAAAGATCATACAAAGATGTAAAAAGAAAACAAGCCTAAAACTTAAGCATAATTTTAATCTTAGTTACACTAGAATCCTAAGATTTGCTTAAATTAGATGTCTTAGCAATAAGCAATCTACATGCTTAAATGAAAGACAAGGGTGGTGGCGGAATTTGGTGGGGGTGAAAGTTGAAGTCACCAAGGGTTCAACAAAGTCATTCACAATGGGAATGCTTTGGATGGGTAATGTGGGTGAGTTTGAAGGGGTAAAAGGTGAAGTCACCAAGGTATCAACAAAGTCATTCACAATGGGAATGCTGTGGATGGGTTAAGGTTGGGTAGTCACATCCAAGAGAGTACTTGGAGTGAAGGGTGAGGTTAGCTCATTCATTCTAGATTGGAATGAAGAGGAGGTAGAACCATGTGAATGGTTGGTACCATGGGTTGAGGTAGTCTTGCATGGAGCAAGAGGTGGTGAGGGTGATGAAGAGATGAGAATTGGAACAATCTCATTCTTGGGTGTGTGAAAGGGTGAAGAGTTAAGTTTGGGTAACTTAATCTTAATTTTGAGGTGCCTCTTTGAAGAGGAGGTTTTGGATGAATTGGAGGTTCTTATAGAAACCATGGTAGTAATGGGTGGTTTAAGGGGTAAGGATGAATGGTATGAGGTGTGAAGAACATAGCTAACAAGGTGGGTTTAAAAGGGAAAGCCCAAGATATTTTGGGAGTGATCAAAGGTTTGAAACAAAGATTCCAATGGGTGTTGGAACAATTGGGAAGTTTCAGAAAACCCGAATTTGAGAGCTTCTGCCCGCGGTACTTTATCTCCACCGGCAGTTCCATATTGATATGGAGCGCCGGTCTATTTAAAGAACCGCCTACAGAGGCTAGGTTTAGGTGGTGAAGGAGGATTTTCCAATTCAGTAAATCCTAATGTTCTAGTCTACTTATCATAAAGTCATGCTTAAGAGCAATAAAAACTAGAACACACACAAAGGAAAGACACACATGTTCAATTAGCACGTAAGAGGAAAGCTAAGAAAAACCTAATGGATACAAAAGAAAAAGACTCCTAATGACATACAAAGTTCATCAAAGTAAACTATCATTAGTCATATATAGGAAGAGCCATTTAGCCAATTTACAGAATGAGTATGAGACTATCACTAGAGGTGCTCAATTAAGGCTAAACACGACCATTTTTACGAGTTATACACCAACTCAACTTCCCACATGGAAGTAATTCAACCGTTAGGTCAAATTAAGATCCTAGTGCATAAATTCTCTAGTAGTCATTCTCAAGTTAGACAAAATCTAATTCCAACATTTGCCTAATAAAGTTTAGCAAGGATGAAACTTGCATGGCGACACAATGCATGACCTGAGGGTAAAGAATGCACCATTGCATATCTTGTCAAACAAGTCTAGTTAAGGTTATTTACCTTAATAGAACTTGAGGCCAATAACATTAAAGTGTATAAACAAAGTTTACACAAACCAAAGGAACACTCTTGATTGGTCTTTCGGAAATGACACATTTATAAATTGCATAGCAATGTAAATTACTTGAGTATTTCGGATGAAACATCCAAGTTATCAAACCGACTCTATTGTGCATTATAAGTAATTATTAAACAAAATATGTCTAACAATTTGAACAAGTAGATTCAATATAACACCATCAACACAAGTGTGAGTTATGATCCGATGTATATTATTCATAAACCACATTCATGCCTACACTAAAAAACATGTCAATTAGATTCGATAATGATATCAATCATAGTTTGAATAATGCATTGATTTTTAATCGAAATCTTTCTTGATTCCCACAAACACTCTTTTAAGAGAAAATAGCTAAGATTTTCAAAGGGTGTTTCATGTTTTATAGTGAGACATTTATCTACTTGAACTAATAACACAATGATCGAGTAAGACGACCTAAATCAATAGATTTGACAAGCTCCCAAAGCTTTCAAACCTAAAAGTGTTAAAGAACATCCCGAGGTGTACAAGATGTTTATGTAACATTTGTAAACTAAGAGATGTTAATCCTATATGCAATGCACACATAATGTTGCAACTAAAATGCAAGAAATCTAGCATACATCCTAATTAGGAGAAACTAGATACTAACAAATACCAAGCAAGACACAAGAGACTAGACATATAAGCAATACTACTACAAATAGCAAGGAACACTTAATAATGTCTACATATAATAATAACACACAAGGAAACACACACAAACAATTAGCTTAACACATAAAAGCATTCGTCCATGTTTTGAGTGTTAGATACAACAAAGTATTCATAGCTTGATTTTATTTGAAAATAGTCTTTGACCCATTTAAAATTTAATTAAGTTTAACACTTTGTAAATATATCAATTTTCAAAGATATATCACCAAGAGATGTCCAACTTAATAGAAAAGAGTAAAACATAAGTTTTACGACAAACCGACGCTCAATACTTTGGAAAAAGTATAGAACTTAGAAACCATCCAAATTTTAAAGTTTGAATAAAGGTTGGTAAGCATTTTTAATTGAAAGAAAATTCAATTACGTTCAAAATGACGGGTGGCACGACTTCTACGGACTTACGGTTGATTTTATATGATTTTTCAAAGTTTTCAAAAATCTGAGTCAGACTGGCCGCGGTTCCTTATTGATAAGGAACCTCGGGGAAGAGATATAGAACCGCGTCCAGAGGGCAAAAATGGGGTTTTTGGCCAAAATCATTTGGTAACTTTTTGGAAGGACTTAGGACTCTAAAAAATCATTTTAGACACATAGAACTCGTATTTTAGAGTTAATTATGTCATAAAAGATTTTTATACTTCCAAACATGAAAAGATTTAATTCAAGCTATTATACAAAGTTTATTTAACACCAAAACTTGTACGAATGAAACAACAAAACACATTTCATAAGTAATTACTCTTCATGAACAATTTGATACAAAGATCGTCTCTAATTTTAAAAACCGTTTTCATTTTGAAAACCATTTGTTTTGAAAAACTAGAGCAAGGATCGATCTAAGCTTTAAAGTACAATATACTTCAAAGATCTTGTGTGACCATCGCTCTGATACCAATTGTAGAAACTAGAAGGGGGGGTTGAATAGTTTCTAGTTAGTTTTCAAAACATTTCGGCTTAATCCACTGTGCGCGGTTCCTTATGTGTACCCGCGGTTCCTTATCAATAAAGAACCGCCGGTCCATTTATGGAACCGCCGACAGTGGATGAAACTGTTTATTACATGTTTAAACTTTGACAATCCTTTGTATCAAATTCTCGATCAAGCTTGACTAGATATGAGATGTGTTTGATTGAAAGATAAATACTACAAGTAAGTAAACACACAAACACATCAAATCAAGAGTACATCAAGCAATAGTCTAAGCACTAAGCACACACGTACTAAGTATAAGCTTTTCCGCAACTAGGATGTTTAGACTAAGTGATGTACACTTGACCATAATCTAAACACGAAGCACACACGTACTAAGCCATAGCTTTTCCGCAACTTAGATGTTTAGATTATGAGATGCACACAACACACAACACAAGTATGCAACTATAAATACATCTACAAAGGTAAAGACATAAATGTAAAGGAAAGTACCGACACGATGATTTATAGTGGTTCGGTCACGAAGCTCCTCTTCGCCCTACTCCACTCCTCGAGTACACCTTACTCGAGAGTTACTTCACTAGTCAACAAAATCCTTAAGGTGGAGAAACCATACACAACGTCGCTTATCCAATTTCCGACTCTAAGCTAAAAGTCGAGTCCTAATCTTAGGTAGGACCAATCTACACAACGTTGCCCACTTCACCATTTAACGACACAAGGCTAGATGTCGAGTTCTAATCGAAAGCTAGAACCGATCTTCACGACTCTTCACTTTGAAGCTAAGTGAGAACTTCACACAACACAACTACTAATCACTTTCAAGTTTAGTGAGAACTCACAAGACACAACCACATCACTTTATAGTTTAGTGAGAACTACCAAGACACAACCTAATATACCCACTAGTTATGTTTTATGGCCCAACATAACAAACCTTGTGTTTTATGGCCTAAACACATAAACCATATAGATCTAAGCACACAACACTTAGATCTATAACTCTAACACTATATCCAAGTACTAACAAGACTTGGATCTACACAACTAACACCTATATCCATCACTTGGATATTCTACCCTTACAAACACATCCAAGTGTACCCAACACTTGGATCTTCTACATATACATAGTAGGAAGACTAAAAACATAACTTAGATCTATAGAAGGAAAGATCTTCATCATGTAGTGAACCCAATACATCATGGTAATGATAGTGTTCTTCTCTTTGCACTTGAGAGGATGAGGAGATTGAAGATTGAATCACATCTTAAACAAGATTAATCAAAACTAACTAATCAAGGATCTAAGATGGTTTTTGAAAGAAACTGTGCAAAAAGGGTTGAAAGAAAACCTGGAAATGATCCACTATTTATAGGACAACATTGCAATGGTCAAAAGCACCCGCGGTTCCTTATCTCTACCCGCGGTACCTTATCAATAAGGAACCGCGGGTTCCTTTAAGGAACCTCCGCGTCGAAGTCCGTGCAAATTTGTCCTTTAGTAGGGATATGCCATCTGGGGTAGTTTATACCCTCAAAGGATATTCCTTTGGCATATGGAATATGCCAAATTCAAATTTCCATTTTCTTATTAATAAAACATTTTCTTAAAAATAAAGTTAATTAAAATCTTTTGTCACATTTGATTAAAATGTGAGTTTTAAGAAAATATTAATCCTTGATCACTTAGTTAGGTTAATGACATGTTTGTACATACCTTGAGTGATTCATGCCGAATGCGGTCTTGGAGGTGTCGAGAGAAGTATACAAATGTATTCTTGAGTGATTACGAGTACCTTAACATTTTACATAATGTATTGCGAATTATACGTTTGTCATCAACAAAACACAAAGAGATTATATCGATAAAGCATCGTAATGTTTGCACTAACACATTTCTCTTTTTCTTCTTACCCACTAATTGAAAGCCATCATTAGATGTCTCAACAGGCGCACTAGTATGAACCGTAGAAGCACTGGGAATAGGCACAACCTTCTTTGGGCACACATCAGTATCATGACCAAAAATCTTGCATGTATCACACCTTAGAGGCTTCCATTCATATTCAACTTGGATTGTTTCTTTGGTATACTCATCACTAGTAAGAGACAGAACACCAATAGTAACAACCTCAACTAAATTAGCATCAGAATTAATTTCAATGAGACACCTAGCAAAACTACTCATACCCCATGAATCTTTGCACATAGAGCTAGTAAACGAGTCAAACATAATTGGCTTACCAAGAAAAGAAACAATTAAATTAATTCCTTCCTCTTCAAAAACCTAAATTAGAACATCATGTAGTTTCACCCAAACAGGAATGCTAGTCAAATCTTCTTTAAACAAGCGAGTCCCCAATGACCATGTCTTGAGAATGATAGGATTTTTGCGAATCAACCAAGGGCCACCTTCCAAAACAGCCTCCAAACCAGCTTGTGAATCAAACTTGAAGAAGAAAAAACCCTTATTATTCATCATAATTCGTTTTAACCCATGTTTACCCCAATTATTTTTATAAAAATACTCAACAACTGGATACGCAAATCTCTGACCGAGAAAATAACCATACAAGGTATATTCAAAGCGAGAACCAACCTTTGGACCACTTTTCGAGGAACAAAAACATTAACCCCTTCGAAAACAAGATCAGCCACAATAGAAGTCTCATTATTGATATACAGAGACTCAATAATAGGCCCATCAACAGCTTGCTGCTCAAATGTTGATCAATAATCTTAATGATTCCATCACGATTCTCTTGTGACAAACGTTCCCACGCCTGATTTGATCCCGCATCAAGTTCCTCAAAAAAGCAATTAGCTAAACAAAAGAACTAAGAGAAACACGAAAAAACTTAACAACATCACCAATTTCCTTAATAAGAAATGTAGTAGTCCTTGGTGGAGAGTTCTTCAAATCAGAACTCGCAAGACCATGAGCAGGCCGTTCATGATCAGCAGTCAAAACGTCAGCCAAGACATGGAGGATCGATTCGTTACGTGTATCCATGTTCATGTCCATATCCAACCTTTGTTCTAACATCCCAACCGAGACATTTGGATCAAGACTCCCATCACCCATTGATAGACCAACAAGACCATCAGTAGATGGTTGCTGTCCATCGTTCTCGCATGATCATTCGTTATGTGTATCCATATTTATGTCCATATCCAACCTCTGTTCTAACATCCCAACCGAGACATTTGGATCAAGACTCCCATCACCCATTGATAGACCAGCAAGACCACCAGTAGATGGTTGCCGTCCACCGTTCTCGCATGATCTCTTACCTGTAACCGTTTCATTCGAGCAGCGAGACCTTCCACATCAACAGGAATACCCCACCCCTCCTTTGACATCTCTCCTATCCACACAATACACTAGCCGTCCAACCAAACAACAAGAAAGAAACCCTAAAAAGCTAGGGTTCCAAGCCACTCACTCAACCGCTCTAACCCACCTTCATAATGATTATAAACCAGATATGAATCAACACAAAACAAACCCTATAACAGCACTAGAATCAAAACCTTAAAAAGAAAAAAAATCATAACTCTAATATGACTTAATTAACAGCCGTATAAAAAATTGTTAGAGCAACATTAAAGAATGCAATAACAAGATGTTATAACGTTTTTAAATCAATCATAAGAAGGATTAAACGATTTGGAATTAAGAAAATTAGGGTTATTGATCACCAGCCGCCATTGGAGAGATTAGGGTAGTTTGTTTTTAGTCGTGTAATGATTCATGATCATCTATCCCAGAAATCTCCAAGACTGTCAACATCAGTGTGGAACTAGGTTTTCAGGTTGTAGAATCAGATCAAGTTATGCATGAAATCCTTCAAGGTGATGGTGCTAACATGTTACCCCAACGAATCTTTTATCACTAAATAAAAACGGAGTTAGCGAATCTCGCAAGGTCATGTGGGTGCGAGAAATAAAAGATAAAAACAAGATTGACTTTGTTGGGATACATGAAACTCACCTCAACAACTCGGCATCTATCAGTGTCAATGGGATGTGGGGCAACAACGACTTCTTTTATGAGTCGGTTGACTCCCAAGGCAGGTCAGGGGGTCTGATCAGTATTTGGAACCCATCGATGTTCACATCAAACTTCGTCAGGGAATCCAGATCGTGGTTAGCCATAGGTGGACACTGGAAGGGTTTCAATGGCACTGTATTTCTCATTAACTTATACGCGCCACAGTCTAGGTCTGATAAACGAAGGTTGTAGCAAGAGTTGTATGATCTTCATAACTCTCAGCAGGGCACATGGATCTTTTTTGGTGATTTTAATGTGGTCAGGAAAGCAGAGGAAAGGGTCAATTCCCATTTTTGTCTAGCTTTGGCTCGTAACTTTAATACATTCATTTACTTGGTGGGATTAAAAGAGTTTAATATGGGTGGAAGGAGATTCACATATCTTAGTCCTGATTGTAGCAAGCTGAGCAAATTAGATCGCTTCTTTGTTTGTTGCAACTTCATAGCGGTGCAACCCACCTCTGTCGTTACGACTTTGCCTCGGGACCACTCTGATCACTCACCTTTAACTTTATGTCACTCGGGTATCGACTTTGGTCCACCACCATTTAGATTGTTCAACTCATGGATACACAAAGAAGGATTTGATGACACTGTCAAAAAGGCATGAGCCTCTTATCACGGGTTTGGTACACCAGATGCCTTTCTTGGAGCTAAGTTGAAATTTTTGAAAAATGCTATCAAAAGATGGAGAGCATTGGAATCCGCAAAAGAAAACAAGGAGCTTAAAATGTTGCACAAACGCTAAAAATGACTTAGACATCGCGGCTGTATCCAGAACACTTATGGGCTCAGATATTAAGGAAATCAAAGATGGTAAATTAAAGATTGCTGACCTAGAACTTATCCATAAACTTGATCTCAAACAGAGGTTTCATATCAAATGGGCAATCGATGGTGATGAAAATAGCGCCTTCTTTCATGGAACATTAAAGAATAAATGCAAGAAAAATCGTATTCATGGTTTAATGATCAATGGTGACTGGGTTGTGGATCCAGGTCACCTCAAGGTCGAAGTTCACAGATTCCTCTCATCAAAATTTTGTGATCGATGGCCGGTGCGTCCTCCTTTCATTAACCCTCTCTTTCGTAGATTGGATGACTCGCAACAAATCTCCATTGAATCTCCTTTTAATGTGGAAGAAATTCGACAAGCCATATGGGCTTGCGGTGGGGATAAGGCTCCTAGGCCTGACGGTTTCACCTTCAAATTCATGAAAGCACAGTTCGATTGTATTATCGATGATGTTATGAATTTTTTTAGGCACTTTGAAGTCACTAGTGTCACTGGAAGGGGCTGCAATTCATCATTCATCACTCTACTTCCCAAAGTCAATGATCCCATCACACTCAGCGATTATCTTCCTATCTCTTTGATTGGATGCATGTACAAGATAATTGCCAAATCTTTGTCTTTTCGATTAAAAAAGATCATCGAATTCGTGGTTGGCGATTTTTAATCAGCATACATCAGTGGTCTTAATATATTTGAGGGTCCCCTTATCATTAATGAACTATGTTCGTGGGCGAAAAAGGCAAAAAAGAAAATGTCCATGTTCAAGGTAGACTTTGAAAAGGCGTTTGACTCGCTGAATTGGGGGTACTTAGACTCCATTATGGCATAAATTAATTTCGGTGCTAAATGACGTGGTTGGATTAGAGGATGTCTATCCTCATCAGTCGCATCCGTCTTAATTAATGGATCTCTAACAAATGAATTTCCTATTACAAAATGTGTAAGGCAAGGCGACCCACTCTCATCGTTTATATTCATTATCACGGTGGAGGGTCTTAACGTGGCCATGGTGTCGGCATGTGAGAAAGGGTTGTTCTGTGGTCAAAAAGTGGGCAGAAATGGACCATCAATATCCCACCTATTTTACGCAGATGATGCGATCTTTGTGGGGGAGGGCACCACTACAAACATGCGTAATCTTGCCAGGATTCTAAGGTGTTTTCATGTATCATCCGGATTACAAGTTAACTTCCACAAGTCCAAAGTTTTTGGCATTGGCACATCCACTGCACAAGTTGATAATTGGGCATCGCTCCTCGATGTCTTTCAAGAAGTTTTCCCTTCATGTACCTCGGAGTTCCAGTGGGAGGAAACATGAATCTAAAAAAAATTGGCAGCCGGTTATAGACAGATTTACGGCCAGGCTCTCGAGTTGGAAAGCAAAATGTCTATCATTTGGTGGACGTTTGACCCACATCAAATCAGTCCATAGTAGCGTACCATTATATTACTTCCCATTGTTCAAGGCTCCAACTGGTGTCATCAATAGACTAGAGCAGATCCGCAGGCGATTTTTATGGGATGGGGACGACAACACACACAAAATCAGTTGGGTAGCGTGGTCTACTATTTTAGCTTCCAAAGAGCAAGGAGGTCTCGGTATTGGTTCCTTAAAGGCCCATAATTGTGCCCTTCTTTTGAAGTGGTGGTGGAAACTTAACGATGGCAACATCAACAACCTATGGAAAGAGACTATAAGGGAGATTCATTGTCTTCGTCATAAGACAATTACTCATCTCTCTAACCCTAAGTTGGCTGGAACTTGGAGCAACATCGCTAAAACTGAAGTTGATTTAAACGCGGTCGGGATTGTGTTCTATGACGTCTTCTCGCTAGTTGTAGGCGCTGGAGATATGTTTCTATTCTGGAAGGATCATTGGATAGCAGAAAAACCACTGTTCACGAGATTTCCTTCATTATATTCAATTGAATCGAACAAGGAATGCCTTATTAAAGACCGGATATCCAACCTTGGTTATTCTTGGAGTTGGAACACTGGTTTGAATGACCCAACTGTGACCAATGAATTATGTGACTTACTTCACCTCATCGCAGCCATCAGACCAATGGGTAATTTTAGAGCTACATACGCCTTGGTATATTTTAATGCTGAATAACACTTATACCACTATTTTCTTTGAGAGTAATTAATGCTATTTGCGCTAATAAGATAACTTAAAAATATGTCTAATCGGTAAATTATTCGATACGTGAGTTGAGATCAATGTAAACCATATTTTTTAGCATAAACCACATCAATCAATCACATTCATTCAAACCAACCTTCCATATTTTTCTTAAAAATTGAATATCTCACAAACCGTTAATCGTTACGTAAAACGTAACATACCATCGTGACGAGAATTAAATCATCTTTCTATCGAGGGACAAATGTATATGCTTTCGACGAACTTTTTTTTAGAAAATCATATATGATTCGTATCACCGATCATATATGATTTTCCAGAATCATATATGATTCATGATACGAATCATATATGATTTTTTCAAGAAAAAAAAATCGTCGAAAGTATACAAAGTTGCCCATCGATAGAAAGATGATTTAATTCTCTTCACGATGGTGTGTTTCGTTTTGCGTAACGATTAACGGTTTGTGAGATATTCAACTTTTAAAAAATAAATGTTTGTGTTATATAAAAAAATTGATTGGTTGATTGAGTTATGCTAAAAAGAGAGTGTATGTTGAACTTTTTCCTTTGATAAGTTATGAATTTTTCCTCTTCAAATTCCCTCAAATGATTTTTAATTTAAATCAACCAATCAAATCATAAAATATGTATGTAAACATGATCAGGGATGAAGTCAGGATCAAATATAATCGAAGACACAATTTTTTTTTAAAACTTAAGATAATAGATATTAATTTTTTTAAGTATACTAACTAAATAAGATTAGAAACACATTTTGATGCACCGGGTACACTTAAGATATAATAAGGAGAAATCGATGTTTTTTCCAAAATTAACACTAAATTAAAAAAATTCATAGGTGCCACGTGCACCCGCGAAACACTCCCTAGCTCTGTCGTTGAACATGATTATTAGACACAACAATTATTCTTTTTTCTTTTCCTGTGTAAATTTGACACTTGAGCCTAACAATATGTGACTTAATTATCAGCATACAATTTACAAATTACAAATTAAGCTTCAAATGGCACATATCTTATTATGTTTGTATGAGGATCAACAAAGATACTCGATTCCATAACTAGTCAAACTAGAAAACGTATTGTATAAAAAGTTCGAGAATTTTGAGAAGACTATAGTCAAGGTCGAATGGGCCATTCGTTTTAAGCCCAATACGATCTATAAAAAAATTAGGCTGGCTGCCTATATAATCACTTAAACATCAAATCAAAACGGAAAAAAAAAATCCCAAAGTCGATAATCACATTCGAATCCCTCAATATCGGTTTCTTCTTTATCGACGAATTTATCTCCTCCACTTTAGGTAAATGCTTTAACTTTGTTATTTAGTTTAAGTTCTTTTATTGATTTTTTTTACGATCTAGGGTTAGTATTCATATAGTTGTAGTACGGTAATTAGTTAATTACTTCTTGCTGAACCTAATAAACTAGTGTTGTTCTATATCATCATATAGTTTTAATATTTGACTTACACATAGTTCTAGGGTTATTGTAGCCCTAGTTATATACTCCGTATTTAGGTTTATTTGTCCGTGCATTCTATAATCCATATTACATGTAAATGTTAATTTGAATATATGGTTTCTGATTCCTATGTGATATTCTGAATATTCCAGGGTTTTTTAGGCCTAGGGTTTGATCAAAATTAAGTTTCAGGATGGTTGCTACTTCAAAGATCACCGACAAAGAAAACAACAAGTCACAAGTCACGATTCCTGCATTACGAGTTTCAAATCCCACGAGGACTACCGTGAAGCGTGAAAAGTCGAGAGAACCAGATGCTCGAGGCTGGTACTTGAATTCTAGAGCCTTAAGGCACGTATGCAACTCTAGGGACATGTTTTTGGAGTTCCGCCCCATGTTTCATGAAAAAAAGGTTATGGAGGACACTGATTTTGTAGATGTGGATGGGCGTGGTAAAGTGGCGTTTAGATTTAAATCAGGGGAGGTTGTGATTATTTCAAATGTATTATACGTGCCTACAATGAAGATAAATCTATTATCGGTAGACAAGCTTTATGATATCGGATACAGATTCCATTATGATCAAGATAAGGAAGTTGTCATTAAAGAGGACGGAAAACGTGTGGGAAAAGGGTACAACACATGTGGACTGTATCGGTTGAGCGTTCACGACGATTGGGCCGATTCTATTGTGAAGTTGGATTGAATGTTTAGATCATATATCTTTGCATGATCAGCTAGGTACTGGTATTTTTTATTTTTATTTTGGTTTGAAGATCAACTCTCCAAGTTTGGAAAATTTTAGAGGAATATGGAATTCATATATTAAGCTGGAGTATTATGCAGTGTGATCTCTAAAATTTATCATGTTACATACGTGATTGTAATAGTACCAAACATTATTCAGCACATTAGCTAGTTCTAATAACCTCTCATAAATCATACAGGAATAGTTTTTCTGGCATATAGGTCGAATGTATTCATACGCAATTGATGTTAATAACCGATCAAAGCCCAAATGTCCTTGTAAAACGACTGTATATATGACAAGCGACGCACGACCCTTCAACTCACGAAAACATGTTGCTAAAACAATCTCACTTGAGTTTCTTGGACTGAAAAAAATGACTAAATCGTTTTGACGTCATAAACTAGATGTTCATGTTTAGATTTCGGTTTGACCCGATTTTCATGTATGTTTTGCTAAAATAAAAGTTGACTTTTCAAACATATTTTACTTTAAACTTTTTAAAAACATATTTTAAGTCGTTTATCATAATAGTCAATATTTGCAGTCCCGTTCTAAAATTATAATCTCATTTTAATTTTTTTATTTTTTCTTTTACAACTTTAATCTTAAATATAATTTTATTATAAATATATACTTGGTAAAAATTAAAATAATGAAAATACATTTAAAATTTAATTAATTTATATATTTTTCATTAACTATTATATTAAACAAACAAAACTATTTAAGGTCAAAATTTAAATAAAAAAAATAAAAATAACTAAAAAAATTCTATAATTTTAAAACCGAAAAGTAGTACCAAAAATCTGTTAACATCGAAGATGTGAGTATTTGACTTATATCAAAGATTCTTTTACCTAATCAAATTGGAAATATTAAATATATATTCTACATGTAACAATAGCAAGTCTCAAAAGTGTTTCTCAAGCTTTGTCATGCGTATAATCAAATTGGAAAATATTAAATATATATTTTATTAGAAGAGTTATTTTGGTTATTATATTTTTCCTTAAATATGAAGGGAGCTATTTCATTTTCATCTAATGGACAAGATTAAATATATTTTATTTTATTTTTATTTTTTTATAATTTAAATATCTTTTAAATCGTTAAGTGTTAAACGAAAATAATTATACCATCGCGGCGAGCGTTTAATTATCTTTCTACCAATAAGCACTATGATATACTTTCGGAAAAAAAAATTCGTTTTTTTCTTCATGTTAAAATTTACGTAAAATATCATATATGATAATATTGTTTCATCATATATGATAATAGTGTTAATCATATATGTTATTGGTTTCTATCATATATGATAGGTTATATCATATATGATATTGGTGGTAGTATCATATATGATTTTTTTGAAAACGTTAAAAAAATGAAAAAAAGAATGTCGAAATTGTATCATATAGCATATCTATAGAAAGATAATTAAATGCTCTTCGTAACGGTATGTTTTTTTTTTCGCATAACGATTAACGGTTCAAGAGATGTTAATGTTTGAAAAAAGATGGTGAATATATATTTTGTGATTAATTTTATCCATTTGATTAAAATGAGATGGATGATAGAGATGAGTCCCATCATATCTAAAAAAAATATAGTATCCAAATAAACTTAAATCATATTCAATAGATCGATGAAGTCTACATGTAACAATATACAGTATCAAATGAAAGCAAGCATGTTAAAAAAAATGAAAGCAAGCGACATTATCTTAAAGTTATGACTAGTGGTGAAGCCGATCCAACTTGAACCCGACCTAAACCTGAATAAATTTATTTGGGTTGGGTTAATTCGGGTGACTCGAATTGACTCAAGTTTTAAATAGGCTCGGGTTTATGTTTTTTAGCCTTGACTTGACCCGATTTAACCCGAACTCGATTTAACTCGATTCGAATAACACTTTTTACATTGTATTAAATACTTAAATAAGCCATTTTTTAAATATTTCTTTATGCTGGAGTTGACCCGAACCCGAGTTGAACCGACCTGATCTGACACGACCCGAATTAACCCAAACTCGAGTGACCCGAGTTCAAATTAGGCTCAAGTTCGAGTATGATTTTTTTAGTCTCAACCCGAATTAACCTGACCCAAGTTGACCCGAATCACACCCCTAAACACAACTCACAAGACTCTAATTCATCATGTACACAAATCATTTCTCTAAGTAAAAATGATAAAAGAAATGTGTTTTTTTTAATATATTAGTGGACTAATTAAACAAGACATTAGTTTGGACTATGTTCATTTACGAAAAAATTAGATTTTGAATAAAATTTTATAAGGCGAAAAATATCTATTAGGTTCCCGTAAACCTACAAAAACTCAGAGGTCCACCCGCCCTTGTGGAAGAGCCCAAAATTTTACTTAATTTTTTTTCTTGAACGAATAAAATTTTACTTAAATGTACAAGATCACAATAAAACGCCCATATGTTTTTTGTTTTTTTATAAATAAGATAATATTATTGAGAACGTAAACACATTACATCATTTAGAACCTATAGATCGACAGAGTGTGGCACAAAACCATCATACACTTCATCTATAATCTCATATAACCCCCCTTCTGGCAAGCTCGTGAGCTACTCGATTCTCGTCGCGCCGCACAAAGGACCAAGAACATGAAGTAAACGAGTCACATAATCGGCGTATGTGTCGAAAAAGGCCCATAATATTCAGCAATTCCTTGTTATGTAGCATTGTGTTGACAAGGATACATGTGACGATCCTCAAATTTCACTTATGTGTTATAAGCTATAATTGTCTCAATATAAAAATTTGGCTCGACATTTTTGCTTTCTGTACCTTACTTGGTAAGATGAACTGCTTCTCACAACCTGAACCGCCATTACAACATATTCCTATATGTTGGCAATACAATGTATATATCAAGTCTAAGATCTAAAAGTGATCTAATAAATTCAATATTAATAAGAACATCTCAAAAGTAACCATGATGTCCTAAATTCCCTTAGAAACCCTAGAATCCCTATAAATAAAGATTATAAACAAGTTGTAAACCATACTTTGAAGACCTAATAATACCTAAGAATGACAAGAACAAACCATACAAAGCTAACTACAAGTAATTGTACATAATAGTCTAGATCACCACCTAGAAACCCTTGATAAACAATATTTCAAGCAATGTAACTACATAAAATCTATGTACTATTATCAAAAACAATATACTAATTACAATCTATCAAATAAAGGAAAGTTAATTGATCACAAAATGCTAATATTCACTAATCCAAGGCTAATTACAAGTTAAGACTTAGTAACCAAGATTAGCATATAAAATCAATTTCACATTTAATTAAAGTCTAATATTTTGCCATAAATTATAAAACTCAACCACATATCATATTAAGAATATATATTTATTTCAAGTCAAGTTACAAGTTGGTAAAGCATAAAGTACAAGTTATCAAAGCATAGGATCTTAAGCTCTTATAATTGTCCCAAGAATATGATCAACCTATACAAACTCTTAAACTAAAAATGTAGAATTCCTAGAAGTTATAAACATACTATATAAGCCCTATAATAAGTGTTTATAAAGGTACAAACACTAATTACCCAAGATAGAAAGTCATTAGGATTAATGACCTAAAAACCCTTATAATAAGAAATCTACATGGAATCATTACCTAGTTCTTTTTGGACAAGTATATAAATATTTATAGGACTTCATTAATGTTATAAGATTATTTTAATACAATGTACAAGTACCATAATGTACAAGGTACAAGATATCAATGCATGGCTTGTAAATTAGGTCAACATGGGTATTTTCACCCTTTAGACATGTTTACCTAGAATAACTTAATAAAACCAATGTATGGACTTTATGAACACATTGAGGAAAATTTAAGATGTATAAATTGAGTTTACATCAGTAGCTAGCTGAAGGATAATCACTTTTACTAAGACTTAACCATAAATCATTAGAAACCCTAACCCGCCTAAGTTTTCTTCCCATTTTCACATCAACCATTTGTTAAACTTCAAACCAAAGACCCAAACTTCTTAATTACAATGTATATACCCTAATTAAACTCTAATCCATCACTAATCACATTTCTAAATCCAGAATCACAAAAATTACAAAGTTACAAGTTACAAGCCTTAGAATTGAACCCCGTTTTATGTTTTCCCTCCAAAACCCATTTCAAACCTTTCCCTCCGAAATTTAAACTTAGGATCAGTACTAATAGATATTTAGGAGATATTTTACAAGTAGGTAATGCACCTACTTGTGTGCTACAACTCATTGTTCTTATCATTTCTAGCTGTGACCTCTTTATAGCCATAAGTTGAAGATTGGTTTGAACTAGCTTGTATAGTCACCCCTAAAACTTGCATAGATCTTTCCTAAGCTTCCTTAGTTACTAATATCTTGTCCTTACACGTTTCATGGCTTAACTTGGAGGCTAAGTGTTGAAAATAGTATAAATAGGAGTCTTTAGCTTCATTTTAGAATCATCCTTCCATTTCTTACCTAAACACGCATACATTCTGTTCTTATACCATCATCGAAGCTCTAAGAAGTCCCTAAGATCATTAGCAAGCTTTGGAAGAAGTTCTAGGAGTTATTGAAGAGTTATGAAGAAAATATAGTCCATATACCTCAGTAGGAGTCATATTTGAGCATCCTAGGTAATCACTTTGTTAGCTATGCTCTGATCTTGTTATAATTATTTCTTAGAGTTTTTATTCTGTTAATAAGATGTTAGAAAGATAATCTAAAATAACTAAGTCATTTCATCATTTTAAATGAAAGTTATAAGCTAAAAATGTCTTAAAATCCTAGTTTTGTAATTTACATGAAATAATAAGAAAAACCCCATTTCAAAAGCTATAATTCTGAAGAAATGTTGTTATTATGATTATAAACACGTTTAGAAAGTTTTTTTTTAAATCCTAGATCATTTGATCCATTTTTAAGGTTGTTATATGATTTTTACAAGTATAGGGACTAAAACTGTCATTTTTAAAACTATTTAACATTTTGGGCCAACAGTGTCATTTTATGAAAGTATAAGATATAAGAGTAAATGTTGGAAATCTTGAGGTCCTAAGGTTAAATATTGATGGTTTAAAATGCAAATAATAAAACTATATACTTAAGGGGTTAAAAGTGTAATTATACCAAAGTGCAACCAAAAGGGCTAATTTTGCCAATTTTGAAACTAAAGAAGATTAATCATGAATATAAGGAAGTAATGAAAGTATCATGTTAGTAGGTAACCTTGTACAAAGATGTTCCATCTCGATATTACGTTTTGACTGTGTGGTTGGGTTTACGATTTAAAGTGCCCTCGCTCCTCAAACGTTTATAAAATGACTTCTGAGTATGATGGCCCGAACAATGGTGCTAGAATTGCAACCAAATATTAATAAAAGAATATTAAACCAACACTTAACAATATTGAACAAAAGATTAAAGACTTGATACTATACACAATGTATTAATCTAGGTTTGTATGATATCAAGCTGTTGTTTATAAGACCAAGTTGTGGTTTGTATGATCAAGCTGTTTATCTGTGAATGAAATATAACTGATTGTAGCTCAGATTCTATGGACAAAAGGTGATTTCATAGCCTCACTTCTAAATGCTTTCTAAATGATTTCAAAACCCGTGAGGGGGATATATGCTAAAAATGGAATACAAGTGTTTTTGGTATGCTTTCTAGATATGATTCATTGAAACTATGTTTATAGCTGCCTATGAAAGTCCCTTTTTAATTGTGAACCGCTAATCATTTCTCAGAATGAGCGCTAATATCGTAAATATTACTATTGGAGACTAACATCTCTTGTCTGGGCAAGTCGTACTTGCTAGCACCTCACTGGTCAAACAGGCATACTTTATTTTGATAATAAGGATAGTTTGGCAAACTTCCTCATAAGGGCAAAGTGTTGGTTCCTATGTCTAGTCGCGGTATCATAAGCTTAGTGCAATTGAATCATTTATTCAAACTTACGAGCAAATAACAACGTAGCTCAGGAAAAAAGATCTTGTATTCAAACTGATTTTTAAACCTATGAATTCACTCAACCTTTGTGTTGACTTTAAGCATATATCTCAGATAAATGGTCACTGCTAGCATGGAGCAGCACAAAGATGGCATGAAGAGGCACAAGACTGAAATTATTCTAGATTTTCGGAACCTTATATTGTAAAACTCTGATTTTTCAATGAAATATAAAGAAATTTGATTTCATCACTCTTTTGAGTTGTTTTCTATTATCATGACTTGTGTTCTATGAAGTATAACCCAGATCAATGTTCCGCTGCGTAAATGTAAAATGGGGGTGTTACAATACATGAATCCTTCTCCAAAATAACTTTCTCGAAACCCTTTACAAGAGCTACCTGGATATCCCAAAGAATGGCCTTTGCTTCGATCTCTATAACGGAATTTGCGTATGCTACCCTTGTATTTCCCGCCACAAGAACTGACTCGTTATGACCCCTCATGACAAAGCCAATTCCCGCAACACTATTACTCCTTATTATTCCGCCATCACTATTAATTTTTATCACTCCATTAGATGGAGGAGACCAAAGAACATGTGATGAAATATTAGGCCTAACAACATGTAATTCTGGATTAGCATTTGCTCGACATAAATCTTGTAATATAGCACTTGCCGAAATTATTCGACTGAATCTCTTCTCCCCCATGGGCTTTAGCATTTCTTGCACACCATATTCGCCACATGATGATCAGCATAAGCTCCAAAGTACGTTGTCCGATGTCCTTGGACGTAGATAGCACCTATTCAATTGATGATTCAGCAACACGATCTGTTAGATCACTCATATTCATGTTGGACCATAAATCACGAGCCAAGTTGTAGAGAAAGAGAGCATGGCTTGTGTCCTCCATAAGGTTGTTTCAATGAATACAAGTAAGAGCACCTGGTGCCAAACCTTTGGCCACTAGATTTGATATAGTTGGTAACAAATTCATACATGCTTTCCAAGCAAAAATCTTGATCTTACCCAGAATATTTGCCAACCATATGTACTTCAATTATTTTCTTTCATGTGTTACTGACGCCTCTTGGAAGCATTCTATTGTCTCAGTCGCAAGCCGATATGTTGATTTGTACTTGAAGACCATTCGAGGAAGCATCCCAGTATAGAGAGTCATGTTCAAGAGTATTAGTATGGGTACAAGCAATTTTTGTTGCGATGTGTTGGGGAAATAACTGTAACAATAGAGATTGATTCTATGCACCTGTATGGACATCCAAAAGGTCGTTAATGACATTATACGAGCAGTTTTGAGGGCAGTAATCGAGTGTTCTAAATCCGTCCAGCTAGTAGTCTTCCCATATTCTTATTTTCATACCATTTCCGACATTGTATCTTTGCCCTTGCGAATAATGTCACGTGCGGAACATAAACTTCTGCATATAAATCTCGGTTGATAACTAATTCTTGCATCTAAGAAAGAAACTCTAGGATGATTCTTGCCTTAAGGATTCTTGTAGGAAGTGATTCCTCCATTGTAATAAGCCTCCAACATTGCTTTGCGCGTAGATCCTTATTAAAAGCTCTCATGTGTCAAAACCCCATGCCTCCTCGAGATATAGATATACACATACGTTCCCAAGAGGCCCATCTAATCGGGTTATTGGTTTCGTTTCCCCGCCAATAGCAGTTAAAGGTTCTATGTATCTCATTTATGCTTTCCTCCGGTAACATGAAAATATTCATTACATACATTGGCATTGCATGAGCCACGAATTTTAGCATCACCTCTTTGCCTGCTGATGACAGATTTCTTTCTTTCTAACCCGCGATCTTCTTACGTACCCTATCTATAATTGCTTGAAACACACTTTTCTTCTTTCTTCCGATGATAGAAGGTAGCCCCAAGTATGTGGTTTGGTGTGACGCTTCACAAACATCTAGTTTATTTATGTTATCATTTCGTATGCTCGAATCTACATTGGGACTGAAGAAGATTTCTGACTTTTGAAAATTAATAATATGGCCTGAACATCTACAATACTCCCAAGAATATTGTGTAATCGTGTGTAATATTCTACCGAGGCCCTTGTAAAAAATGCTATCATCTGCGAAAAACAGATGACTAACATCCGGCGCTCGGCAGCAAATTTTATTTCACGAATATGTCGTGATGAGACAGGATTTCTTATCATTGCCGACAATACCTCTACACACATGATAAACAAATAGGGCGAAAGGAGATCCCTTGGCGGAGCCCTCTAGTTTTGTTGTCCCATATATTTAGATGATTTAGCACGAATTAAAGAAAGAAAATAGATGAAGAAGAAGAGTTATAGAGAGAGAAAGTAGAGAGAGAAAAGAGAGAGAATTAGTTGGAACTAGGTGAATGTTAGATTGAGTGAGAGAGAATAAAATGAACCAACACCCTTCCTAACATGCTAGGAAGGGTATTTATAGTCCCCCTACATGTGGGCTTGTATGGACTATACTACATGGGCCGGGCTTTCCTTTAGGCTTTAGTTACTTTTGAATGAACTTTAGCTTAAAGTTGAGCCCGTAAAACACGACTAACCTACTACCTATTACAGCGTTTTAAAATACGATAATAAACCTATGACCGATCATTCTTGTTTGACTCAATATTTTGAGGATAACAATCTCCCCCAATGAGAGGTCATAAACCTTGGTCATTTAGGAAATTCGTAGAGATTACTAATCTCGCCATAAATGAGTCTTGAACGTGTAATCGTAGTCTTGTTCATTCATGCTGTGATCTTTGAGCCTTTGTCGTTGTCTTTCGACTTTGTCTTTTAGTCTTGAGATCTTCAAATCATCCTTGACTAGACTTTGCCATCTTGCGATATTGTGTCTTCATCCACATGCTCACACTATTAATTGTTGAATATGTCTCTAGGCACGAGTATGTGGTTTTTTGAATCTTTGACTTTGCTGAGTACACCGTGACGCCACCTTCTCGAGACAAAACATAGACACGGACTGGATGGCTTTGACATTCGTCCTAAATCGGTAGCGTTTTACCTCCGGTCGGTGAAGACCGTTATACGATATTAAATATCGTACCTGTGATAGGTAGATTCAGTTAAGAATCTCCTTGACAGGGTTTCGCGGCTGTACTATCCGTTCTCTTTACTCGACCGTCTCAAAGTAAGACTGCGAACATAAAGAGTGAATCAATTGGATAAATATCCGCTTGATTAAAGTCGTCAATTCAAATTTCCTGGAACAAGTTTGATTCATTAAGAATCTTACCATTGTTTCTTTCCAGTTGACACAAGTTTGATTCATAAGATTCTCGCAAGTTACCTACCGTAGCGCTGTTTGATGTTGACGCAAGAAGGATTTCCATTCATCACTGTGAATATTAATAAATATCACTCTGAATGTTCTAGCAAGACCATAAAGATATTGCGTAGAAACCTGAAACGAGTTTGAATCAATTCAGAATCAAACCACTGTTGCTTTTCAGTTTTACATATGTTCAATTCATGAAGAATCTTACATATGACCTACCACAGTGCTGTTTGATGTTAACACTGGAAGGATTTACACTCATCATTGTAAATACTAAGTAGGATCACTCTGAGTGTTCTAGCAATATCACAAGGATATAGCGTAGGACTCTCTTGATCTGCATTCGTGTGTCCTAACGAGATTTGATTGATCTCTTGGCTCTAGACTCAATTTGTGCACTTTTAGTGGTCGGAGGATGGAGCAGATGCCAACTATTCAATATCAACTATCTCGAAGTGAGAAAGTCAATAGAAGTCATGTTTTTCTCCGTGACAATAAAACAAACTTCTTTTGAGAGAAGCCTAAGTAGCTAGGAAAGGGTTGTGCATACATCACTGGGTCCATGATGTGTATGTTCATGATGTGTTGACTCGGTTTCTGCCTAAGTTGTATGGAGGGCTTCTTTCTTTACACCCTTTATCCTTACATTTCTTTTTCATTCTTCAACCCCTTCAATGCTTACCAAGACATCATTACTAGCACCTTGTTGTGATTGTTCCAGTGCTAGCATCAGTACTTAGTCGGCATTCAGCTACGTTCACATTCTACTCCATCTTTCCTAAGGACTTCTAATAATCTATTGGATTGTCCCTGGGAAGATCCCTCCGGTTTTGGTTGGATCATATGACATAAACCTAACCACCCTTTTGACACCAATAACGTCGTGGATTAAAGATGTTGTGGGTATTTGATCGTAACCATGAAAACCACTTCAAATGTCTAACAAAATGTTTGAAAAACATTTAACACCTTGATAGTTTTATCGTTTCAGAAATTCTCCCCCTTCACATGTGCATCGATAATCGAAAGTGTTTCGCACATGTAGGTAAGAGTTAAAGTGCTCGAGTCTTATATAAGATCACATTTTAATCACATTTTCTCCCCCTATCTCTAATATATAAAATCTTTTGATATTAGAGATACCAAATTTGATTAAAATATATTTTGAAAAATATTCTTGAAAATCTCCGGGAGAAAGATGTGTTAATGAAGTTAAAATGCTCCCCCTCAAAAATTGATCCAATTGAATTGTCATTGTGAGGATTTGATCCACATTTCACTTTTTGAGGATGGGAGTTGTTGAACACACAATTTTGATATGAAGTTAAAATGCTCCCCCTAAAAAATTGATCCAATTGAATTGTCATTATGAGGATTTGATCCACATTTCGCTTTTTGAAAGATTTTTAATAATCATTGAAAAATTCTTGAAAAAATTGTGTTCAACGCTTTTTGAAAAATACTATTTCTTTTTGGCGAAGAGGTTTTTCTAAAGCATAAACTTGAGTTCTTAGACTTTGAATGTATTGACGAATCCACTCAAGTGTAAGAAGATTTCTCTTCTTTTGCTAAGGGTAAGGGTACTAAAGCATACACTCCCCCGTGAATTTAGAACCGGGTTGCAATCTGAAAGTGATTACAAGCCATTGTGTTGAGCTCAAAACGTTGAATGTTTTATGAGAAGCTCAACCCAAGATAGATTGCTCTACCCGATGTTGGAAAAAATTGTCCAAAATAGACATTTTCCTTATTAAAAGAAGAAATGACATGTTTTGAAAAATATTTACAACTTTCATTCGAGCTTTATGTACACACCCGTGTCGTTATTAAGCGACATTTCTAGGTACGTCCATATTATCGATACTGAAAGACATGTCTAGAAGAATATTTTTGGATTTTCAAAGATTTTTAATTTTGTGTTTTGCTTTTATATGTTTTATATTTTTGTATTTTGCTTTTTCAAAGATATTTACAGGTTGATGTTTGATAGATAAATCAAGTAGGCACCTTTGCCAGAATCTCTAGGTCTGCTGGAGTCAAACATCTCATACCAATTTGGCTAACGAGGTACTCAAACCTATCTTTCGACAGAGCTTTCGTAAACAAGTCGGCTAATTGGTAATCCGTTCCAACAAAGTATAGTTCAAAGATACCTCTTTCAACTTGTTCCTTTATGAAGTGGTATCTGACATCAATGTGCTTCATGCGGGAATGCTGTACCGGATTGCAGGAGATGGCTATGGCTGATTTTGAGTCACAGTACATAGGTACTTTATCAAAGCGGAAGCCATAATCCGTGAGTTGTGTTCTCATCCAAAGAACTTGAGCACAACACGTAGATAGAGACACATACTCCGCTTCGGCTGATGAAAGTGACGTGCAATCCTGCTTCTTTGAAGACTGATGTGTCGAGGATAGTATATGTGATAATTAGATACGTTATAGGGTAAATTAGAAAATTACCTTTAGGAAAAAGTAATAGTCTAAAATTACCAAAGACGGATTCAATTAAACACGTTGGTGAACCAAGTTCGTTGTACACGAAGATCTTATGAATTTGAGACGTTTTGTTTTGATTAGGACAATTGATTCAAATTGGTTTTCGGTCTTTAAACTAAAATTAAATTCTACAAATTTAAAACCTAATTATATCCTAAAGTGCATGAATCGTTAATCTGAAATAAATCTAAAAGACAAATTTAAAACTAAATAAATTAAAACTTTACTTTAACTATTATTATTATTTTTTATTTTTTTTATTATTTTTTTAAAAAGGAACAAATTACTATAACAAAAATTATTTAAACTAAAATTTATTTAAACACAATTTAAAAATCTATTTAAAACTTCTAAAAAGAAATAACATTTATTTATTTATTTATTTTAATTTTATTATTAAATTTAAATTTAAACTAAAGCCAATATCTTAAAAAAATAGTTTTACAAAAAACGATTACCTATTTTAATTTTATGTTAATAAACCTTTAACAAACGTAAAACTGACAAAAATCTTAAAGTATAGAAACTATGTAATGGAGACAAATTAACAAAAGAGCTTGCAGCTCAAATGGATAACACGTTAGCTGATGAGGGGCAGGTCTCGAGTTCGAGACCTGTTGTGACCACTTTTTGTTAATATTTTTGGAAATGCCAGAAATTGGCTATTTATCAAACTCAGATCAACAATAAAATAGAAATAAGCAAATATAAACCCAAATAAGCCACTAAATATCACATCACATATCTCATATCAGTACAATAATAATTCATTTATCAAAAACAAAAATACTAACTAAGCAAACTCGATGCTTCATACAACCATGAATCAAGCTATTACAATGACTTATCACCTACAAATAAGATCACAGTTACAACAAGTCCAAGGAGCTATCATATGCGTAGTGTGCTATTACAGTAAACGTTACACAAGCTAGATACAACTTAAACAAATTATAGCACAAGCATGAAGCAGATCATATGAGAAATTAAACAAGAAAAACCAACACTCAGGCATGAATAAACTAATCAATATCAGAACACTTTAATCTTTCATCCTAAGTGAAAATCAAGTTCAAAACGACTTCAACTAAAAATCACAATTTTGCAGTCAAATGTTCCAAGCAGACTACTAAAACAAGATTCACAGCTAAATAAACTGGTTACACAAAAATATTAGCTCTAACAGAAAACCAACCTTAGTTAATTACTACTATGAAGAACTAATTTAAATAAACTATTAGCATATCACAAATTTCTAACCAAGCAGTTTCATCAATTATACAAGTAAGCATACAGTTAAACATTCGATTTTAAACAGATTCATTAAAGAAAAAAAAACAAAAGACCAGTCTAAATCGTTCAACATCTAGCAAGAAACTAACTAACATTAACACATTAAACTAGCAAAATTAACTAATTAATTCAGAAAATAACAAAATGTGCTTAACCATTAGTGAAGATAACCGTTGAGAAGTAGCGCAGCGCTGAGCTGGCTAAAAACCTAATCGTCTCCATCATTTAACAACACCATCCCTCGAGCAATTATCCACCATACGATTTAACAAACAGCTTCTTTTTCTTATCCAGTGGGGATAAGAATTAATCCAAATCTTACTTATAATATCAAACTTAAGCTATTAATTAGCTTAGATTTAATATCATAAACATTATTATCATGAAACAGCAATAAGAATTAATTTGTAATATCAATTTAAGCAGAAAAACAAGACAAGAATTTAATTGATGTAAATTAATAAGTGTGTAAACACTTATCCTTTTGCCACTAAAATTAAGGAAAAACAAGACCTAATCATGTGTTTAATGTCATAAAAGTCGGAATTACGCGTGGTTTTGTGTTGTTGTGTCAAAATATGTACAAACGATCAAAAGAAGAGAAAACACGGGATTTCACGGTCAAATGTTGAAGAAAAGTCCAAAAAGAGACGAAGACAAAGTCAAATGACCAAAAGTGTGCCAAGATCACGAAACTGACACGACTTTCAAGAAAATATCAACAAAGCCGAAAATCGAACTCGTTCTTAGTGGATTAAATATCATTTGAGTTTAATGGGCCTTATGGGTCCCACATTTGCTTATTGGGCCCACAAGCCTATTTGGAAAATTTAACTTAAAGATAAACGGGACAAGGCCCATCAACAAGCCCAAATGCTAAATAAAGACTCGGATTTGGTGACTAAAACTTGGGCTCATAGCCCATTTTACAATCTAAGGAAAATAAAACAAATGGAATGGATGATAAATGGGACTTTTAAGAGAAGATTTGGGCCAGGCCCAAAGATCGCAAAAATGAAACGAAATTAGTGAATTTGTTTTTACTCTTGCCTGACCCAGTCAACACATAAACAGTCAACTCCCACACCTCACCTATACGTTTTGTTTTACCCCAACCATACCCCCACTTCACGTGTCTTTTTATAAATAAACATCCACCCACTTTTACATTCGATAATAACAAAGCCAAAGCCTTTCATTTTTTTCATCTTTCTAAAATCTTACACAGCCATCCCCAACCTCAAAACCCTAAGTTTCTACCCATAAAAAATAACCACGAAAACTGGGGGTTTTCACTGCAATGGTTAATTCACATCAAATCAAATAAATCCCCCTAATTCTCGGGGAAGAACACTTACTGGTGGTCCTCAATTTTCCACCTCAGCCAAAACAAAACATCCAATCACAATAAAACAAGCTGGAAATCTGTGGCTCATGTTTTATTTCATCCGTTGATCAAGAGAAGAAAGGAGAGAGAAAGAAGAATGAAGAAATCAACGGCTATGATCGCAAGCCTTGGCCACCAAGGAGAACCTAGAAGGTTCGGGGTTCTCCTATAAAAACCCCCCACACCTTGTAATTGGGGATAGTTTTTCTTTATTTTTCAGTTTTTTTAATTAATTAGGAGTAGGGTTAAAATTAGATTTAATTTTTATGCAAATTAGTTTTAGGTTAATTGTATTTTCTTTATTTCCAGTCATGTAATTTTTAATCAATTAATGAAAAAGTTTATTTTAATTCATCTCGTTTTTTTAATTCTTGCAAGTTTAATTATAATTTTCTTTAATCTGTTTTATTTTCTACTGTTCTTGTTCGTATCATTATTAATATAAAAAAAATAAAGAACAAAAAGAAAGTGATAAATTAATTTTCCCAACTGCAAAATTATAAAAGCTACTGTTCAAGGGTTGTGTTTGGTTCGATTGGGTTACTGTTCGATTCTGAGAGCGGCTTATGGTGATGATGATGATTTTCGGTGGTCTCGGTTTCGGTTCATAGGGGGTTCAGCGCCCACCTACGTCCCAACGGTTAACATCACATGGTTCATCTTCTACTCTCTTTATTTTTATGTTAAGTTTAATTTAGATTTATGCTTAAGTTATTTAATCTGCTTATTGTGTTTTTACATTTTGATTAAGTTTTAGTGGTTATTTCTTTCTGTTGGGGTTTCGAGTAGTATAAATCTACTTTTTAGTTGCCTATTAGATCTTGCTTATTGCTTATTAGATTTAGTTGTTAGCTTGTCTTGGTTACTGATTTGGCTTATTATTGTTCTAGCTTATCACTGTTTCTGCTTATTTGTTTTCCATTTATCTGTTTTTTTAGTCTCCCTATTTGGATTCTTAATTGCTTAGTGTAGGATTTATGTGCTGATTCTAGTAGCTTATTAGTTTTCTGCTTATTCAGTTTTAGCTTATTCAGTATTGCTTATTTGGTTTATTCGGCCTATCTGCTTTTTCCTTTTCGTGTTATTGCTTATTTGGGTTCCTTTGCTTGCTGAATATTACTGCTTATCTCAGACCCAATTGGTCTGAGGTATCTTCTGTCCAAAAAATCACAACAAATAAAAGTAGCAAAAAATAAGGTCTGCTAGGGTTCGAACCCAGGACCTCTCGGAACACAAGCCATATGCCTACCAGTTGGTCTAGACCTGTTTTTGTGTAGTGTTTCCAGCAGTTTAATTAATATAGTCTTTTTTTTATTAGCTGCAGTTTATTTTAATTAAGTTTAATTCAAAGTTTTTAAGTTTATTTATTTTAATTAAAAAGTTTTTTATAAAATTTTCTTTTTATTTCAGTTTTTTTTATAAAATATAAAAAGATAAAAAATATTTTATTTACATTGTTTTTATTTGAAATTAGTATTATATCTTTTAAATTAGTTTAAATTTACTTAATTTTAAATTTTAGTTTTCATAAAATTAAGTTTTGTTTTATTTAAAATAATTTTTATTAGTTTAATTTTTACATAGTTTTATATTTTAAAAAAGCATAAATTAGTTTACTTTGTTTTAAAATAGTTTTATTTTAAGTTTTTAAATTTAGTTTTTAAATTTAGTTTTCATAAAATTGGATTTCATAAAATTTAGTTTTGTTTTAAATTATTCTTAATTAAGTTTTATTTTAAAATATATTTCATTTAGAGTTTTTAAAAGTTTTCATTTAATTTTAAAGTTTTATTAAAAGTTAAATTTTAGTTTTAAAACAGTTTAATTAAATTTAAATTAGATTTATTTTAAATTAGGTTTTATTTAAATTAGTTCAATTTTTAAATTCGTTTAAAATAGTTTTTAAATTGTTTAGATTAATTAGTAGTTTTATATTAGTTTAATAATAGTTTTATTAAAATCAGTTTAAATTAGATGTAATAAATTCTAGTTTTATTTAAACTTAAAATAGTTTAAAATAGTTTTTATAGCTTTTATCTTAAATAGTCTTTTAGTTTAAAATTTCAAAAATACTTTTCACCAAAAACAAAGTTAAGTCGTAACGATTAACTGGTAATCAATTCGAGTCGAATCGAGGAAAACGGACTTTAATTGATACATACAAAATCTTAGTTTCAAATGGCGTCGCTGCCGCTTCGCTCGTACGATTGACGATTTTTCGTGAAGACGTTTGGATTTTGGGATCCGTTCGCTTTGAACGTTAATTTTCTTGCAACTAAATCAAAAATACAAAAAAAAATCAAAAAGATTAAAAATACAAAAAAAATTAAAAAATCACAAAAAGCAAATTCTTTCCTAAGATTTGCAACAAAAAAATTAAAAAAGCTAAACGTAATACTTTTTCCTAAAAGTATTACACCAAAAATATTACGTATTAGTGTTATTTTTCTTAATTCGGTTTCTTTCGATTTTTCTTGTGAATTTTTCTAAAAAATACAAAAATATTTTTTCTTTTATATATTACGTAGCATAATAATTATTGTTATTTCGTTTTCTTTCGACACTACCATGGATAATCGTCCGATTTGGGAAATCTTGCAAGAAGAGCGTTATAAGATTATGTCCGAGGAGTGCACGACTTGTGGTGGGCCTCATGCTTATTTTAATTGTGACAAAACTTATGAGGAGGTTTATAATATTAAGGAAAGTATGTGTTATGATACTAATACTTATTTTGGCTCCCCTAGTTTTCCTACAACTAGTGACCCACCACAATATGATCAAAGGTTTTATGGGGAATTTCAAAATCAAGGGTTTTCAAATAATGAAGGTTTTCCAAGTGACGGCAATTTTCAAAACATTAATCAAATGGACATGCACAACCCTCAAATGGACTTGATTCTACAAAAATTGACCGAACATGAGAAAATCATGGAAGAAATGCAAGAATCTACTAGACAAATGCAAGAGTCCACCGATAGGAAATTCATGCTCATTTTAGAAACCTATCAAGATCAATTTGATATTGAGCCGTCTTTGAGAGTTGATATTGAGGCTAACACCACTACTAGTAGTGATGTTCCCACTGTGGATCCTTCCATCTCTCCGCCAATAAAGGAGAGACAAGGCCCGGAGATTATCATGAGTTTTACTCACCCTCCGGTGTTGACACCCACGGATACTATTAGCTCTCCTAGGGATGAGTTATCTTGTGATTCCGACTACATTTTTAATTATTCCTCGGGATCGGATGACGATGATTCTCCTATTTTACCCAAACCGACTTTTGAAAACCATGATACTAATGATTTATCAGATTCTTTACTCCTTAGTGATGACTTTTATACCCCGAGTATTGAGAATTCCATCACGAGGATGCTTTTTATGATCCCGTGTTATTGGATTTCTCGCATGAGCTTAATTGTGATCATGGTATTGATGAGAAGGCAAATGGTGTTTTAAAACTTGATATTGATATTGATTTTGAAAACTCAGATTTTGATAAATTCACATTTGCCTCTTCGCCAATTACTTTTGATTCTATCATGACCTCACATCCAATTCTCGAGGAGTTACCTAATCAACACTCCTCTCATGAGAATTACGTTTACCACATTCGTGAGGATTTAACTTATCAACAAATCCCACAAATGAATGATGGTTTCGTACTTGATCGTGATCTCTTCGAGAGAATTTCTAAAATCCTCAATGAAGGGAACGACAAACCTTTGTTTGATGAGCCTATCTATGATGAAGAAATCGAAGAGATTCACGTTCATGAGGATGAATGCTTTCACCCGGGAGGTGACATTGACCATTCTATGATTGATACCTTTACGGCTTTTTCGGATAGTGACCATCCATTGTCTTTGGGGGATGACAATTTGTCTCCTTTACCCACTCCACCTCCCGTGGATCACGACCTCACATACTTTTCGTATGTTGAGAGGACCTTTTTACCTTCTAGGACTTATCCTTCTGCCTCTCATTTATTATGTTCCTCCGGGACCGAGGATAAGATCTTTGATCCCGGTATTACATTCGAGGCTTCCCCATGGACCATTTAATTCGGGGTCGAGTCAGGCTCGTGACTCGGTTAACAAAAACAAGCGCTTCTCGGGAGGCAACCCGATTATCTATCTTTTATCTATTTTCACCAATAAGTGTAGGGGAGCTGTGTAGGTTGTTTGTTTTGTGTGTTGTGATTGTGCAGGGACATGTGCTTAATGATCCACTTTTGGTAATTTTGACGAGACCCGTGTTCCTGTTTTCCCGTGTACCCGGTTCCTTTGATAAGTTTTTGCTATTGTGATTCTATCTTGTATATTAATAAAACGAATAAATGTAATCACTTTAGTTTTCCTTTCCTTAGCTCGATTTTAAACAACGTACTCAGTGTCCTAAGTGTAGGGGAGTTTATTCTCCCACAAGCTTAAACATTGAGGAAAATGTTTATATTAAGTGTAGGGGGGATTTCTATCGGAATTTTAGTGGGATTTTCCATGAATTTGACCCCATTTAACCGGAAAATTTAAAAAAATTCCAACGGTTTTCAAATTTTTGATCTATCTTGGCCTAGTAGTATTTCCAATTATTTTCTTTCCTCGCATCGTATTAATAATTTCCATTCCAATAATAAAGTCAAAAAAATAAACAAATAAAATGGTTTTAACAAGTTTAGATATCTTTGATATATTAGGCCCGTTGTGAATATTTTGACTCAACCCGAGTTTACTTATCCGAGTTTTTACTCTAGCTAGTATCCTTAACCATATGGACCTTAATTGGTTTATTAGGCTAAGCATCCACGAGTCTCATTCCTTGAGATTTTAAATTGTGGAGAACGTGAGATGATAGAGTTAATTATAAGTTTGGTATTCTTTCATTAACTTATGTGAGTTAGTTATGAGCTTTTTCTCCCATCGCTTAATAATATATTTGCAATAAATAAGGTTGTACGATTTGAAAAGTTACTTAGCTTCTAGCACAATATCGTTTAAAAGTTGCTCGGTATTAATTAGAGTTCATAGCCAAGGCATAACTTATTGAAGCGGGACGCGAAGATTGGCTTATCCAAAAAGGCCCTAACAAGGCATGAGGATACCCGAGTCCAAAAAGGCCCTCACAAGGCATGAGGATTCACTTTTTTTTGCTAAAGATCCTAAGAGATTGTGAAGATCATTAATCCAAATCAATATGATGGATCAAGACACACAACGATAAGCAATTACTCTCCTAAAGATCATGGAGAAGTCTATCCAAAAAGACCCTAACAAGGTATGAGGATAAATAGATCCAAGTCCGAAAAGGAGGTGGATCGTTGTATATCAAAATCCTAAATAAAGAAGAGGATAAATGAAGAAGTCGTGGTCAACGTTTGAAGCATCTTTCACTCCTAATAAAGATGCATACCAAAATGAAGAGAAGACCATAATTTCAAGATCGTCTCTCAAGATTTGAAGTTTGAAATACAAATATCAGTCCGAGAAAGGTCTCAAATCGTGAAACGAGTTATGCCAAGATATGAACTTTATGAGGTTTCGAGAAGCCGTTTTAAAAGATTTTGTCCTTTAGCTAACTATTGATTAAATCGTCCCACTTTATTTTCGGCCTTAATAAATTATCGAAATAAGTCAAAAATGAATCCTCGTGATCATTCAAGACAAAAATAAAATACAAGAGATACACCGTAGGAATAAGGGGGTCTAAGTGATTAATTAAACCACATGAGTAAGTGTTAGTTGTGCTAACTTGTAGTTTCAATGATCTCGTTTTTAAGCTTGGTATGGGGAACGTGAAACTTGAGGATGATTAATATTCATAACACCAAAGCCCTAATTAAAGTCTTAGATTTCTTTACAAGTTTCTTCCATCAAATAATTTCAAGTTAATAAATTGTTATAACTTTTGTTTCCTTTAAAGTTTTTTTCGTCGTAGTAGTAGTAGTAATAGTAATAAAGGCCGAGATGGATTAATTATCTGAAAAATGTAACTTTATGCTTTAAAATAATGCATTGCATGGGGTCATTGCAATGGTCAAGTGTAGGGGATTTAATAAGTGTGTAAACACTTATCCTTTTGCTACTAAAATCAAGGAAAAACAAGACATAATCATGTGTTTAATGTCATAAAAGTCGGAATTACGCGTGGTTTTGTGTTTTTGTGTCAAAATAGGTACAAACGATCAAAAGAATAGAAAACACGGGATTTCACGGTCAAATGTTAAAGAAAAGTCCAAAAAGAGACGAAGACAAAGTCAAATGACCAAAAGTGTGCCAAGATCACGAAAACCGACACGACTTTCAAGAAAAGATCAACAAAGCCGAAAATCGAACTCGTTCATAGTGGATTAAATATCATTTGAGTTTAATGGGCCTTGTGGGTCCCACATTTGCTTATTGGGCCCACAAGCCCATTTGGAAAATTTAACTTAAAGATAAACGGGACAAGGCCCATCAACAAGCCCAAATGCTAAATAAAGACTCGGATTTGGTGACTAAAACTTGGGCTCATAGCCCATTTTACAATCTAAGGAAAATAAAACAAATGGAATGGATGATAAATGGGACTTTTAAGAGAAGATTTGGGCCAGGCCCAAAGATCGCAAAAATGAAACGAAATTAGTGAATTTGTTTTTACTCTTGCCTGACCCAGTCAACACATAAACAGTCAACTCCCACACCACACCTCACCTATACGTTTTGTTTTACCCCAACCATACCCCCACTTCATGTGTATTTTTATAAATAAACATCCACCCACTTTTACTTTCGATAATAACAAAGCCAAAGCCTTTCATTTTTTTTCATCTTTATAAAAATCTTACACAGCCATCCCCAACCTCAAAACCCTAAGTTTTTACCCATAAAAAATGACCACGAAAATTGGGGGTTTTCACTGCAATGTTTAATTCACATCAAATCAAATAAATCCCCCCAATTCTCGGGGAAGAACACTTACTGGTGGTCCTCAATTTTCTACCTCAGCCAAAACAAAACATCTAATCACAATAAAACAAGCTGGCAATCCGTGGCTCATGTTTTATTTCATCCGTTGATCAAGAGAAGAAAGGAGAGAGAAAGAAGAATGAAGAAATCAATGGCTATGATCGCAAGCCTTGGCCACCAAGGAGAACCTAGAAGGTTCGGGGTTCTCCTATAAAAACCCCCACATCTTGTAATTGGGGATAGCTTTTCTTTATTTTTCAGTTTTTTTTAATTAATTAGGAGTAGGGTTAAAATTAGATTTAATTTTTATGCAAATTAGTTTTAGGTTAATTGTATTTTCTTTATTTTCAGTCATGTAATTTTTAATCAATTAATGAAAAAGTTTATTTTAATTCATCTCGTTTTTTTAATTCTTGCAAGTTTAATTATAATTTTCTTTAATCTGTTTTATTTTCTACTGTTCTTGTTCGTATCATTATTAATATAAAAAAATTAAAGAACAAAAAGAAAGTGATAAATTAATTTTCCCAACTGGAAAATTATAAAAGCTACTGTTCAAGGGTTGTGTTTGGTTCGATTGGGTTACTGTTCGATTCTGAGAGCGGCTTATGGTGATGATGATGATTTTCGGTGGTCTCGGTTTCGGTTCATAGGGGGGTTCAGCGCCCACCTACGTCCCAACGGTTAACATCACATGGTTCATCTTCTAATCTCTTTATTTTTATGTTAAGTTTAATTTAGATTTATGCTTAAGTTATTTAATCTGCTTATTGTGTTTTTACATTTTGATTAAGTTTTAGTGGTTATTTCTTTCTGTTGGGGTTTCGAGTAGTATAAATCTACTTTTTAGTTGCCTATTAGATCTTGCTTATTGCTTATTAGATTTAGTTGTTAGCTTGTCTTGGTTACTGATTTGGCTTATTATTGTTCTAGCTTATCACTGTTTTTGCTTATTTGTTTTCCATTTATCTGTTTTTTTAGTCTGCCTATTTGGATTCTTAATTGCTTAGTGTAGGATTTATGTGCTGATTCTAGTAGCTTATTTAGTTTTCTGCTTATTCAGTTTTAGCTTATTCAGTATTGCTTATTTGGTTTATTCGGCCTATCTGCTTTTTCCTTTCGTGTTATTGCTTATTTGGGTTCCTTTGCTTGCTGAATATTACTGCTTATCTCAGACCCAATTGGTCTGAGGTATCTTCTGTCCAAAAAATCACAACAAATAAAAGAAGCAAAAATTAAGGTCTGCTAGTGTTCGAACCCAAGACCTCTCGGAACACAAGCCACATGCCTACCAGTTGGTCTAGACCTGTTTTTGTGTAGTGTTTCCAGCAGTTTAATTAATATAGTCTTTTTTTATTAGCTGCAGTTTATTTTAATTAAGTTTAATTCAAAGTTTTTAAGTTTATTTATTTTAATTAAAAAGTTTTTTTATAAAATTTTCTTTTTATTTCAGTTTTTTTATAAAATATAAAACGATAAAAAAATATTTTATTTACATTGTTTTTATTTGAAATTAGTATTATATCTTTTAAATTAGTTTAAATTTACTTAATTTTAAAATTTAGTTTTCATAAAATTAAGTTTTGTTTTATTTAAAATAATTTTTATTAGTTTAATTTTTACATAGTTTTATATTTTAAAAAAGCTTAAATTAGTTTACTTTGTTTTAAAATAGTTTTATTTTAAGTTTTTAAATTTGGTTTTCATAAAATTGGATTTCATAAAATTTAGTTTTGTTTTAAATTAGTCTTAATTAAGTTTTATTTTAAAATATATTTCATTTAGAGTTTTTAAAAGTTTTCATTTAATTTTAAAGTTTTATTAAAAGTTAAATTTTAGTTTTAAAATAGTTTAATTAAATTTAAAATAGATTTATTTTAAATTAGGTTTTATTTAAATTAGTTCAATTTTTAAATTCGTTTAAAATAGTTTTTAAATTGTTTAGATTAATTAGTAGTTTTATATTAGTTTAAAAATAGTTTTATTAAAATGAGTTTAAATTAGATGTAATAAATTCTAGTTTTATTTAAACTCAAAATAGTTTAAAATAGTTTTTATAGCTTTTATCTTAAATAGTCTTTTAGTTTAAAATTTCAAAAATACTTTTCACCAAAAACAAAGTTAAGTCGTAACGATTAACTGGAAATCAATTCGAGTCGAATCGAGGAAAACGAACTTTAATTGGTACGTACAAAATCTTAGTTTCATAAATAAACTTTTATTAAATATCAAGATTTGATAAAGAGAAATACATAATTAATCCTAACACTATTTCTGCATAATAACTTTAAAGTAAAAAATTGGATACCAATTACATCACAAATGGGGGTTTATATAGGAAACCCGAGAGGTATCGGGGGTGGTTTGTTGGAGATGAGGATTGATCTAGACCTTCCATTTCGCATCTTTTCTCTCTTCTTGGACCCTTTCTTGATCAAACGGCTGATATTTGCACACTAGCACACAGATCGCCAACGTGGCTTGATTGTGTGCTAGTTGTGCTTCTTTGAAGCTGAGTTGTCACCTTTTTATTGGAGAGGTGGAGGTGATGTGATGTTTTGGCCAATCACAAGGTAGGATGGGGCCACGTCAGAAAGATGCTCTCCATCTTCTTGCCTCTGATTTCCTTGGGGAATTAATACCAACTCGTGTGAATCACACGTGCAAACCAAAACCCCCAAATTATTTCATTGATTTAATGGATTAGGATTTTGATGAATAGTGGTCAAGTGCCTGGTTTATTGAGGTTTTTTTGGGAGTGAAGGAGATGAGAAAGGTAAGCATAGAAGATATCGGAAGGATTTTTTAATTATGTGTGTGAGTTGAAAAGTTGTGAGTGGGTAATGTGTTTGACTGGAAAAAAAAACGTGTGATGATTAATGTGTGAGTGAGGTTTATTTTATTGTTTAACCAAAGAGTTAAATAACTCTTTCTCCGTCTATTTATTAAACTGATGGGCTTGGACCCATTTGTTACTTCCCTTGTCATATAATTTTTGGTCAATGGGCTTTTGATCCAATCAGCCATCCATCACAATAAAATGGGCCTTTTCCAAATAGTAAACCTTCATGAACTTCAAATGGGCTTTTGAGCCCATTTTCCAAAATGTGGGACCTACTTGTCGTCAAACTTGATAAATCCGTGAATAAAACAACTTGTTATCGGCTTTGTTGATCTTTTCATCAATCTCGTGTTGTTTTTTGTCAGATTTCTTAAACTTGGTACCTACACACACGAAACAAACAAAACATGCATATACAAGGTCTTTTTAATACATTTCGTGCATTTTAAGCTTGTTTTAAGATACGAATGATATGAGTATAATCACTCATATCAAACTCCCCCTTGCTAAGCAATTGCCGTGTCCCCACGCAATGATAAAATAAAACACTAACTACACCATTATTCAATTTTTGAAACTTTATTTTGCAAAGACATAATGTATTGCTTTCATTATTTGAAAATTAACTTTAAGGATCATAAAACTCAAATAGATTCATCGTCCCCGACTTTTCACTTTTCCATGCCAAGTGCAAAAACAAGATCATTGTCAATCATAAGCCCCAAAATTAAACCAACTCATACAAGTAATTTGTGTTAAACTCAATCTCTTATTATTCCTAATTGTATCTCTAGATTTTATTTGTCATTCACCCAAAGGCTCATTTGACTTTATTTGATATTTATTAGTCCAAAAATGGAAGCAAGAACGGTGTAAACTCAACACTCAAAACCTAACCTCGACTTCAAAAACCGTTGTCACTAAAGAAAGCCCACATCAAGGATAACTTAACATGATTTGAGGGATAAATCCCCGGACCCGAAATTTGGCTAAAAGGACTACTTAAAAGCAAGAATAAAACCTCCAAAGTCAATTATGACCTTATTAATGGAGTTAGCAACAATCACATCATAACACCTTGTGGCTCTTTAAGATGCAATTGTGCTCCTTATTTAAAATCCACACCCTAAGGCTCCTTGGACAAAAATAAGGGAATTGACATCACCATCCTACCTTATGGCTCATGATGATAAAGCAATTTTTATTCAACACGTCCCCTTTCCATACACCCTAAGGCTCTAATGACAAGGTTAGTGCTACATGACTCCCACCCGAAGGCTCCTAGAGAACATGTTTTTATTTATTCTTCTTTATTAATATGATATGTATAGTAAGCCAAATTTCCGCAATCCCATGATCAAAAGTCCATGACGCTGACACCCTTAATGTGTTCTCACTTTAATTACAAGGAAAGAAAAAGAAGGAGTTACGAGTTAAGATATCAAGCCTAAACCGCTAAAAACTTCATTTATTAAGCAATTATTATTCAAGCGTGGAAAATAAATACGAGGAGATTAAATCAAACACTAAAATACTTGCACAAAAAAGAATTAATTTTAGAAACTTATGATTGAACTCTATCATCTCTTGTTCTCCATATTGTAAAATTTCAAAAAATGCGAAATCAATGGATACTTAGCCTATTAAATCAAAGTTTTGGGTTTTCAAGTCATCTATAGGATCTTGCATCTTCTTATACTTTTTCAAGTTTTAGAATTTGCGTCTTAAAGTTCCCTTGATAAACGAATTTCTAGGATCAATTATAGGAACTTGCGAAAAGTTCTTGTTCTTAACCCCTATGAATTAAGACTTTCGCGTTTTAAAGTTCCCTATATAAAAGCCTAGCAAAACTTAATTCAAATACGTTAAGGAAAAGCTAAGGTAAAAACCGAGTCGATTCAAAATGTATTTTTATTTTCACCAACGGAAAGCCTACATTCGTGTCAAAAGCACTTATTTTATTTATTAAAACTTAAAAATAACACTAAAAATATAAAAATTTTATGAAAAACGAGGAAAAACAATTACGTTTAGACACGACAAAAGCAATTGCAAGCGATTATATCGATTGAATCCCCCATGCTAAAACCAAACATTGTCCTCAATGTTTCTTAGCTCAAGAGTAACACCCCCTTGCTAAAACACGAAGAGTCTAATGCAAAATCCTAACATGTAAAGAGCACGTAAATCTATAAGCCGTTTATTAATTATGCCTCAAGATAAAACGTTAGTCGATAAAAATCAAAGGGTAGAGAGTGTGCCCCTTTTTGGCAATCAAAGATTGGAAGATCAAGTGGACCGGCAAAAACCGAACACGAGAGTCTTCAATGATTAGGGTCATACCTAAGATTCACAAAACAACAAAACACGAGCACGAGCTTGAAAGATCAAGCCTTATTAGTGTTAGAAAATAGAAAGAAGATAGAATGTATGGGACTCCCCCACAAGGCACCTCGTTTTTGTTAACCGAGTCATGAGCTCGACTCGATCCCCGTATTCATTGGTCCTTAGGGAAAATGGTGAAAACCGGCATAATGGAATAAAATCCAACAAAAAGCGCGATGCCGGGGTCAAAGATTACATCCTCGTTGTCGGATGACAAGCGAAAGGATAAAACTCCAACACAAATCTCTAAAAAGAGATGGTAATCACAAATCACGATATAGATGTAGCATGCTCCCTGAGATAAACTCGCACCAAGATGATTAAAAAGTCTTTCAATTATTGCATCGGTGAAAGGCCAAGATTTCCCTAAAACAATGATTCGGGGATCGAATACCTCGTCCTCGTGAGAGAAAGGAAAAGACAACACGGTGTCGTCCCCCCATGCTAATCCAAAATCATATGAAGCACATAGTAATGGTGGGGTAAAAGTCTCAACACTAGTTGTATCAACTTGCATGACTTTGTTGACCTTATCACTCTTATGAATGTGAACAAAGGGGTCATGGTACTCAAAATGAGTCGCATGAAAAACCTCACATTAAGATCAAAGCGAGTGGGAAGGATAATTGGAGAAAAAGTAATTTCTCCCTCCGGGTCAACATTATCATCATCATAAATCGGGTGATCAAACCAAGTATCTTCATCACCGTCATTAGACTCTTCCTCAAATTCCGAAGGAATGTCTATATAAAGAAATTCATCAACCTCCTTCAAGAGAAGTTCATCATCACAAAGGTTGTGAGATGTAGGAAGTATGATGCTCTCAAAATCCTCTTTAAACAATGGATTATTGTTCATTGAAGCTTCAAATAGAGGATTTGAGTAAGTCACAAAAGTGTCATCAATCTTGTCATCACAAGAAATATCCGACAAAGTATCAAGTGTGTCACACTCGGATACAATATCATCATTCTCATTAGAAGGTAATTCATCGGAGAATTCCTCGAGAATGGTAGGTAAAACACGAGAATCACGCTTGATCTCGAGATCGGAAGCGTCTTCACTTCCCCGTGGAAGTGGATCAATGATAGCAAAAAGTTCATCGACGAACTTATCGCATGAATAGTCACTAACCTCACTCGGTGTGAAGTTAGGAATCAAAGGCTCTTCAACGGAAGATTGTGCCTTAGAAACATCAATTTGATCCTTCGAAGAGAGTGAAAATGAGTCCATTTTCAATGATTTTTCAATTAAAGCAATATCACTCTCGGGATCAAAATTCTCGCTATCAAACTCACTAGCATCAAATGGTGCACTAAGGTATTCATCAGTTTGTTTTTCAATCTTAGAACTATCATCCTCGTGTGGAGTGAGTGGAGATGAGGAAATATTACAACATTATTCAACAAAACAAGCATCTTCCTTCAACTTTTCTTCATCACAAAATGAGGTTTCCAAAATTGGAAAAACACCTTTATCAAAGAGAGCTTTCTTATTACTTTAAATAGTCTCAACAAGTTTTACACTTTCCACTTTCTTAGAAACAAATCTTGGAATCTTTTCCCGTTTGAAAATAATACTTTTATCACCATAAAACAATTTAATTTCCTCTTTCCTCATATCAACTTGAACATGAGCCGTGCACAAAAATGTTCATCCTAAAATGATAGGCACACGAGGATTGGTCTCATAATCAACTATAGCAAAATCGGCTAAGTACAAAAACTTTCCCACTTTAACAATGACATTTTCTGCTATACCAACCAGACGGGTGGTGGTACCATTAGCAAGCTCAATGATCATTCGAGTGGTACTAAGTGGTGCATAGTCAATAGTTTTCCAAATGTCTAGGGGCATTAAGTTAATGCTAACTCCTAGATCAGATAGAGCTTTGCATACCCCAAGCTCATTGAAAACACAAGGTATCAAGAATTGACCCGGATCTTTATACTTCTCGGGAAAGAAATCAAAGAAAACCGAGGTACTAATCACATTTAAAGTAGCCTTGGAGACATCTAGAAAGGTTTCCTTAGGTGGAGGATTAAACACTATCACTTCAACTCCATCTAAATTATCACAATCATCATAAACGGTTATGGCCTTAAGCTCTCCCTTCGGGTTTGGAATGGTATTACTAGGTAAGCAACCCGAAGAAGATGATGGTTTAGACATAAATCCCTCAAACATCGAAAGCAATTTATTTTGACCTTATTCTAAACTTTGTTGCATATAATTTTGACTTTGCTCTAATCTTTGCTCAAAACGGTTTTGGTTTTGTTCAAGTCTTTGTTGATTAAGCTCAATCTTATTGTTTTGCCCTTTGATCGTATTTTGAAACTCATTTTTCAAAGTTGTCATTTGTCCTTGAATATTATTTTGAAAAGCTTTGAAATTTTCCTCATTCGTTTTAATGTAGCTTGACAAATCATTTTGGTTATTACTTTGAAAACCTTGATTGTTTTGATTAGCATTAAACCCATTTCCTTGATTAAAATTCCCTTGGTTACCACGGTTAAAATTATTCCCATTGTTGTACCTATTTTGAACCGGTGGAAAACCCGGTGGAGCAACATGATTTTGACGAGGAACTTGACCGTTGGAGCCATAAGTTCCCGTCGCAACAAAAGCACTAACTTGATCAAACCCCGTGGTTGAACAAGCATAAATAGGATGTGCTCCACCACATGATACACAAACATTCTCAACCATATTAATCGATCCATGAGGATTCTTCCTAAGCTCATTCAAAATCGTGTCAATCTTAGAGTCCAATCTAGCAATCTCGGGATTAAATGAATTCACATTGGAAACACCCGGTGTGTTTCATGAATATTGTGCTCTAGACTTATCCTTAATTATACCCCACGCGTCTCTCGGAGTTTTTCTTAAAATATTACCACCCGCGGCGACATTTAAAGAATCTTGTTCAATCATATTAAGTCCATTATAAAAAGTATTTATTTGATGCAATTCCGAGAAACCGTGGTGTGGACATTGTCTCAACAAATCTTTAAATCTTTCCCAAGCAACCCCAAATGATTCATGCACTTTTTGTTCAAATCTAGTGATCTCGTTCTTAAAGTGTATTGTCTTAGATGGTGGAAAGAAATAATTCATGAACTTAGACACTAAATCATCCCATGTCAAAATCGAACCCGGTGGTTCTTTCTCATACCAAATCTTAGCATTACCCTCGAGCGAGTACGGAAAAAGCATGAGCTTAATCGCGTCATTCGGCGCATCTCTAAACTTGAGAGTCGAGGTAATTCGAAGAAAATTCTGAATGTGAGAATGCGGGCTATCGGTCTCATTGCCACGAAATTGGTCGGCACGAATGAGCGATAAAAGACCCGTCTTAATCTCAAAATGATCCGCCAAAATAGACGGCACAACGATTGCTTCCCCATACCCTTCGGTGGGTGCACAGAGCAATTCCTCCATTGTTCGGTTATCGGCCATCTCTACAACAATAGGTGGAAGCTCGGGTTCCACTATTCGTTGTTGACGATTTCTATTTCTACGAGGAATATTTTCAAGCCTATTAAAATCAATCACAAGTCGAGAAGAACGTAATTGCATATACTACAAAGACGAGAATTTTAGAGGATTGAAGAAAAGAAATTAGACAAGAAGAAGATTATTTTTGGTATTTTTTATTTGGTATTGCTCAATCAAAATTGATCGATAAAAAACAAGGAATAAGGATAACTACTATGGAAGTAAATTACCCTCGGTCGACTTTGAAACGATAGGTGAAAACCTAAACGTCTCGAGGTTCAATAAGTAAACTACAAAAATAAGATTTAATACTACTTGAGTTGGCAAACCAATAATCGGTCGTCCCTCTCAATATACGCATAAGCAAGCGGGGAAACGAGGTGGCACAAAGCACTTAAAAACCTTTTTCCTTAGACGGCCTTTTATAGCACGTCGCCTTATACCCAACTTATAGTTTGTATAAATCGAGTTCAAACTTCTTATTAGTACCTTTTATTTTTGTTTTGAGTTCGAATACAATAGCTAGGTGATGAAATCCCAACTAAGGTCTTATTTGGAAAGTAGGTAAATTTATTGTTCTACGTAATACAATATATTAATCATAAAAAACACGAAAAACGATACATACTATAATAATAGAAAAATAACAAAACTTTCCGAGGATGGAAAGGGTCTTCAAATCAACGATCAACAAATCTCCACAAAAACAAATCGTACACAAGATCCCCGGCAGCGGCGCCAAAATTTTTGATGTGTCGAGGATAGTATATGTGATAATTAGATACTTTATAGGGTAAATTAGAAAATTACCTTTAGGAAAAAGTAATAGTCTAAAATTACCAAAGACGGATTCAATTAAACACGTTGGTGAACCAAGTTCATTGTACACGAAGATCTTATGAATTTGAGACGTTTTGTTTTGATTAGGACAATTGATTCAAATTGGTTTTCGGTCTTTAAACTAAAATTAAATTCTACAAATTTAAAACCTAATTATATCCTAAAGTGCATGAATCGTTAACCCGAAATAAATCTAAAAGAAAAATTTAAAACTAAATAAAATTAAAACTTTACTTTAACTATTATTATTATTTTTTATTATTATTTTTTTTATATATTTTTAAAAGGAACAAATTACTATAACAAAAATTATTTAAACTAATATTTATTTAAACACAATTTAAAAATCTATTTAAAACTTCTAAAAAGAAATAACATTTATTTATTTATTTATTTTAATTTTGTTATTATATTTAAATTTAAACTAAAGCCAATATCTTAAAAAAATAGTTTTACAAAAAACGATTACCTATTTTAATTTTATGTTAATAAACCTTTAACAAACGTAAAACTGGCAAAAATCATAAAGTATAGAAACTATGTAATGGAGACAAATTAACAAAAGAGCTTACAGCTCAAATGGATAACACGTTAGCTGATGAGGGGCAGGTCTCGAGTTCGAGACCTGCTGCGACCACTTTTTGTTAATATTTTTGGAAATGCCAGAAATTGGCTATTTATCAAACTCAGATCAACAGTAAAATAGAAATAAGCAAATATAAACCCAAATAAGCCACTAAATATCACATCACAGATCTCATATCAGTACAATAATAATTCATTTATCAAAAACAAAAATACTAACTAAGCAAACTCGATGCTTCATACAGCCATGAATCAAGCTATTACAATTACTTATCACCTATAAATAAGATCATAGTTACAGCAAGTACAAGGAGCTATCATATGCGTAGTGTGCTATTACAGTAAACGTTACACAAGCTAGATACAGCTTAAACAGATTATAGCACAAGCATGAAGCAGATCATATGAGAAATTAAACAAGAAAAACCAACACTCAGGCATGAATAAACTACTTAATATCATAACACTTTAATTTTTCATCCTAAGTGAAAATCAAGTTCAAAACTCAAAACGACTTCAACTAAAAATCACAATTTTGCAGTCAAATGTTCCAAGCAGACTACTAAAACAAGATTCACAGCTAAATAAACTGGTTATTCAAAAATATTAGCTCTAACAGAAAACCAACCTTAGTTAATTACTACTATGAAGAACTAATTTAAATAAACTATTAGCATATCACAAATTTCTAACCAAGCAGTTTCATCAATTATACAAGTAAGCATACAGTTAAACATTCGATTTTAAACAGATTCATTAAAGAAAAAAAAACAAAAGATCAGTCTAAATCGTTCAACATCTAGCAAGAAACTAACTAACATTAACACATTAAACTAGCAAAATTAACTAATTAATTCAGAATATAACATAATGTGCTTAACCATTAGTGAAGATAACCGTTGAGAAGTAGCGCAGCGCTGAGCTGGCTAAAAACCTAATCGTCTCCACCATTTAACAACACCATCCCTCGAACAATTATCCACCATACGATTTAACAAACAACTTCTTTTTCTTATCTAGTGGGGATAAGAATTAATCCAAATCTTACTTATAATATCAAACTTAAGCTATTAATTAGCTTAGATTTAATATCATAAACATTATTATCATGAAACAGCAATAAGAATTAATTTGTAATATCAATTTAAGCAGAAAAACAAGACATGAATTTAATTGATGTAAATAAACTTTTATTAAATATTAAGAAAGATTACAAGATTTGATAAAGAGAAATACAAAATTAATCCTAACACTATTTCTACATAATAACTTTAAAGTAAAAAATTGGATACCAATTACATCACAAATGGGGGTTTATATAGGAAACTCGAGAGGTATCGGGGGTGGTTTGTTGGCGATGAGGATTGATCTAGACCTTCCATTTCGCATCTTCTCTCTCTTCTTGGACCCTTTCTTGATCAAACGACTGATATTTGCACACTAGCACACAGATCGCCAACGTGGCTTGATTGTGTGCAAGTTGTGCTTCTTTGAAGCTGAGTTGTGACCTTTTTATTGGAGAGGTGGAGGTGATGTGCTGTTTTGGCCAATCACAAGGTAGGATGGGGCCACGTCAGAAAGATGCTCTCCATCTTCTTGCCTCCGATTTCCTTGGGGAATTAATACCAACTCGTATGAATCACACGTGCAAACCAAAACCCCCAAATTATTTCACTAATTTAATGGATTAGGGTTTTGATGAATAGTGGTCAAGTGCCTGGTTTATTTAGGTTTTTTGGGGAGTGAAGGAGATGATAAAGGTAAGCATAAAAGATATTGAAAGGATTTTTTAATTATGTGTGTGAGTTGAAAAGTTGTGAGTGGGTAATGTGTTTGACTGGAAAAAAAAACGTGTGATGATTAATGTGTGAGTGAGGTTTATTTTATTGTTTAACCAAAGAGTTAAATAACTCTTTCTCCGTCTCTTTATTAAACCGATGGGCTTGGACCCATTTGTTACTTCCCTTGTCATATATTTTTTGGTCAATGGGCTTTTGATCCAATCAGCCATCCATCACAATAAAATGGGCCTTTTCCAAATAGTAAACCTTCATGAACTTCTAATGGGCTTTTGAGCCCATTTTCCAAAGTGTGGGACCTACTTGTCGTCAAACTTGATAAATCCGTGAATAAAACGACTTGTTATCGGCTTTGTTGATCTTTTCATCAATCTCGTGTTGTTTTGCGGGATTTCTTGAACTTGGTACCTACACACACGAAACAAACAAAACATGCATATACAAGGTCTTTTTAATACATTTCATGCATTTTAAGCTTGTTTTAAGATACGAATGATATGAGTATAATCACTCATATCAAACACCATCCCACAAGCTTATCTTGACCTAGAAATTGTGCACCACCAGAAGTACTTTTCCGTGTATCAAGACACCCTGCATGATCAGAATGTAAATAGGTCGTTAGAAAGAAACCGGTTTCCCTCGGATACCAAAGTCCCAAATGAATGGTATTATTAAGGTACCGAAAGATCCGTTTAACCTCCTTGAGGTGCTTTTCAGTGGGTCGTGCTTGATATCGTGCACAATAACACGTAGCATGTGAAATATCAGGTCTGCTTGCTGTCAAGTACATGAGGGAACCGATCATGGAACGATATCTCGTTTGATCTATGGCATTTCCCTCCAAGTCAGCATCTAGCGATGTGGTTGATAATAGTGTCCCAACAGGGTCACATGAAGTCATACCATGCTTTTTGATTATCTATTGACAATACTTAGCTTGGTTGATAAAGATACCACTTGGGGATTGTTGAACTTGAATTCCTAGAAAGAATTTTAGTTCACCCATCATTGACATTTCAAATTTGCTGTGTATGACTTTTTCAAACCATTTTGAAAGTTTTGGGTTTGTAGACCCGAAAATAATATCATCAACATAAATCTGCACGAGCAAAATGTCATCCCCATATTTATAAGTGAACAGAGTTAGTTCAATGGAACCTTTTGAGAAACCTTTGGATACCAGAAATTTCGAGAGCTCGTCGTACCACGCCCTTGGAGCTTGCTTTAGTCCATAAAGTGCTTTATGGAGACGATACACCTTGTCAGGATAGTGAGGATTGACGAATCCTTCCGGTTGCGTGACATATACTTCTTCCTTCAAAGGACCGTTAAGAAATGTCGTCTTTACGTCCATTTGATAGACAGTGAATCCCTTATGTGCAGCATAAGCAAGGAAAATCCTAATTGCTTCCATACGAGCAACTGGTGCAAATGATTCATCAAAATCAATTCCCTCTTTCTGGCCATACCCCTTAGCCACTAGCCTAGCTTTGTTCTTGATGATCGTATTTTCTTCATCCATCTTGTTTTTCCAGATCCAACGAAGATTTAACGAAATCACATCGTCTGGTCTGTCAACAAGTTCCCAGACTTTAAGTCTTCCAAATTGTTGAAGTTCATCCGTCATCGATTCGATCCAAGCATGATCAGCCATGGCTTCTTTGATGTTTTTGGGTTCAGCTGTTCCTACGGTGAGTGCGAACATACAAACATCACCATCGGTGGCTAGTTGTCGTCTTGTACGAACAGGTTGTGAAGGGTTTCCAATTACTTGAACCAAAGGATGTTCTCGGGTCCAATGATGTGTTGAAGGATGTCGTTGATAGAACGTATGCATATTTGATGGATCAACATGGCGAGTAGAAGACTCTCCTGTTTTGTGTACTGGTGTACCGAATGGGTTGATAAAGTCGTCTTCGTCATTTAATGCATAGTCTGCTTGAGTAGTGTTCTCTGGAGCAATGACAGTAGTTGTGGATGTTGTAGGATCGATTGTTGAAGTTATATTTAGAGGAAGTAAATCTGCAGCAACCCGTGTTGAAGTAGATGAAGTTGTATCCTTTTGTTGACGATGACCGGTATCATCAATCTTATCATGAGTGACAGCGGAAGACTTTGATACAACATGTTTCTCCCCCGTGAAATATTCATCAAACATTGGTCCATATAACATTTCCAACTCTTCAAGTGTCGTGTCCACTGTCATATCTGCTCTAGGAACATGTTCAGGAACCAGCTTTGAACTTGACGGTTCATTGCTGTGGTCTTGAGTTCCGAGTTCCGTGCGGTTGTGCACAAAAGTCTTTTGTCGTTGTGGATCGGGACTTAAACTGTTTTGTTCAAGTGCCATTTCTTACAATTCATCAAATCTGATATGAATAGTCTCGACTATCAATTTTGTTCTCTTGTTGTACACTATGTATCCCTTAGACTGAGTTGCATATCCCACTAAAATGCATGCATCACCTTTCTCTTTCATCTTGTCCAGATTTTCACCATCTCGAATAATGTAACACATACATCCAAAAACATGAAGGTGTTTGAGGTAAGGTTTGCGATCATTAATTATGTGATATGGTGTCTTTTCGTGTCTAGGGATAATTAAGGATCAGTTTTGTGTGTAGCATGCGGTTGATACGGCTTCGGCCCAAAAGAATAATGGTAGTTTTGAAGCAGATAATAATGTTTGAGCAGCCTCAACTAAAGTAGGGTTTCGTCTTTCAACAACACCGTTTTTTCAGGTGTTCAAGCAATAGATGTTTCGTGTTCAATCCCTTTGTCTTCAAAATACTTCTTCAGAGTTGAATTCAAGAATTTTGTGCCTCTGTCAGTACGTACCACTTTTACTTGAGCTTGAAGACCACATTGTATTAGCTTGAGGAAGTTAATGAGAACCTCAGGTGTTTCATCCTTGGACCGTAAGAAGAGGGTCCACGTGTACCTTGAGTAGTCATCGACAATTACCATAACATATTTCTTCCCATTGATGGTTTGAACACGCTCTGATACCAATTGTTGTCCCATATATTTAGATGATATAGCACGAATTAAAGAAAGAAAATAGATGAAGAAGATGAATTCTAGAGAGAAAAAGTAGAGAGAGAAAAGAGAGAGAATTGGTTGGAACTAGGTGAATGTTAGATTGAGTGAGAGAGAATAAAATGAACCGACACCCTTCCTAACATGCTAGGAAGGGTATTTATATTCCCCCTACATGTGGGCTTGTATGGACTATACTACATGGGCCAGACTTTCCTTTAGGCTTTAGTTACTTATGAATGAACTTTAGCTTAAGGTTGAGCACGTAAAATACGACTAACCTACTACCTATTACAACGTTCTAAAATACGATAGATAATAAATCTATGACCGATCATTCTTGTTTGACTCAATATTTTGAGGCTAACAAGTTTTCATATCAATCCTTTTGAGTTTAATAAATGTAGAATCATTATATTAATTCTCACCAGCATGGACATCTAGTTTATGACGTAAAAACGGTTTATAGACGTATCTTTAGTACACAAACTTTTAAGGGGATGTTTGGTAGGATGGAATGGAAAGCAAAGAAAGAGAATGAGGGTGTTTCCTAGTATTTGGTGTGCACCGAGAATAGAATTGGAGAATTAAAATGGCATTCCCTTTCCACATATTTGATTCTTTAAAAAAAATAAAGAATGCTGAGAATGGAAAAAATAGGCATAACTCATTCACATGTTCATTCTTATGAGAATCTGATTCCATTTTTTCTGTGTCGTTGATTTTTCATATTTTCATCTTCTTCTCAAATTAGCTTTCACCCTCGATTATGTTGGACCGCCATCAACTTCGTCTATATTTAATATTCTCCGTCTTTGTAAGGTGCAAATTTCGTATATCTCGATGTTCATGTGAACATATAAACAAGACCTTGTTGAGCGTTAATTTTAATTGTTATTGATATTATGCTTTTCATAAGGTATAGCAGGTTTATTGCCAATATAAATAATTGATTTTTAAGCTAAAAAGTGATACTGTGATAATTGTAACGAGGCTAATTAATTGATTTAATAGTTTGAGCAATGAGTCTTGAAAAGATAGATGGTAATGTTCATAACTGATAAGCGTGGCCTCGTGAATTCAAATTGGAGAAAAATGGAGAATGCTTAATGATCATGGTATTTTATATCGAATGCTTAATACTTGGGTGTCTTCGTTTTTTCCTGACTTTCTTGTACAGGTACAAGGTACGAGGCCATGAACATATGAAACTGATAGATTAAAAACATTTAGTCGGAGTTGAATGATATTGAAAATATAATTTCCTAGATCATCTCAATATCTATTTGTTTAATTATAGTTGAGCGTATATTTTATTCTTTTGTGATGTCAAATGAGATAATCAATCTTTTAACATATTCTTTTGTTTTATTCTTTGGTTGCACCAAATACCGGAATTGTTTCTCTTTCTATAAGGTTATTCTCTTTCTTCATAATTCCGTTCTCTCCCACAATTTCATTCTATGCGATTCACTCGTACCAAACACCCCTTAATGTTTACAAACCTTCAACACAACGCAAGCATCAAATTATAGGGTTAATAATTAAAAATTTCATATAATTTATATTTTTTTTATCATCTTTGTAATGTAGCTATCTTTTTTCTTTTTCATTCCGTCATCAAATTTTAAAAATAGATCATTGTATTTATTTTAAGACTATTTTGCCATGTAAGTAATCATTTATTTTCAAAATCTATACTACTTTATAAAAAAAAGTATTTAGACCCTTTCTATAACTGGAAGTCTTAAAAAATTCAGTCTAAAACATTTCTAAAAAAAGAAGTCTAACAATTGGGTCAATATTGTTCAAAATGTATATTCATTATTTAATCATGAATTATTGCTATAGCAAAACGTATGTAACATTTTTTTAAATGAAAAGTAACCATCCTTATATTAATGTGCACTTTTAATATGCAAAATAAGTAACCGCTTTTCAAATAATATAAAAACTATCATAAGACACTCTCATACACATTCATATCCCTTTCTCTTTTCTCTCAATATCTTCAAAATAATACAAAAAAAAACTTCTATAAAACCTTCTCCATAACCACATGGCCACAGCCTCTACCACTTCCGCCTCTACCACCACTACTGTCACCGTTGCCACCATCAGTCGCAAAATAAAAGGTTTGATGTGTTTTGGTAGTTTTGGTTGTAGATCTGGTGGTTTTCGTGATTACAACAGAAGAAAAAAATCAATGGTTTTATTGTGATTAGTGTTTCGATTGGATGTGTTGTGCCAGGATTTGGAAGTCTTAAAATTGAAATCCTTCACAAGCATTGTTATTGCTTAAAGTTATTTTAATGTATATTATCATTCATTTGTAAAAAGTTATTGTTAAAAAAAGTTAACCATATAACATTTACTAACCACAAAATATAGTCACAGGGTACCCGCCGCCGCATTGCGCGGGTACCCTGCGAGTATTTTATAAAACATTTATCACTTTTTATTTTTAGAAGTCTTAAAATGTTTCAGCATCAAACATTTCTTTATTTAGAAATTTATATACAACCATTTTTGAGGTTTAAATGCCTATTATGTTTTTTTTTAAACTTATCTAAAAAGTAAATGATACAAATGAGTTATAAAATATGAGTCAATAAGAGTAAATGTCATTAATAATTAAATAAATAATTTAATGAGACAATAAATAACCATATATTATAAGTTTGTAATATATAAAACTGAAAACAATTTATTGATGGATATTAATATTACTACTAGAATATCAGTTATGGAATCTTAATATAAAAAAATCATGATTTATGAAAAAAGACTCGAAAAAAATTTGCCCACAAAAGATTCAGCCATCAAAATTCTTCAAACCACCAATAAAAAATATTTGTTTGTCGAAAAACTTAGTCACCGGGTACCCGCCGCAGCATTGCGCGGGTACACGGCTAGTTTAGAAAAAATAAAGATAAAATTGTTATAAAACACACATAATTATTGACTTTTGAAAGTTTTATATCATAACAAGAAGAAGAAAAAAATAAACACGAAAACAAAAGAAATATTAAATTAAATCATTTGTTAAATCATTTGCCTTAAACAGTTAATCAACTATTTTAAGTAAAAATGAAGTATATGTTCACTATTAGGCTATGTTTGGCAAGAGCTTTTCTAAAGCTTTTATAGAGCTGTTAGTTTTTTTATTAAAAAAATAATCTAATAGCTCTGTTTGGCACAATAGTTTTTTTAAGAGCTGTTAGTTTTTTATTTTAAACAATATACAGCTTTTTAAATTTTCAAGAGCTGTTAGAGATGTAAATTACTAATATAACCTCCAACCATATTATAATTGATTTAAATTTGTCCTTTTAAGTCATTTTCCATCTTAATTTTACAGTTAACAACTAATATACCAAACATATTTATTTAAATTAACAACTTTTTAATAAACAGCTTACAGCTTACAGCTTACAGTTAACAGCTTACAGCTTACAGTTAACAGCTTACAGCTTACAGCTATATGAACGCCTACAAATTGGAGTTGGGTATGATTATAATGTTAGATTTTTGACTCAATCATGTACAAATCATTTATTCTATAAAATATTTTGATCCTTGTTGCATAGCTTACATGAAATTTCTATTGGGACAAGATAATTAAAATCATGTTTTAGGCACAAACGACAATGCAGAAACATGAAGAATTTCGTTAATGTCATATAAGACCAACAACGGTTAAAGTAGTAATGTTGGTTAAAGATGATTGGAGAGTCGTGGTTGTTTACCAAAACTCGGGTTGGGTTTTGGTAGAAAAATGGGTAACTCATTTGAATACTAAATATGTCGTTTAGGCTAGGTCGATGCCTCTTGACCCGCATCTTTGTCATTGCCGAAATTATATTAACTCAGACAAGTTTGTACTCCACAATTCATTTTCCCTTACTCATATCCATGCTTAATATGATATAAATTTGGTATCTAATAAATCACAATCACATAGAATAATCGATGACGGTAAAATCACTAGCACAAATTACACAAACTACGATGCTATAAAACAATAGTACCAAACACCCTAATATTTGATTATAACAACCAATATCATCATCGCTAGCTTTTTTTTAGAACGACAAATGTTAGTTGTTAGTGGGTCGCGTCGTGCAATGATATCCAAGCGGTAGAATGTCTTATTCGAACCCTCGCCTAGTTATGTTAAACTCCTTATCCGTTTCGCCTGAGAGTCTTGGCAGGTCTTGAATCCAAGACCTCCAGAAAACCTCCCCTAAGAAAACCACTTAGTGAAACCTTGGGCTTGTTTACCAAAATAAGCAGTGTGGAAAAAATGTCTTAATTAGCCTTTTAATGGGGACGATAAGCTTAGGTAAATCTCAGTTAAGATGGATTAAAAGGTTTTAGGCTCATATTTTCCCCACTAAGTGAAAAGTGAACACCTTCAGCATCATATTAGCTTTTCATTATGTTACAAAACACATTTTGTGAAAGGATTGATCCAACCAAAATTCAGCAGAAACAAAAACCGAATTTGTAAAAGACATGAACTGAAATGAATCGTAATGCCTCGGTTCGAGTAGGTTTTGTGTCAATCTGTTCATTTCGGTACAATTTACGATTTAGATGTGTTTTTCTCGAATTTACCTCAAACCTACCCAAGCTAAAAACCATTAGTATATGAGAACCAATAACCAAATCACATATATTGTTAGACTATATTAAAACATGTAGGTTATGATTATTATTCATGAAATTTATATAAAGATAACATAAATGAAACTCTAACGGACCCAAAACCTACAAATCAAGATTGAACAACTTTATTGACTAATATATATTAGGTTAGTGTGAGTCGGATTAGTTCTGTTTTCAATTTTTGATATGTTTCGCTTTGCTCCCTGTGTATAAACAACCACTGTCAAAACTAGGGGTGTTAAAAAAACCACGAAATCAACGAATCGAGCCGAACCAATCAATCCAAAACAGAAAAAACCTGAAACCGAAGAATCCGAAACAAAAAAAACCGAAATCGAAAAACCCGCTTATCACGGTTCGATTTTGGTTTTTATTTGTAGAAATCTGCGGTTACTCGAACCGAACCGCGCATATTATAAATGAAATTTTCTTAATTAAATATTCAGATTATAGTATATGTATTAATTATATTAATACACTACTTTTATTGTACAATGTTTTTCACTTCTAATGTCAATATTTCTAAACATCTATGTATAAAATTTAATTAATATACTGGTAATCTATTAACATCAAATAAACAGTAAATATATTATTTATGAATATTTTGTAACAAAATAAATTTTATATAATTTTCATTTATTTAATATTATTTAATTATAAAATACGACATTGTATGTTCGAAACTATATTATTATTTATAAACTTAAACTCGATTAAATTTATAAAATGATTAATCATAACTCAAACTGCAGATAATCACTCATTTCGAATAACCGCATCTCCGATTAACCGTTAAATACAGTCTATATTGAGTTAATAAAATTAACAGACCGTTACAGAAACCATCTAACTAACCCACCCGTAAACACCCCTTACTAAAAAACACTTCTATTAATTAACGTGATATATAACGTATGATACGTGATAAGATGTGCCGTCTACCCAACGTATTATTACACCCTAGGCCTCCTCCTATCCAGGGGCGGAGCTATGCCTTGGCCACCTGTGGCACGTGCCACACATAGATCTGCCATGTGAAGCAGGTGGATTTGGCAGATGTAATTTGATTTCGAGCACTAAACTGGTAACAATGTCCTCAAGATCGAAAAGTATGAGATTTTACAAAAAATAAGAGCTTAAAGTCGATTAGTAAGGTGTGTAAAGTAAATTAGAAAACTGGTTAAAGATAAGTATGCGTATTGTCACGGACTTGTCTCGACAAGGGTCTTCCATGCGACACTTAGTCTCTACTAAGTCAGCCTTGCTCCCAACACTCAACGATCTAGGCAACAAAGAAAGCTACTAAGAAAGAACACAAGAGAACTAGGGGAAAATGCTTGTATTACTTGAGAAACTTTACAAGAGAGAATACAAGTGAATATGAGATGCTTTCCCCAAATGAGGATGGCTCTATTTATACTACTACTCTAGGGTTATAGTTGGGCTCTATTTACAACTCCAAGACAAGGCCCATAATCTACAATCTTCTATTAGGGTTTCTATAAGCTTCCATTAGGGTTTCTATAAGCTTCCATGGATCTTCCAAAGGCTTCCATATTATTCCACCAAGTCTTCTAGTCTTGTGTAGAACCATCCAGATCCCCGTTAACCTTGTGAAACTAGGCGGGACGTGACATCCTCCCCCACCTAAGCTCGCGACGTCCTCGTCGTGCCATCCTCGTGATACTTCTTGATCTCGTCCTTGAATTGCCACAATAAGTCTTCCGCTTCCCAACTTGCTTCACTATCGGGAAAGTCACGCCATTTGATCAAGTACTCCTAGTAGCTCGGCACTCCTCGTATAATAACCCATACTTTAAAATCAACATTTAGACCGAGCTCTAATCTTATTTTTAATAGTCGGATCAATATTTATTACCTGACCTTTATTTGTCATGTTCGTTCTAAGAATAATATTTAATTCTCGGCTAACCGGCAAGATTAAGGCTTTAACGTACCGAGTACGTATGAAATATTTTTTATTGGCAAGTTTATGTCCGTCATCGACCGTAAATATTCTCATTATGACATAGAAATATTTTCTATTCTCGTCATTTTAATTTATCGTTTTACGAGCATTTTTCATAATTTGTTTTAAGCCTTTAGGCGTCATACGTTTACGCGACGCATTAATATTTATTAAATTACAAGCCCTCGTTTATTTATTGAAATATTAATGTACTCCAAATGTCGACGTTTTTATTTTATATTGAGCGTTTATTTTTCATGTTTTACGCGTATCTTTCAAATTACATAACCTTTAAAATATCGGGTTTCGATAATACCCGCTTTAACAAATTGTGAGGCAAAAATTATATTAATCTCACCTTACTTTTCTCTTGTCACGCCACATGCACACAAGGAACTTCCAATGTAAGTTTTGTGGGACACGTGGTAGTATACCTTTGCATGTATGAAGTCATAATCTTACATGTTTTCATTTCTTGATGATATCAACACACATACTGTCTTTTCCTTATTTTTTTGCCGTGCTAACATCAGCCTCTATAACATCATTTCCTTTAAATTCATTAGCTAATTCTTGAGTACATATTTGAGTTATTGTGTACTATACATACTCTTAATTCATTTCATCTCAAAATCATCATTATCATCAAGATATTTAGAACCTTTAAAGCTGAGTTAAAAGTAGACCTTCTATGGGTTTCTAACATTGAGTAAAGATCATGTGATTGGTAAAATTATGGGTTTGAGCCAAGGAGCTTTGAGATTGCCTTGTTGGTATGATGATTTCTTCAAAATTATTTGTAAGGATCATTTGATTACTTTCTTGTAATCTTTAATTTATATATTATTTTTATAATCATGAATTTGTTATTTTTCTACTGAATATGGTGATATAATAGTTTATTAGGAAGTTTGGACATTTTATATATGGTTTGTGATATGAAAAGCAAATTTAAACAAGCCCTTTATGATGTATGTAGTTGATTGATTTTGACCAGCATAAAAAACGTAGGTATTACAGAAAACCTATAAGTTATGGACATTAAATAGACATACATGGAGATAGATAAATGTTTTGTGATGATTTGGCCGGGTGGCCCGTCTCATGACGATACGCGATGAATTAGATATGGCCGAAGTGGTAAATAGTGTCAAATCTGACCACCAGTTTTAAATCTACTGAGAACATGTAGAATCATACAGAACCAATTAAAAATGTAAAACTAAAAGTTGCAGATAAAATCATAAAGAATTAGAATCGGTCGGATAGTTTATCAATTCTTTACGGTTTGTAAATGGCGGGTGAAACGGTGAAAACGAGATTGACTGCCTAAAACAGCCAACATCTCTATGTGAGAAAATTGATAATTAAGCTATGATAAGCATAAATTATGAATAATTTGACTTATAAACAGTAAAGTAAATAAGTTGATAATAATTTTGGTAAAAAGAATACACCTATACCATTTACAGTTTAGGATATATGATCTATTAAACAAGGCATGTCGGGAAATTGTACGAATTGGACAATACTTAATTAATGTAAAACGTGTCGGTTTGCATAAAACTGAAGTGGTAGGACCCACTCTTCTGGAAATATAGACCATTTATATACTGATAATTAGAAGACCCGACCATCGTGAAATATTAATTCGACATCATTTTGAGGCGTTTAGAACCCGCAATGCATATAAAGTGGATTTGGGCCACAAAAGCCCAACATACACTTATAATGGCTATTAGGCCATTATTGGGCCTGAGATTTATAACATGTTTAGAGTTTAATACTGAGATTGAAATGGACTAAAGTCATAATAACTTGTAATGGGTCACTAATGGGCTTTAATGGGCTTAAAGGTCATAATGTACATGATAGATTATTATCAAATGTCTTATGAAAAGTTTTATAAAACTTATACAATGTCCAAACCTACTAAAGTGAACTATTTACATATTCGTTTGACTTATGTATAGTCTCGATCCTAAGACGCGTCTCGTCAGTATAGGTCTCGTTCGGTCATGTGACGACCGTTGGGCATCTCGTTCTCAATTAATGAGCAATTGATATCTCGTGAAGTCGTGTATCGACTATTGAATGTTTGTTCCTTGATCAACGTGTGATAGCTATATCAGGTGAGTCTATAGCCTCGCTTTTATATTATATGGTAAATGATTTTTAACCCACGAGGGGGAATACATGTTGTTTTATAAAATGAACACAAGTTGTTTTCGGTATGCTGGACCCGAATATGATGATAAATGCCTAAGTACCATTGTCTTATGAAGTCCCTGAATTTCATGAACTGTTAATTACCTTGCGAGGTAAACGCTAATACATATGATAGATCTATTTGGTTTGACAGCCTTATCCTAGGGTATGTATCCTTGTGATCACCTGAGAGGGATATTATGTATAAGAGGTCGCTGGTATATGACAATATTACCTGTTGTAGGGGCGCCGTAAGTGACTCGGTTAGACGTGTTGGTTAACGTTCAGTTGCATGAGCTTAAGGCATTTATCGATATATATGACTTGTCTGTGTGACAAGCTTGAGATGATTAAAATGCTTGTGTTCAAATGATGATTTGCAAAACCTATAGATTCACTCAACCGTTGTGTTGATTATTTTGAGCATGTATTTCAGGTAATCAAGATGGATAGCAGCGGAACATGCAGGGAGGAAGTTGGTGCTTACTTGTCTAAAGTTTATATTGTTTTCCATCCTTTGAAATGAATAAATGACTTTTAAGTCTTTTGATGAATGATGTGTTGGTAACGGTTTTTGGGACTAAACGCTACTCTGATTTATATATTGGGATGGAAAACTTTTTAGACAAGATTGTATAATACTTTAACGTCTCTTTTGAGGTCGTTGTCTATGATTGTGTGCAATGTTCTATGAGTAGCGCCCCAAAATGGTATTCCGCTGCGTGGTAAATTGGGGGTGTTACAAAATGGTATCAGAGCCACAAGTTATAGAGAACTAGGTCGATTTTGAAAAACCTAAACTATAACTTTGGTGTGTTCAAAAAAGTTTTAAGCACGCAACTACTCCGCATGGCTTCGGTAAGGCTATTCTTGCATTACTTTATGATTAATTGTGATTATGTGAACCTATGTGTATGTAGGAATGGTAATATGTATATGTATGAATATACTATGATATTTAAGGGCATTGTACATGAAGCAATGTTCCTTAAATGATTATCGTACCTTTTATAATGCGGTTTTGTATATGATTTAGCCTCACTGCCAATCACTGATCTTGATAATCACGTATTATCTGAATACGAGTATGAAACTCGTTTGATACTTTGAGTATGTAAATATTGTTTCGTAGTCTATCGCATATCGACTTGTTTAAGTTTGATTGTTATCATCGTATCGTGATGTGCCATTTTTGGACATCTCCTTTCGAAACGAAGTTGATAAATGCGATGTTCGTGTTTTTGTTACTACTTATGATTTTGAAGAATAATTTATCCGAGGCGATATCTCCTACGTAATGCGATGTGCGATTAAATTTTATATGACCATGTTTTACTGGCGAAAAGGAGGATGCCAATGTTGGACTTAAGATATATATATCCTAATCAAATATATATAGTTTAGGTACAACAATGATATGCTCGTAGTAGTCATTCGGTTGAGTGACTTAATACTATGTATCTAAATGGAATGGGACATTTAGATATATAGATTTTAACTCGCCCAACTAAGAGTCGTTTAAGGTTGTCTCATTTAAATGGATTAGGACATTTGAATAAGAGAATTTTAAACCACTAGACCTTAGATAGTCGTGTTTTCCTTATTTAGATGGAATGAGACGTTTGAATACGGAAATCATGATGTAAGTTTAGTGACACCTTGTATTTATTATGGTATTTTGATACGATATCATGTTGGGAGGTAGTAATACTTGAGTAGGTTGACTTATAATCGTTTTGTTGAATTGGATTGGGACGCCTTTTCATTTGAACAAAAAAAGTTATAAGTTCCTGAACCGTAAATTTATAAATTCTTGTATACATGGAAAGGGACGCCTTTTGATGTAGACAAGGAGTTATAAATAAGTGGGCCCAAGTATGTCTGGCACGATTTGTGAGTGTTTGGTGTGCGTACGTCTTCCTTCAAATCGTGTTTCGTTGGTATAAATCGTTTAGTGTCGTTGTCATTATGATGATCGTCGATTATCATCTATGCACGAGTAACCCGTTGGACTTCTCCTTCGACTTATGTATTATTCTTTCCTTACAAGGATTGAAGTTACATTCAAACCGTTCAATTGTGCCTGTTATGTATACTCATTGCTTTGACTTTTGTTCAGCCAACCTTCGTTAGAAACCTCGGTGATGACTTGTATTTTCCTCACATCTTCGCCATTAAACCAAAGACTATTGAAACGAATTAAGCGTCGGGACGTCGCTTCCTAAAGGGTTAGATGATGTAATAACCCATACTTTAAAATCAATATTTAGACCGAGCTCTAATCTTATTTTTAATAGTCGGATCAATATTTATTACCTGACCTTTATTTGTCATGTTCGTTCTAAGAATAATATTTAATTCTCGGCTAACCGGCAAGATTAAGGCTTTAACGTACAGAGTACGTATGAAATATTTTTTATTGGCAAGTTTATGTCCGTCATCGACCGTAAATATTCTCATTATGACATAGAAATATTTTCTATTCTCGTCATTTTAATTTATCGTTTTACGAGCATTTTTCATAATTTGTTTTAAGCCTTTAGGCGTCATACGTTTACGCGACGCATTAATATTTATTAAATTACAAGCCCTCGTTTATTTATTGAAATATTAATGTACTCCAAATGTCGACGTTTTTATTTTATATTGAGCGTTTATTTTTCATGTTTTACGCGTATCTTTCAAATTACATAACCTTTAAAATATCGGGTTTCGATAATACCCGCTTTAACAAATTGTGAGGCAAAAATTATATTAATCTCACCTCACTTTTCTCTTGTCACGCCACATGCACACAAGGAACTTCCAATGTAAGTTTTGTGGGACACGTGGTAGTATACCTTTGCATGTATGAAGTCATAATCTTACATGTTTTCATTTCTTGATGATATCAACACACATACTGTCTTTTCCTTATTTTTTTGCCGTGCTAACATCAGCCTCTATAACATCATTTCCTTTAAATTCATTAGCTAATTCTTGAGTACATATTTGAGTTATTGTGTACTATACGTACTCTTAATTCATTACATCTCAAAATCATCATCATCATCAAGATATTTAGAACCTTTAAAGCTGAGTTAAAAGTAGACCTTCTATGGGTTTCTAACATTGAGTAAAGATCATGTGATTGGTAAAATTATGGGTTTGAGCCAAGGAGCTTTGAGATTGCCTTGTTGGTATGATGATTTCTTCAAAATTATTTGTAAGGATCATTTGATTACTTTCTTGTAATCTTTAATTTATATATTATTTTTATAATCATGAATTTGTTATTTTTCTACTTAATATGGTGATATAATAGTTTATTAGGAAGTTTGGACATTTTATATATGGTTTGTGATATGAAAAGCAAATTTAAACAAGCCCTTTATGATGTATGTAGTTGATTGATTTTGACCAGCATAAAAAACGTGGGTATTACAGAAAACCTATAAGTTATGGACATTAAATAGACATACATGGAGATAGATAAATGTTTTGTGATGATTTGGCCGGGTGGCCCGTCTCATGACGATACCCGATGAATTAGATATGGCCGAAGTGGTAAATAGTGTCAAATCTGACCACCAGTTTTAAATCTACTGAGAACATGTAGAATCATACAGAACCAATTAAAAATGTAAAGCTAAAAGTTGCAGATAAAATCACGAAGAATTAGAATCGGTCGGATAGTTTATCAATTCTTTACGGTTTGTAAATGGCGGGCGAAACGGTGAAAACGAGATTGGCTGCCTAAAACAGCCAACATCTCTATGTGAGAAAATTGATAATTAAGCTATGATAAGCATAAATTATGAATAATTTGACTTATAAACAGTAAAGTAAATAAGTTGATAATAATTTTGGTAAAAAGAATACACCTATACCATTTACAGTTTAGGATATATGATCTATTAAACAAGGCATGTCGGGAAATTGTACGAATTGAACAATACTTAATTAATGTAAAACGTGTCGGTTTGCATAAAACTGAAGTGGTAGGACCCACTCTTCTGGAAATATAGACCATTTATATACTGATAATTAGAAGACCCGAGACCCGACCATCGTGAAATATTAATTCGACATCATTTTGAGGCGTTTAGAACCCGCAATGCATATAAAGTGGATTTGGGCCACAAAAGCCCAACATACACTTATAATGGCTATTAGGCCATTATTGGGCCTGAGATTTATAACATGTTTAGAGCTTAATACTGAGATTAAAATGGACTAAAGTCATAATAACTTGTAATGGGCCACTAATGGGCTTTAATGGGCTTAAAGGTCATAATGTACATGATAGATTATTATCAAATGTCTTATGAAAAGTTTTATAAAACTTATACAATGTCCAAACCTACTAAAGTGAACTATTTACATATTCGTTTGACTTATGTATAGTCTCGATCCTAAGACGCGTCTCGTCAGTATAGGTCTGTTCGGTCATGTGACGACCGTTGGGCATCTCGTTCTCAATTAATGAGCAATTGATATCTCGTGAAGTCGTGTATCGACTATTGAATGTTTGTTCCTTGATCAACGTGTGATAGATATATCAGGTGAGTCTATAGCCTCGCTTTTATATTATATGGTAAATGATTTTTAACCCGCGAGGGGGAATACATGTTGTTTTATAAAATGAACACAAGTTGTTTTCGGTATGCTGGACCCGAATATGATGATAAATGCCTAAGTACCATTGTCTTATGAAGTCCCTGAATTTCATGAACTGTTAATTACCTTGCGAGGTAAACGCTAATACATATGATAGATCTATTTGGTTTGACAGCCTTATCCTAGGGTATGTATCCTTGTGATCACCTGAGAGGGATATTATGTATAAGAGGTCGCTGGTATATGACAATATTACCTGTTGTAGGGGCGCCGTAAGTGACTCGGTTTGACGTGTTGGTTAACGTTCAGTTGCATGAGCTTAAGGCATTTATCGATATATATGACTTGTCTGTGTGACAAGCTTGAGATGATTAAAATGCTTGTGTTCAAATGATGATTTGCAAAACCTATAGATTCACTCAACCGTTGTGTTGATTATTTTGAGCATGTATTTCAGGTAATCAAGATGGATAGCAGCGGAACATGCAGGGAGGAAGTTGGTGCTTACTTGTCTAAAGTTTATATTGTTTTCCATCCTTTGAAATGAATAAATGACTTTTAAGTCTTTTGATGAATGATGTGTTGGTAACGGTTTTTGGGACTAAACGCTACTCTGATTTATATATTGGGATGGAAAACTTTTTAGACAAGATTGTATAATATTTTAACGTCTCTTTTGAGGTCGTTGTCTATGATTGTGTGCAATGTTCTATGAGTAGCGCCCCAAAATGGTATTCCGCTGCGTGGTAAATTGGGGGTGTTACACCTCGTCTCCTTATCGTACGATCCGACAAAATCTCTTCGACCTCTCGATCATACGAAGTAACAACTTCCGTTGGTGCTCGCTTCGACACTCCTCGGTTAGGATCTTCCCCGTCTCCATGATAAGGTTTGAGAAAACTTACGTGAAAGACCGGGTGAATCTTCAACTTGGGCGGTAGTTGAACTCGATAAGATACCTTTCCAACACGTCCAATCACCGGGAAAGGGCCTTCATACCTCCGTATCAATCCCTTATGAACCTTCCGCAATGACTTGAATTGTTGAGGCAAGAGCTTCACCATGACTTGATCTCCGACCTCGAACTCAACGTGTCTCCTCCTCTCGTCCGTCCATTTCTTCATTTTCTTATCCGCCTTGTCCAAAGATGCCCGGGCCATGTCCGCTTGTTCGTGCCACTCCTTCATAGTTTTGTAAGCGGCCGGGCTACTCCCCTCATATGATGCGGCTAAGGCATTTGGTGTCAATGGTTGACGCCCCGTGACTAACTCAAAAGGACTCTTCCCCGTGGCTTCACTTCGTTGCATGTTGTAAGAGAATTGAGCAACATCAAGAAGTTTAGCCCAATCATGTTGGTTGGCACTCACATAGTGCCTAAGATAGAGCTCCAATAATGCATTCACCCTCTCCGTTTGCCCATCCGTTTGGGGATGAAAACTCGTAGAGAAGTTCAAATCCGTCCCCATGATCTTGAACAAATCCGTCCAAAAGCGCCCCATGAATCTCGGATCTCGATTGCTAACAATCACATGTGGCACTCCCCAATACTTAACCACATTCTTGAAGAAGAGCTTGGTCGTATCATCCGCGGTAACATCGGATGGCGCGGCTATGAAAGTACCATACTTCGAGAATCTATCGACCACCACAATGATACTCCCACTCCACTCCGACTTCGGCAAACATGTGATAAAGTCCATAGAAACACTCTCCCATGGTCCTTTGGGCGTAGGTAAAGGCTCCAACAATCCTCCGGATTTCTTTTGCTCTATCTTGTCTTGTTGGAAAATTAGGCACGTCCGAACATATGTCTCAATATCGTCCTCCATCCTCGGCCAATAGTAGGTACCCTTGACCAATGCCAACGTCCTCTTCATCCCCGGATGACCAGCCCACTTTGAATCATGACACTCTTTCAAGATTACCCGCCTAAGATCACCCCACTTAGGCACGTAAAGCCGATCTCCTTTGGTGAACAACATGTCTCCTTTAATCCAAAATCTCCGAGTCTTCCCGTCCTTCGCTAAGGCAACGATCTTCTTGGCCATAGGATCATGTTCCAATCCTTCCTTGATTCGGTCTTGGAGGAAGAATTGTGCTTGAGTGATTGCCGCAAGCTCCGCCTTGCGACTCAATGCATCGGCTACCACATTAGCCTTCCCTGGCTTGTACTCCAATTGGTAGTCGAACTCGGCTAGGAAGTCTTGCCAACGAGCTTGCTTGGGACTTAACTTCTTTTGGGTTTGAAAGTAACTCGTGGCAATGTTATCCGTCTTGATCACGAATCTCGAACCCAACAAATAATGCCTCCAAATCCTCAAGCAATGGATAACCGCCGTCATCTCCTTCTCTTGCACCGTGTACTTCCTTTCCGTCTCATTTAGTTTTCTACTCTCGAACGCGATCGGGTGTCCATCTTGCATTAGAACTCCTCCAATAGCAAAGTCCGATGCATCCGTGTGTAACTCGAAAGGCATGGTCGCATCCGGTAGTCTCAACACCGGCTCTTGTACAACCGCCTTCTTTAATTTCTCGAACGCCGCTTGACATGCTATACTCCAATCCCAAGCTTTGTTCTTCTTCAAAAGATCCGTCAATGGTGATGCTATCGCCGAATAGCCCATGATGAATCTTCGATAATAGTTCACCAAGCCAAGGAATGAACGCAACTCCGTCACTTTGGTTGGTGGCTCCCAATCTTGGATAGCTTTAATCTTTGCTTCGTCCATCATCAAGCCTCCATCCTTGATCTTGTGGCCCAAGAATTCGACTTCGTCTTGAGCGAAAGAGCACTTCTCCAACTTCACATAAAGTTCATTGTCTCGCAACACCTCGAACACCTGTTTCAAATGCAAGACATGCTCTTCCAAAGTATGACTATAAATGACAATATCATCCAAGTAAACAACCACAAATTTATCGAGGAATGGATGAAACAACTTATTCATGAGGGTGCAAAATGTCGCGGGAGCATTTGTCAATCCGAACGGCATGACTAAGAACTCGTAAGAGCCATACCTCGTGACACATGTCGTCTTGGCCTCGTCTCCCTCCGCTATCCGTACTTGGTAGTACCCCGATCTCAAATCCAACTTAGTGAAGTATCTCGCCTTCCCAAGTTGATCAAACAAATCCGTAATAAGAGGAATAGGGTACTTATTTTTTATCGTTACCTTATTGAGTGCCCGGTAGTCTATGCACATCCGCAAGGACCCGTCCTTCTTCCTTTGAAATAGAACCGGCGCACCATATGGGGCTTTCGAGGGTCGAATGTAGCCCGCATCCATCAACTCCTTGAGTTGTCTCCTCAACTCTTCCAACTCGGGTGGCGGCATTCGGTAAGGGGCTTTGGCGGGGGGCTTGGAACCCACTTCCAACTCGATGGTATGATCCACCTCTCGCCTTGGTGGTAGCTTCTTTGGCAACTCCTTGGGCATCACATCCTTGAACTCCTCAAGAACCCGCTTGATCACTTCCGGTACTTCCACTTTGCTTGCCTCCTTGTCCGTCTCTAGCCTTGTCACCGCCAAGTAACAAGGCTCACTCTTGTTGAATCCTTTCTTGAATTGCATGGCCGAAAGGGTCTTCGCTCCACTCTTGGAATCTCGCTCCGTGCTTACCATACAAGTCTTTCCACCGTCTAGGATACACAAAGAGTTAGCGAATGGCATGGGGAAAGCTCGTACCTTATCGAGAAACTCTAACCCAAGAACCACTTTGAAATCATCCATCGGGACCACCGACAAATCAATCGTCCCTTCCCAATATCCAATCTTCGCCCGGACATCCTTAGCCACTCCATGAATCGGTTTGGCCTCCGAGTTTACCGCTTTGATAGTTCCACTCCCCTTTGTAGTGTTAATCCCTAGCCTCCTAGCTTCATCAACCGCCACAAAGTTATGAGTTGCACCGGAATCGACCAAAGCACGCACCTTTACTCCATTGATGTTTGCTTCGACATATTGTAGGCCTCGCCCTACAACCTTTGGCACCTCCGTCTTCGCCTTGATCGCATTCAAGATCCTCATCGAACCCATGCTTCCACCATTACTCGTACCTTCGTCTCCATGAGTCGACATCGCATTGAGGCTTGATTTCTTCGGGAAATCTCGAGCTCTATGAGGTCCATCGCAAATGAAGCATCCACCACTTTTGTAACTCGTCTTTAAGTCTTTCTCCTTTCCGGTAGGGGGTTTCTTCGCATAATCGAACTTCGGTTTTTCTCCCCCACCTTTCTCATGGCTCACCTTCCGATCTTTTGGCTTCGACGGTTCCCTCCTCGAACTAAAGTCAATCAAGGCCTCGACGTGGGCAATAGCCGTAGCCACGTCTTGGACTCCTCGTCGCTCTTACTCCGTCTTAGCCCACCCTTGCAAACCATCAAGAAAGTAAAAGAGAGAATCTTGCTCGGATAGTTCCGGAATCTCCAAGGTAGGTGTAGTGAACTCTTTCACATACTCCTTAATCGCTCCGGTTTGCTTAAGTTTACGAAGCCGACTCTTCGCCTCATTTTTAGCATTCTCCAAATAGAATTGCCTCTTGAAATCCGCAACAAAATCAACCCAAGTATTAATAGTAACCGTACCTCGTTCGATATCTCCATGCCGACGTCTCCACCATAACGCCGCGGTGTCCTTCAAGTAGTGAGTAGCCGTCTCGATCTTCATAGCATCCTCCACTATCTTGGCACCCTTCAAGTATCGCTCCATCTCCCATAAGAAATCGTCGACCGCTCTAGCCTCTCGCTTTCCCATGAAAGATGATGGTTTAGGAATGTCCATTCTTGGACCGTGATTACTAGCGCTACCCACACTAGCCAAGGACATCTTGCACAACTCTACGTCCGCGCGCAAGCTTCCAATAGTATCATGGATTGTGGAGATCTCTTCCCCGAACCTTTGTTCCATCTTCTCCATTCCATCCTTGAACATATCTCGTACGTCAAGGATTTCCTTCTTCATGTCGCCGCTAAGAGCATTTAGGACTACTTTAAAGTCTTCCCTCATACTCTCAAACTCGGATTCAAGATTTGCCAAGCCCTCAACTTGGGTCTTCACATCCGCCATGGATCTCTCGAAATCCTCCATTCTCTTATCCATGCTTGCCATAACGTCCCTCGACGTTCCTCTCTTCTTGGGGCCTTGATTTTCATCACGATCGCGGTTCCCATCGACAACACTTCCGCTAGCATCATTCTTCTCGGTTTCAATCGCCATCGCCTCGAATCGAATCTCGCTCTGATACCACTTGTCACGGACTTGTCTCGACAAGGGTCTTCCGTGCGGCACTTAGTCTCTACTAAGTCAGCCTTGCTCCCAACACTCAACGATCTAGGCAACAAAGAAAGCTACTAAGAAAGAACACAACATAACTAAGGGAAAATGCTTGTATTACTTGAGAAACTTTACAAAAGAGAATACAAGTGAATATGAGATGCTTTCCCCAAATGAGGATGGCTCTATTTATACTACTACTCTAGGGTTTACAAGAGAGAATACAAGTAATCGAAGTAACTACACTAGCTTGTATATGATTTCTTTTAATATCGCACTTTTTATATCATACTATATGTAAGTTAAAATTCGAAGTAAAAAATCATTTGTGCCACACACGTTTAAAATGTCTGGATCCGCCACTGGCTATACACTTTTTATTTAAACACGTACAACGAAAACAAATTTTATTTACTCTGTTTGCATCACAACAATTTGTTAAAAATAAAAATCATTGTACGGAGATAAGAAAACATCCTCCTCCACCTAAAACGCCCACACTATAAAACCACCAAACAAAAAGAATCCAATACATTTTCAAACAAAAGTTTTAGGGTTTATATTATCTGCTGCTGCTGCTTCTGTATTCACAAAGGTTCATCATATGCATCTTTCCTTCATTTTTAACTTATTTCATACTATACTACAAGTTGTTTACTGGCTTTTTATACCATACCAGATTTATTAAGACAAGATCACTAAATTATCTACTTTCTTTCTTGTTGGAGTTTTTAAAAAAAAAATGCTGTTTTTTTCTTTTAAATAAAATAAAATAAAATAAGGTAAGAAATTACTAGTTGTGTTATTTTTGCTATTTAGTCCCTGTAGATTTGCTCTTTTCTTTTTGGTCACTAGATCTAAGGATTTACATATATTTGCCTCTCAACTTTATAATTTCTCTTTTTTTTTTCATTTACTTATTGTTACTTGCTTATGTTTGTTTAAGCTTATATGTGGCCTTTCGACCTTATTTCATTTCTGCTTATATTATTTCATAAGCCCCAATTTTTCGACTTAAGAGGTGTTTGTTTAAGCTTTCGGCTTATTTTTCGTTTGCACCAATTTTGTGGCTTATTTTGAGACTTATGGGCTTATATTAGTTTATTATGAGATACTAAACTTATATAAGCCAATAAGTCTCAAAATAAGCCACAAAATTGGGACTTATGAAATATAAGCCGAAATTTGGCTTATTTTCGGCTTATATTTCATAAGTCATAATTTTGTGGCTTATTTTGAGACTTATCGGCTTTATATATGTTTATCATATCATAATAGACTTATATAAGCCCATAAGTTTCAAAATAAGCTACAAAATTGGTCTAATGAAACATAAGCCCATTTCGGCTTATGTTTTATAAACTAAAACAAACACCCTCTAATTTTCAGACTTTGTGGGCGTATATAAGCTCATAAGTCCCTAAATAAGCCAGAAAATAAGGGCTTATGATATATAAGCCGAAATCAAATAAGCTCATAAGCCCACATAGAAGCCGAAACACACACCCCCTTTTTGGTTGAAGACAAACTATTTGGAGCATTTATATGCCTTTCAACTTATTGGTTGCTTGACAATGAGTGTTTTAGTGTTTGGATTTTGTTTAAACGCTCTTATTTTGAATACTAATAAGAAAGTGTTTAGCATTAGTGATTAGTTTCTACATCATCTTTGGCACCACACGCTTTATAAAAACAACAGACTACCTATTTGTTTTATGAAAAGCGTTTGGTAACATAGGCGTATGTAGTGGTACTTATAAAGTGTAAACAGTCGTAAAAGTCATTTTATTATTGTTTTGAATAAGAGAGTTTAAACAAATTTAAAAGTTACACACTTGTTGCCAAACATAATCAACCGTTGTTTGTGTGAGATGCTAGCATCATGTGCTATCTATCGGTTGTGTGTGTCAGATGCTTAAATCTTGCCAACTGATGTTTATGCTATTTGTTCCAAGAAATTGATGTTTCTGCTATATGTTCCAAGAAGTTGGTATTTATATTATGATAAACTAGTATGGTACCCGCACAATGCAGCGGCGGATACCATATAACTAATATTTTTGACGAGCAATGCGAGCTATTTTTAATTAAGATAACTGAAAGCCGAGAATAAAAAATTAAAAATAAAAAATTCATCAAATAATCTAATTAGTATTTTACATACGCTCATTAAACACATTTAGTGTCTTACATGTGCGCTCGTTTAACCCATCAATTATAGTGAATGTGCAAAAAAATGCCCCATCTTTTTTAGAAAAATATTAAAAAATGCACATATTTAACAAAAGAAACAAAATTTACCACCTCTAGTTAGTAACAATAATAATAATAAGTAAAGACTCAAAACATACAAAGCCCATATCATAAACTTTAAAATTCAGCACAAAATACATGATATTTTTATTCATACACCGTCACTTGTTCTTGCCTAAAAAACTAATCAAATTTTGAAATAAAAATCATGTCATTGGTACCTTTCAAAAATGAATCGTTGAAAATAACAACATGAAAACTCAGAATATAAATCAAAGCTTGGAACCACGTCACACTTCACTTTATTCATATACCACTCTCGCAACCAGTGGTAAAGCCAACAGCTAAACTAAAATGGTTCCTTAGCTTGATGACAATAATATCAATGTGAATTGGTCGGTCAACGGGTCGTCACAATGTAACATAACTAATTGGATAGTGTATAATTTAACATAACTGCGTTATCTTTGAACAAAAATATTTGCTCATTGTGTTTAGATGAAAAGCTTTAAATCTAACTTTTATAATATCATTTAATTTTGAATCTAACTTTTATAATAGCATTTAATTCACAACAATTTTCAGCACAAAAGTATAAAGAATCATATACCTACTTAAACTTTGTTCATACTAAATAATTATAAATTTGTGATAAACATATAAATTATCAGTAGCTAAAGTCTTTAGTTATGTTAAAAAAAAAGTCTTTAGTTTAGATAAACCTATAGAAAGTTTTTTAAAAGAGTTGCCTGTTAAAAAAAACCAATGTTTTAAAACACGGGTAGACCTGGTCAGATCAATCGATTGACTCAGTTTCGGACGAAAAAATGTGTCATATTAACTTGGGTTTCACATTTTCGAAACCCAACTAAAACCCTCCGGGGTATGGGTGACTCGGGTCAACCCGGTTCTCGAGACCCGGCCGAGTTTTGATTTTTCGGGTTTTTTATCAAAAAATTATGTAAATTTTACGTATTTGCAACGAATATTATTATTTTTTCATATTATATTGGTTGATAAACAATTTATATTTTTAATATGCGAGAGTTTTTATATATAATTTTTGTTAATTTTTAAAAATATAAAAAAAGTATTTATTTACAAAATCAGGTTAATCGAGGTTGACTCAGACTCGATAACTCAACCGAGTCGATTTAAAAACAGAGTTTCAAACATACAAAACAATTGAGGTTTCAAATTTTTTGAAAATTTTGTACTAATAAAGGTTGTCATTTTCTTAATTTCAGTCATCACGTGACAAACTGTACACTTTATACATATTCCAATTTTTTATTATTAACATTTATCTTCTTTTTAAACTTTTCTACTTCTACTTCTACTTCACAGTTCACCATCCATTAACATTTATCTCCATTAACAAGCTTATATAACACATCTTTCTAATGATTAGTCACCATTGTTTAGTCGTTTGAACTCTAAGTTGGTTCCCGGTAAGTTTTCAAGGAAGGTCCCAGAAAAAAACCTAACACGCCGCTTCTATATAACTTGGATCTGCAAGGTGGTTCCCAGAGACCACTTACACATGCCTTGGCTCCGCCACTGCTACCACTTACTAAACCTGATTGATCGGTTTAATCCAGGCACCCGTGAAGTGATGTCTTAAAAACTCAGATCTACCGGAAAATTCAGATCTTTCCGTCGTGGTGGACTGGTGGTTTTGTCGACGGTGGCGGTGGCGGTTCCGTCGATGGTGGTGGTTCCATGGATGGTGATAGACTCATAGTGCTTAATGTATAAACTATTATCCCTATATCCCGATAAAGTGAAGATAGTATTGTATCAGGTTAGCAGTTGTTACTTATATAGCAGAATTATCACAAATTTGCCATAAGAAGTAAGTGAAGATGTCTGAATTTTTCAGACTTTCCATTTATGGAATAGTCCCAAATGCTTTATTATATAGTAAGATAGTAAGATAGTAAGATAAGATAAGATAAGATAAGATAAGATAAGATAAGATAAGATAAGATAAGATAAGATAAGATAAGATAAGATAAGATAAGATAAGATAAGATAAGATAAGATAAGATAAGATAAGATAAGATAAGATAAGATAAGATAAGATAAGATAAGATAAGATAAGATAAGATAAGATAAGATAAGATAAGATAAGATAAGATAAGATAAGATAAGATAAGATAAGATAAGATAAGATAAGATAAGATAAGATAAGATAAGATAAGATAAGATAAGATAAGATAAGATAAGATAAGATAAGATAAGATAAGATAAGATAAGATAAGATAAGATAAGATAAGATAAGATAAGATAAGATAAGATAAGATAAGATAAGATAAGATAAGATAAGATAAGATAAGATAAGATAAGATAAGATAAGATAAGATAAGATAAGATAAGATAAGATAAGATAAGATAAGATAAGATAAGATAAGATAAGATAAGATAAGATAAGATAAGATAAGATAAGATAAGATAAGATAAGATAAGATAAGATAAGATAAGATAAGATAAGATAAGATAAGATAAGATAAGATAAGATAAGATAAGATAAGATAAGATAAGATAAGATAAGATAAGATAAGATAAGATAAGATAAGATAAGATAAGATAAGATAAGATAAGATAAGATAAGATAAGATAAGATAAGATAAGATAAGATAAGATAAGATAAGATAAGATAAGATAAGATAAGATAAGATAAGATAAGATAAGATAAGATAAGATAAGATAAGATAAGATAAGATAAGATAAGATAAGATAAGATAAGATAAGATAAGATAAGATAAGATAAGATAAGATAAGATAAGATAAGATAAGATAAGATAAGATAAGATAAGATAAGATAAGATAAGATAAGATAAGATAAGATAAGATAAGATAAGATAAGATAAGATAAGATAAGATAAGATAAGATAAGATAAGATAAGATAAGATAAGATAAGATAAGATAAGATAAGATAAGATAAGATAAGATAAGATAAGATAAGATAAGATAAGATAAGATAAGATAAGATAAGATAAGATAAGATAAGATAAGATAAGATAAGATAAGATAAGATAAGATAAGATAAGATAAGATAAGATAAGATAAGATAAGATAAGATAAGATAAGATAAGATAAGATAAGATAAGATAAGATAAGATAAGATAAGATAAGATAAGATAAGATAAGATAAGATAAGATAAGATAAGATAAGATAAGATAAGATAAGATAAGATAAGATAAGATAAGATAAGATAAGATAAGATAAGATAAGATAAGATAAGATAAGATAAGATAAGATAAGATAAGATAAGATAAGATAAGATAAGATAAGATAAGATAAGATAAGATAAGATAAGATAAGATAAGATAAGATAAGATAAGATAAGATAAGATAAGATAAGATAAGATAAGATAAGATAAGATAAGATAAGATAAGATAAGATAAGATAAGATAAGATAAGATAAGATAAGATAAGATAAGATAAGATAAGATAAGATAAGATAAGATAAGATAAGATAAGATAAGATAAGATAAGATAAGATAAGATAAGATAAGATAAGATAAGATAAGATAAGATAAGATAAGATAAGATAAGATAAGATAAGATAAGATAAGATAAGATAAGATAAGATAAGATAAGATAAGATAAGATAAGATAAGATAAGATAAGATAAGAAGTAAGATAAGAAGTAAGATAAGAAGTAAGATAAGAAGTAAGATAAGAAGTAAGATAAGATAAGATAAGATAAGATAAGATAAGATAAGATAGTTAATTTATAAAATTGAAAAAGCATGTAATTGTTTGATTTTATTCCTGTGGTCTTAATATTTATAGCACCAGTTTTTTAATCAATATTGCTGGGAGTATATTTGGTACGTGTTCGATGAATGTATTGTAGTTCAGTGTCTAGTGATACATGAAGGTTCGTAGGGCTAAGATTACCATACGATCTTGTGTCATTTTATGTGTGCTTGACGATTGTTGTTTTGCCATAGTAAATAGTTATTTCAATGGTTTAATATGAAAATCCAAAGTGTCGAATTATTTGGTTAATCTGGAAGGCTGTTTTGACTTGGTAATCCCCCGCGGGTCACTGAGATACCGCAAAGAAGTTTGTTTTGACCCGATACGGCCTTGTGTTGACACTCTTGTTAAGGAGATCAAAGTTTTATCACACCTTGGGTTGATTGAATCAATGCTACTGTGGCGAGTTGTAATACTTTTTAATTCCTTCTATCTAGCTTCTTGCTAGCTTAATGATAATGTTGTCTAAATCAATGTTGTGCAGTAAGGGAAGGTCCAGGATGATCATAGGAATCAGAAAATAGTTGCATTGCATCTTTTAGAAGAGGAACGGTGCCTAGCTTATGATTTATAAGAATTTGTTTACACGCAGATGTGATATTCTGTTTCTTTAAATCTCTTAAAGTTTATGTTTTGATCCCAAATTGTATTTTGGTGATATAGATAGTTCTTAGGGCTAAGATAACTAGATGATTTTCATGTGTTTTTTGCTGCAGTGTTACTACGCTTGCTTGACAATTGTTTATTATGCTATGATAAATAGTTATTTGAATGCTTTAACATGGAAAGTCGAAAATGTTTAATTGTTTGATTAATGTTAAATTTTACAGCTATGTCTAAGAAGAGTCACAAGGTCAACTTAGAGGACGGAGTCAATCAATTGAGCTTAACGGAAGAAAGTCCACTTAAGAAAGTAGTGCACGGTGAAACAATATGCTTGTGTGTTGTCAATGAAGATCCAGAACTGACCAAAGCCAGGGCTCGAGGGTGGTACTTGCTTGCTAGAGGCACGGTGCATGTGTGTAACTCAAGGGATATGTTTGATGACTACCAACCAGTAACGGGTCATGAGGTGGTTCTGGAAGATAATAGTTGTGTTGATGTGGTCGGGTTTGGAACAGTGAAACTTAAGTTGGATACTAGGAAGGTTTTGACTCTTAAAAATGTTTTTCATATTCCTGAGATCCCAAAGAGTCTCATATCTGTCCCTAAACTTTTCGATATGGATTTCAATGTGACTTTTCGCAACCAGAAATGTGTTATTGATGATGGTCTCGAGGTTGTTGGAAAAGGGTACAGGGAGGATGAATTGTATCGTTTGAGCTTAATGGAATACCGTCTAGCAGAGAAAGTGGTGGTGCTTCACGACACAACCAGCAAGTATAACGTATGTGGGGAGACAAGATATCAGGCTCGGTGCAAAGACACGAATCCCGATACTGAGAAAGTGGTGCTTCAGTCAATAATAGGTTTAGCGACTCAATCCAACCAGAAGGCCCAAGGCTGGTACTTGAATTGTGGTACTTCAGAGCATGTTTGCTACTCTAGGGACATATTTGTGGACTACTACCCAATGAGAGACCATGAGATTATTTTGGACAATGATGATATTGTTGATGTAGCTGGATTTGGTACAGTGGTGATTCGATTTGACACAGACAAGGTTTTGAGACTCTCAAATGTTCTTCATATACCAAAAATCAGTAAATGCTATGTATCTGTCGCCAAACTCGATGATCTTGGATACATCATGACTATTGGGGATGGGCTAGGTGTCATTACGAAGAATGATGAGGTTATAGGTAAAGGGTATCAGATGGAGAGCGGGTATGCAGTGTATTGGTTGAGGTTAAAGGGAGATCCTCCTGTCAGGAGGAAAGTGATTGCCAATGAACATTCAGGTGCTGACAATGGTGAAAATGATTCGGGACCTATCACTACTTTTGGGGGTGGGCAATGTGTCATGAAGCAGGGTGATGTGATCATTCAAAAAGGGTACAAGGATCACGTGTTATATAAGATGGACTTTATGAAAGAACCATCCGCAGCTGCCAAACTCGAGATTCCATTTAAGACAGGCTTTATGAAGGGTAATGAACACCCAGAGTTGACCAAAGCTAGGGCTCGAGGGTGGTACTTGCTTCCTATTTGCACAATGCATGTTTGTAACTCGAGGGACATGTTTTTTGACTACCAACCAGTGACTGGCCATGAGGTGGTTTTGGAAGACGAAGACGACAGACGTGTTGCTGTGGTCGGGTATGGAACAGTGAAACTTCAGTTGACAACTGGAAAGGTTTTGACTCTAGAAAGAGTTTTTCATATGCCTGCAATCATCAAGTGTTGCATATCTGTTGACTTGCTTTTTAGGATGGGATTTAGCTTGGGCTATGATGACGAGGGATGCTATGTTAAGAAGGGTGATCAGATCGTGGGAAATGCGTTCATTGAGGATGGATTGCTTCGCTTGGGTGTCGTTGATGGACATTCAGGTGGAGATCAGGCACGCGCGTAGTTGTTTAGATTGTCATTTCGGCTAATGGTGGTTTAGTTTTTGTCCACAAACTTTCTTAGTTGCTAAGTTGTATCAGAATTACTACGTATGTACTTTCTGAATGCTTTTGTGCTTGATAATTTTTTTCTTGCCATTAATGTCATCACTTATGTTATGCATATCAGTATGTTATACTGTATACATGTTTGGTGCAAGCTGAGGTGCGATTCAGAATATGTTATATATGTGTTTACAACTTGGTTTTACCAAGATTACAGCAGTTTTTCATGTACATCTGGTAATGTTTAGAATCATGTTAAAATCTCATGATGCTTATCATCTGTCATTGCCTCGGTTTATATATATTAGATACAGGTTTTGTTTTAAGTTATCATTTGGTGTGATCTCTTTGATTCATCATGTTACATTTGTAAATTTGATTGTAAAGATGGTTGCCTATTTACGAAAGGAGGGCGGTACCTCAATCTTATGTACAGGTCGGACTCGCATATCCTCTTATTGTAACGGGATATGTCCCGAAAACCATCACAAAGAAATCTAAATAAACAACCAAAGGTCTTGCTGCGAATATATATACAAGTTCTCGTTAACCACCAGTCACCAGACCTTGATACTTCTACATGGATGACACTGAATTGCAGTAATATGGCTTTCGACGAGTATTCTAACCTCTGTCATTTAAAAGGAATATTCTAACAACGTCTGTTATATGGTTTCTTGTTCTTCCCGTGAGTAAAATCTAACTGCACTATAGGTTTGTTTATGAATAACTTAAATACCATATGACGCTGACTATATGGAATTATCATTGAAAAACGACTTCGTGCCTTGCTTTCTAGATATGACGAGCGGCGCAGGAACCTCCAACACTTGCCTCCTAGGCATTCGCTCAATCCGTTTAACAATGAAACTTGAAAAAAGGAATGTATGCACGAAATCAAGAAAATGTTGCTGAAACAATCTCACTTCAGTTTTTAGACTAGAATAATGTCTCTAAATCGTATTTTCTTAATCACAAACTAAGGCTGGCCGGAATGGGAGGTCGACCAACTCGCGACAGGGTTGCTGTAACACCCTAAAATGTGATATGCGGAAGCGGTGAAGCTCGGGGGTTGTTACGTCATTGTATCATAGTTCAAGGTACAACAGAACGACTCTAAATGAGACGTTTTATAAAATACCTCGTTGAATTTAAATTAAAAGCATCACAGTACAAAAGGTCTCAGTTTCAAAAGATAGTGCAGCGGAATGTAAAAGTTTTAAACATCAACGAGATAATAGTTCAAAAGCATAAGTAAATAAATGTCCGAAGATAGCCAAGAAATGCATGCGGACTCCAAGTACTTCACACAGCAGGTACAACACATCATCAATTACCTGAGATAAATGCTAAATTGGGTCAACATAAAGTTGGTGAGAATTTAGGTTTCAAGTAAAAGTTCATAGTAATTCAATTTCAGATTTCATTTCATGTACACGTGCAACTATAGGTGATATAGTGCCAAGTGTAGGATAAATTGGGTGTTCACAATATTTGTGATAGCTAAGCTCGTGACATCGAAACTAGTGATCCAGTGCATACAATAGATTGCATACATAAGTTTTGCCCCAATGGAGTACCTAGCCAAGATAACTCCGTTCATACAAATGGTACACACTCGTCCGGCGTCAGAATGCCCGAGTGGAGGTTGTCAACCCTCAATAGATCTATCCGTAACATAAGAGCTTACTCCAGCAGAGTAACTAACGATTCACGATAGTGGGGACTATGGCTAAAGCAACTTAAGCTATCTCATAAATAGTGTTCACAAAGCGTTCACAGAAATCAAGTTTTACTTGCGTCCAGAAGCAAGCATCAAAGCATTTATCACATCCCAAAATATTAAACATAGAAAGCAGTTTAATAGGGATCTATAAACTCAGCTCAAGCAACGATTCAAACCGCACAAGTAAGATCAAATTGTAGCGAGCAACTCTAGCAACAACCTAAATATAATACTATAGTTTAGGCGCTAGCAAATAAGTCACAATAGTTCATCACGTACGTTACTCATCAATCAAGTATATATTTTGTTGTTAAAATCGTGACTTGTAAATGTTATATCGTTATAAACATTATAGTATACATATACTTAGGCAAAAATATTTATTTTTGACTCGACAAAATTTCGACAGCCTTTCGGCGTAAATTTTAATTTACCAAAATTTATCTTAACAAATTTTTCTACCCGATTTCTAACGAAAATTCGGCAGCCTTTCGGCGTCACGCAAAAATTTGCCATTTTTAGTAAGTACTCAAATCTCGTCCTAAAACCCCTATTTTCAACAATTTCTCAATCACAATGTTCCAACAAGCCATTTTTCACAATAGTATCAATTTCCACTTCTAACGTTCAAACTTTTAATGTTATACCAAGTACTCACATTTCGCGCTAATACGCTTTTACAAAACAAGTCCAGCATTCATACATACCATTTAGTAACCATTTCGACACTTAAAACAACTCCGTTTAACTCGAAAATGTCGTTTCGACCACTTTAAAAATCTGGACAGCAACCACTTATAGTGTTGTTCTCCAAAAATTAAGTTTTCCGACAACGAAATTTAAACGACAATACCTTACTCATTTTAGCTCCGTTTTTAGCCCATAATATATCGAAACGAAGGAATTAACTTATATTTTCATAATATCGTAGTAAACTAGTGTCAAAACAATTTTTACGACCCTCTACGCCTCTTACAAAAATCGGACAGATTGTATGTTTTCCGTAAAAACTCGTTTTCGACCATTTTCAAGCGTAACCACTAGTAGTAACACTACTAGTTTCCTCCAATTTTTCATAAACATCAACAAAATCAAAGATTTTTCTTCAAGTTCACAAATCCAAAATATACATACTTATATTTTCACAAATCTTACAATTAAACCATTTTCATGTATGGATCTAATAGATCCACACATAATTTCCATAGATCTTAAAATATTTCATGAACAAAATAGTTTTTATCATTTTATTTCAAGAAAATACTTGATGAGTAACATGCATGCATAGATCTACAAAGATTATGCATGGAAAATGAAAAGATGAAAAAGGTTTAAGAAGTAACCTTGAGTAACGATTCTACGTAATCACAACGACCCGATCTACGCTCTAACCCACTAATAATCAACAAGAACTCTACTCTACAACTTCAACCCAAAAACTACTCAAATCAACAAACCAAGAAATACCATTCTTCTTTATGCTTGTACAAGCTCTAGGGTGATTTTGTTTTGTGTTAATTCTTGTTAAAATGAAGCTTTTAGAAATAAACAATAGTGGAATGTGTTTGTGTTTGTGTGTCGTGTGTTTTGAGAGAGAAAGAGAGAGATGTGTGTTTTTTTTTGAAGTAAAAATGAAATGAATAAGTGTGAAGTGAAGTTAAGGTTAATGAGGTAATTAGTTAAAAGGTGTAAGGGTTTGTAAGTTAAGCTTAAAAGGGTAAGAAGTAAATTTTTGGTGTATCTTGCATGTGTGATGTTGTTTGGCCGGTTATGGGGGTCCCACATGGGGTAAATTATTCAAAATTTTTACTATGGTAATTAGTTAAAAGATTTAAGGTAAAAAGGTTAGTTAGTTTTAGGTAAATATCAAAAAGTATATAGTTAAGTTTAAAATTACGTAAAACTTAAAAATTTGACGAAATATATTAAATTTACGATTTTTCGACGAAAACTGACATTTTATGATTGGTAAAGTATTTTATGCACGCTAACGACGGTTAAACGTAAAAACGACGTAAAATACGAAAACGCGATATGTTAATTAAATATTCACAGTAAATACGATTTATTACTATAAATAGCAAAAATATTAAAATACAGGCATATATAAACATATACAGAAATATTTAAATACGGTGCTCAAGAAAATACGATCACGCTGTTAAAAACTAAATAGTTAAGCACATAATTCACAGATAACGAATAATCTCATGGATTATCGTCAATTCATTGACCGTCTCAGCACTGTGGTCAGGTTCACAGAAAATGTTTAGAATAATGACTGAGCACAGTGTCAGCTCATTACTCGTCATCAAACAGTTTTTCAGACAACGCGGGATAACCTCTCGGTTCCAACACAGTTAAATCACATAGTTGACTAAATAAAAAGTCAAAGGGTAAAATAGTCATTTTACAAAGTAAGGAAAATTACCAGGTGTTACATTATCCCCTTGATAGAGAAGCTTTGTCCTCAAAGATTAGGAGTGTCATGGTTTCTAGAATTGTCAAAGAGTTACGGATATTTCTTGTGAAATTGATCCTCACGCTCCCAAGTGAATTCAGGTCCACGTTTAGAATTCCACCTCACCTTGATAATAGGAATACGACTCTGTTTCAATCGTTTGACCTCACGGTCCCTGATTTCAACAGGTTCTTCGACAAATTGCATCTTGTCGTCAATTCGGAGTTCCTCCAATGGTATAACGAGTGTCTCATCAGACAGGCACTTCTTCAAGTTCGACAAATGAAAAGTGCTATGCACGCGGCTCAACGCTTGCGGTAATTCGAGACGATAGGCTACAGTTCCAACCTTTGCCAGAATTTTGAAAGGTCCAATATAACGGGGGTTCAGCTTTCCTCGCTTGCCAAAACATACCACACCTTTCCAAGGCGATACTTTTAGCATCACTTTGTCTCCCACTTGAAATTCGAGAGGCTTACGTCGAACGTCGGCGTAACTCTTTTGACGATCGCGGGCTGCTTGAATTCGGCTCTTGATTTGAACAATCTTCTCAGTCGTTTCACGGATGAGTTCAGGGCCAGTGAGTTGACTATCCCCAACCTCACTCCAACATACAGGTAATGTAGAGATTTTACTAGTTGAAAAAGTTCGTTTTCTCGGTGTCTTAACGAATTGATTTTCGGTTCTGTTGGAAATACGTTTTACGTATTTATGAAGGATCGGTCACTCCAACGATATTTATGTAATGGGCTCGTGGTCCACTTTGTAATGTATAGTCCATATAGCCCACATGTAGGGTGGGCTATATATATACCCCTCCTAGCATGTTAGGAGGGGGTGGGTTAATTCATTCATGAACACACTTTCATTAATCTAATCTTACTTTCTCTCTCTACTTTTCTTCCCTCTCCTTTCTCTCTCTACACTTCATCTTCCTCCTTCCCCATTTCCACCATTAATCAATAGATCTAATCCATCCATTAACAAATCCTTAGAATTAGTAGGCCTTCAATTGGTATCAAGAGCCATGGTTGAATCTTAGGATTTGCATTTTTTTTATCTTTTGATTTGGTGGTAAAAATCCCTTCTTTTCTAATTTTTTATCAATTTTTTCATCATTCGATAAATTTTTTATCAATTTTTATTTTTTTATTATTATTATCAGTTTTATTCTTTTTTTTCGTATGTTTTTTACCATCAGTTTTTGATTATCAGTTTTTTCGTATCATTTTATCAATTTTGTTTAAAATAATCCGTTTTTTTTCTTTTTCAATAATCAGTTTTTTTATAATCATATTTTGTTTAATTTTTTTTTAATCAATCATTTTTTTTTATAATTTTTTAATCAGTATTTTTTTCTCAGTTTTCTTTTTCATTTTTTTTTTCTTAACAGTCCAAAACAGTCAAAAAGTCCAATCTGTTAACTCAGTCCATTAGTCAATCTGTCATATCTGTCTACAGTCCAAACAGTCCAAAAATTATCAAAAGATCTGTATTTTTCCATCCAGTTTTGAGATCGAGCGATTTCATTTTTCCGAATAGACAATCTTTCCGAGTAGACAAAATTTTCCGAGTAGACAAAACTTTCAGAATAGACAAAAAAGTTCCGAATAGCCAAAAAAGTTCCGAATAGCCATAAAAGTTCCGACTAGACTTTCCGCATAGAAAAAGTTCCGCATAGACTTTCCGAATAGGAAAAAACTTCCGAATAGACCAAAACTTCCGAATAGGAAAAAACTTCCGAATAGGAAAAAACTTCCGAATAGGAAAAAACTTCCGAATAGGAAAAACTTCCGAATAGGCTTTTCTAACAACTCGACCCAAATAGTGACTCTTGACTCAATCCTCTACCAACAAACTCACAATCCTACAACACTCGACTCCCTCATCTTTCAACGTCCAACAACATCACCTCTCGACTCACACTCGACGACCTCTCGACCCACATACTCTTACAACTCGACCCTTACCCGACTCATAGACTCGAATTTTTTCTGAAAACAGAAACCAAAACCATCATAAACACAACATACCACTCCCTCACTCCCTCACCGACACCCTCTCGCCTACCCCCCCCCAAACACACTCTCGTCACACCTCCACTCCCTCACCAATCTTCAACAAACAGACTAAACCAAAAACCGCCTCGACACCACCTCATCAGATACCACTCACACCCTCACGACTTAACCTAATTCAAAACCAACTCACGAACAACAGAATCTCTTCCCTTCGTCACTGTCACACCCACAAACAAAACCCTCTCGATTCAACACTTCAACCCTCATACCCTCATACCCTCGTCTCATCTCACACCTACGACCAACACATCTCTCTCTCGACAACTAAACTGACCCAAACACAAACTCACCCCTCACACCCTCGACTCACCCTCGAACAACTAAACTGACCCTCGAACCCACCCTCGACTCCATCCCAAACCCACCCTCGTCACAAACACACTCTCAACACATAATCTTTATCCGAAAAAGATTGTCTTTACACAAAAAGACTGATTTTTTACAAAAACAATAAGCCACAAAAACTCTCAATCTCACTTTTATTCAAAAGGATCATTGATCCAAGACTGATCACAGAATCACGCTACAGATGAAGAGAGGGACTCAACAGAACAATTAAAGTACCTACCCGAGATCATTTAAGATCTTGAAGCCGATTTGTTTTAAGATCATAGCAAGTTTATCATAGATTCGTGTATCAAAAGCATCAATAAGAGCAGATTTTTTTTAGGGTTATGATTATGATTCTCGTTGAATGAGATTGGAGTGAAAAGATGGGGGCGGAGTTTATGTGAGATTGGGTTTTTGAGAGATCGCTTCAGTCAACGAAGAGAGAAAGAGATAGGTTTAGGAGATAGGTTTTTGTGCGTGTTTGCAAGTGAGGAGAGAGAGAGAGATTAGACTGAGTTTATCTAGGCGGAGAAAACTAGAAGTAAGTGGGGCGGTTGACAACAGTTAATTGGGCCACGTGTCTTGTGTTTGACTGGACGGAGTAAACAAGGCCACTTTATACTCGTTATTTTTTTTTATTTATTTTATTTGTTGATATAAAATTTTCTATATATATTAGTTATTTTTTATATCAGATTTTTCTATATATATCTCAGATTATTTTTGGTTTAATATCAGATTTTTGTTAAGATTAGATTTTTTCTATTTTTTTTTTTTTTGTTTTTGTTTTTTGTTAAGTTTTTATAAAATCAGATTTTTATCAATTCATATTTTTATTTTTATTTAAATTTTTATTTTGAAAACTTTTATGATATTCCGTTATAGCCGGGACAAAGTGACGTGATATAGTGACAAGAATTATTTAGCCGACGGATTGTTAAGGCGGTTATTTTGAAAAGTCAAAGTGGTAAAATAATTGACGGGTTAGACGTTTTTTTTCTGGCCGGATTTGAAGTCAAATTTCCGAGTGAAAGTGACGGGATATATTTTTCGCAATTACGGATTTTTGATCGGGTTTTATTCATAATCTTTTGAGCCGATAACAATTTTTGAGCCGAGTCGTATTGTTCAAACCCGCCAACAACAACAGCCACATCATTTTTCCTCGATTACCAATGGAATCGTTAAAATCGACACTTAAAGAGGGAGAATCGCATCAAGTGCAAGCCAACGCTAGGGAAAGTGGTATAACTTCATTTCGAATGCTTCAGTATCATCTAGTTAATCTTTCACGGATTCAAGGAGGGAGCGAATTTGTGACAATCTTTGGACAAGATCGTCATATATTCATCGACTCAATTTTCACCACTTTGACCCAACTCGCCGCGGAACTTAACAATAAAAGCTTTAATCACTCTGCATCGGCACTTGCTTATAAGGCTCTTGTGACACAACTCACGCCTTTCCTCCAGTTCAATATCATCCAGTCTGAAAGTTCAATGATTTGCCAATCATTTCTTCGAGATACACATACTGAACTTCGAGTCTTCCGTGATACAATTCTGAAACTCATGACATCAGTCTCGTCTTCAATTTATCAACAATCACAACTTCAGCAAACATATGATAATGGAGTGCAAGAATCAATGCCGCAGATGCAAGAGGAGAATGGTCATACGGTTGACAACTTGGAGCCTAACGATGGCAAGAGCATGGATTCAGAAGGACAACATGATATCAGTGGCACGTCGGGGAATGTTCACGAGATTTCTCTTGATGACACCTTACCCATATATGACGAAGAGCCTGCAAACATGGTACAATGTGATGTTGGTTATGATGTATATGCTGATAACATGCCGCATATTGAGCATTCTGAACCTAATTATGACAAACATGGGATGGAAAAGAGTGATAGAAATACCACTTCTGATTCATCCGATGTAAGTCATAATGGGGGAGAGATTGTTCAGAATGCTATAGTACATCATGAAAATTGTATTATAACTGCTTCATTGTCTGCTTCTGATTCCAAGATTAAAGAGCTCGAAATGATCGTAGCTCGGCAATCAAAAGATCTTGAGGATGCCAAACTTGAATTTTCTAAGAAAACGGTCAAATTTGAAACATACTTTGAAAAACTTGAAAAGTCAAACGTTGTTCTTGAAAGAAAATTGGATCAAACTGTTCTAGATTCTAAAGCTGAAAAGGATAATCTTTTGAAACAAATTCAACTGCTTGAATCTAAGTTGGCATCCCAAGATATCGTGCTCAAAGAAAATGAGACTTTAAAGGCCCAAGTACAGGAAAAGGTTTTTGCTATAGCTGCGTTGAAAAACGAGTTAAGGAAAACTAGAGGATCTAGTGTGGACACTAAGCTTGAAAAACCATCAATCTTGGGGAAACCGCCTACAAATCAGTTCGTCAGACAACCTACTGCATTTGGATCCGAGCGATCACAATCCTCGAGACCGCGGTTTGCCTCCCAAGTTGATTTGGTTCATCTTTCTAGACCAGACACTCCAGCAACTAGGCCCGATGTGATCACTCCAGCTTTAGCAAGACCAAATCATATGATTGCCTCTAGTTTCCTTAAAAATACCAAGACCACGTCTAGAACTAGTTCAAATGACGTTTGCCATAAATCTGGTCTTGGGGAAGCTAAGCAAAAGACACATGCAAGAGATAGCAATGTCCAACCTAGTCAGATGCCTTCTAGATTACCCAACACTGCTAACCGTAGCATGCCATCTTCTAGGAGCATCGATCAATCATCTAGGAATTATTCAGACATTAAATATGCTACTTGTAAAACATGTAGAAAATGTGTCTTTACGGCAAATCATGATGCTTGTGTCAAGAAATTACTTGATGAGGTAAACTCCCGTGCTAGAATTAAGTCCCAGTGGATAGCTAAAATCAAACCCTTTGGTAAAGTTTGGCGCCCCACTGGTAGAACTTTTACTCTTGTAGGAAACGAGTGCCCTTTAACTAGGATAGTCTCTGATTCTACGAAGACTACTAGGGAGGAAATTGCAAAGGATGATACATCACTTAAGCCTGAACTTAAGATTTTCTATAAAAGGAAACGTTTGCCAACTAAGACAAGTGAATCATCCCCTCAGGCCACCTCTGACACGAGTAAAGCCAACCGTGAACCCCCACGTGCCTCTAAAATTGATATTGCTAACCCACGTCAAAGCATGCAAATTCCTAATGAGATTGCAGGTACCAAAGTTGATGTTCCAAAAGAACGAAGCGGTCCAATCGTTGTGTACCGTTCAACTAAGGACACTCTTAGAGTTTGGTTGCTGAAGAAGCAGATATCAGAGAAACAAATGTCTCAGGGGATTCATGGATAAGCTGCACAAGGACTTATAGTCATATCACAGACTATAACTCGATCATCAAAGAAAGGAAAGTTTATCGCCGATGATAAACTTATCCTTACAACGAGAAATTAATTTTTCTCGGGCATGAGCTTATATCGAAAACATTCAAAGTTTTCAAGCTCATGCACAATGACTTACAGTTAAATGTCAGACTGTAACTCGTACTTTAAATAAAGGAAAGTTTATCATTAATGATAAACTTATCCTCATAACGAGAAATTCAGTTTTCTCGGTCATGAGCTTGTATTAAAACATTCGAAGTTTTAAGCTCAGAAAGGAAAGTGTATCTTTTAAATAAGAGAACTTTTCCTCGTAACGAGAAATTAACCTTTCTCGGTCATGAGCTTTCCGTTAAAACAGTCAAAGTTTTCAAGCTCATGAACACGACTTCTAAGTAAATGTCAGCTTAGGACTCGTTCTTCAGATAAAAGGAAAGTTTATCGCCGATGATAAACTTATCCTTAACAACGGGAAGTTCACAACTTCTCGGACTTGAGCTCGCTTTTAAGATATTCAACATCTTAAGCTCAAGTAATTGTTTTTTTCAAAACTTTGAACACAATTTTTCGAGAATTTCTCAAAAAGTTTTTCTAAATCTTTCAAAATTGTGTGTTCAAAAACGTTTTGATAAAACGAGCATGTCTTCTGGAATCGATAATATTTACGAACCTAGAAATGTCATTCAATAATGACACGGGGTTGTAAATAAAGTTCGAGCAGAAGTTCAAACTTTTAAAACATGCTCAAAATGGTTTGCTATTATTTCAGATAGCAACCCGCTTTTCATAATCAAGTCAAGCATTTCACCGGAAAGCTTTGACTCAACAACGGGAATTAATTTTCTCGGGAACGTGACGAGGAGACCAGCATTCGTGAACAAGAACCATGTGAATCTTTCATATGATGTTCTCCATTATTCAGGTCCAACCTCGTACATTGCTAATCTTGTGAATTCATTATTATATTTGATCTTTGCACGTAATAAATACCTTACACTTGTGTTTAAAAGGTATTTAATTTACGGTTCAAGTACACCCTCATTAATTTGAGGGGGAGCTTGTTAAAATCATGAAGATAATTGGATTTGCATTTTTCTTCCCAAATTTTCTTAAAATGCTATTAAATCAATTGATATTAAAAACATCGATTGGGTTAATATTTTTAATATGGGGGAGAAAATGTGATTTAATATGGGATATGATCAATCATAAATGGTTTGACTTAACGTGTTAGCTCATCCCGACATGTGCGAAATGTTTTCGAATATCGTAGCATATGTTAAGGGGGAGCAAAATGGATTTGCACTTCAAAATGGATTTCATGGTGACATACACTTACCCAAAACATCTCTTTTCACGACGATGAAGATTGTGGTGACATAAGGATGGTAGGATAGGTTAAAGTCCAATGATTTCTCTAGAACCGGAGGAATCTTCCCAAGGACATTCCATAGCTAGAAATAGTAGTCCTTAGGAAAGATGGAGAAAGACTGTGAACGTAGCTGAATGCCGACCAAGTACTTAAGTTAGCACTGGAACAATCACAACAAGGTGCTAGTGATGACGTATTGGTAAGCATTGAAGGGGTTGAAGAATGAAAAAGAATTGTAAAGATAAAGGGTGTAAAGAAAGAAGCCCTCCTTACAACCTTAGGCAGAAACCGGGTCAATTCATATGCTATTGAGATCATTCTTAATGATTCTTGATATTGAAGAAAGACATCATGGACCCAGTGATGCAATGCACAACCCTTCCCAGCTAACTCAAATATCTCTCAAAAGGTATTTGTTTTAATCACACGGAGATCAACACATTATCTACTGGTTTATTCACTCCGAATAAATTGGTATTGAAAAGGTGGCACTCCTCTCCAGCCTCCGATCACTAAAAATCCAAAATGCACGATCGAGTCTAGAGCCATTTGAGATCATCAAATATCTCATTAGGACACACTTTCATATTTACTTGCTTCTTCACACACTGTGAAAAGTAAGAAAGATCTTAAGAGTCCTACGCAAAATCTTCATGATCTTGCCTGAACATCCGAGTAATACGAAAGTATTTACAATGAAGATGGAAATCCTTCTTGAGCGAATATCAAAAAGCTCATGGTAGGTGACTTGTGCGATTCTTTATGAATCAAACTTGTGATAACTGGAAAGCAACAGTGGTTTAATTCTTAAATGAATTTAAACACGTTCCAGGCCTCTACGCATTATCATATGATCTTGCCAGAACATTCAGAGTGACTCTTTATTGATCACAGTGACGAGTGGAAATCCTTCTAGTGTTAACATCAAACAGCACTTGGTAGGTAACTTGCAAGATTCTTTATGAATTAAGCTAGTGACAACTGGAAAGCAACGATGGTGCGGTTCTTAATTGAACTTCACTTGTTCTAGGAACATGAATTGACGGCTTCAAATCATGCGGATAATATTATCCAAATGATTCACTCTTTACGTTCGCAGTCAGCTTTGGACGGTCGAGTAAAGAGAACGGGTTTACCCGCGAAATCTTGTCAAGGAGGTTCTTTATTGAAACTACCTGTCACAAGTACGATATTTAATATCGTCCAACGGTCGTCACCGACCGGAGGTAAAATGCTACCGAATTAGAATGAAATGTTCAAGGCCATTTCATCCGTGTATATGGTTTGTTGCTAACTGTCTTATGCAGCGTAACAGAAAGGTGGCATTGCGGTGTACAATCCAGAAGAAGTCGTTACCACATGCTTATTCTACATACAATTAGTACTTCAACAAATTCAAGAAAGTCTGAAGGTCAAGTCTTCCGCTGTATCAAACTCTGAAGTTTTCAAGAATTTAAAGGTATAAGTATGTGGAACATGAAGTCACGAAGAGGCAAATTTCACAAGTGATGAATGCACAAGGTCAAGGCAAGGAAACATGCTCAAGACTAAAGTCAAAGATCATATCAAGCATATTCACAAGAACAAGATCGAAGACTCAAGCATAGATGCTAGGTTTAAGATTTTGTAAAATGGTGTGACCTCCCTTAGGGGGAGATTGTTGGAAATGTGTTTTCCCAAAGAAAGTCTCGGTCACATCATTATTAGCATAGATCACGAGCTATAGAATATTTAGAACTTTGTAACTTGGAGCGACCTCCCTTAGGGGGAGATTGTTGGAAATACGTTTTACGTATTTATGAAGGATCGGTCGCTCCAACGATATTTATGTAATGGGCTCGTGGTCCACTTTGTAATGTATAGTCCATATAGCCCACATGTAGGGTGGGCTATATATATACCCCTCCTAGCATGTTAGGAGGGGGTTGGTCATTCATTCATTAACACTTATCATTAATCTAATCACTTTCTCTCTCTACTTTTCTTCCCTCTCCTTTCTCTCTCTACACCTAATCTCCATCTTCCCCATCTCTTCCACCAAATCCTTAGATCTAATCCATCCATTACCAAATCCTTAGAATTAGTAGGCCTTCAGGTTCAATGTGCGACTCAATTGTTTTTGGTTAAGAAAAAGGGAAGTTGATTATCTATGACTAATTAAAAAGTAAATGCGAAAAGTATTTAAAAATAAACTAAAGACAAATACAAATAATAAAAGTAAAACAAGGTGAATATTAAAAACTAAAAGTTAAAACGATATTAAAACGAATATTAAAACAAATAATAAAATGTAATTTAAAGCGAAACAATTAATAAAATTAAAACTAAAAGAAGAAATTAGTTATCGACTCGAAAATAAAGTTTACTAAATGAAAAAGGAGAGAATAAAACTAAAATGGTACTTTAAAGCTAAACGAGGCAAAACCTAAAGCGGGTACTAAATAAAAGATAAAACTTGAACTTTACGAAAATTAATACTAAAAATCGACGAAAAATTCAACTAAAAATACGTAACTTTCAGAAATAAAATCGGAACAACTTTCAAATAAAACTAAACAATTACGGAACAATACTATTAAATAAGCAAGCAGGCAGGCTAGCTGCTGGAAGCAGCCAGCCTAGCTGCTTAATTTTGGCGCCAATTACCTCAAGCATGCATGCATGCATGTTGTTTCCATCGTAACCAACATGGTATTTCCATCGTACTTGTAATTTACAATTCCATGGTACTCTAAATTGCATGTAGTTTAGGATCGTACTTGGGGATCGTACTAGGAATCGTAACACCCCATCGCATTTTAAATGGTTTCCATCGTACCCACGGATTGCACTCTATGATCGTACCCACGATCGCAACAAGTGATCGTGGTGAGGATTATGGAGTGTGATCGTGGTGACGATCGTACTAGGTGATCGAAGCAATAGATCGCAAGTAGAAACCCTAGGGTTTATGCGATCACACTTACTTGATCGTACTGGTAAAACCCTTAAACAATACGATGGCAACAATAAGCAAATACCAAATAAGCACTTATCTAAAAACTTAACTAAATCAAATTTAAGAAAAAGCTAATAGACCAAAATTTAAAAACTTTTTAAAATACTAAATAATAAAAATATTTAAAAACAACTTTTTATAAAAATCAACTAAAAAGCACTTAATCAAAAATAAGAAAATTAACACAATAAGCACTAAAACACTTTAAGCTACAAAAATCAAACATTAAAAGATCAATAAGCATAAATTTGAAAACTTTTAAAATACGAAATAAGCAAACTTTAAAAAGACTAAACTTTTTAAGAAAACTAAAAAGTAAATAAGCTAAATACAAAATAAGCCAATAAGATTGTCAAACTTATAGCTTAATTCGTATAAAAGCTTAGATGAAATAAAAAGATGAACTTTTTAATCAAACATCAAAATCAACAAGACATGTATATAAAGAGATCGGATTTAAGATCATATAAAAAAAATAAGAAAGATAGAATAAGATTAAAATTAAAACAAGAATTAAGTTATTAGAAAGTAAAGTTTTGATTACAAACAAGAAAGGAAGATAAAAGATTGAGATCCTAGTGAGAGAAACTGTCACTTTCTCTCTCTAGAATCACCTACCTCAAATAAAAATGGAAACTACTCTTAACTAAAACTAACCAACCCTCCTAAATGAGTTTAGGAGGGTATTTATAGGAAAATGGGGAGGTGCATGTGTTGCCTCCTCTTTCTTTCTTTCTTCACGTCTTCTCGTTTTTTAAGTTCTTCGACTTTATCGACTTTGTCTCGGGATTAATTAAACTCGTCTTATAATTTCTTTATTTATTAGACTCGAGTTCTTCGGCTTTATTAAACTTCCGTCTTTAGACTTGTTCTTCGATAAATCTTCAGAATAGGCCTTGGACTTCCGTTCTTTTTGCACTCTTGATCTCTTGACTTCGTCTTTTGTCGTTTTCTTCGATAAAAGCCCGTGAATGCCCGTGTTTTCTCCACTTTTCACCTTTTCGTCCTAAATCACAACAAAAACGCAAACCACGCATAATTCCGACATTTACGACATAAAATACACGTTTTGGCTAGGTTATTATTGTAATTAAGTGGTAAAAAGATGGGTGTTTTCACACCTATCAAATCCCCTACACTTGACCATTGCAATGTCCTCATGCAATGCATTAGTTACAAAGCACGATTACATTTTTCATCATAATCAATCCACGTTGGCCTTTATTAAAGAGATAGAAAACTATAAACATTCAAAGTAAAGAAATAAAAAACATACCTTAGGGTTTTGGAAATGTCATGAATGATCATCATCCTCAAGTTTTCACTTTCTCCAAACCAAGCTTAAAAACGAGATCATTGTTATTATAAGTTAGCAAACTAACACGAACTCGTGTGGGCCAATTATTTACTTAGACTCCCTTATTCCTAGGTGTATCTCTTATATTTTATTGTTGTCTTGAATGATCACGAGGATGCATTGTTGACTTATTTCGATAGTTATTAAGGCTGAAAATAAAGTGGGACGATTTAATCAATAGTTAGCTAAAGGATAAAATCTTTTAAAACTGCTTCTCGGGACCTCAAAAAGTTCATATCTTGGCATAACTCGCTTCGCGATTTGAGACCTTTCTCGGACCGATATTTGGCAGCGACTTCATACTTCAAATCTTGAGAGACGTTCATGAAATAATGGTCTTCTCTTCATAATAGGAATTTCTTCACTTGAAGTTTTGAGAGATTCTTCATATTTGGACCACGACTTCTTCATTTTTCTCCAATTTTTATTTTGGACTTTGATATACAACGATCCGCCTCCTTTTAGGACTTGGATCTATTTATCCTCATACCTTGCTAGGGTCTTTTCGAATAGACTTCTCCATGATCTTTAGGGGAGTTTTTGCTTTTCGTCGTGTGTCTCGATCCTTCATATTGATTTTCGATAAATGATTCTTCACATCACTTTTGGATCTTTAGCAACAAAATGTAGCCCTCATGCCTTGTTAGGGCCTTTTCGGACTCGCCAATCTTCGCATCCCGCTTCAATAAGTTATGCCTTGGCTATGAAATCTAATTAATACCGAGCAACTTTTAAACGATCTTGGGCTAGAAGCTAAGTAACTTTTCAAATCGTACAACCTTATTTATTGCAGATAAATTTATTAACAAGCGATGGGAGAATAGACTCATAATTAACTCACATAAATTCACGAAAGAATACCAAGCTTATAATTGACTCTATCATCTCTCGTTCTCCACAGTTTAAAATCTCAAGTAATGAGACTCGTGGATGCTTAGCCTATTAAATCAAAGTTTTGGGTTTTCGAGTCGCCTATAGGATCTTGCAAATTCTTAGACTTTTTCAAGTTTAGAAATCGCATTTAAAGTTCCCTTGATAAACGACTCTCTAGGATCAATTATAGGAACTTGCGAAAAGTTCTTGTTCTTAACCCGTGAGAGTTAAGACTTTCGCGTTTTATAGCTCCCTATATAAAAGCCTAACAAAACTTGACTTAAACACGTTAAGGATACTAGCTAGAGCAAACTTAGATAAATAAACTCGGGTCGAGTCAAAATATTCACGACTTTTGAAAATTAAAACCACTTTATTAAAATTTATTCTAATAAGGAAAGAAAATAACTATACAAAAGTAAAAACTAATAGGCCAAAATAGATCAAAATTTTTGAAAAATGTCGAAAAATCAAATTTTCCGGTTAAAATGAGGACAAATACAAGGGAAAGGCCACTTAACTTCGATAGAAGTCCCCCCTACACTTAAGATAAACATTGTCCTCAATGTTTAAGCATGTGGAAGTAAACACCCATACACTTGGTACATTGTGCACGTTGTTTAAATCTCGCTAAGGAAGAGACAACTAAAGAGATTCCTATTTTAATATTGAGAAATATAAAATAGTGAATCGAAGAAAGTTTAGGATAGAACCGGGAAAACGGGAACACGGAATCACGGTCGTCAAAAGTTATCAAGAGTGTGTATTTTAATCTCTAATCCATGCACATGATAAGAAAGAAAACAAGAAACACCAACGGGGCTGCCCCCTACACTTATGGTAAAGATAGATAGATAATTGGGTTGCCTCCCAAAAAGCGCTTGTTTTTTGTAACCGAGTCACGAGCCTGACTCGTCCCCGAATTAAATGGTCCATGGGGAAGCCTCGAATGTGATACCGGGATCAAAGACCTTGTCCTCGTTCCCGGTTGACATCAACAAAGGAGAGGCGGGGGGATAAGTCTTGAATGGGAGAAAAACCCTTTCAACATACGAAAAGTATGTGAAATCAAGATCCACGGGAGGTGGGGTGGGTAAAGTAAGCACATTGTCATCCCCCAAAAATAATGGATACTGAGCAGTCGGCAAAGCCGTAAGGTTATCAATCAAAACATAATCAATGTCACCTCACGGGTCAAAGCACTCATCCTCCGTAATAGTGGCTAAAGGGGAGGATGAAAGGTGCTCGGGAGGGGGACTTGGGACAATATCTTCCTACAGCAAATTATCAAAAATAATGTCCCCCTCCGTATCATTATCAACAATACATGGAGGCATGGAGTGAATGTCGATTTCTTCCAGCAATGGGTCATTATCTTCAACGGGAGGAATAGATGGAGGTAAAGACTCGGAAAGAGGAGGAGAAGTCAACTCTTCGATTTGAGCAATAAGAAGATGCACTTTCCGTAATCTATCGTGAAGAAGCACGTCTTCAACCTCATCCACAAGATCATGTTCATCGGTGAACTTCTCGTAAGCCGGAGAGAATAAATCGTCATCGCCCGCATCTCCCGATGGAGATTGAGAAATTTCAAAAGTGAAATTCTCATAGCGGAGAGAAGAATCTTCATCACTAAGATCGATCTCTTCCGTAAGAGCAACGTCGTCCTCAGGCTCCATAGCAGGTAAGTCACAAACCTCATCATCCAATAATTTGTCGAGACCAACATCACTAAGCTCATTTAACGAATCTAGATCCTTAGATGCAGTAGGAACATCGAGAGTAGGAGCAACAACTTCAGTAGATTGGTTGAAAGTGTAGACATCATCGTCGTCGTCATCATCATCATAGATGGGACGAGTCCAGTTAGGAGTGACGTAGTCGGCTAACTCTTCCTTGATAACCTCCACATCTTTAAGAAGCTCATGCAGCAACTTTTGTTGTTCATCGCCCCGAGTATGTTCAATTTCACCAATTCTATCCCACGTTGTAATTAAACATTTTGGTGTAGAAAAGAAGGGAAAACGACTAAATTGGCTCCAAAAGGTGTCAGTGGTTTTCAAGGTTTCGTCCACATCAAGCAACGGTTGCCTTTCCTGATGCAAGTCAGCTCGGAATTGAGCTAGACGTTCTAGAATATGGTTCAAAGAAGTGAGTTGTTGGTCAAGACTAATTTGCTGAGAGGATTGATGATTGAGGGTGTGATGTGGGGGCTCAAAGTGTTGAAAACCTGAATTATAGCATGGTTGTGGCTCATAGTAGTTCATCAGTTGAGAAGAATTAGAAACCGGGTTTAGTTCATAATAATCCATTGGTGAAGAAAACTGATGACACGGATTTTGCTCATAATAATTCATTGGTTGACAATAAGAAGTATCGTGAGGACCCCCACAGTTGTTGCAAAACGGTTGAGGAGAAAGACTGGGTGCGTCTTGTGGATAGCTATTATCATAGTCATAATTGTACCCCGGTTCTTGCTCGTGACCATACGGGTATTGAACCGGGCACGAAACATGCCAATGAGAATCGCTTCCACAATAGATGCACGGGGGAACAGGAGGCGGATCGTTGTATATCAAAGTCCAAAATAAAGATTGGAGAAAAATGAAGAAGTCGTGGTCCAAAGATGAAGAATATCTCAAAACTTCAAGTGAAGAAATTCCTATTATGAAGAAAGGACCATAATTTCAAGAACGTCTCTCAAAGATTCGAAGTATGAAGTCGCTGCCAAATATTGGTCCGAGAAAGGTCTCAAATCGTGAAGCGAGTTATGCCAAGATATGAACTTTAAGAGGTCCCGAGAAGCAGTTTTAAAAGATTTTGTCCTTTAGCTAACTATTGATTAAATCGTTCACTTTATTTTCAGCCTAAATAACTATCGAAATAAGTCAAACAATGCATCCTCGTGATCATTCAAGACAAAAATAAAATATAAGAGAAACACCTAGGAATAAGGGAGTCTAAGTGAATAATTGGCCCACATGAGTTCGTGTTAGTTTACTAACTTATAATAACAATGATCTCGTTTTTAAGCTTGGTATAGGGAACGTGAAACTTGAGGATGATAAACGTTCATGGCTGCCAAAACCAAATGTAAGTGTTTAATTTTTCTACTTGTTTTTATCTTTTTATGTTTAGTACTTAATAAAGGCCAAGGTGGATTATTTATGATGGAAAATGTAAACCGTGCTTTAAAATAAATGCATTGCATGAGGGCATTGCAATGGTCAAGTGTAGGGGATTTAATAAGTGTGAAAACACTTATCCTTTTACCACTTATTTCCAATAATAACAAGACCAAAACGTGTAATTTATGTCGTAAAAGTCGGAATTATGCGTGGTTTGTGTTTTTATTGTGTTTTAGGACCAAAAGATTAAAAAGGAAGAAAACACGGGCTTTCACGGGCTTTTATCGAAAAAAACGGGAAAAGACGAAGTCAAAAGATCAAGAGTGCTTAAAAGAACGGATGTCCAAGACCTATTCTGAAGATTTATCGAAGAACAAGTCTAAAGACGGAAGTTTAATGAAGTCAAAGAACTCGAGTCTAAATAAATGAAGAAATGTTAAGACGAGTTTAATTAATCCCGAGATGACATCGAGAAAGACAAATAAATTAAATCGAGTCGAGAAGAAAAGAAAGAAGGAAGCACCACACATGCACTTCCCACTTCCCTATAAATACCCTCCTAATCACATTAGGAGGGGGTTAGCTAGTTTTTATTTTTAGTTTTTCTTTCTAGTTTTAGAGAGAGAAAGTTCCCAACTTTCTCTCACTAAGTTTTTCATTCTTCCTTTCTTTTAAGCTTTCATCATTCTTGTATTTGGATTTCATCTATCTAATTCAAGTTAAGCTTTTTGTTCTTTAATCTTCCTCTACCTTTCTTTATTTACTCGTTCTTAATCCGAAAACTCATAGTTAATCCGAATGGTTCTCGATTCGTGTTGATTGTGGTGGTGTTTCGTGATTAAAAGGTTAAATTTTCTTGTTCTCCATAAGCTGTTGAACGAATAAGCTATAAGCTCTTCATGCTTATTGGCTTATTCGATTGATTGGTTTATTTACTCTTTAAGTTTTTCTAAAAAGTCTTACTGATTTTAAATCCGTCTTATGGAAGTTTGATTATTTTAGGTTTCAAAAGTTTTAGAATTTGCACTTATTTACTCTTTCATAAGTTTGAAAATCTCTTATTGGTTACTGCTTATTGGATTGAGCTTATTCCCCTTTGGACGCCACTTTTATCTGATAAGGGTTTGCTTGGTACGATCCTTGGCTTCGATCGCTTAGGGTGCGATCAGTTTGTTACTTCCCTGGTACGATCCGGAACCACGATCCAAAACCACGATCACTCATTGCGATCGTGGTTGCGATCTGGTAGTAAGATCGCCCTCCCATCGTACTAAGTGAGTACGATTGAGTCTCTTCCTTGCTTTGATCGCATTGATTGCGATTGGTTTATTACGATCCCCATTGCGATCAGGTTGCGATGGTGGGTACGATGGTAAGTCACGATGGTAAGATTGCGATGGAGTTGCGATGGAATGACTGCGATCTAAGTGCGATCGCAGTGCACATAATCTTTAATCTTTGTTCTAAGTTTTTAAATTCACTCTTTCCCGCTTTTTGTCTTAGTATATTTTAAACATCTTCTCTAATTTTAAATCATTTACATTTTAGTTTCCAACATTGCTAGCTTTTATTTTGTAGTTTAATTCTAAGATCTCCATTTTACTCAACGACAACTTTAATTACTCGCATTTAGTTTTAAAATTAGATAACTAAACCAAACCATTCTCTTGTTCACCAAAATACAATTGAGTCGCACTTTAGATCGGTAATCAATTCGAAGAGATTCGGAACAACGAACTTTCATACTAGGGGTAAAAACCGAGTATTAAATGGCGCCGCTGCCGGGGAAAAAGTCCGTTTTCTCGGTGTCTTAACGAATTGATTTCCGGTTCAATGTGCGACTCAATTGTTTTTGGTTAAGAAAAAGGGAAGTTGATTATCTATGACAAATTAAAAAGTAAATGCGAAAAGTATTTAAAAACAAACTAAAGACAAATACAAATAATAAAAGTAAAACAAGGTGAATATTAAAAACTAAAAGTTAAAACGATATTAAAACGAATATTAAAACAAATAATAAAATGTAATTTAAAGCGAAACAATTAATAAAAATAAAACTAAAAGAAGAAATTAGTTATCGACTCGAAAATAAAGTTTACTAAATGAAAAAGGAGAGAATAAAACTAAAATGGTACTTTAAAGCTAAACGAGACAAAACCTAAAGCGGGTACTAAATAAAAGATAAAACTTGAACTTTACGAAAAATATTAATACTAAAAATCGACGAAAAATCCAACTAAAAATACGTAACTTTCAAAAATAAAATCGGAACAACTTTCAGATAAAACTAAACAATTACGGAACAATACTATTAAATAAGCAAGCAGGCAGACTAGCTGCTGGAAGCAGCCAGCCTAGCTGCTTAATTTTGGCGCCAATTACCTCAAGCATGCATCCATGCATGTTGTTTCCATCGTAACCAACATGGTATTTCCATCGTACTTGTAATTTACAATTTCATCGTACTCTAAATTGCATGTAGTTTAGGATCGTACTTGGGGATCGTACTAGGAATCGTAACACCCCATCACATTTTAAATGGTTTCCATCGTACCCACGGATCGCACTCTATGATCGTACCCACGATCGCAACAAGTGATCGTGGTGAGGATTATGGAGTGTGATCGTGGTGACGATCGTACTAGGTGATCGAAGCAATGGATCGCAAGTAGAAACCCTAGGGTTTATGCGATCACACTTACTTGATCGTACTGGTAAAACCCTTAAACAATACGATGGCAACAATAAGCAAATAAGCAAATACCAAATAAGCACTTATCTAAAAACTTAACTAAATCAAATTTAAGAAAAAGCTAATAGACCAAAATTTAAAAACTTTTAAAGATACTAAATAATAAAAATATTTAAAAACAACTTTTTATAAAAATCAATTAAAAAGCACTTAATCAAAAATAAGAAAATTAACACAATAAGCACTAAAACACTTTAAGCTACAAAAATCAAACATTAAAAGATCAATAAGCATACATTTGAAAACTTTTAAAATACGAAATAAGCAAACTTTAAAAAGACTAAACTTTTTAAGAAAACTAAAAAGTAAATAAGCTAAATACAAAATAAGCCAATAAGATTGTCAAACTTATAGCTTAATTCGTATAAAAGCTTAGATGAAATAAAAAGATGAACTTTTTAATCAAACATCAAAATCAACAAGACATGTATATAAAGAGATCGGATTTAAGATCATATAAAAAAACTAAGAAAGATAGAATAAGATTAAAATTAAAACAAGAATTAAGCTATTAGAAAGTAAAGTTTTGATTACAAACAAGAAAGGAAGATAAAAGATTGAGATCCTAGTGAGAGAAACTGTCACTTTCTCTCTCTAGAATCACCTACCTCAAATGAAAATGGAAACTACTCTAAACTAAAACTAACCAACCCTCCTAAATGAGTTTAGGAGGGTATTTATAGGAAAATGGGGAGGTGCATGTGTTGCCTCCTCTTTCTTTCTTTCTTCACGTCTTCTCGTTTTTAAGTTCTTCGACTTTATCGACTTTGTCTCGGGATTAATTAAACTCGTCTTATAATTTCTTTATTTATTAGACTCGAGTTCTTCGGCTTTATTAAACTTCCGTCTTTAGACTTGTTCTTCGATAAATCTTCAGAATAGGCCTTGGACTTCCGTTCTTTTTGCACTCTTGATCTCTTGACTTCGTCTTTTGTCGTTTTCTTCAATAAAAGCCCGTGAATGCCCGTGTTTTCTCCACTTTTCACCTTTTCGTCCTAAATCACAACAAAAACACAAACCACGCATAATTCCGACATTTACGACATAAAATACACGTTTTGGCTAGGTTATTATTGTAATTAAGTGGTAAAAAGATGGGTGTTTTCACACCTATCAACAGGCGAGCGACATTTACGACCATACAACGCTTCAAACGGTGCAGCCTTAATATTGGTATGATAACTATTGTTGTAAGAGAATTCCACTAGAGGAAAATGTCTGTCCCATTGCTTTCCAAAGTCAAGCACACAAGCACGCAACATGTCCTCCAGCGTTTGAATAGTTCTCTCACTCTGTCCGTCAGTCTGCGGATGATAAGCAGTACTCATGTCCAATTGCGTACCCAACGCTTTCTGAAGTGATTTCCAGAATTCCGAAGTAAATCTACCATCTCTATCAGAAATTATCAAGATCGGTATCCCATGTTTTGCGACTACTTCCTAAAGATAAAGTCTCGTAAGCTTATCTATTGAATCATCTTCCTTCATAGCCAAGAAGTGTGCAGATTTCGTAAGTCGATCCACAATTACCCAAATTGTGTCGTATCTGTTGGTCGTTTTAGGCAGCTTAGTTATGAAATCCATGGTTATATTTTCCCATTTCCACATAGGAATTATAGGTTGAACCAACAATCCAGATAGTTTTTGGTGTTCTGTTTTCACTCTAGCACAAGTCAGGCACTTCCCTACATACGTAGCGATTTCAGCTTTCATATTTGGCCACCAATATAGCTTCTTCATCTCCTGATACATTTTGTCAGATCCTGGGTGAATCGAATACTTAGATTTATGCGACTCGTGCATAATCACGTCCCTTAGTCCTCCAACCCAAACTTCTACCATTCAGACATAGCGTTCCATTAGTGCTAGTCTCCAATTTCTTAGTAACCATTCCTCCTAATTTTCAGCTTCAACATGTTCAGGCTTAAGGGCTTTGGTTTGTGCTTCACGAATTTGCACAGGTAAGTTCGGATTGATAACCATAGCTAACGATCTAACTCTACGTGTCATCAGTTGTTCCTTTCTACTTAGCGCATCCGCCACTACATTGGCCTTCCCAGGGTGGTAACGGATTTCACAGTCATAATCGCTGAGCAACTCGATCCATCGACGTTGTCTCATGTTCAGTTCCTTCTGATCAAGAATATGTTGTAAACTCTTGTGATCGGTATAGACGACACACTTGGTTCCATACAAGTAGTGTCTCCACCATTTCAAGGCAAATACCACCGCTCCTAGCTCCAAGTCGTGTGTAGTGTAATTTTTCTCATGCGTTTTCAATTGTCGTGACGCGTAGGCGATAACTTTCTTCCTTTGCATCAACACAGCTCCCAATCCTTGTGCTGATGCATCACAGTAGACCACAAAGTCTTTTGATCCTTCTGGTAATGATAAACTAGGCGCACTACACAACATTTGTTTCAACTTCTGGAATGCTAATTCCTCCTTATCTCCCCATTCGTATTTCACCTTCTTTTGAGTCAAATTCGTCAATGGTTTCGCGATCTTCGAGAATCCCTCGATGAATCTTCGGTAGTATCCGGCGAGTCCTAAGAATTGGCGAATTTCGGTCGGTGTCGTAGGAGCAGTCCACTCCCTAATTCACTCAATCTTGGCAGGATCAACATGAATCCCTTGCTATCTATAACGTGACCTAGAAATTGTACTCTTGGCAACCAAAAATCACACTTCGAGAACTTAGCGTACAATCCCTCCTCCTTAAGCAATTCCAATATTATCTTAAGATGTTCCTCATGTTCCTTCTCATTCCTTGAGTAAATCAGTATGTTATCGATGAACACAATGACAAACTTGTCCAAATACGGTTTACACACCCGGTTCATGAGGTCCATAAACACAGCAGGTGCGTTTGTCAAACCGAATGGCATCACTTGGAACTCATAGTGTCCATACCTAGTCCTAAAAGTAGTCTTTGCAACATCTTCCTCACGGACTCTCAATTGGTGATAACCAGACCTAAGGTCAATCTTTGAGTAAACGCTCGATCCTTGCAACTGATCAAACAGATCATCGATCCTAGGTAACGGGTAACGGTTCTTGATGGTAAGTTTGTTCAACTCACGATAGTCGATACACATCCGAAAACTTCCATCCTTCTTCTTCACAAATAAGACTGGAGCTCCCCAGGGTGAAGAACTCGGTCTTATGAATCCTTTATCAGTCAACTCTTGTAGTTGCGTCGCTAGTTCTTGCAATTCCGACGGTGCTAAACGGTAAGGCGCTCGAGCAACAGGTGCAGCTCCCGGTATTAAATCGATCTGGAATTCAACTTGTCTAGCCGGCGGTAATCCAGGCAAATATTCAGGAAAGACTTCCGGAAAATCCCGTACGATAGGTACATCTTCCAACCGTTTTTCTTCCGTTTGCTTTTCAGTAACACAGGCTAAAAATACGTGGCAACCTTCCGACAACAACTTCTGAGCCTTGACACGCGAGATAATGTTCGGTCGTGACTTCCCTTTTCTGTCACTTGTATCCCCTTGTACCTCCAAAACATCATCACCAAATGGTAAACGAACGATCTTCTCGTCGCTTACAATCGTAGCACGATATCTCGACAACCAATCCATTCCGACTATCACGTCAAAACTCCCTAACTCAACAGGCATAAGGTCTATTACGAAAGGATGACCTAGAAGATTTAAAGTGCATCCACGAAGTATAGTGTCGACTTCTATCAACTTCCCATTAGCTAACTAAATAGTGTACTTAGTGTCTAAGGGCGAAGGGGTCACATCAAGTAAAACACTAAAAGCAGTCGAACTCCTATCGGCTCCAGTATCAAATAAAATAGAAGCATAACGACCATTGAGAAGAAACGTACCTGTCATAACGTCGGGGTTTTGTTGCGCTTCTCCTCCTCCTATCACATAGATCCTTCCACGAGCTTCCCCAGCTTTAGCATTCTTTCCTTGGTCCTTGTCCTTGTTCTTTTTCTTTGGGCACTCATTGCTGTAGTGTCCCTTTTGCTGACATTCAAAGCAAGTGACGTTGGCTTTCGTGTTGGGTGGTGACTTACAATCTCTAGCAATGTGTCCAGTTTTCTTGCAGTTGTGACACTGTACATTGCATTGTCCATTATGGTGACGCTTGCATCGATTGCACAGAGCACTACAAGAAAAGGAGCCTTTTAGGACCTTTTTCTGGGACGCCTTTTTGAAAAGCGTCCTAAAAACGCATATAATACGACGCATTGGTTTATGAGTCCTATTATCATGGAACCTAATAGGACATTTTGCATATTGGTCTTATTATATGGGTTTTATAAGACATCTGCTCATTTGAGTCTCGTAATGACACAACATAATACGACACTTGGTGTTAAAGTCATATTGTCTTAAGATTTATAGGACTCTAAGTCATAGAGGTCGTATTATATAGAGTCTAATACGACACATGTATATGTGTCATATTAGGTAAGATTTTATAGAACACTTATATGGTTTGGTCGCATAATGAAGAACTTTATTAAGACATTTAGTATATAGGTCATATTAAGTAAAAGTTTATAGGACTCTTATTTACTTAGCTTTTATAATGAAAGAAACTTATTATGACACTTGATATTTAAGTCCTAATACGATAATTACTATCAAATACCAGTTCGTCGTGTCCTATCATACTGGTATTTGAATAAAACACCTAATGTGCGTATCTAGTAACACAATCGATACACATTTTTATCGTATTTTACAAAAAAAAAATTATTACGTAGATTTATCATGGTTATGAAAATTCTTAGGAACCAGCGGGGCGGTTGGATATAGCCATCAGCCGGTTAGGCAGGAATGAATCGAATTTGATTATATATATAAGTACTAAAATTTGAAACTATATGCATGATTTAGCCAAATTTTTCTTGATGCTTTATTATACCGATTTTATCTCAATATTGTATATGTTTACCGATATGAATTTTTTTACCCAATCAATTAATAAGGCGGATTAATAAAATTTTGTACGGTTAATCCGCAATTAGCCTAAGATCCGATGAATAACAGATTTATACTAATGTCCTCTTATTAGTTTTTTTTATAATACTTAAAAACCGACCTACATCACATTTCAAACAAACTAAGATCGAAAGTGTGATTTAATTAACTGAACTCAACTTCAAACATGAATCTGAAAGCTTATTTAAACTCAAGTGAAATCTTGACCATCAAGTTTAATGGTCAAATGAAGTTTTGATCTTTTTATTTCAATTATATAGTAAAATCAAGCTTGGCCCGATCATAATACGTGTGTAGAGGTGGGAATCGGGTCAAGTTGGTCGAGTTCGGCTTAATCGGGTCGGATTGAATTCGAGTCAATGTTAAAAATAATTTACCCGAACCCGAACCGACTTGAACTTGGGTTAGGTCTATTTTGGTTGGGTCTAGTGGGGTTGGGTCTAGTCGGGTTCGGGTCAACCCGAATTCGACTAAATTAAAAAAAAAAATCCTTTTTTTTTAATAGAATTTTTATTAAATTAAAATTTTTAAAATAAAATAAATAAAAAAATTTTCTTATTCGGATTGACCCAAACCCGAATTAAACATAAATATTATACTCGATGTTCGACCCGATATCGAATTCAAGTTAGTCGGTTGACTCAACTAACCCAAATTAAAATTTCAACCCGAGTAATCCGACCTGAATATGCTCGGGTCGGATTAGAAATATTGACACCAATATACGTGTGAAATATGAACATATAGGGATTACACGAAATTTTTCAATCAATTTTTTTTATATGATTTAACTTTGTGAAATGATCTAAACTCACTTTTACATAGATTACTTGATCAAAACATCAGACGTCGTAAACATTAACATAAAAATGCTATATAAAATTATGTATTGTAAGTATAAATTAATAAAAATATTACATGCAACTTACATTAAATTTATGATTTACACTTATAGTATAATATTTTAATTATTAAAAAAATTTCATTACTACCCGCTTCTTTTTTTTATGTCCCGCTATTTTTTCTATCAATTTTATCTCTCGGTTTTTTTATCAATTTTATGTCCCGCTATAAAAAATTTATATATCGCTTCTTTTTTCCCCTAATTTTTTTTATATAGATCCCGCTATTTGCAAAAGCCCAACACAAAAACATGAGTCTTCCCCTCTTAGAATTTATATCAGATCCATTTTTTACTGCTTCTTATCTCTCGATACATCACACCAGCAGATCCATTATCACAAACTAAGGTAAATCCTCTCATTTTTTTAACTAGTTGTCTAATTAATTTGTATATGACATAGAGTAATACTACGGTGTGATTCCTTACCATTTTCTATATTTGATTGATAAAATTGAATGGATAAGTATACAAGGTAAACACGATAGATAGATCTATATACACTGATATAGAAAAATGTTTTAAAATAATATATGACCTTGGCTTGTTGGTACGGACAATTTAAGATGTGATTTTGAATTGGGAAAATAAGAAAATATGTCTTAATTTGATGAGTAATTGATTATTTTTCAGAAAACGCCTTCAAGGAAGAATAAGACGTCATCAAGGAAGAAGAATAAGAGGGCTACAACTCAAAATGACAGTCAACAAGTCAAGACTTGGAATAAAGAAAATTAAAAGGTATACTAAATTGATAGTTAGTATTTCTTCTAGTACTTGGTTTCCACATTGACTAGTAAATGACTAGTAAATGATGTTTGCATAAACAAAACAACAGCGAGTTGTAAAAACTAAATGATTATTTGCTACTCTTAGTTGTAACTTTTAACTAGACTTGTTATTTGATTTGTTTTGGAAGCAGATCAGTATGTGGTTAGGTGGTACTAAATTTATTGTTGGTTTTACTAAGTGATGTATTGTGTAAGATGTTCAAGTAGTCGAAATCATATAGTAAAAACTTTATATTCCAGTTAGATATACTTCCAGATAGAGGCGTTCATGGTTCGGTTTAGGTCGGTTTCTGGCAAAAACCAAAACCGAATGTTTGGTTTTTTGAATAACCACAACTAAAGCTATTTTGTTTTTCCAGTTAACGGTTTGTGTTTGGACCTATTTGGTCCAAAAATTGTTTCCTTTGTATGTTGAAAGCTAGCCAACAGTTGCAACAACTTATAGTATGAACAATAATGCTTAGTTTCAATACATAATACGGAGTAGTAGCAAGTATTGAATTTCATTATGTGTGCCTTATTAGTTTTACTATAAGAATAAGATATTAGTTTTACTATCCAACAATAGCAGCTTCCATAACGGGTAGCAACTTTCCAATATGTCTAGTAGTTGCAATAAAATTTTGTAGTGCAAGTGTGTAACACTACATGAATCTTCTTGGACGTTTGGTTCCTAGGTACAACATAAATATAAAGAGTAAAATTGCATCTGCTTGATATTTAGTGATTATTCAGATTTTTTCTTTTTTATACAGAGAGTGAGTGAAAAAATAAAGCAAACAGAGGAAAATACTTCTTTTGATACAAATGTAGTTAATCAACCTCAACCTTTACGGGTATGTGTCGATGCTAATTGATATATGTACCATTACTAATTACACTATGACATCTAATTAATGCTACATATATTGTAGGTTGGAGCTGAAGTTTACATCAAAAGCATTTTAACTCTACCGAGATTGTAGCAAAGGAAAGGATTCAGAGCTTAGATCCAAATGAGATAGTTGGAGGTGAAGTGCTAGGATCAAATTGGTGCGAGGTATGTCAACTTATTAATCTTTTGACAACTTATAACAGTGGATTCAATGTGAGAAATAAGTTGGGGATACAACAAGAGGGATTTTAATGGGTGATAATACACTAGTTTGCTTCAATTTTATTAAGGTTGGAACAGATTATGCCTCTTTAACGGATTAAGGGTAGTTCTCTCTACATTTCTTTTCATGGTTACTACGTCCTATCCTATTAAATTGAGTGCCCTACCACTGTATTTGTTTGGAAACATTATACATACTAATCTACTTTTTGTGCATGAGTACATACTGATCTATGTTCTATTTTTTGGGCCACCTGCAAATCACACTTTAGCCTTGTTAGTTTAGTTGTAGCCTTTTGACACAGTGTATTTCCGACCAATACATGGGAATGTGATTAGGTTTTAATATCTTTTTCTTGTTTCTATAACTGCAGGTGCTACGTGAGAATGATGCATGAAGATGATCCGCGATGACTTAGATTATCTATTTAGCTATTTTATTTTTATTGTTTAGTTTCCATGTAATAAAGTTTGTAATACTAGATGATGTTAACCTTCATTTGGTTAAGTTTTATTATCTAAATGAAACTTCTTAAGGTTTTACGTACTACGATGTTTACTCATTAGTCTCTTATACATTGTTTTTTATATAATGTTCAATTTGAATTATTCTTATGATCCCTAATAGTTTCATGAATGTGTATTGAAAAAAAAGTTATTTCTGACAACAGAAAGTGTCTTATAATGTATGTATGCATGGACACTAAATTTGGTCCTAATAAGCACATATGTATTGGGACTTTTTTCTTGCACTAAAATAATAGTTTATGTAACACACAACTTAGTCCTAAGAAAACTTCTTTTAAGGCGCATGAACCTGTCTCAATACGTGAAAAAAGATATCATATCTTAAAACACTTTAAAGCGTCCTATTAGCTTGTCTAGTAGGATATAAATTGGGTTGTAAAAAGCATTTTATAAGACCAGTTTTTTTGTTTCATAATAATGGCACTTATTGGGATGCTTATAATTGTCTTATTAGTTTTTACATTTAATACAACGCCTTTATATGTGACACTTATATCATTGGACCTATTATGCTAAAGGTCCTATAAAGTAATCTGACAGGACACTTTTCAGTGTCTTATGAAGCATGATTTCTTGTAGTGGAGGTAACGTCCCATTGTACACTACCTTTTCCACAGTACCAGCAGTGTACGCTTTCACAATGTCTTGCCTCTTATTAGGATAGTTCCCATGGTTGTTCCTTTGGTTATTCCCCCATTTTCTCTTGTTGTCCGCGGCATTCCCAGCATTTGCTCGAACAACTTGATCCATCAGACTGTGAGCCATCCTTATAGCATCACTAACTTTTGTCGGTCCAGACGATGTCACATTCCCTTGAACTCTACCCGGTAAACCCCAAATATAGTGCTCAACCTTCTTTTCTTCATCTGGAACCATTCCAGGACATAGCAAATACAATTCTTGGAACCTCCTTGTGTACGTACCAATGTCATTGTTCTTCACAGTCAAGTTCCACAATTCGATTTCCATTTTCTGAATCTCATTACGAGGACAGTACTCCTTAGTCAACAAATTCTTAAGTTCCTCCCAACTCATTCCATACGCCTCCTCGGCTCCAGCCGTTTGCACATGGGTGTTCCATCATGTCAACGCTCCAGCAGCTAAAGTACAAGTAGAATAAGTTACTTGGTTCTCAACAGCACATCCACTAACACGGAACACAGCTTCCATCTTTTCGACCCAACGAGCTAATCCGACAGCTCCTTCAGTACCATTAAAAGTCAAAGGGTCACAGCTCCTAAAGTCCTTGTAAGTACACGGCTTAGGCGGTCGATTGTCAATATTGTTCGGTGGTGCTTCGTTCACGTTGTTGTTAGCTTGGACGTTTGCCAGTGCAGCAGTCACTCGTTGCGTAATCAGTGCTTCCAATTGCGCGTCAGTCATTCCGTTACGTGTGTTCACCATTGTTTCTCTGCGTTAAGACAACAATGCAATTAAGGTTCAAGCATGAATATACACGTTATATATTTCTGTTAGCCCTAAAATGTGAGCGCCATTTACGGAATTACCTTTGATTCAAATAGGCAAAATGTGGAGGGACTACTATTGACATGATTGTTAAAGTGATCTCTTGTTTAGCCTATATATACCCCTCCATACTTCCATGGAGGGGTGAGGATTCCCATTTGTGTATTTCACTTTCTCTCTCTTAAATACACACACTACCTTCTTCTTGTTATCTTTCTCTCTCTAAAATGTCTAAGCATTTCTTTTATCCTCCCCGACCTCCGGATCACCTCTTGTTAGCTTGAATCTTATGTTAACAATTAGTATCAGAGCTAACCGGGGGTGTTTTGTGTTTTGTGTTTGCTGATTTGTGGTTTTTTCAGCTTATTCTTTAAGTTGCTATAAGTCATGAATTTCATTTGGTGTTGTTTATATGTCACGAATCTGATAACAGTCCAAAAGTTTCATTTTTTAATGGTGTTGGTGGTTTTATCAGTATTTTCGTGTCATCTCTACTTTCTCTCTATTAATCTATTTTCTAACAGTGTCAGATCTAAAAAAAAATCATCAGTTCCAACATTTCGATGGTATCTAGAAAAAAAGTCAAAACCCTTTTCCGATGGTGCTTATTCAGATGGTGCTTATTCCGATGGTGATTATTCAGATGGTGCTTATTCCGATGGTGAGTATTCCGTTGGTGAGTATTCCGATGGTGATTATTCCGATGGTGATTATTCCGATGGTGATTATTCGGATGGGATTATTCCGATGGAATGCATAACTTTGCGATGACTCATTTTATTAGAAAACACTACAAGATCTTGACCAAACCCAAAAAAAAACTGAGACCATGACTAACCGACTCTATCACTACTCATCTCATACCATATATCACAATCAACCCGACTATCTTATCCCATCAACACCTAAAACTGCATCTAACCAGACTCGATCCATACATCAACCTATCTCATCAACCAAATCCAATGAATCCGACTCAAACAGAAACTTGAACCATCTCAAATATAACAACTCCCACCCATCTCAAACAAAGAACAAATCAGAAAATAAAAAGATCTCAGAAAACTTTTTCATGTGGTACTATTATTTTCAAGACCTTGTTCAAGATCCAACACACAAAACGTATATCATCATAGATCGGTGTTTGGTTTTTAAACCAAGTTTTATATACGAAATTAAATAAAGAGTTATAACAAACTTGTTATAATCTCTATTTTTTTTCGATTCACTCAACAATACCAACATGCAAACCTTACCCGAGACCTCAATATTGAGATCTTGCAGATTCATTCCTTGTTTGTTGGCTAACTGTAAGATTGAAGGAAAAATGAGGTCTTGCTTATTTTAATTGGAATATTGAGGGTGTTTTGATCTTTCGTTGTTGATCGTGAGGTTTAATATGAGATGTGAAAGGATCTAATTATTTTGAGTTTGTGTCATGAGATTGGAGATGCATCGATCTTTGATTGGTGTATGAATTAGAGATGATGGTATATGAGATGGTTTAAGAGTTTGGGAAAATAAGCTGGACACATATCTATCTTGCTGTGGTTGTATCAGGAAGATACGAGATGAGATTGAAACATATGGTGAGAGAGTGTTCTGGAAATATGGGGGCGGACATATAATGTTATAAGGTTAGGGTTACTCTATCTTTAAGGGATTATATTGTCTGTGACTAGATCGGGCATACTCAATTGATGGGATGAGTAATTTGATTGTGGTTTAACACTGGGCCAAGAAACGAAATTGCAAGTTGGGCCTTAATATGTTTTAATAAGTATACACCAATATTCATCCCATGACTTGTTTAATTTTGAAATGGTGTATACGTATAATGAATAGGTCACGTGCTTTGTCTTCAAAAGTGCTATCAAAGAGATAATTATATTTTTATAGGGCGCATATGATGATATTCTTTTTGAAGCCGGGTACCCGATAGTTTCGATCGAAAGTGCCTCAACGACAAAGAAAATTTTAGGTTTGATATGTAATATTTTCGGAAAAATTTTCGACGACCTCACCGCGGAGGTCGATCCGCGCATCAGTTGGGCATGTGATTGACGTTGGGCTTAAATGACAAGTTGTCTAGACAAGTTTTGTCCCTTAATGAAAATTCATCTCATAATTTGTTCTAGATAACGACATTCACAAACACAACACCAAAAGCAAACAAAACACTTAACGCTAAAACGATCCGATATAAGATTCACTTTAAACGACAACAGCTAGTTTTGATTCTTCAAAGACAAGTGATCACGAAGTGGATTTGGTATTCTTTATTTGAAGTTGAAGTGGGATTTCACGAAGGCGTCTACTTATTTCATCATCGAGCCTTCCTTTTATTTTTCTACCCCTTTTCTTCAAACCCAGTCTATCGATTGATGACTTGCTTGGGCGATAAAATTTATGATTGAGACTTGAATTATCTAGTTTCCACTGTCAAGGGGTGGATGGTCGACGACATGGATAACTATCATTTTTGGGTGTCACACGCAGTTGCTCGTGTGGATAACTTCAAGAGGTATAAGAGACTTGTTTCTGCACCGTTCTTCAATCGACATAAGTGCAAGCTTAAGTAACAAATTTGGGGGATTGTACTTCTGTTTCAAGTTTGGAATATCGGGTTTACTTCACACGTGGTCACGACAAATAGCCGAATGAATTCGAGGTTGGTAAATTAGACAGAGAGAGATGGAATCAGCAATCAATTCTCACGGGATATTTATGAGCCTCATAACGACAATGGTACTTCATAGTCTAAGCAAAAATATTTCAAAGTTTCTCAAATGACTTTCAAAACTTTTCAAGACATTTGCTTAAGACTAAGAACTTCTCGAGTATATGGACGTCCACGATAATGATGCTTCCGAAAGTTCAAAATCATCATGGGGGAAGATCGTGTACTTTGAAGTAATCGGATCAACTTCCAGGGGGAAGTAGTGTACATGGAATGGTATCTACTTACTTTATATGATTTTTATGAAGTATTCTGCAGGCGTGAGAAGAATTCTTGCTGATTTCCTGCATGTTACCCCAAACGGATTATCACCAAAACCTAAACGACATGAAACAGTATAGAAGCAGTGCTATTTGGTGTGGTTCTTCTACAAATTTCCGTTGTGCACTTAAACCGATGAGCTAGAAGATTTTTCAAACTACATCAAAGTGTCAGAATCTGCTTAAGATACAGATATTGGTTTGGGGGGAATCTGATTCAGAAACTTCGTAAAAAAGAAGTCTATGAAGAAAGTTTTTAATACATGCTGCATGAATTGGGGGGAAGTTAATCCAAATCATGCATATTACAGTTGTTCCACAACAAGCAAAGACAAAGAGGATTCAAGCTGAGGTACAAGTTATGAAGACAAGAAGAATTAAAAGACATACTCAGCACTGAAAGCGCCTTGGAAGACTTTATTTTGTTGTATTTTTACTTGTTAGGAACATTGTAAGTAATTCCGTATGTCTCCACATTGGGGGAAGATTGTTAGCCCTAAAATGTGAGCGCCATTTACGGAATTACATTTGATTCAGATAGGCAAAACGTGGAGGGACTACTATTGACATGATTGTCAAAGTGATCTCTTGTTTAGCCTATATATACCCCTCCATACTTCCATGGAGGGGTGAGGATTCCCATTTGTGTATTTCACTTTCTCTCTCTTAAATACACACACTACCTTCTTCTTGTTATCTTTCTCTCTCTAAAATGTCTAAGCATTTCTTTTATCCTCCCCGACCTCCGGATCACCTCTTGTTAGCTTGAATCTTATGTTAACAATTTCATATGCTAAAATAGAATGCAGAATTTAACAGTACAACAACATAAAAAAAAGGATAGTCACTGGTCAAGGTCATAAAGTTAAATTCCATAATCAAAATATCAAGTACATAGTCATAAAATAAGAGTATGATTACATCTAGTCTACTCCAACTAACCGAGTACTACTCTAGTTTAGTGGATACAATACCCAAAAGATAAAGCTGTCAATCTACTCTAGAATTAAGCACAATAACGATGAATCTCTAAGTACGACGACGACGATCACACTCAGCACATCTCGGTGAATCACTCCTTGGGTCTCCATCTGCAGCTCGGTCTCCTCCACGAACTGACTCTAACTCACGCCTCAACCTAGCAACCTCCTCAAGTGTGGTATCTAACAAGTCGCGGGTATCCTCGTTATCCTCTAACAATCCAAACACCGCATCCTCAAGTAGACGAAAACGAACAGCATCTGAATCCCTAGCAGATCCTATCATAACAACACATGACCTAGGTCTAGATGGCTCTCCAACATGATGAGTAGGTGGTGTAGGAACAGCAGTAGCAACTCGACTCCCATGAGTAGGCGATGACTCAGGTGTAGTGTGTGAATCAGACATACGAACCTTCTTCCGTGGGCATGAGGAATCAGAATCAGACAAAGCTCGAGATCTAACACCGGATGGTCCAGCTCCACCAACAGGTGGTACAGTATCATCGGAATCAGTATAAACCTCAGCTGGCGGCGTACCCCATAAAGCTTCCCTCTCCTCTCTAAACCGCTGACAGGGAACAGTAGGCTTCTTCCTCAAGTTGGACGTCTTCCTAATCTCACTCCTCCTACTAGGCTCAACTCTCTCAGGTATAACAGTCAAAACATCAACCCTACTATCATCATCAGCCTCAGCATCCTCGCTATCACTACTAGCCACAACCATCCTAACGTCAGTATCACTCTCAATCTCATCATCCATGTCCTCATCATCCTCACGATCTACCTCATATCCATCCATATCATCATCACCCTCATGATCTACCTCAACACCATCCATATCATCCTCATGACCTACCTCATGTCCATCCATATCCTCATCACCCTCGTGATCTACCTCAATACCATCCACGTCATCCTCATCATCCTCATCGTCCTCACTACCACTAACCCACTCGATCAAAGTACGGTGCACAACAGGTGGCATCTCATCAACAACATTGGAAGTATCAGACAACACATCAGGCTCACCCTCATCATCCTCCTCTAGATCCTCGTCAGGGTCATACTCCGCACCTTCCTCCTCGGGATCAGCCTCCTCTGGGTCATTCTCCAGCTCAACATGATCTGGTACCATCTCAATCTCGTCTTCCCACTCTTCGTCAGCAGAGTCGGGCTGGTAAGAAACAGTAGATGACGACATAACTTGCAACAACCAAAATGCGTATTAAAGCAGTTGTAGGGTATGCATGAAATAATCATGTATAGAAATTAAAGTATGCAAATCAACGAGATGCATATGTATATAATACATATTACGTATTACATAATATATATTACATATTACTTATAGTGTTATCCTACGTAATACATTACGTAGTACACATATATATACAGAGTAACAAGTAGCCACATCGGTTATAGTCTAGGCCTAAGATGCAAACCTAGTTCTCTATAACCAAGGCTCTGATTACCAATTCTGTAACACCCCAAAATGTGATATGCGGAAGCGGTGAAGCTCGGGGGGCTGTTACGTCATTGTATCATAGTTCAAGGTACAAGAGAACGACTCTAAATGAGACGTTTTATAAAATACCTCGTTGAATTTAAATTAAAAGCATCACAGTACAAAAGGTCTCAGTTTCAAAAGATAGTGCAGCGGAATGTAAAAGTTTTAAACATCAACGAGATAATAGTTCAAAAGCATAAGTAAATAAATGTCCGAAGATAGCCAAGAAATGCATGCGGACTCCAAGTACTTCACACAGCAGGTACAACACATCATCAATTACCTGTGATAAATGCTAAATTGGGTCAACATAAAGTTGGTGAGAATATAGGTTTCAAGTAAAAGTTCATAGTAATTCAATTTCAGATTTCATTTCATGTACACGTGCAACTATAGGAGATATAGTGCCAAGTGTAGGATAAATTGGGTGTTCACAATATTTATGATAGCTAAGCTCGTGACATCGAAACTAGTGATCCAGTGCATACAATAGATTGCATACATAAGTTTTGCCCCAATGGAGTACCTAGCCAAGATAACTCCGTTCATACAAATGGTACACACTCGTCCGGCGTCAGAATGCCCGAGTGGAGGTTGTCAACCCTCAATAGATCTATCCGTAACATAAGAGCTTACTCCAGCAGAGTAACTAACGATTCACGATAGTGGGGACTATGGCTAAAGCAACTTAAGCTATCTCATAAATAGTGTTCACAAAGCGTTCACAGAAATCAAGTTTTACTTGCGTCCAGAAGCAAGCATCAAAGCATTTATCACATCCCAAAACATTAAACATAGAAAACAGTTTAATAGGGATCTATAAACTCACCTCAAACAACGATTCAAACCGCACAAGTAAGATCAAACAGTAGCGAGCAACTCTAGCAACAACCTAAATATAATACTATAGTTTAGGCGCTAGCAAATAAGTCACAATAGTTCATCACGTACGTTACTCATCAATCAAGTATATATTTTGTTGTTAAAATCGTGACTTGTAAATGTTATATCGTTATAAACATTATAGTATACATATACTTAGGCAAAAATATTTATTTTTGACTCGACGAAATTTCGACAGCCTTTCGCCGTAAATTTTAATTTACCAAAATTTATCTTAACAAATTTTCCTACCCGATTTCTAACGAAAATTCGGCAGCCTTTCGGCGTCACGTAAAAATTTGCCGATTTTAGTAAGTACTCAAATCTCGTCCTAAAACCCCTATTTTCAACAATTTCTCAATCACAATGTTCCAACAAACCATTTTTCACAACAGTATCAATTTCCACTTCCAACGTTCAAACTTTTAATGTTATACCAAGTACTCACATTTCGCGCTAATACGCTTTTACAAAACAAGTCCAACATTCATACATACCATTTAGTAACCATTTCGACACTTAAAACAACTCCGTTTAACTCGAAAATGTCGTTTCGACCACTATAAAAATCTGGACAGCAACCACTTATAGTGTTGTTCTCCAAAAATTAAGTTTTCCGACAACGAAATTTAAACGACAATATCTTACTCATTTTAGCTCCGTTTTTAGCCCATAATATATCGAAACGAAGGTAATAACTTATAGAGTAAAGTGCAAAAATCATCCATGTGGTTTGTCAAAAGTTTGAATTACATCCTTCGTTAATACTTCGCGCAACATACATCATTGTGGTTGTAAAATAGTACACCATACATCACTGAGGACGGATGGTGCAAATATTTTTCCGTTAAGGGTTAAAAGTGTTTGTTATCTTAGGTGTATTTTAGTCCTTTTACAATCTAGGGATGATTTTTGCACCAAACTTTTCAAAAAAAAAAATTTCCAAAAAAGATTTCAAAAAAATTTCAAATTTTTTTAAAAAAAGTTTCGAAAAATGTTTTCTTTTTTCGAAAAATGTCTTTTTTTATTTTTTTTTTTTTCGAAAATATATTTGAAAAAAGTTTTTTTCAAAAAAATTCAATTTTTTTTTTAAAAGTTTTGAAAAATGTTTTTTTTAATGTTTCGAAAAATGTTTTATTTTTTAAATGTTTTATTTTTTAAAATAAGTTTCAAAAAAAATTTGAAATTTTTTTTTTCAAAAAGTTTCAATTTTTTTTTTAAATTTTCGAAAAAAGTTTTTTTTTCAAAAGTTTTTTTTAAAAAAAGCTTTTTTTTTTCAAAAGTTTTTTTTAAAAAAAGCTTTTTTAAAAAAAAGCTTTTTTTCGGAAAACATTTTAAAAAATAACTTTTATAAAAAAAACTTTTGAAATTTTTTTTTTTCGAAGATTAAAAAAAAATTTGAATTTTTTTGAAAAAAAAGTTTTTTAGAAAAGCTTTTTTTTTAAAAAGTTTTTTTTTTTCGAAAAACATTTAAAAAAAAACTTTTGAAAAAAAAACTTTTTTCGAAAATTTAAAAAAAAATTTGAATTTTTTCGAAAAAAAAAATTTCAAATTTTTTTTGAAACTTATTTTAAAAAATAAAACATTTAAAAAATAAAACATTTTTCGAAACATTAAAAAAAACATTTTTCAAAACTTTTTAAAAAAAAATTGAATTTTTTTTGAAAAAAACTTTTTTCAAATATATTTTCGAAACTTAAAAAAAAAACATTAAAAAAAACATTTTTCGAAAAAAAAAACATTTTTCGAAACTTTTTTAAAAAAAATTTAAAATTTTTTTGAAATTTTTTTTGGAATTTTTTTTTTTGAAAAGTTAGGTGCAAAAATCATCCCTAGGTTGTAAAAGGACTAAAATACCCCTAAGATAACAAACACTTTTAACCCTTAACGGAAAAATATTTGCACCATCCGTCCTCAGGGATGTATGGTGTACTATTTTACAACCACAATGATGTATGTTGCGCGAAGTATTAACGAGGGATGTAATTCAAACTTTTGACAAACCACAGGGATGATTTTTGCACTTTACTCTAACTTATATTTTCATAATATCGTAGTAAACTAGTGTCAAAACAATTTTTACGACCCTTTACGCCTCTTACAAAAATCGGACAGATTGTATGTTTTCCGTAAAAACTCGTTTTCGACCATTTTCAAGCGTAACCACTAGTAGTAACACTACTAGTTTCCTCCATTTTTTCATAAACATCAACAAAATCAAAGATTTTTCTTCAAGTTCACAAATCCAAAATATACATACTTATATTTTTCACAAATCTTACAATTAAACCATTTTCATGTATGGATCTAATAGATCCACACATAATTTCCATAGATCTTAAAATATTTCATGAACAAAATAGTTTTTATCATTTTATTTCAAGAAAATACTTGATGAGTAACATGCATGCATAGATCTACAAAGATTATGCATGGAAAATGAAAAGATGAAAAAGGTTTAAGAAGTAACCTTGAGTAACGATTCTACGTAATCACAACGACCCGATCTACGCTCTAACCCACTAATAATCAACAAGAACTCTACTCTACAACTTCAACCCAAAAACTACTCAAATCAACAAACCAAGAAAGACCATTCTTCTTTATGCTTGTACAAGCTCTAGGGTGATTTTGTTTTGTGTTAATTCTTGTTAAAATGAAGCTTTTAGAAATCAACAATGGTGGAATGTGTTTGTGTTTGTGTGCCGTGTGTTTTGAGAGAGAAAGAGAGAGATGTGTGTTTTTTTTTGAAGTGAAAATGAAATGAATAAGTGTGAAGTGAAGTTAAGGTTAATGAGGTAATAAGTTAAAAGGTGTAAGGGTTTGTAAGTTAAGCTTAAAAGGGTAAGGAGTAAAATTTTGGTGTATCTTGCATGTGTGATGTTGTTTGGCTGGTTATAGGGGTCCTACATGGGGTAAATTATTCAAAATTTTTACTATGGTAATTAGTTAAAAGGTTTAAGGTAAAAAAGTTAGTTAGTTTTAGGTAAATATCAAAAAGTATATAGTTAAGTTTAAAATTGCGTAAAACTTAAAAATTTGACGAAATATATTAAATTTACGATTTTTCGACGAAAACTGACATTTTATGATTGGTAAAGTATTTTATGCACGCTAACACGACGGTTAAACGTAAAAACGACGTAAAATACGAAAACGTGATATGTTAATTAAATATTCACAGTAAATACGATTTATTACTATAAATAGCAAAAATACTAAAATACAGGCATATATAAACATATACAGAAATATTTAAATACGCTGCTCAAGAAAATACGATCACGCTGTTAAAAACTAAACAGTTAAGCACATAATTCACAGATAACGAATAATCTCATGGATTATCATCAATTCATTGACCGTCTCAGCACTTTGGTCAGGTTCACAGAAAATGTTTAGATAATGACTGAGCACAGTGTCAGCTCATTACTTGTCATCAAACAGTTTTTCAGACAACGCGGGATAACCTCCCGGTTCCAACACAGTTAAATCACATAGTTGACTAAATAAAAAGTCAAAGGGTAAAATAGTCATTTTACAAAGTAGGAAAAATTACCAGGTGTTACAGTTGCCTCCACTGCAAGTCTGCAACCCACCGGTCCCAATCGGCCGGTGAACTTCAAATGGGAGTATGACCGACTATACGTGAATACGCACACTCCATTTTTAAACATCCAACCGTTGCATATTTGAATTAAAAAAAAATACTTCTTTAATTTAACCACAATTAAATCATTCCACAAATTTATACACAAATTTAAATCATTCTTCTTTTATACTTCTCATCTTTATTTATTATTTGACGGTTCGCTTCTCGTTTAAAAACGTCGTCCAAAAGCCAAGACCGACTGATAACCTCGGGCATCGCCAAAACCATGGAAAATAACTAATGTCGAGCTTTAACATTTATTTTTTAAGGACCGAATTATTTTAAACATACCATCAAATAAATAAGTGGACAATAAATTTAGAATAAAATAAGCAATATACAATACTTGTCATAATTTTTGAAGAGGTCAAAACCCTCCCCTGCCCGTATGAAGATCCTCATAATTTTTGAAGAGGTCAAAACCCTCCCGTGCCCGTATGAAGATCCTCATAATTTTTGAAGAGGTCAAAACCCTCCCCTGCCCGTATGAAGATCCTCATAAATTTTTGAAGCGGACCGTCAAATGACTAAACGTTGAAAGAATTGGAAGATGAGTAGTCAACTCAATAAAGCTTGCTATTGTAAATTGGGTGAAAAGATTATTTTAATGATTTACAATTACATTAAATCTATTAGATCTCCTTATGCCACATAATAATAAAATGGTTTCTCACTATAGATAAAAAAAGTTTAAATTTCTTCATAAAATTTTAGACCTATGTTTGAAATACCATATTAGATGCACTAAGTATAAATTGTTTTAACCTATACATAAATTGGTGACGACGCATTGAATTGTACAAGAGTTAAAACAATTTATACTTACAATACAATTTTTAATGCACGTAAAAAAAAGTCCTCATAAATTTGAAGGGGCGCTTTGTTGTGTTATATCCATGATATTTTAATTTTAATTTTTTGTACATATTGTATTTGATATAACAAATAAGTGAATTAAAAATTATTCGAATTTCCAAAAAGAGAAAAACTAAATTGGCTAAAAAAATGAAAATTTTCATTTACTTGAAAAGAAAATTTTATAATTTACTCGTTTAATAAAAAAACTTATAAAATTATATAAAAATTGTTTATTTGGTTTTTAATCGTTCATATAGAAAAATAAACTTTATGCAAAAATATATATAATTTATATAAACTTCTTTTATGAAACTAATATAAAAAATGAAAATTTTAATTTTTACTTGTTTAATTAGAAAGTTTATAAAAAAATCTTTATTGGATTTTACTTGTTTAAAAAGAAAAATAAATTTATATAAAAAAATCATATAAATTTTGTATAATTTTTTAAATTAATATAAAAAGTAAGAAACTCAATTATTACTTATTTAAATAAAAAAATTTATAATAGACTATTTATGCGGTCTGTACTCATTTAAAGAGAAAAATAAAATTCATATTAAATTTTATATAAAAAGTAAAAAATTCGGTGTTTACTCGTTTAAATAAAAAATTATAAAATTTATATAAAAATTATTTATATATATTAATTGGATCGACTAAACTAAGATTTTAAAATATTATAAATTTATGTCGACTAAACATACAACGTACCCCATTTTAAATTTTAAATTAAAATATTAACTCTTAGAACTTTAAATTTTCTAAGTATTATAATTCTCAAAAATTTAAACACATGAGAGAAAGAAAAACAAGATATCCTTATTTGAAGTGACAACATTTTCTTTAAAAAAAGTAAAAACATAGTTACGGTAATAAAACAACAACAACAATAAAGAACCTCCACCAAAAAGCATCACATTTTAATAGACCATCTATCTATCTAGGGTTCTTATTATTATCTGCTGCTGCATTCACATTTCACACACAGGTACCTCAAATTCTTCCTTCATATATATCCATCTTTCATTTTTTTTACATGTCAAGTTCATTTATATCATAAGTTACACTTGCTTGTTCTATGTTTACCCATGACGTCATTCATGCTACTGTAGTTTTTTTTTAAAAAAAAAAAAGTTTTATAAGATAAAATTACCAAAAAAAGGTACTATAATTTTTTCTTGTAAAAGTTTTTATATATTTTTAGGTAAAAGCTATACAATACCATCATACTTATCAAAATGTAACGACACTTAGGGGGTGTTTGTTTTAGCTTATATAGTGGGCTTATAAGCTTATATATATAAGGGGATTTGGTAAGCCAAACATTTGAGGCTTTTATAACAAAAGATAGGCTTATATAACTATTACATATAAAAAGACATTTATACCCCATTTAATAACTACATAATTAACATTCATACGTTTTCTTTTTGTCATTTTATTTTATTAATTTTAATAAGCCTAACCAAACACTTAAAATAGGCTTATATGCTTACGATATATATAAGCCATAAATGGCTTATATAATATAAGCCATAAATGGCTTATATAATATAAGCCTAAGCCCCACTCATAAGCTTAACCAAACACCCCCATTAATCGCTAGAAATTACCAATGAACTTTCAAATTGATTATAGACTTTACCAAATGACTGTATTACCCTTGTCTTCTTCTTTAACACAATTGTTTGAAAAAACTATCCAACCCATGCCATTGTTTTTAACCTTTGATGTGGACTACTACAATTATTAATTTAAACGTGGTATTTGGATCCTGAACACAACAGTCAATGTGTAATTTAATAGTAACCAGCTTTGGCAGCTGGACTTGATATCCGCCTATACAGCCACTTAATTATATTTCTTGTTTGATGTACCTAACAATGTAAAAGAAATTTGATATGTGGGTTGGTGGTTGTAGTTTACTTATACATCATAGTTATTGTGACATTTGAATGCTTTTATGCACATTGGGTTGTATATCTTACAAAACTTTTCGCAGGTGTAAATGTCAATCCTTGATTCAATGTTTTCTATTGGCAGCCGCTCCTATGGAGTTCAACAACCCAAGGAAGCCCCGGGTTCGGTACACAAGACCATGGGGTGCATCCTCTCAACGAGATTTATGAATCGTAGTCCTCGAAAGAAGCTCAATCAAATATCTATCCATCACTCCATGTTATTCGGTAAGTGGAAAGTGGAAACTCACTCTTGTAAACACATTTATCTGACAAGCAACATAAGTTAAATGGTTGTTGCCAAACCATCACTATATTCTAAACGCTCCAAAAACCTCATCGCCATTGTCAAAAACTTTTCGTCATATATGTTTGATAATCTATTCTGTAATAACATTTTGATCTCATTTTGTGAATATTATTATATCAGTGAGATGTTAAAATTGTTAGTATCAATGCGTGCCAACTGATGTTTATGCTATTTGTTCAAACAAGTTGATGTTTATACTATGATAAGTTTATGAAATTGGGTTTTATTTTGTGTTTGTCAAAGGTTCAAGTGGTTTAGATTTTTATGGCATTAAATTGTTTGTTTCGGCTTATATGTGGGCTTACGAGCTTATTGATTTAGGCTTATATTTCATACGCTTCAATTTTCCGGCTTATTGTGAGCCTTGTGGGATTATATAAGTTTATTGCGATAATAAACTTATATAAACCCATTAATCTTAAAACAAGCCAGAAAATTATAGCTTATGAAATATAAGCCGAAATCAAATAAGCTCATACACCCATATATAAGCCGAAACAAACACCCCCTCAATATTGCGGGGAGCATTGTATATCTGGTACTTGTTCGATGAATGTATTGTAGTTCGGCGTTTAGTGATACAGGAAGGTTCTTAGGGCTAAGATTCCCACACGAGCTTGTGTCATTTTTTGCTTGCTTGACGATTGATGTTTATGCTATGGTAAATAGTTATTTGAATGGTTTAATATGAAAATTTGAAAGTGTCGAGTTATTTGCTTTGTTGACTATTGCTGTTTAATGATTTACATGTGACTTTTGCTGGAGTGTTACTAGGCTTGCTTGACAATTGATTATTATGCTAAGTAGTTATTTGAATGCTTTAAGCCTCTAACATGAAAATTCGAAAGTGTTAAATTGTTTGATTAATGTTAAATGTTACAGCTATGTCTAAGAAGAGTCACAAGGTCAACTTAGAGGATGGAGTGAATCAATTGAACTTAACGGAAGAAGGTCCGGTTAAGAAAGTAGTGCACGATGAAACAATAGGCTTGTTTGTTGTCAATGAAGATCCAGGGCTGACCAAAGCCAGGGCTCGAGGGTGGTACTTGCTTGCTAGATGCACGGTGCATGTGTGTAACTCGAGGGATATGTTTGTTGACTACCAACCAGTAACTGGACATGAGGTGGTTCTGGAAGACAATAATCGTGTTGATGTGGTCGGGTTTGGAACAGTGAAACTTAAGTTGGATACTGGGAAGGTTTTGACTCTTGAAAATGTTTTTCATATTCCCGAAATCACCAAGAGTCTCATATCTGTCGCTAAACTTTCTGACATGGATTTCAATGTGACTTTTCGATGCCAGAAATGTGTCATTGATGATGGTATCGAGGTCGTTGGAAAAGGGTACAGGGAGGATGAATTGTATCGTTTGAGCTTAATGGAAGAACGTCTAGCTGAGAAGTGTGATGTATGTGGGGAGACTGGACATTATGCTTGGGAATGCAAAAACAAGAATTCTGATACTGCGAAAGTGGTGCTTAAGGCAATAATAGGCTTAGGGACTCAATCCAACCAGAAGGCCCGAGGCTGGTACTTGAATTGTGGCTCTTCAGAGCATGTTTGCTACTCTAGGGACATGTTTGTGGACTACAACCCAATGAGAGATCATGAGGTTATTTTGGACAATGATGATCATGTTGATGTAGCTGGAATTGGTACAGTGGTGCTTCGATTCGACACAAACAAGGTTTTGACTCTCTCAAATGTTCTTCATATACCAAAAATCAGTAAATGCTATGTATCTGTCGCCAAACTTGATGATCTTGGATACATCGTGACTATAAGGGATGGGGTGGGTCTCATTACGAAGAGTGACGAGGTTATAGCTAAAGGGTATGATTTAGGGAATGCAGTGATGCGGTTGAGGTTAAAGGGAGATCCTCCTGTCAGGAGGATTGACAATGATTATTCAGGTGCTGACAATGGTGATAATGATTCGGGATTCATCATTACTTATGGGGGTGGGCAATATGTCATAAAGGAGGGTGATGTGACTATTCAGAAAGGGTACAAGGATGACGTGTTATATAAGATGGACTTTATGAAAGAACCACCGAATGTTGCCAAAGTAAAGATTCAATTAACGATAGGCTTGTTGAAGGGCGGTGAACACCCAGATTTGACCAAAGCTAGGGCTCGAGGGTGGTACTTGCTTCCTAAGTGCACAATGCATGTTTGTAACTCGAGGGACATGTTTGTTGACTACCAACCAGTGACTGGTCATGAGGCGGTTCTGGAAGATGACGATAGTCGTGTTGCTGTGATCGGGTATGGAACAGTGAAACTTCAGTTGACAACTGGAAAGGTTTTGACTCTAGAAAGCGTTTTTTATATGCCTACAATCATCAAGTGTTGCATATCCGTTGATTTGCTTTTTAGGATGGGATTTAGCTTGGGCTATGATGATGAGGGATGCTATGTTAAGAAGGGTGATCAGATCGTGGGAAATGCGTTCATTGAGGATGGATTGCTTCGCTTGGGTGTCGTTGATGGACATTCAGGTGGAAATCAGGCGTGCGCATAGTTGTTTAGATTGTCACTTCGACTAATAATAGTTTAGTTTTTGTCCACAAACTTCTTAGTTGTTAAGAATCACTACGTATGAACTTTCTGAATGCTTTTGTGCTTGATAACATTTTTCCTTGCCATTAATGTCATCGCTTATGTTATGCACATCAGTATGTTATACTGTGAGTATACAGCTTTAGTGAAAGCTTGCCATAAAAGATATAATGCCTTGCAAGCTGAGCTGCGGTTCAGAATATGGATCTTATTTATGATTTCATCTTGTCTTCGACAGGATATCATCAGGACATGTTATTTATGTGGTAAAAACTTGGTTTTACCAAGTTTATAGCAGTTATTCCTGCAAATCATCTGGTAATGTTTAGAATCATGTTAAAATCTCATGATGCTAATCATCTGTGATTGCCTCGATTTATATATATCAGATTCAGATTTTGTTTTAAGCTATCATTTGGTGTGATCTCTTTGATTCATCATCGTGTTACATTTGTATATTTGATGGTAGAAATGGTTGCCTATTTACTGGTAGGACTCGCATCTCCTCTTATTGTAACGGGACATGTCCTGAAAACCATCAGAAAGAAATCTAAATAAACAAGCAAAAGGTCTTACTGCAAATATATTCACAAGTTCTGGTTAACCACTAGACCTTGATACTTCTATACTTCTATATGGATGACACTGAATTGCAGTAATATGGCTTGTTCTTTCCACGAGCATTCTAACGTCTGTCGTTTTAAAGAAATATTCAGACAAGCTCTCTCGTTAACTACAAGACCTTGATATACTTGTATTTGGATGACACTGAATTGCTGTAATATGGCTTCTTGTTCTTCTCGTGAGTAAAATCTAACTGCACTGTAGGTTTGTTTATGAATATCTTAAATACCATATGACGCTGACTATAGCGTTATGGGATTGTCATTGAACAACGACTTGTGAAAGAATTGGAAGATGAGTAGTCAACTCAATAAAGCTTGCTATTGTAGACTGGGTGAAAAGATCATTTGATTCACTTTGGGAAACAAGCCAGATCATATCTTTAAAACTTAATTTAACTTTTTTTTTTTTTTGGGAAACTTGGCATTTTCACTAGATTTTAATCGCCTATTCGACGTTTTGATTTTGACCGCCTGATAATCACTTAACCTGTACATAGAAAAGATATTCCACAAAGTCGTTGTATTGGACACATCCAAAATTAAAGTTGCACACTTTTAATTAAAGCTACATGCAAGGACTTAGTGCCCTGCCACTTAGTGCGATATATTTGCTCTAAAAAAACGATCTAGTGTGATTAAGTTTAATTTTTTAAATATATTTTTTTTACAAATAATTATCTATATAAAATAAAAAAACATTATAATAATATTTATATTTAAATCGTAATAAAAAATATTTAAAAAAGACTTAACTGGAAATAAAAAAAGTAAAATGCAGTAACTCAAAATAATTCTAAAAATAGTCAAATTAATATATGCCGTGAGGAATTAAACGATACTCAATATATTAAAATTTAAATTTTTTTTACAAATTTTATATAATTAAAACTAATTTAATTTAATAAAAAATAAACACACTATAAAAAATATTCCTTTTCACTACATATTGGCAGTGGCAAGTTGATTAGCAGCAAACAAACACAACACCCGATTAAAACATGCGAATCGATTGTCGCAACAGACCGATCGATTGCGAATTCGGTCGTGACCGAAAAGTCGTATAGCCGTTGCGGTAGCTTAAAGCAATTGATTTGCAACACCTTCGTAGATTTTATTGAGGCATTGGATTGTACAAGAGTTAAAACAATTTATAGTTACCATACAACTTTTTAATGCACGTAAGGTGTTTTGTTGTGTTACATCCATGATGGTTTAATTTTATTTTTTCTCACATATTGTTTTCATTTAATGTAACTTCTTTACAACTTATACAAATTATCTCACAAATTTTATCTCACATGTTTTTATCAAGATTTTAACTCACAACTTGTAGATTAGAAAGTCACTTAGATACCACTGGGTCAAGAAACTTTTAGTTTTCCCACATATAATGTTTGGTATAACATAAAAAAAATTAAAAGTTATCCGAATTGCTAAAAGGAAAGAAATTAAAATGGTTCAAAAAACGAAAAATTTTCATTTGCTTAAAAAAAATTATAATTTTGTTTTAGTGGTTTTATTCGAGTTTTCACTCGTTTAAGTAAAAAAATAAAAAACTTATAAAATTTATATAAAAATTGTTTATTTGGTTTTTAATTGTTCAAATAGATAAAATAAATTTTATACAAAAAATATATAGTATATAGTTTAGATAAAATTCTTTTATGAAATTATTACGGAAAATAAAAATTTTAATTTTTACTTATTAGAAAGTTTATAAGAAAATATTCATTGAGTTTTACTCGTTTAAAATGAAAAATAAATTTATATAAAAAATCATCATGAATTTTTTATAATTTTTTAAATTAATATAAAAAATACAAAATTTAATTTTTACTTATTTAAATAGAAAATTTTATAAAAAATTATTTATTCGGTTTTTACCCATTTAAAGAGGAAAAATAAAATTTAGATTAGATTTATATAAAAAGTAAAAAATTCGGCGTTTATTCGTTTTGATAAAAGATTTATAAAATTTATATAAAAAGTATTCATACGTGTTAATTGGATAGAAAAAAATCAAAATTTCAAAATATTATGAATTTCTGTCAACCAAACATATATACACATTTTAAAATTTGCAATTTTTAATTTTCAAAAATTTAGATTTTTTTTAAAATTAAAATTTGGAAGTTTTAAATTGACGGACCCAACTGGTTCGACACCTAACTTTAATTAAAAAAAAATTACATTTTCAACAAAATAAAAAAATAAAAATAAAAAAATTGTACGGTAATAAAACAACAAACAATAAAGAGGCATCATACACCTCCACAAAAAACCATCACATGCTCTGTTGTCACCCAACAGTACATTGACCCTATCGCATTCCAGAAAATCAAAAAATACCTCTAACTTGGGTGACATGTGATATGAACCTCCTGAGTCCATGATCCAATCTTGCAGTCTCTCTGCACTCATCGCCATCAACACCTCAGAACCGTCATAAATCGAATCACTGGAGCTTGGTTGATCATCTTTCTTGACGTAACCTTTTGACTTCTTGCGATTATTCTTCGGACAGTTCCTTATCAAGTGCTCCTCAAATTAGCAAATAAAGCATTTGAGTCTTCCACCTCGAGACTTCGATCTTGACTTTACCCTTGACTGATGCAAATCCTTGCGACCAGTTCTTCCCCTCACATATAACCCTTCACCATCATCCACCTTCGCCTTGGACCTTTCTTTGATTTCCTTTGAATTTAGTGTGGCCATCACATCCTCCAAAGTCAAAGCTTCCCGTCCATAAAGCAAGGTATCCACAAAGTTTTCGTATGATTCTGGTAAAGAAGTGAGTAATAATAAAGCAAGATCTTCATCCTCGAATTTTACCTCAATATTTGCTAAATCAAGAACGATTTTGTTGAACTCATCTATATGCTCGGAAATCTTTCGACCATTCGACATGTAGAATGCATACAACTTCTTCTTCAGGTACAACTTATTGACCAATGACTTTGTCATATACAAAGACTCGAGCTTTGACCAAACCCCCACTGCATTCGTCTCCCCGGTAACCTCTCTCAGGACCTTGTTACCTAAACACAAAATCATGGCACTGTGAGATTTCTTGTCAAACTTAGATTTCTCTTCAGCTTCAATATTCGCGGGTAAGACCTCTAGAGCTGCTTCACACCCGTTTTGGATTAACAAAGCACGCATCTTGACTCTCTATAACCTGAAATCGCCAGTTCCATTGAATTCTCGATGTCAAACTTGACTCCCGTCATTCTTTAATTCCTTTGTTGATTTGCTAAACCTTGTGATAAACCCTCACAATCACTTTAACACCCCCAAATTTACACGCAGCGGAATACATTTTTGGGTGCTAAACATTGATACAACAACACATAATTTATAAAGAACGACTCGAAAAGAGACGTTTTAGATTTCTCGTTCCCAAAACATTTGTCAGAGTAGCGTAGTCCCAAGACATCGTAACCAAAGTACAACCAAAACAAAAGATTTAAATTGTTTTGAACAAAAGGAACGACAAATATTCAAAGAGTTTATATACAAAGTAGTGCACAACATTCATTCCCGTGACTTCCAAGCTTCAGCCTTCTTGATTACCTGAAATACATGTGAGAAAATCATCAGCAAAAATGCCGAGTGAATCTATAGGTTTATATAATCATTTTGAACACAAGCCAAGATTATAAGTTTGTGGCATACTTGAAGGCAACAAGCATCAAATAATAATTTGCATCAACAATAATAATTGTATATAGCATAAATTGCAATAAGCTCATGGAACCGAGCCCTTAGACACTCCCATATCAGTCTAATAAGACGAGAGATTTATTAATTGTCAGTTACCTCCAGATTATTGGTACATTGCCGTATACCTGACTTCTCAATACAATATGCTCAAACAGTGTGGAGGTCGGGCCTAAGCTTCTATGACAAGTCCACAAAAACTGAACCGAGGCGGCTTCCCCCATAGATCTATTAATTGTACTAGCGGTTAACCCATCATAGGTTAATTAACGGTCCATAATTGAGGTTTTAATAAAGGCAATCACTTAATGCAATTTAAAGGCAACCACGGGTCCATTCATAAAGGGACAAGCATACCATAAAAATCTTGTGTTCTAAGTTTACAAAACATGTATTCCCCCTCGCGGGTTTTAAAATATTTGAATGAGCTCAAACGAGGCTATAGACTCACCTTAGTACTTATTGTAGTTGAAGACAATCGCCGACGATAGTAGATGCCCGATAATCACGATAACCGCAACCTAGCAAATAAGGTGCGTACTTTAATAATAGACTCGAGAAATAAACGATACTTAATAAAATCAAACTCGAACTCGTAAAACCACCATACACTCGAAAGTAAACGATATAAATAACTTCATTATACTTTACTACCCATTTACTTAACCATTTTATACTTTTAACAAAATCCGCCGCTACATACTACATGTACTAGCTTATTTACCCCTTTTAAACTTGTCAACCGTTTATGAAACGACTCGATAAGCTAACTTACTATATATAGAAATTCCTCTTACAAGTTTATCAAATGAAATTACTTTTAAAGTCCTTTACTCGACTCATTTTCAAACCACAAAATCCGGACAGATTTGCGTTAATTTTTCATACGACCGTTTTAACTTATTTAAATGACTCCGTTAACAAAACCGACACTCGGGTTTTAAAATAAACTCAACCTAATAAACAAATACCTCATTATCAGTAGGTTACTCATTTTAAAACTTCTATTTAGAGTCCCCGGGATTCGATCCAAATATCGACAACAACTATATGTAGTGTCGATACTCGTCTCCCGGTACACGATTATTCAAAACATCATAACTTCGCGCTCGTTTTGAGTTAGAAGCTCTACCTTATATCAAATCGAAGCTAAGGAAATTATCTACAACCCTAGGCTATAAGTTTAGTCATTTTCAAAACATAAAAATTTGGATTTCTCAGTTTACCTACTGCTATAAAATGGGTACCAAAATCTTGTACAAAATCAACTTTTTGACCAAAACCAACCATAGAAATGGTCATTCCTATACTCTAATATCATCATACATCCACCATAACATCAAAATCATAACAAAAAAAAAAATCTTTGGATCAAAATATAATTTTTAACAAGATTTCTAGCAAGAATCCCCATGGATCATGCTAAAAACACCATGCATGACCATGGCTTCCACCTACTAACATCATAAAAATAAAAAGTGCTTGCATGTGTAAAATTTTTATACCTATGTGATCCTTGATCAAAAATAAAGATGGGTCTATGCTTGGTTTAGCTAGATTCAACCTAAATCTTGAGATAATTGGAAAAATGTGTGGATTTGGTGTGGCTTTGGGGTTTCGGCAAAATGGAAGCAAAAGAGAGAGAGAAAATAATTTTTGGAAATGAAAAATTAATGGGTGTGTGTGTATTTTTTTTTTTTAATTTATTAAATTTTATTTAGTGGGGAAGGACCAAATGGCAATTTGGCAAGAGTTTGGTTAAAATTTGTAAATAGCTAGTTTAAGAAGGTGGGAAATTGTCACTAGTCAATTTTTGAAAATATTTACGGGACTCGGGTTTCGTAAAAATACTAAAAAGTTTAAAAGCACACGAAAAATAAAAATATAATGACTCGATACGTAATTAAAACGATATCGTCGAAAATATTAAATATCGAAACGATCGATAATGAAATATAAAATAGTGGGCATCCGTCGGTATCGCGATCACTAGTAGTCCTCGTTGCTCGTCAAAATATTAAAATAAAATGTTTAATATCGATTTCAACTTAAATCGTTAAACATAATAATATTTAAGATTATAAAATACTTCAAAAATATTTGAAAAGTAAGAATTAAATAATGACCTTATTTTGCGGGTTTTACATCCTCACCACCTTAGGAGAGCACCGTCCCGGGGCTTACTTCTCCTTAGGTCCGTCTACGAATAAATGCGGATACTTGCTCTTGAAGTAGTCATCTCGCTCCCAAGTGTATTCGGGTCCACGTCGGGAATTCCATCGCACTTTCACTATCGGGATCCGACTTTGCTTAAGCCGTTTCACCTCACGATCCATAACCTCCACCGGTTCCTCAATAAAATGCAGCTTGTCGTCCAGTTGAATCTCCTCAAGTGGAATTATCAAATTCTCGTCCGCCAAACACCTCTTAAGATTAGAAACGTGAAAAGTATTGTGAATAGCACTTAACTTCTCTGGCAATTCCAACTTATATGCCACAGGACCAACTCGATCAATAATCTTGAATGGACCAATATAGCGTGGACTAAGCTTTCCTCGCTTGCCAAATCGAATTACTCCTTTCCAAGGTGATACTTTCAACATAACCATATCGCCAATATCGAACTCCAATGGTTTTCTCCTCTTATCCGCATAACTTTTCTGCCTACTACGAGCGGTTAATAAACGATTCTTGATTTGCACGATCTTCTCAGTTGTTTCTCTAATCAATTCAGGACCCGTCAACTGACTTTCTCCAACCTCACACCAACCAACTGGTGATCTACACTTCCGCCCGTATAGTGCTTCAAAAGGCGCCGCCTTAATACTTGCATGATAACTGTTGTTGTATGAGAACTCCACCAAAGGTAAGTGTCGATCCCAACTACCTCCAAAATCCATTACACACGCTCGTAACATATCCTCCAAGGTCTGAATAGTCCTCTCACTTTGTCCGTCCGTCTCCGGATGATACGCAGTGCTCATATCCAACTGAGTCCCCAAAGCTCGCTGAAGCGATTTCCAAAACTCAGATGTGAACCGACTATCTCAATCAGAAATAATTGACAAAGGAACTCCATGTCTACACACAACCTCCTTCAAATACAACCGAGTAAGTTTGTCTAAGTCATCAGTTTTCTTTATCGGCAAGAAATGAGCCGACTTAGTCAACCGATCAACAATCACCCAAATCGTATCATAACCACTAGAAGTTCTCGGAAGTCCCGAAACAAAGTCCATAGTGATCTTCTCCCATTTTCATTCTGGAATTTCAGGTTGTTGCAGTAAACCCGAAGGTCTCTTGTGCTCAAACTTCACCTTCGCACACGTCAAGCATTTACTAACATAAGTAGCAATGTTAGCCTTCATATTCGGCCACCAGTAACATTTCTTCAAGTCTTGGTACATTTTATCCGATCCTGGGTGAATCAAATATTTAGAATTATGGGATTCGTGCATAACTAGATCTCTCAGTCCTCCATACACCGGTAACCACACACGATTCTCGAAATACCGAATTCCATCATCACGAATTTCGAATATAGGTGTCATCCTTCTACCCAAGTCTTCATTTCTCACATTCTCTTCCTCCATCGCCGTAGTTTGAGCTTTAAGTATTCGATTAGATAAATCAGAATAAGTTTTCATAGCTAAAGCTCTAACCCTTTTGGTTATCTCTCTGTCCTTCCTACTAAGTGCATCGGCAACTACATTCGCCTTGCCGGGATGATAGCAAATTTGAATGTCGTAATCACTCAACAATTCTACCCATCTTCTCTGCCTCATATTGAGCTCCTTCTGATCTAGAATATGTTGCAGGCTTTTATGATCGGTATATACCACACTCTTTGTACCGTAGAGATAGTGTCTCCAAAGTCTAAGAGCAAAGACAACAGCTCCTAATTCCAAGTCATGTGTAGTATAATTCTCCTCATGCTTCCTCAATTGACGAGATGCATACGCGATCACTTTCTCCCTTTGCATCAACACAGCACCAAAACCCTTACGCGATGCGTCACAATATACCACAAAGTCTTCAGCTCCGTCGGGCAAAGCCAATATTGGTGCAGAACACAGCTTCCGCTTCAAAGTTTGGAACGCTTCTTCTTCTTCTGAACCCTATTCATACTTCTTGTTTTTCTCGGTAAGTCTAGTAAGAGGTTTAGAAATTAAAGAGAACCCTTCTATGAATCGCCGGTAGTATCCAGCTAATCCCAAGAATTGTCTAACTTCAGTCGGGGTCGTAGGCCTATCCCAATCTCTAATAGCTTCAATTTTGGAAGGATCAACATGAACACCGCTACTATCGATCACGTGCCCAAGGAATTGGACTGAATCCAACCAAAAATCACACTTGGAGAATTTCGCATACAGCTTCTCCTTCTTCAACAACTCCAAAATAATCTTCAGATGACCTTCATGCTCCTCCCGACTTTTGGAATAAATCAGGATATCGTCGATAAATACAATCACAAACTTGTCGAGGTATGGTTTACACACACGATTCATTAAGTCCATAAATACCGCAGGTGCGTTAGTCAACCCAAACGGCATTACTTGAAATTCAAAGTGTCCATAACGCGTCCGAAAAGCTGTAATAGGTATATCCTCCTCTTTAACACGAAGTTGATGATAACCCGACCTCAAGTCGATCTTCGAGTACACACACGAACCTTGAAGTTGATCGAATAAATCATCGATCCTAGGAAGTGGATAACGATTTTTGATAGTTAACTTGTTCAACTCTCGGTAGTCTATGCACATTCTGAACGATCCGTCCTTCTTTTTCACGAACAACACTGGAGCTCCCCAAGGTGACGAACTTGGTCTAATGAAACCCTTCTCCATTAACTCCTTTAACTGATCTGCCAACTCCTTCAACTCAGACGGTGCCAAACGATAAGGTGCACGCGCCACCGGTGCAGCTCCCGGCACTAGATCAATCTTGAATTCGACTTCTCGTTGAGGCGGAAGCCCTGGCAAGTCATCAGGAAATACTTCAGGAAAATCACGAATAACTGGAACATCTTCCACCCGCCTAACCGGTAGTTCTTTCTCCACTACTTGAGCCAAGAACAGGTGACAACCTCTTTCTACATATTTCTTCGCCTTGATACAAGATATCACCGTCAGACGAGATCTACCAACATCACCTTTAACTACTAACACCTTACCCTTAACCGGTATGTGAACAACTTTCTCCCCACATACAATTACCGCATCATGAGCAACCAACCAATCCATACCAACAATCACATCAAACGAACCCAACTCAATCGGCATTAAATCAATTTCAAACAAATGATTTGCTAATTTCAAAGGACACTTCTTAAATATAGTGGTAGTACTAACTAATTGTCCATCAGCTAACTCGACCTCATAACTAGCGTTTAGGCTTGTTGGCTCAATATCAATCAAACGACTAAAGGAAGTGCTTATAAAGCTCCTATCAGATCCTGAGTCAAACAACACACTAGCATAACGATGGTTGAGTAAAAACGTACCCGTCAAAACATTTGGACCTTGTGCCTGATCAGCATCCTTAACAACATAAACTGCCCCAGCAGCCTCACCTGCCTTCTTGTTCTTCAACTTCGGGCATTTGGAACGAACATGATCACGTTCTCCACATTCAAAGCAAGTCCTGATCGGAATAGCATTCGCTCCAGTAGCGGGGATCCATGGCTTGCACTTCTCCGCAGCATGACCAACCTTTCCACACTTAGTGCACCTTGGTGGACAATTACCAAAGTGACAAGCACCACAACTCTTACATTTCTGGGCCGGTCCCCCATAGTCAGCATTACCATTCTTGTTAGTCGCAGCTCTAGCCCCATCATTTCTCTTCTGATTATACTGCCTATGGCGGTTACCACCTTGATTACCACTCTGAGAATTCTCCCATTTTCTTTTACTACCTTCAGCAGCTTTCTCAGCCCTATCTTGAACTTTCTGCCCCATGAGTGTATGAGCCATTCTTACAGTCTCAACAAAATTCTTGGGTCGAGATGAAGTTGTCTCACCTTTAATGTACCCAGGCAACCCTTTGATGTATTGATCCATCTTTTTCTTCTCAGTAGCAAAAGCATCTGGACACAGCAAAACCAACTCATTGAATCGGCTAGTGTATGCAGCAATGTTGTTATCTTTCAGCTTCAGGTGCCTCAACTCATCCTCCAAAGCAGATAACTCTTCCTCTGGACAGAACTCTTCTTTCAACAACCTTTTAATTTCATCCCAAGGTTTCCTATTTGCAGCTTCTAAACCAACTGTAGCAACTTGAGTCTTCCACCAGCTTAAAGCTCGATCCTTAAAAGTAGCAACTGCGAACTTAACCTTGTTCCTTTCTGAGCAATCACTAATTTCAAATGTTGTTTCTGTTTTCTCAATCCACCTGAATAATTCTAGTGCTCCACCAGTTCCTTGAAATACAGTAGGTCCACACTTCATGTATCCAGCAAAAGTACATTCTTTAACCGCAGCAGCAGCCTGAGCAACCTCATCCGCAGGATTCTCAGCTGCACCTGCTCCTCCAGCAGCTGCACCTCCAGCAGGTTCACCTTCACCTTCAGCACCCGCACCTCCAGAGCCACCTGCTCCTTCAGTGTTAACACGCGCAGCTCTATCCGCAGCTAACGCTTTCGCAACCTCTTCAGCAACTAGCCTTGCAATGGCATCATTTGTCATTCTCCTAGGTGGCATGATTCTGTCACATCACAAAGAGAAAAGATAAAATGAATGAGTTAATTGTATTCATGGTATAGTCATATCATGTACAAAATCAATCATCAAATGCATACACATTATCAATACAAGGATTCACAATCATTATAAGGATCAAAGGAAACTATTATCATTGATCAACAAGGAATGATCTTAAAGACAAATAGAGTACAACGACACTAAATAATAAACACTAGTCACGTGGGGATCCACATGGCTTAGTTGACTGTGTCTCGCTTGCAGTAGTGAAACCTGCTTCCTCCTCATCGAAGACGAAATTTGACGGTGGTAAATTTCACAAAAAAGGTATAAGGTCATAATAAAATGAAATAGAATAATTTCCAAAAAAATTTAAATAAATGTAGAGAAACCTTCAAAATAATTACAGGAAAAATTCCAGAAATATATTTAAGTAAATCATTAATAAATGGTAACTCTTATCGAAAAGTTTAACGATATCAATACATATTGATAAAGGTTTATAGTATTTATTTATAAATACTTAGCAATAAGGCATACATAATAATGTATACTAAAGTTGTAATCCCAGAATTAGCTTGAACCTGAAGTCACGCGAAATCATGTGCACCGACTCTTTGAAAAATAAAAAAAATGACAGTTATAGTTTAGGTTTTTAGAAAAAGACCTAGTTCTCTATAACTCATGGCTCTGGTACCAATCTTTAACACCCCCAAATTTACATGCAGCGGAATACATTTTTGGGTGCTAAACAATGATACAACAACACATAATTTATAAAGAACGACTCGAAAAGAGACGTTTTAGATTTATCGTTCCCAAAACATTTGTCAGAGTAGCGTAGTCCCAAGACATCGTAACCAAAGTACAACCAAAACAAAAGATTTAAATTGTTTTGAACAAAAGGAACGACAAATATTCAAAGAGTTTATATACAAAGTAGTGCACAACATTCATTCCCGTGACTTCCAAGCTTCAGCCTTCTTGATTACCTGAAATACATGTGAGAAAATCATCAGCAAAAATGCCGAGTGAATCTATAGGTTTATATAATCATTTTGAACACAAGCCAAGATTATAAGTTTGTGGCATACTTGAAGGCAACAAGCATCAAATAATAATTTGCATCAACAATAATAATTGTATATAGCATAAATTGCAATAAGCTCATGGAACCGAGCCCTTAGACACTCCCATATCAGTCTAATAAGACGAGAGATTTATTAATTGTCAGTTACCTCCAGATTATTGGTACATTGCCGTATACCTGACTTCTCAATACAATATGCTCAAACAGTGTGGAGGTCGGGCCTAAGCTTCTATGACAAGTCCACAAAAACTGAACCGAGGCGGCTTCCCCCATAGATCTATTAATTGTACTAGCGGTTAACCCATCATAGGTTAATTAACGGTCCATAATTGAGGTTTTAATAAAGGCAATCACTTAATGCAATTTAAAGGCAACCACGGGTCCATTCATAAAGAGACAAGCATACCATAAAAATCTTGTGTTCTAAGTTTACAAAACATGTATTCCCCCTCGCGGGTTTTAAAATATTTGAATGAGCTCAAACGAGGCTATAGACTCACCTTAGTACTTATTGTAGTTGAAGACAATCGCCGACGATAGTAGATGCCCGATAATCACGATAACCGCAACCTAGCAAATAAGGTGCGTACTTTAATAATAGACTCGAGAAATAAACGATACTTAATAAAATCAAACTCGAACTCGTAAAACCACCATACACTCGAAAGTAAACGATATAAATAACTTCATTATACTTTACTACCCATTTACTTAACCATTTTATACTTTTAACAAAATCCGCCGCTACATACTACATGTACTAGCTTATTTACCCCTTTTAAACTTGTCAACCGTTTATGAAACGACTCGATAAGCTAACTTACTATATATAGAAATTCCTCTTACAAGTTTATCAAATGAAATTACGTTTAAAGTCCTTTACTCGACTCATTTTCAAACCACAAAATCCGGACAGATTTGCGTTAATTTTTCATACGACCGTTTTAACTTATTTAAATGACTCCGTTAACAAAACCGACACTCGGGTTTTAAAATAAACTCAACCTAATAAACAAATACCTCATTATCAGTAGGTTACTCATTTTAAAACTTCTATTTAGAGTCCCCGGGATTCGATCCAAATATCGACAACAACTATATGTAGTGTCGATACTCGTCTCCCGGTACACGATTATTCAAAACATCATAACTTCGCGCTCGTTTTGAGTTAGAAGCTCTACCTTATATCAAATCGAAGCTAAGGAAATTATCTACAACCCTAGGCTATAAGTTTAGTCATTTTCAAAACATAAAAATTCGGATTTCTCAGTTTACCTACTGCTATAAAATGGGTACCAAAATCTTGTACAAAATCAACTTTTTGACCAAAACCAACCATAGAAATGGTCATTCCTATACTCTAATATCATCATACATCCACCATAACATCAAAATCATAACAAAAATAAAAATCTTTGGATCAAAATATAATTTTTAACAAGATTTCTAGCAAGAATCCCCATGGATCATGCTAAAAACACCATGCATGACCATGGCTTCCACCTACTAACATCATAAAAATAAAAAGTGCTTGCATGTGTAAAATTTTTATACCTATCAAAAATAGAGATGGGTCTATGCTTGGTTTAGCTAGATTCAACCTAAATCTTGAGATAATTGGAAAAATGTGTGGATTTGGTGTGGCTTTGGGGTTTCGGCAAAATGGAAGCAAAAGAGAGAGAGAAAATAATTTTTGGAAGTGAAAAATTAATGGGTGTGTGTGTATTTTTTTTTTTAATTTATTAAATTTTAGTTAGTGGGGAAGGACCAAATGTCAATTTGGCAAGAGTTTGGTTAAAATTTGTAAATAGCTAGTTTAAGAAGGTGGGAAATTGTCACTAGTCAATTTTTGAAAATATTTACGGGACTCGGGTTTCGTAAAAATACTAAAAAGTTTAAACGCACACGAAAAATAAAAATATAATGACTCGATACGTAATTAAAACGATATCGTCGAAAATATTAAATATCGAAACGATCGATAATGAAATATAAAATAGTGGGCATCCGTCGGTATCGCGATCACTAGTAGTCCTCGTTGCTCGTCAAAATATTAAAATAAAATGTTTAATATCGATTTCAACTTAAATCGTTAAACATAATAATATTTAAGATTATAAAATACTTCAAAAATATTTGAAAAGTAAGAATTAAATAATGACCTTATTTTGCGGGTTTTACAATCACAAATCGACAAAGTCCCTCCGATAATTCGCTAAACCTTATGACCTCACAATAACGAATTACGAAGTCCCCTTGTGTAAAAACCCTACAAAGTATTAACCCTTTTATTTTATAAAAACCAAAACAAAATAAATTTAATAAACCCTTTTGTTAGGAATAATATCTTTAGAAGTTACTCCTGGTGTTACAGTTACTACTGGAGTACTTCATTCCTCCTGGTGTTATAGTTCCTACTGGTTATGAGATAAAGTTGATGGAAGATTGTAGAAGATAAGATCAAATATTTAGTCTTCCTAGTCTTATGGAAAGTATCAAGTATATTAATTATGATGAGGAGGTTACAAGTTTATTTAGGTTATGATTAAATAGTATTAATGTATAATACTTAGGCAAATATTAATTATCTTGTAACCACCTAGGATCCCTTGCACTATAAAAGGAGGTCATAGGGTGTAGAGATGAACACACTTCTACACACACATATTCTCTACACATTTCTCTCATTATTTGTTATAGCTTCAAGGTTATAAACCCTATCACTATTTTGAGTGATTGTATTAATATATTGAGGCTTGAACGTTTGTTTATTTATATTGTTCTTCTTATATATAAAGATTGGTTTTCACGCAGTCTTTGTATTGTGATCAAGGTTTCAAAGATCCTTCAAGAAGCAAACTTAAAAATTGGTATCAGAGCCTCGTTGAGAAGCTTTGATTGAGAAGAACAAGATTTCTACATCCGTGTTGCTGTGAAGTGAAGTTGCTGTTCAGAATTCGCGACAGTTTAGCGACAGATTAGTGACGGTTTGCCAGTTCTGTGACAGATCTGTAACAGTTTCGTGATAGAATTAGTGTCTCTAAAGGTTCTGATTTTAAGCGTTTTCAAGAAATTTCTAATTAAGGTGTTGCTGAAGAAGACATGGCATGCAGAACTTCAATTCCAGACCATGAGGTAATTCTTATGACAGAATCTGAAGTTAGAGAATATAATGCTAAATTAAAGAATAAAATGCATGCTTATAACAACTATGACGTAGTAATTAGTTGTTCTGAAAATTATGAACTAAAATATGCTGATCTTCAAAAACAATGTTCTGATTTAGATGCGCAAAATGATAAATATTTCTTAGAACTTCAATCATACAAAAGAGCTCTAATAACTTTGGAACAGCAGAAAAAGTGGTTTCAAAATACTCAATTAGAAAATGAAGATAAGATTAGGGTATTAAGTATTGACTTAGAAAATACAACTAATCTATTGACATATTCTGAAAAGTTTAATACTGAGGTAAATAAAGAGAAGCAGGAGCTACAAACTAAACTAGATAATGCTTTGGCTAGGTTTGATAAATGGAAAAATTCATCTAAAAACTTAGTCAAATTAGTAGATAGCTCTATGTCTGGTAGAACCAAAATGGGCTTAGGATTTGAAAACTATCTAGGGCCAAATGATGTTTTTGACTCCTCTTTGTCTAGTGTGTTTGATACTAACCCTGAAGATGTGGAGGGTAGGCCTGTTTTCAATAGGTATAAATCAGCTGCAGAGATGCATGTTGTTCCTCCACCTCTCACAGGGACATACATGCCTACCTCAGACCACTCTGGCTTTGATAAATCGCAAATGACATATGGTACAAGGTCCACTGGCTCAATTGAAACTACTTCTGTGTTTAATGACTTTGTCTCTTGTAACTTAGTGACAAGTCTTTAGAACCTAAGACTAGTGACCTTGACTCTTGTGAGTCCGACTATAGTATTAAAACACTTGAGTCTGTGCCTGAACCTGTTATAACTGAACCCATGACTAGTAAATATGCCTCATGCACGTCTACCTTAAGTGCTAAATCACCTAAGTTCTACCCTCAATCTGTTTGGGCTAAGAATGAAAAAAAAGGAAAGCAGATAACCCTAGGAAAAACAATAAGAGTCCTAGAGGTAATCAAAGAGGTTGGAATGGCATGATGACTCAGAAATTAGGTGATAACTTTGAGTTCAAAAATAAGGCTTGTTATGTGTGTGGTAGTTTTGATCACGTGCACTATACTTGTAAACACAAAAGAAAGATTAATGATCAACAACAGGTTAAACCAGTGTAGAATAACTCAAGACAGGTGAATCACAAGAACTTTGGTAGATTTTCTCACCCCAATCCTAAAAATAACATAATTCCACAACCAAGATGTTTTAATATGTTAAGGGTACAAGGGTTGAGTCTGCGCGGTCAAAAACAAAGGTTAATATTGTTAAGGCCTTAGCTCGGTGGGTTTGGAAACCTAAACTAGATGGTTTACAACATGTCCCCAAATCAAATAGTGCATCAAAACCTTAATAAGATATGACTATGTTGATGTTTTTGGAAGATTCAAGTCTGTCTTAGCTTGTGACTTCCATAAACACTAATCTTTGCTTGGTTTATGTTTATTTCAGCAAGTGTGATTGTCAATTGATATGTTTTGTATTTTGCTATATTTGTTTGAACTAACTTTTTGCAGGAAAAGAAAGTCTTAGAATGAAAAAAAAACAAAAAAAATATATTTGATGGTGGATACTTAGCTCTGTTTGAGGGGAGGTTTTTACCTAAGGGAAGGCTTGTTGTATATATGATTGTGTACATCTTTGTGTTTTTCGTCTAACCAATTATGCAGGATGACATTGCTGCTGGTGGATATGGTTCCTCCTAGTAGAACCAACTTGCTCCTTGTTGACCATGGTTCCTCCTGGTTGCACTCATCCTCCTTCTAGTGAACCGTTGTTCTTCCTGGTGCATCCTACGTTCCTGTAGGTTGACTCATAGTCTTTGCCTTGTTAGTTATATATATATATATATATATATATATATATATATATATATATATATATATATATATATATATATATATATATATATATATATATATATATATATATATATATATATATATATATATATATATATATATATATATATATATATATATATATTAAAAAAAAGGTTAAAAAAGGGCTATTGTGAGAAGTTTGGTTCTGGTTGAGAAAGGCTTAGGTGTTGGCTAACCACCATACAACAAATGGTCATCATTTCACCATGTCTAACACACATAAGAACTGGCTAGTCCAAGAGCAAACAGCTGCTTGGTAAAGACCATATCAAATCCGTTGATGGTTGCCAGGTTACCTAAAACTGGATGGTCATCACTCACATTGGTCCTAGCCACAGGCAAACGGTATGTGGTAAAGACTTTCTCAAATCCGTTGATAGCTGTAATAGTTTGCTAAAAACTATATGGCCTTCACTCACCATGTTATTGCAACAAAGAGTGGCTAGTCCAAGGAGGTACGACTCTTGGTAAAGACTTCATCAAATCCATTTATGGCTGGTAGTTTGCCAAAAACTATACATTTCTATGATTCACTTTAAAGTGACGAGGATAGTTTTGAACTTATTGAATTGATGATTGTTGGTACCACTTTTCTTGCCATGGTTCGTGAATTGGAGATTTATTGACTTTTCTACATATTAGTGCATCCAAATAGGAGAGGCTTGTTTCGAAAATTAAAGTGATGCTGCAAAACGAAACAACGTACTAAACAAAGCAGTGTTTGGATGCATCCACCTGGTGATCAAGTAGCATAACAGTGGAAACTTGAACTCAACCAAGTTAAATTCAAGTTTCGGGGAGGATTGTTAGGAATAATATATTTAGAAGTTACTCCTGGTGTTACAGTTACTACTGGAGTACTTCGTTCCTCCTGGTGTTACAGTTCCTACTGGTTATGAGATAAAGTTGATGGAAGATTGTAGAAGATAAAATCAAATATTTAGTCTTCTCAGTCTTATGGAAAGTATCAAGTATATTAACTATGATGAGGAGGTTACAAGTTTATTTAGGAAATGATTAAATAGTATTAATGTATAATACTTAGGCAAGTATTAATTATCTTGTAACCACCTAGGATCCCTTGCACTATAAAAGGAGGTCATAGGGTGTAGAGATGAACACACTTCTACACACACATATTCTCTACAAATTTCTCTAATTATTTGTTGTAGCTTCAAGGTTGTAAACCCTATCACTATTTAGAGTGATCATATTAATATATTGAGGCTTGAACGTTTGGTTATTTCTATTGTTCTTCTTATATATAAAGATTGGTTTCGCACAGTCTTTGTATTGTGATCAAGGTTTCAAAGATCCTTCAATAAGCAAACTCAACACCTTTTATAATCTGGCCCAATTAAAACCAAAATTAAAATAGGCTTATATAAACCTTAGGCCCAATTTAAGCTGGCCCAAATAACCAACCTAAAAAAAGAAACCTCAACCCTTCGTGGTTTTTCTTTTTTTTTTCTTTTTTTTTTCATAGTTGACTTCTAGAAACAAAGCAACGTCTTCTTCTTCTTCTTCTCCCTGTGTCTTCTCCTTGACGACAGAAACAAGAAACAAAAGAAAAAAAAACCTTCCTTTAATGCCGATCGATACCTGCTACTACCTTGACGATCTAACCACGATCACCAAGAAACCCTCTTCGATCGATCCTAGATAACCAGTGAACCCTGCGAACCTGGGCTCTTGATACCACTTGTAGTATTATGACGGCTACAACCAGGATACTAGATGCGGAATACTCGATCGTGAAGACAAACCCACAAGCAGAATCGACAATAACGAAAACACAAGGTAATATCCCTAATCGACTACGATTAGTATTATGAAAGAATGACGTGTTTGGTTTGTTCCCCCTTACCTCCTTTTATAGAGATGAGGGGGAACCGACTCATACAATGACCTACGGGTCGGGTTAGGCTTACACATTGCCAACCGACCTTTATTCTTAGCTACGAATTAGGCAACTCGACTCTTGGCCCTTAGATACGAATTAGGCAAAATAAAGACTAATCATAACAGTTCAAAAAACGAAAAAATTTCCTTAAAAAAATTATAATTTTTTTCTAGTGGTTTTATTTGAGTTTTCACTCGTTTAAGTAAAAAAGTAAAAAACTTATAAAATTTATATAAAAATTGTTTATTTGGTTTTTAATTGTTAAAATAGAAAAAATAAATTTTATAGAAAAATATATAGTATATAGTTTAGATAAAATTATTTTATGAAATTAATATGGAAAATGAATTTTTTTATTTTTACATATTAGAAATTTTATAAGAAAATATTTATTGAGTTTTACTCGTTTAAAATGAAAAATAATTTGATGTAAAAAATCATATGAATTTTTTATAATTATTTAAATTAACATAAAAAGTACAAAATTTAATTTTTACTTATTTAAATAGAAAATTTTATAAAAAAATTATTTATTCGGTTTTTACTCGTTTAAAGAGGAAAAATAAAATTTAAATTAGATCTATATAAAATTTAGATAAAAGTGAAAAATTCGGTGTTTATTATTTTGATAAAAGATTTATAAAATTTATATAAAAAGTATTTGTACGTGTTAATTGGATCGAAAAAAATTTAAATTTTAAAATATTATGAATTTCTGTCAACCAAACATATATACACATTTTAAAATTTGGAAGTTTTAAGTTGACGGAAAAAACTGGTTCGACACGTAACTTTTTAATTCTAAAAAATTTACATTTTCTTAAGCAAAAAATAAAAATAAATAATAAACATTGTGACGGTAATAAAACAACAAATAATAAAGAGGAATCATATACCTCCACCAAAAACCATCACATTCTCAAACCATCATCTAGGGTTTATACTATCTGCTAGGGGTGAGAAAAAAAACCGAAAAACCGAAATCGAACCGAAAAACCGAGAAAACCGAACCGAAAAAACCGACCGAATATAAAAATCGATGGTTCGGTTTCTACGTTTTCAAAAACCGAAAAGTTTCGGTTCGGTTTCGGTTTTCATCGAAAAACCGAACCGAACCGAACCATTTTATTATATAAAAAATATAAATATAATATAATATAAAAAATATAATATAATATAATATAAATAAATAAGTAATATATCAAAATTATAAATTAATATTCGTTTTTTAGGAAAATAGGAGTAATATATTTATTTCATTGTTTATACGCGTGTTTGATATATATTTGTGCTTAGTTGACAGTATATATTTGTGTTTATACGCATGTTTATTTGCATGTGTGTTTATCTTAAAAATATGTGTGTAATTATAGATTAGAAATTTGAGATAAACATTATTAGGCTTAGATTGAAAAAAAAAAATTTACACGCAAAACAAGTTTTTCTTAATCTAAATCGGACGTACCCAAATATAAACGGTTTTAAAACCGAAAAACCAAACCGAAACCGATTACAAACCGAAAAAACCGAACCGCCCAAAACCGAACGGTTTCGGTTTTTGGTTTTTAAAAAACTGAATATATCGGTTCGGTTTCGGTTTTAGCCAAAAACCGACCCAAACCGAACCGTGCACACCCCTACTATCTGCTGCTGCCTTCACTCACAGTCACAGGTACCTTAAATTCTTCCTATTCATTTTATATATATATTTCAAGTTCATTTATATCATAAGTTAAAAGTTGCTAGTTTTTTTTTTTTTTTTTCTTAAACCAAGTTTTATAAGACAAAATTACCAAAAAAAAGCTACTATAATTTTTTCTTTTAAAAGTTTTTACATATTTTTTGGAACATAAACCTTTCAGGTTGACGGTCAACTTGTGTTAATTTCTTATTTAGTCCTTGTAGATTTCATATTTTCATTTTGGTCGATAGATCTGAAGATTTATAATATTAGCCTCTCAACTTTATCATTTTTCAATTTTTTCTATTAAATTATTAGGGGGTGTTTTGTTTTCGCTTATATGTGGCCTTTTGTATGAGCAGCTTATTTGATTTCGGCTTATGTTTTTCATAAGCTTCAATTTTCCGGCTTATTTTGCGACTTATGGGTTTATAAACTCATATAAGCCCATAAGTCCCAAAATAAGCCATAAAGTTTGGGCTTATGAAATATAAGCCGATATCATAGAAGCCGAAACAAACACCCGCATAGTTGGTTATGTTTAGCGACAACCTTTTTCGCGCATTTAGAAGCGTTTAAAATGACGATGAGGGTTTAATATTGTTTAACTGCTCTTATTTTGAATGCTAATAAAAGAAGCGGTTAGTGGTTAGGTTTACGCCGTTTTACATATACATCTTTGGTGCCAAAAGCTTTATGAAACAAACATAAGCAAGTTGTATGAGCTAGCAATACCTATTTGGTTTATAAAAGCGTTTGGTAATGCCGTGGTTGTAACTATAAAGTGTAAAATGTTGTAAAAACTAAGCACAATGCTAATCGCTCTTGTATTGGCGTTTTGAATATGAGCGCCGGAATCTGAAACAAAAACCAAAAGTTAAATGGTTGTTGCCAAACCATCACTATATTCTAAACGCTCCAAAAACCTCATCGCCATTGTCAAAAACTTTTCGTCATATATGTTTGATAATCTATTCTGTAATAACGTTTTGATCTCATTTTGTGAATATTATTATATCAGTGACATGTTAAAATTGTTAGTATCAATGCGTGCCAACTGATGTTTATGCTATTTGTTCAAACAAGTTGATGTTTATACTATGATAAGTTTATGAAATTGGGTTTTATTTTGTGTTTGTCAAAGGTTCAAGTGGTTTAGATTTTTATGGCATTAAATTGTTTGTTTCGGCTTATATGTGGGCTTACGAGCTTATTGATTTAGGCTTATATTTCATACGCTTCAATTTTCCGGCTTATTGTGAGCCTTGTGGGATTATATAAGTTTATTGCGATAATAAACTTATATAAACCCATTAATCTTAAAACAAGCCAGAAAATTAGAGCTTATGAAATATAAGCCGAAATCAAATAAGCTCATATACCCATATATAAGCCGAAACAAACACCCCCTCAATATTGCGGGGAGCATTGTATATCTGGTACTTGTTCGATGAATGTATTGTAGTGTGGCGTTTAGTGATACAGGAAGGTTCTTAGGGCTAAGATTCCCACACGAGCTTGTGTCATTTTTTGCTTGCTTGACGATTGATGTTTATGCTATGGTAAATAGTTATTTGAGTGGTTTAATATGAAAAGTTGAAAGTGTCGAGTTATTTGCTTGGTTGACGATTGATGTTGTCTATCTAGCTTCTTGCTAGCTTAATGATAATGTTGTTAAAAAACAGAGTCGTGCAGTAAGGGTAAGTCCAGTATGATCATAGGAATTGGATGATAGCTGCATCTTTTAAAAGAGGAGCGGTAAGAGCATTAAAGAGTTGTCATATTTTTGAATGGTTTGCATATTATATGTAATGGATTTTGTCATATTGCATGATAACATTAGATTCTCAGGCCCCTTTATGTTCCTTGAAGCGATTATAGAATGCTTATATTGCATGATAACATTAGATCTCAAAATTTACAAATTTGTCTCTAAAAGTTACTATATGACAATGTTATTATTAATGTAGTGCGTAGCTTATGATTTATAAGAATTTGTTTTCATACAGAAGTGATATTCTGTTTCTTTAAAGCTCTTACAGTTTACGTTTTGATCCCAGTTGGTGGTACAAAATATTTCATGGCTGTTTAATGATTTACATGTGACTTTTGCTGGAGTGTTACTAGGCTTGCTTGACAATTGATTATTATGCTAAGTAGTTATTTGAATGCTTTAAGCCTCTTACATGAAAATTCGAAAGTGTTAAATTGTTTGATTAATGTTAAATGTTACAGCTATGTCTAAGAAGAGTCACAAGGTCAACTTAGAGGATGGAGTGAATCAATTGAACTTAACGGAAGAAAGTCCGGTTAAGAAAGTAGTGCACGATGAAACAATAGGCTTGTTTGTTGTCAATGAAGATCCAGAGCTGACCAAAGCCAGGGCTCGAGGGTGGTACTTGCTTGCTAGATGCACGGTGCATGTGTGTAACTCGAGGGATATGTTTGTTGACTACCAACCAGTAACTGGACATGAGGTGGTTCTGGAAGACAATAATCGTGTTGATGTGGTCGGGTTTGGAACAGTGAAACTTAAGTTGGATACTGGGAAGGTTTTGACTCTTGAAAATGTTTTTCATATTCCCGAAATCACCAAGAGTCTCATATCTGTCGCTAAACTTTCTGACATGGATTTCAATGTGACTTTTCGCTGCCAGAAATGTGTCATTGATGATGGTCTCGAGGTCGTTGGAAAAGGGTACAGGGAGGATGAATTGTATCGTTTGAGCTTAATGGAAGAACGTCTAGCTGAGAAGTGTAATGTATGTGGGGAGACAGGACATTATGCTCGGGAATGCAAAGACAAGAATTCTGATACTGCGAAAGTGGTGCTTAAGGCAATAATAGGCTTAGGGACTCAATCCAACCAGAAGGCCCGAGGCTGGTACTTGAATTGTGGCTCTTCAGAGCATGTTTGCTACTCTAGGGACATGTTTGTGGACTACAACCCAATGAGAGATCATGAGGTTATTTTGGACAATGATGATCATGTTGATGTAGCTGGAATTGGTACAGTGGTGCTTCGATTCGACACAAACAAGGTTTTGACTCCCTCAAATGTTCTTCATATACCAAAAATCAGTAAATGCTATGTATCTGTCGCCAAACTTGATGATCTTGGATACATCGTGACTATAAGGGATGGGGTGGGTCTCATTACGAAGAGTGACGAGGTTATAGCTAAAGGGTATGATTTAGGGAATGCAGTGATGCGGTTGAGGTTAAAGGGAGATCCTTCTGTCAGGAGGATTGCCAATGAAAATTCAGGTGCTGACGATGGTGATAATGATTCGGGATTCATCATTACTTATGGGGGTGGGCAATATGTCATAAAGGAGGGTGACGTGACTATTCAAAAAGGGTACAAGGATGACGTGTTATATAAGATGGACTTTATGAAAGAACCACCGAATGTTGCCAAAGTAAAGATTCAATTAACGATAGGCTTGTTGAAGGGCGGCGAACACCCAGAGTTGACCAAAGCTAGGGCTCGAGGGTGGTACTTGCTTCCTAAGTGCACAATGCATGTTTGTAACTCGAGGGACATGTTTGTTGACTACCAACCGGTGACTGGTCATGAGGCGGTTCTGGAAGATGACGATAGTCGTGTTGCTGTGGTCGGGTATGGAACAGTGAACCTTCAGTTGACAACTGGGAAGGTTTTGACGCTTGAAAGAGTTTTTCATATGCCTGCAATCAGCAAGTGTTGCATATCCCTTTATTTGCTCATCAAGAAGGGATTTAGCCTGGACCATGATGATGAAGGATTCTATGTTAAGAGGGGTGATCAGATCTTGGGAGATGCGTTCATTGAAGATAAATTGCTTCGGCTCAGTGTCATTGATGAACATTCAGGTGGAAATCAGGCGTGAGCGTGGTTGATTAGATTGTCACTTCAGCTAATGGTAATTTAGTCTTTGTCCACAAACTTTCTTAAAGGCATACTTTTGACTAAATGTATGCCCATTGAATCTTAAGTTGTGGTTATGTCGTAATGTCTTACTTTAGTTGATACTTTTGCTGAAGAATTATGTACGTTCTATCTGCAATTGTGCTTGATAATCTATTAGCTTTTTTTTTCTTGCCATTATATATACCCCAATGTCATGGCGCTTATGTTACGCATATCAGTATATTATTATACTGTGTACAGGTTTGCTGAAAACTGGCTATAAAGATGTGTAATGCCTTGCAAGCTGAGGTGCAATTTAGAATATGGACTATGTAATAGATGAAGTGCAGTATTATGATTCTAACTTGTTTGCGACAGAATATGATTCTAACAAGCTCTCTCGTTAGCCACCAGACCTTGATACTTGTATTTGGATGACAATGAATTGCTGTAATATGGCTTCTTCCCGTTAGTAAAATCTAACTGCACTGTAGGTTTGTTTATAAATAACTTAAATACCATATGACGCGATTTATGGGATTATCATTGAACAACGACTTCGTGCATTGCTTTCTAGATATGACGAGCGGTGCAGGAACCTCCAAGTCTTGCCCCTTAGCCATTCCCTGAATCCGTTTCACGATGAAACCTTAAAATAGGACGTGAGCGTCAACCTAATAGTCCCCACACACACACACCAGAAAAAAAACCCACATCTTCATCGTGTTTCCTCTGTTTTTCAAGACGTCGCACCAAGCTTTACACAATCCGGTCTCTTTGCCTATGGTTGTTATCAGTGGCGGACCCAGGACTATATCTAAGGTGGTTCCTATAAGATGATAAATCAACGAGTTAAAAAGTCAACGGTTCAACAGACCGGGTCAATTTAAAATTCAACCGATTAATGTGTCGGGTCATGTTATCTCTTATCAATTACTATGCAACACTCTAATCAAACAAAAGAACTTCATAAAAGGTCGTGTTGGTTGTCCAACACAGACAAGGATGTCAGGACCATGTATGACCGGGTGAAAAAAAAATTTGAACCGTAACTTATAAGAGTTAAGGTTCCTTTTTATTTATAAGTATACTAACTAAATAAAACTAAAAATACATTTTCGATAGACCGGGTGTATTTAACATGCATTTGAAAAAATTATGTTTTTTCGAAAATCAAATTACATCAAAAAAATTCATATGTGTCACGGACATTTACGAGACACCCTTTTGACCTTTTTTAACGTTTTAATATCCTACAACATGTACACGTTTTACTAACCTATCTTAAATAATTACTACTACTCTTTTAAAATATCCACATTAATTTTTTTTCATTCTTCGTCTTTAACCACTAACATTTTGACTTTGGTTGAAAGAAATGAGAACCGATGAATTGATGATATTTATTACAAGTATAGTACAGTCTAAAGTAGATGCTTTAGGCCCATAAATATTTTTTTAAAATAAACTCATACTAGCATTACATTTTACTAATAAATATTCATTGTTATATACTTATATTCATGGAGTTGACCAAGACTAGACATTGCTTATTGAGAGAAGTGTAAAAATCATCCCTGTGGTATGTCGAAAAATCGAATTACATCTTTCGTTAACTTTTTGGACAACAGTCATCCCTCCGTTAGTGCGCGGGGCACAATACATCCCTCATGGACTAACGGTGCAAATGTTTTCTCGTTAAAAATTAACAAAATCTAAAAGAGAGGGTATTCTTGTCTTTTTTCCTTTCTCAGGGATGTATTGTGAACCTTATCATAAATAGTTTTAAAAAAAAAAATATTTTTGAAAAAAAATTATTTTTAGAAAAAATAAGTTTTATTTTCTCGAAAAAAAAATTATTTTCGAAAAAAAAAATTATTTTCAGAAAAAAAAGTTTTATTTTTTAAAAAATAAGTTTTATTTTCTCGAAAAAAAAATTATTTTCGAAAAAAAAATTATTTTCGGAAAAAAAGGTTTTATTTTCTAAAAAATAAGTTTTATTTTCTCGAAAAAAAATTTATTTTCTAAAAAAAAAATTATTTTCGAAAAAAAAAGTTCTATTTTCTAAAAAATAAGTTTTATTTTCTCGAAAAAAAAATTATTTTCGAAACAAAAAATTATTTTCGGAAAAAAAAGTTTTATTTTCTAAAAAATAAGTTTTATTTTCGAAAAAAAGTTTTATTTTCGAAAAATTATTTTCGAAAAATTATTTTCGAAAAAATATGTTTTATTTTCGGAAATTTTTTCGAAAAAAAAGTTTTGTTTCGAAAAAAAATAAAATTTATTTTCGAATTTTTTTTTTTTGAAACTATTTATAATAAGGTTCACAATACATCCCTATGAAAGGAAAAAGACAAAAATACCCTCTCTTTTAAAATTTGTTAATTTTTAACGAGAAAACATTTGCATCGTTAGTCCATGAGGGATGTATTGTGCCCAGCGCACTAACGGAGGGATGGCTGTTGTCCAAAAAGTTAACGAAGGATGTAATTCGATTTTTCGACATAACACATGGATGATTTTTGCACTTCTCTCTTACTTATTTATCTTCTTCATTTCTTCCTTTCTTCTTCACTAGCTCCCACCTTTAACTATCTCCGATCTCGAGCAAATTTAGTTTCATGTTTTGTCATCTTATTTTTCTGAAATTTAAATCTAAGGTAGTTCCTCATATATTCCTAAGGTGGTTCCTAAAAAAATTTCTATATCATCTACAAATGATTTTTTTTTCTAAGGTGGTTCCCGGGCACCACCTAGTTTACACCTAGGTCCGCCCCTGGTTGTTATCAGTTGTCTTAGTCTTTCGACGAGCTTTAACATGGAAGTCGAACCGTTACACATTATAAATATAGAAAAGATTTTGAATTTGTGTATAACATAGCGAGATGAATGAATTATTTACATACTAGCCGGGTACCCGCGCAATGCGACGGCGGGTACCCGATAACTAATTTCATGGCGAACAATTTTTTTTTCATAACCTTTGTTTATATGATTTTATTTTTATTAGTTGTGACAAAGTAATATCAAAATATGTAACAAATTTACCTCGAAACCTGAAACAATATTGTTCATGATGTCTTCATCTTTAACTTCAACGACATTCGGATCACTTTTGCATTGCTATCTGAATTTATCGTATTAACAAAGTGGTATGGAAGCAAACATTTGATACAATTTGTTTATCTTTGTAATTATTAATTGCACGATATTTACTCTTCTATGGCGACGATCATTAGTAAAGTTTCATTTTTATCAAAGTTTTAGTAGCTCGATATTTGATGCAGTTGCAAGATTGCAACAATGTTAGCAACAACTTTGGCAACTATGACTATATTAAGTTATGCATTTTATTAATAATTTACCACGCCACAATAAAAGTTAAAGTAGCTGTTTATATTTTCAGTTTGGTGGTGAGACAAACAGGGTTTTGTTGTCCATTTTTTTATAATTATATAGTACTACATATAACCAAACGAATTTCAGTCTAAACTTTAAAACCTTATAACCATAAAAAAAATATCAGCCCAATTATATCTTATAAATGTAACTTCAAAAATCAGCCCAACCTAATTAATATAACCCAAGTAATATAACATCTCAAACCCTAATTTGTCAATGACAAAATTTGTGTGACTTTAATGTAGGCCTACACATTTCTATTCTCAAACCAAACACACTACATTAATTTATCTTTTCTATTAGATTCGTGTAAAACCACAAAACCGTCATCAAAACACCAACAATCACTTTCGGTTCGATATCATGCACCAATAACCGCAACAAAATCAATACCGGTTTAGAGAAAAGGGTCTTTGTTGTGGTTATGTCGGATTTAAGTGGTGGTGGTGACGGGGGATAATACGATGGGGTGGCTACTTGCTTATTTTTGGTTTAGGGAGGGTCTGGTTAAATGGCTTGGATGTGTTTTTGTGTTGTGTTTGAGTTTTTATATCCCGATCTACCATCGAAACCACAAGATCTACCACCGATATGACATATATCTGAAATCATAAAAAGTAACAGTTTCAGCGTACTGTGGCGACAAATGATGATGTTGTGGCGGCACAGAGGATCTGATGATGGTGGTGAGGATAGTGTTGTAGTAGTAGAGGGTTCCCTAGTAGTGGTAGAGTTTTGATCTTGTCGGAGTTCATTTGGTGGGCATTGGTCTCGGTCGTCGTGTGGTCGGGTGGTGGTGTGGGTTTTGGGATGTATGCTTGGTGTGGAGGTTATGAGTTCGGGTGGTGGTCTCGTAACAGTGGTTGTTGTAACAACTTGTTGCGTGCTATAATTCTGAGAACGAAGACGGTAGGTATATATATGTATTATGATAGGAGGTTATAACTCTATATTTAATTTTCATTGATGCTACTGTTACTTTTTTTTTCTTTTATTACACCTTTATTGAGTTGTTACAAAATTTTTAATTGTTTTATTTTTTACTCTGTATTTAATTTTCATTGATGCTACTGTTATTTTTTTTCTTTTATTACATATTTATTGAGTTACAAATTTTTCAATTGTTTCATTTGTTATAAATTATTGAGATGTTATAATTTCATATTGTATTATTTCCTAATAAGGAAATGTTTAAGGCTGAAATTTTAAGACTATTATTTTTAGAAAATGGTCTAAATGTTTTATAAGGTATTAAGATAGTTAAAAGGGGTTAAATTTAAAAATATATATATATATATAACGGTACAATAAATATCGGGGTATTTACTTGTTTGGCATATCCGTTTTAGTCGGCTGAACCCATTCGTCCAATCCATTAACTACCGACCGACAAGGACTTTCGGCTCACAGTAGCGGCGACCGGGTTGGCAGTAAGGCAATCGGGCGGGGACCAATCACTGCGCCCAACATAATGTTTAAATCATATTTTTTTAGTCACAAACTAAAGTTGGACGCGATGAGGGGTCGATCCAGTTGATCGACCGACTAGTGACTGGATCGTCTCAAGCCCAACCCACCGGTCTCGATCGGTCTGTAAACTTCATATGAAAAATGATGGTCGGGAGTACGGCCAACTAAGGGTTCGTTTGATTCGCAGAATGTATTTGATGTAATTGAAATGTGTTTTAGGAATTAAAATGTAAATGAATAAAATGTTCGAAATTGAAATCATTATAATTTTGAATTTGATGTAATTGGGATTTGAAAAAACTAGTGTGTGTTTGGTTGAAAAAAATGATACGCGAAAAAACAAAATTGTAAAAAAAGATATTTAAAATCTTATTTTATTTTAAAATTAAAAAATAAATATTATTCACTAGATATATTACTTAATAGAATAAAAGTAAATTTTAAACAATATTATATAAACTATTTTATCAAATAGATAGTGTTTATATATAAAACGTAGTTTATTTTTAAATAATATTTTATAAACTAATATTTATAGCATTTCTACATAAACCATTATATTTTATTTTATTTTAATAAACATTATTTATATATAAAATATAATTTCATAGTTTTATTAATATACAAAGATTTAAGTTCATTTGTATACTAAACTTATCTAGATATGAAGGGACTCATCATCACCTTTCATCTCCCCACCATCTAATGGCTGAGATTAAATTCCCGTTTTATACTGTAGGGGTATTTCGATCATTTCACCATCCACTATATAAACCTTTTTTTTTCTCTTTTTTTTCTCTTTTCTTTCTCATACAACACACACTCCGTCTTCTTATTTGTCTCTCTACCCGATCTAAATTTCTCTCTCTACATCGATCGCAACTAATAATTCAATCAACACAAAACATAATGATTGATCTTCATTGATTATCTTATTATGAATCGATCATATCCTTCGCATCAGGTTCGTATTTTTTATTTAACTTATTTGATTTGAATAAAGCTTATTAATTTAACATCATTTGCTTATCATGAAGCTCATTTGAACGAAATAAATAGAATTAATTGTTGCTAGTGATAAGCTAATCATCATCATCACCTAAATTTATTTGATGGATTATAAGCTAGCTTATTAGCTTATTTTGATGAACTATTATCTAGCTTATTAGCTATCTTGTTAACTTATCTATATTTCTTGTGTTAATAAGCTTGATTATTAGATTTTTTATGTTCTTTATAAACTTTAGTAGATTAACTTGTTGATATAAGCTGAAGTATGGCCTGTTTAGCTTATCAGTTACCAATAATTAAGTTGGTTTTGATCAACATGTATCATATATATCATATATGATATATGATATCATATATGATACTGTTTTGTCATATATATATGACATGAGATTATCATATATAATATTGCTTTGTATATGTATATGACTAGTGATTAACATATATGATATATTGTTTTTCTAAAAACATAGTTTACTTATTATTTTGTATTCATTTATATTTTCAGGATTGAAGAACATAAATGCTTGTTTATTATGTGAAGTTTTGATTACAACAAGAGGGGGTTCTATAAGATGTTTGAAGATCAAGAACAAGTTGTGGTTCAGCATTGCGTTGTTGTTTAAGAAGAAATTGTAGTTTAAAAAACTCTTTTATGTTTGATTGTAATAAGAACAAGTGTTATAATTCTTTTTTAACTTGAATTTTATTGTTTTTAATCTTACATGAATGTGATTATGTTATATATATATATATCATATGTGATATTCTATGAAATCACATGATTTTACATCAGTTTCTTCTATATTTGAATTATCATATATGATATTTGTATTTTACACTTTGATAATAAGGTATCATATATGATCTATTTCAACTATCATATATGATTTAACATGATCATCACAAACTTATCAAAACCATCATACTTGATGTTTAAAAAATGATAACATGTTTTTTATTCTAATGACCAACACTAATTTATCAAAACCATCATGACATAATACCAAGAAAGTTACCATATTAACAAGACGTTGTATTATATACCAATGGTTTACAAAATCCTCTATATACGTCAAAACTCCATTAGGAGATTACAAGAAAAAAACAAAGAATACATTTTAAACATAAAATAAAAATTCATGAGCTTCTTCATTAAGCTCCTTGGCCGTTTGGATGCTTGTAATGTTCAACATTCCTTGAAAACAACATTCTCTACACAAAAAAGAAGGTTTAATTCAATTTTCAAGCACATAATCATATATGATATATTTTATCATATATGATATTTTAGCTTATATCATATATGATATTTCACTAACAGGTCATACTAAATCTGCTCAACGAGATTAAGCCATAAAAATAAGATTTAATTCAATTTTCAAGCACATAATCATATATGATATATTTTATCATATATGATATTTGAGCTTATATCATATATGATATCGTATATCATATATGATACTTCACTAACAGGTCATACTAAATATGTTCAACGAGATTAAGTCATAAAATCTTATAATTCATGAAAATAAGCTAATAAGTTCGCTTATAATTCATGATAATAAAGATGATGATAAGTTATAAGCTTATTCACATTAATCATCTAATAAGTTACCTTATCATTCATTAAATGCACGTAATTTGTCAAATAAGCTATAATAGAATAAGATGAATTATAAGCTTATTCAAATCGAATAAGCTAAAAAAAGATGAATCAAGACAAATCGAATGATTTTTACCTTATTTATGAAGGTGATGATCGATTTACGAATGTGATTATCGATGGTTTGATGTTTGTTTGATAAATTAAGATGTAAATATGTGTATGTGTGTAAAACCCGTATTTAAAATCCTCGAATATTAAATACACGTAGCCTCAGTTTTAATTAAACATTAATATAAAAATACGCAGTCTCAGTTTTATTTAAATATTACAAAAATTTAATTATTCAGAAAATAATTAAATAAATGTCAGAAATATTACGTAAAATATTATACGTATGTAATTATTCAGAAATATAGATTACAAATCTCGAGCACGAACGTTCAAATTATTAAACGAAAAAAAAAGAATATGAAACCATCTATATACTTAAGAGGGCCGACAGTTTAATAAGAAACAAGAAAGAGTTTTGGGCTTTGGAGCCCGATCCACCCTCAAAACAAAAACATACGGGGAGTTAACCCCATTACCTTGTCACGAACAGTAACAAAAAAAAGGACTAGGGTTGCTAAAAAACTGTCGCCAGCTATAATCAAGAAACAATGGTGTCGGGTTGATTTCTTCAAGTGATTGGGTGTGTTCAACAATTCATCCTTAATCAAGAAACGGTAATGATATTACTCCTTTTCCTTATATCACAAATCGATTATTCAAATCAAGAACAAATGGGTTATAAACATCCACATGAATCTGTCCATTTCTTTGTGTCGGGTTTTACTGTTTTCACACGAACCGAGACCAACAGGGGGTCTCGGTGTGTACTGCCTTGGCCAGTCGTGACCCACGGTAGGATACGGTGGTGGTTGTGGTTGTGACAGCAGCGACCAAAAACAACCAAACAGAGGGTAACGGGCTACAAGGGGGTGTTTGTTTTGATGCACAATGGGTAGAAGTAGATCAGCAGGGGTGTTTGGCTTTTCGAACAACAACAAAAGATCTAAACATGGGTGTTTGTTTAAGCAGTGGGGACAAGAAACATAAATCAGTGCTAACTTACATAAAACAGAGAGAACAAGAAATTAGCAGCGGGAACTAGCAACGAACAGTGGGAAAATAATATAAACGGTGGGAACCTGACACGGGCAGTGGGAACTCAAGGAGCAACGGGGGCTGCTGCTGGGTTGACGACTGAAAAACGGCCACATCCTTAAGGCTGTGGTGGGTTTTGGTTTAGCTCGGCCCGAGACAAAGTTTCTCGGGAAGTTTTGACTCGGGTTTCGAGTATACTTTAGCAAAATATAAACGAGGTTTTATTTACATTATATTAAATCATTTTACCAAGTGAAATATAGCACGGGTTAACCAAATTAAAAATGTTTCATTAATTTAATTAGTAAATTTAATTAAAATGATTTAATTATTTTATTAATTTAAAATGCTTGGTTTTATTTAAATGATTTATTTTTCATGGAAACTATTTTTGGAAACCTTGTCATTTAGGAAACTTTCTAATTATGACAGGTTACTATTTATAGTAACATTGTATACCAGAATACAGTATAATACCATATCAGAATACAATATAATATACAGTAATCAGAAGGGTTAATATACAAAGAAGTTACTAAACTTTCGACTAAATTTGTCCTAAGGTAACGAACGTTCAATTTTTTCTAAGTTACTAATGTTCATATGACCGATTGATTAAGTTACCCACTTATCAAAAACGTGATATTTATGTTACTTAACATGAAAAAACAAGACATTTATGTTACTTAACTTATAAAAAAATGCATTCAGGTTACTCAAATTAAAACTAAATTATAGTGATGTATAGTTTAGTAAAGTTAGTAACTTAGAAACACAAAATGAACGTTCGTTACTGATATGAGCCTAAATACTCATATCATTTGTATCAAATAACAATGAAATTATGCATGAAATATATCAAAAATGCCTTGTATATGTGTATTTCTTGTTTGAATGTGTGTAGGTACCAAGTTCACGAAAATCGGCAAAATCGGCACGAGATTGAAGAAAAAGATTGAAGAAGCCAAAATCGAGTTTGACTTAAGCGGATTTCATCATTTGTCAAGTTTATGGGCCAAGTGGGACCCACAAATGCTCATTGGGCCTGGAAATCCCAATACTGGATAAATATAGTAACAATAGTCCTGGCCCGAATTCAAACCCAAGACAAGGCCCAATTGGCTAGTTTTGACGGATGGAAAAGTGATAAGGGCCCAAGCCCATGAAAGAACAAATGAAATGAAGCCATGGGCTTTTAGGGTTGAGAATCAAGCGAATATGTTAAGTGTATAAAACATTCATTCAGTCAAACGTGTATATACATTACACAACTACCACACACGTTTTCCATTTCCACTCAATAATTAAAACCGTCCCACTATCTCACCACAAATAAATAAATAACCGATCCACTCACCCACTCGTTTCACACACACATTAAATAATGTTTCGATAGTTTCTATGTTCCATCTTCTTCATCCTTTCTTCCCCAAAAATAAACCAGGCACAAAAGTTACTATTCACCCAACCCTAGATCAAATAAATCACAAATTAAAATGGGGCTTTTACTCACACGTGTAATTAACGTGAGGGGGAATTAAATCCCCCAATTTATAGGAAGAGAGTATGAGGAACGAGCTTGGCTACGTGGCAACAAATAACTGGTTTTGACACCTCATTCTCCCCATCAACCAATCAAATGGCTACAAAGAAACACAACTAGCACACACAGATGCCACGTTGGCAATCCATGTGCTAGTTGAGTCATATCAACCATCCGATTAAAGCCAAACATGAGAGAGAAGAGAAAACGATGATCTAATGGCCAAGATGAGAAAGGACTATGCTGTGAAGATGCGAATATCCTTCCTCAGCAAGCCTTGGGATGGCTATAAAAAAAACCCCAAATACTTGTAATCGCATCCTTTTATTTATTTTAAAGTTATTATGTAGAAATAGTTCTAGGTTAAATTCTGTATTTATTTTTATTAAATCTTGTAATAATTCTGGAAAGTTAATAAAAGATCAGTCGTTTCATTGATATTCGTGTCTAATTTTTATTGTTTGAAGTGATATACAAATTTATTCTTAAAGCTGTTTCATAATAATAATGTTTACAATATTAAATATAAGCTAATCAATAGCTTAGTTTTAATATTAGAAGTAAAGTTTTGGATCCACACTTATCCCCACTGGATAAGTGAAAAGAAATAGAAGCTGCTTGGTTCTAGTTAATATTCGATAATGGTTCGAACGATGGTGTTATGATTTTCGTGATGGTGGTGTTACGGTGATGGAGTTGCTCGCGTATTTAACCAGCTCAGCGCTGCGGTACTGCACAAAGGTTTCTACAAAAGGTTTCGCTCTCTTATTCTTAATTTAGTTCGTTTAAGTTTTTAGGAATTTGTTTTAGTTTGGTTGAATATTGTGTACTTGGATGAGTTGCAGCCATTTTTAATGTTATAGAAATGTGCTAGATACTGTTTTTTTGGATTTGTTATGTTTATGTTTATTAGAGTTTAAATAAATCTGCTCATTAGGTTAAGGTTAAGTAAGTTTTGAGTTAGCTTTACCTGCTTAGAGTTTTGAATTATTTGCTTGTTTTAATTATACTGTGAATTTGAGTGATGATATTACTGCTTAATTTGTATGATTTGAAAACTGAATAGATTTGCTACTCAGGTAATCTGAGTCAGGAATTTTGAGTAAACAGTTTTATTTTATCTGAAAACTGATAATGTTCTTTCTGCATTTGCTGAGATTTAGATTTAGTTTGAGCTATTTAAATGTTTTGGATTCTGCTTGCTGATATTAAATCATTGAAAGTAGCTGAGTATTAAGGGGTTTTGGCAACTGATTTTCTTTTAACTGTTCTGCTAGTTTAGCATTGAGATTTATCTGATTTACTTTGGAGTCGATTTTGTCAGTATTTACTGCTTATTATTGTGTTATATCAGTTTGTTCTTTCTTCGTTGCTGAGATTTGCTGAATATTTGTCACTTGTACTGAGAACTCGGATCTGTTTGCTTTGATTAATGTTACTGATTGTGCTTTTATAAAATGTTGTTTGCTCTACTGATATAATTGCTAGTATTGTATTGCTGCTTGTTGATTTCATTATGTTCTAACAGCTTCAATTAATCTGTTATACTCAATATTGATACCCTTATCAGTATTTTTCCATGTTATATGTAAAAATAAAATCACTCCTGTGATCTTTCATATCTCATTTGTCCAAAAAGAAAATAATACCCAAAAATATGTCCCGTATGGGAATCGAACTCGTGACCTCACGATCACACTACCAACGTGTTAACCATCTCTCCAAGCTTTGCTTTTTATTTTTAACTCCCAATGTTTAATTAATATTGTGTTATTGCACCTGACAGATTTTGTTTCTAATTGAGTTTTAAGTAAATTACGTTTTTTTTAACAACTTTTTAATATTTTTGTTAAAAGTAAGTTTTAGTTTAATAAATAATAAATAAAATAAAATAAATAAAAAATGTTTTTATTAAATTTAAATAGTTTAATTAGTCTATTTTCAATTAATTAGATTTTTATAATGTTAGATTTAAATAAAATTTAGTTTTAAATAGATTTGTTTTAAGTGAATTTTAATAAAGTAATTAGTTTAAAAACTTTAATAGATTTTTTAAAATAGATTAAAATTTATTTTTTATTAAATAGAATTATTTTTATAGATTTTCAAATTAGTTTAGATTTTAAATAGTTTTTAATTTATAAGTAATTGTGTTTTTAGATTTAAATAATAGCGGGGTTTACGATTCATGCACTTTAGGTTAATTTTAAATAGTTTAAAATTGGTAGATTTAATTTCTAGTTTAAAAACCGAAAACCAATTCAAATCAATTGTCCAAATCGAAACGAAACGTCTCAAATTCACTCGATCTTCGTGTACAATGAACTTGGTTCATCACGTGTTTAATTGAATTCGTCATTGGTAATATTAGTCTATTACTTTTTCCTAAAGGTAATTTTCTAATTTACCCTATAACATATCAAATTATCACTATACTATCAACGACACATCAAAAATTTTGGCGCCGCTGCCGGGGATCTTGTGTACGATTCGCTTTTGTGGAGATTTGTTGATCGTTGATTTGAAGACCCTTTCCGTCCTCGGAAAGTTTTGTTATTTTTCTATTATGTAGTATGTATCGTTTTTCTCGTTTTTTGTGAATAATATATTGTATTACGTAGAACAATAAATTTACATATTTTTCAAATAAGCCTTAGTTGGGATTTCATCACCTAGCTATTGTAGTCGAATCCTAAACAAAAATAAAAGGCAAAATAGATAAATACTAATAAGAAGTTTGAACTCGATTTATACAAACTATAAGGTGGGTATAAGGCGACGTGCTATAAAAAGCCGTCTAAGGAAAAAGGTTTTTAAGTGCTTTGTGCCACCTCGTTTTCCCGCTTGCTTGTGCGTATATTAAGAGGGACAACCTATTATTGGTTTTCCGACTCAAGTAGTAATAAATCTTATTTTTGTAGTTTACTTATTGAACCTTGAGACGTTTAGGTTGTCACTTATCGTTTCAAAGT